>JAZHEH010001241.1:3797500-4997500 GCA_036589455.1 Ateles fusciceps | reverse complement strand
AATCCCAGCACGCTGGGATGCTAAAGGAAGAGAATCACTTGAGCCAGGAGTTCAAGCCCAACCAGGGCAACATAATGAGAATCTGTCTCTATGAAAAAAATCTTGTTTTAAATATCAGCTGGGCTTGGTGGCACATGCCTGTGATCCTACTCAGGATGCTTGAGGATCCTCCTTGCAGGAGGATTGCTTGAGTCCAGCAGTTGGAGGTTGCCATGAGCTATGATCAGGCCACTGCACTCCATCCTGGACAACAGAGCAAGACCTCATCTCTAAAAAATAATAATAATAGTACTCCATTACACCACACACACACACACACACACACACACACACACACACACCGTGCACGTTTCTGTAGGCACTTGTTCTAGGAAAAGGATTCCTCATCTTCATCAGATCATCAAAAAGCATTCACAATATAAAGTTTGCAAACTCCTGTTATGAATGAATCTTTATATGGTAACACTTGGCTCTGTGTAAATAATGTATCAGAGATTAGTTGTGATGGAACCACAGAGGGTACTGAGAGGCCAGAATCATGAAGGCCAGTAGTGTGAGTATGTAGAGGAATGAAAAGAGTTTAAGAGGAGAGATAAAAGTGCTTTCCTTAGCCTGGCCAAGATGGTGAAACCCCATCACTATTAAAAATACAAAAAAAAAAATTAGCTGGGTACGACGGCAGGCACCTGTAATCCCAGCTACTGAGGAGGCTGATGCAGGAGAATCACTTGAACGCAGAGGGTGGAGGTTGCAGTGAGTTGAGATTGCATCACTGCACTCTAGCCTGGGGGACAGAGCAAGACGCCGTCTCAAAAGAAAGTGCTGGCCTTACTCCTCAGTTTTGCCTAGAGTTAGTCCTATATCCATACAAAGGCAATCTAACCTAACTCAGATACTCTACTTTGGAGCAAAATTACCAACAATTCCTTGTGTACCAGGACAAAAAGGAGAAAGAAGAGCTACTTTAAAACTGCAGCTGTTTCATCTTCCTCAGTATATGTGTGTGCCTGAGGCAGGCGATTGCAGGTCCTGGTGAGAGAGGCAGCAGCAGCTGTGAAGAGAGCTGCTGTTTTTGGAGAAAACACCCTATGGGGACTGGTCCAGGTAAACCAGTAGGCAGACTATCCTTTTCTGGTTCAAGTTAACCACTGAGCAGTTTGAAAGCTGGTGGCTGAGAAAGTAAAGTGAAAACTGCTTCACATAATAACAGAAAAAGTTCTTTCTTCATTTGGAAAGTGAAATCTTTACAGACTATGTTAATTTAGGAAGTCACTTTTTTCCTTTATTATTATGGATTTAGACTGCAGTTTCTTAGAATTACTGCTTGGAGTGTTCTTTGTGCATATATTATGCGTGTGTGTGTTGTTCAAAGACTTCTTTCTGAAGACTAGTTCTTGAGGCTAGAAGATGGAAGAAAGAAGCCGTGATGTATTGAACTCACACTGGGAGAAGTACTTACCCAAACACAATTGGACTTTTAATTTCAAAGCCCATAAAAGGTATCATTAGAGGTCTTCGGTGACTTCTATGTGAAGATGTTAGACCCTAGAAAATGTTCTGCCATGAATTGCTATCACCAAAAAATAGTGGAAGAAATGACTGAGCAGAAGACCGATCTAAAGCGTAAAAAGGCTTTCTTGAAGGGTATGAGATTAACAGTGAAATATTTAAAAAAAAAAAAAAAACAAGGTGGGGGCTATCACTTTGAGGATCAATCACAACTGAACTGAGTCTATCCATGAAGAAAGGTGGTCAGATTAAGAAACAAAAAAAAAGAACGGATACTTGGTTGAATTTGAATTTCAGATAAACAATGATTTTTTTAGTGTAAGTGTATCCCATGCAATGTTTGGGGCATGCTTGCACTAAAAAGTGTTTGTTATTTATCTGAAATTCACACTGGGCATTCTGCGCTTTATCTGGCAGCCCTACCATGAGAAAACTCCTATTTTTTTTTCTTTTTGACTTTGAAAACAGTCCTATGTATCATCTAACTTCAACTTCCCACCATAATGTTTAATATGTTCAAGATATGTTTACACTATTAATGATGCGTAATGCACACACACAGCAGCCACATATTGGTGTTGCTAAGGATAAGTTAAGAATAAAAGGATGAACAGCAGAGATCCTTGAGGTGAGGCCAGGGTGGGAAGGTCAGCACCTGCTGCACACTCCTCTGCTGAGGCCATGCGATCTTTTAGGACAGTAGTGACCATAGTCTGAGTGAGGATCCACAGAAAAGCAAACAGAACTCTACAGCAAAGCTCAAGCCACAGCCAGGGATCAGGTAATAGCAGATAAGCAAAAGAAAACCTCAAAAGGGAGTAAATTCTAGCTCCTGCTATTGTGCGGCTGGAGCCACCAGGCACCAGGCAACTCAGCCAAACTCATCATTTTAATTGATAATGTTGCTTCTTTTCTATTCTAAAACAAAAGTTTTCATAAGTCACAAATGTTGCCAAGCAAGTGTTCTTTCCATTTAATGGAAGTTTTTCTCTAGCTTAATACTATAGACCTGAGTTGTCCAATACAATAGCTACTAGCCACAGGTGATTACTGAGTACTCAAAAAGCAGCCAGCCAGAACTGAGTATGCTGTAAGTGTAAAATATACATTAGGATTTCAAAGACTCAGTATGATAAAACAAAGGTAAAATAACTCCATAATTTTATATTGATCAAATGTTGAAAACATAGAACTTGGATATGCTGCTTTAAGTAATGTAAATATTATTAAAATTAATTTCACCTATTTCTTCTTACATTTTTCACATGGCTACATGTACATTTATAATTTTAAATTATATTTGTGGCTCACAAATGTCTTTCCATTGGACAAAGCTATTGTAGACTCTATCTGTAGACTATCAGAATGAGATAGAAATGATCTAAAAAAATGATCTAGTTTAATTGTGTAATTTAGCTGGTAAGAAAAGTGAGACCCAGAAAGGTGACGTGCCTGGTCAAGATCACCCAGCTAGTTAATGACACAGGACTAGAACTGGAGTCATGACATTTCTGCGTGTTCTACTTTTCTATACTACTTCTCTAGCATTTAGTACAGTCACAAGTGGCAAAATGACATTTCAGTCAATGAAGGACCACATATATGATGGTGGCTACATAAGATTATACTGGAGCTGAAAAATTCCTATCACCTAGTGATGTTGTAGCCATTGTAATGTTCTAGCACAATTACTTAATAAGTTTAGTGTAGCCTAAATGTACAGTGTTTATAGTTTACAGTACAATACAGTAATGTCCTAGGCTTGCACAATCACTCACCACTCATTTACCCAGAACAACTATCGGTCCTGCAAGCTCCATTTATGGTAAACGCACTATACAGGTATATAATTTTTAAAAAAATTTTTATACCGTATTTTTACTGTACCTTTTCTTTGTTTAGATATGTTTAGATATCTAAGGGTAAGGACCCACAGAAAAGCAAACAGAACTCTACAGCAGAGCTCAAGCCACAGCTGGGGATCAGGTGACAGCAGATAAGCAAAAGAGAACCTCAAAAGGGAGGAAATTCTAGCTCCTGCTATTGTGTGGCTGAAGCCACCAGGCACCAGGCAACTCAGCCAAACTCATCATTTTAATTGATAATGTAGCTTCTTTTCTACTGTTTAGATATATAAATATTCACCAATGTGTTACAATTGTCTGTAGTATTCAGTACAGTGACCCGCTGTACAGGTTTGTATATAGCCTAGGTGTGGAGTAGGCTCTGTCATCTATGTGCTCTATGATGTGCACACAATGCCAAAATTACCTAAGGATGCATTTCTCAGAACATATCTCTGTCGTTAAGCAAAGCATGACTATATTTCAATTTGTTAAAATTATACATGTGCAAGAAAAAATTCTAAAGTTTGGAAGGATCTTAAAATATCAAAGCAATTATCCTGCATTATCTAAGTTTAACTTAATAAGAAATTTACTTTGTCTTGTCCAAAAGAAAGTACTGTAAGTGAAGGATTTTAAAATAAAACAAATTGTGCTTAAGAATGTACTTAGTGGCAAGCACAGTGGCTTATGCCTATAATCCCAGCACTTTGGGAGGCCAAGGTGGGAGTATTGCTTGAGCCCAGGAGTTTGAGACTAGACTGAGCAACATAGCAAGACCTCATCTCTACAAATAATAATAAAAAAAGTTGCCTGGTGTGGTGGTGTGTGCCTGTGGTCCCAGCTACCTAGGAGGCTGAGATGGGAGAATCGCTTAGGCCCAGGCAGTGAAGCCGCAGTGAGCTATGATTGAGCCAGTGCACTCCAGCCTTGGCAACAGAGCAAAATTTCATCTAAAAAAAAAAAAAAGTACTTAGAATAGTGATCCTTTTATTGTGAATAAAACTACCTTATAAAAATACAAAAACATCACAGGTAGTGCTTGAACTACATGTTAAAATAGCTTTCATATGTGACCTCACATTAAAGGTAAATAAAGCTGGACCTAAATGCAAATATACAAAGACTGGTAGAGTCTGAGACAGCATTTCTCCTTAATTCATAGCCCGCACCCTGTAACTGTGGCCATTTCAAAACTGCCAACCTCTCCTCTCTCAATCTGTACATTTCCCTCACCCTTGATGTACTATTAAACTAAGAAATTATCAAATATCATATCATATGTAATAGCATCATAGGTGTCCTAAATCTTTTCTCATGGAATTTCATGAAATGATCCAGGTAGAAATCAAGAATGTTTTCCTTTAAGGCAGATTCTAAGCAGTAAAAAATTAAATAAAAAATAATTATGGAAGTCAAAAAACAAGCCACATGAAATGTTTCACTGTCTGTATGCTCACTTGGATACCCTCCCCTGCCCACTCTCCATGTCCAACTTGTTCAGTGGGGTCTTCACCCACATGAATTAACACATGGACTTACTTACAATACATCAAGCCCTGTTCTATGTGCTGGGAATACTGAACAATTCTGGTACCGTCCATCCCCTGGGGAAATAACCTTCTTTCTTGTTGTTGTTGTTTTTTGAGATGGAGTCTTGCTCTACTGCCCAGGCTGGAGTGCAGTGGAGCAACCGCAGCTCACTGCAACCTCTATCTCCTGGGTTCGAGCAATTCTCCTGCCTCAGCTTCCCTTGTGGCTGGGATTACAGGCACTTGCCACCATGCCCAGCTAATTTTTGTATTTTTAGTAGAGATGGGGATTTTTACCATGTTGGCTAAGCTGGTCTCGAACTCCTGACCTCCAGTGATCTGCCTGCCTTGGCCTCTCAAAGGGCTGGGATTACAGGAGTGAGCCACTGCACCTGGCCCAGAAGTTAACCTGCTATGGCTGCTCACCTGATTTCCTTACCACTGAAATGCAGTGCTGGAGCTTCCTTCCTTTCTTGCTTTGGCTTCATGCCCCTGACACTCATTCCTTGATTGACTGACCCTACTCTCTGGGTCTTGCGTGTGTTTCTTCCAGATGAATGGGTTCTGATCTACTTGGCCCATAGTCCCATCACCATTGTGTGATCGCCTTAGGGTCACTGGCACTCATAAATTACAGGAGGATGAAGGACTTTCTTCCATGTCCCACATTAGAAGACCTCTAAAATCGAGGCCTAGTCCTCTCCTTGTTGTTAAGTTAGAGGGGCCTCTGTCCATTGTTACAAACCAAGCCTTCCAATATCTGTGATCTCTGCCCGGGCACAGGGACACCAGTTTTTTTTCTGCATGCCTCTTCAACATCCCCTTCCTCCTTCTTTGACTGAGCACTAGGACTTTTCTTACCTTCTCTGCCTTTATCTTAACAAATCCCTGTCTGCCTAGAGACCACAATGCAGATTTCGTGTTCACTGCTGCAGTGGACATGATTTCAGCTGGTACTTAACGATTTCTTTGCACTGTAGTGCATTCTTCCCCAGCTGACGTTTAAGCACAGATTCTCATACCTTCTGTGTCAAGGAATGAGATTTTGGAGAAATATGAATGTAATCAGAGTACACCATTTTTGATAACACAGGTATTACCCAATTACAAACTCAGGGCTTTTAGAGGTTTCATTTCAAATCAATATCCTCTCCTTAATTAAAATGATCCCATAAGCATTTTCCCATTTAAAAGAGTAATATGAAATATTAATTACTTATATTGGAATTAAACAACTGAAAGCTAATAAATTTACAAATTCAATTACCACAAAAACTATCAAATGTCTTTTTGTTTAATTGCAATGGATTTCCCTTTAGACATCATAATGAAATTAATAGAACATTCTGGTAATCAATAAACATTGATTAATTGATCAATCAGCAGAACATGGTTAGATTCTTCAACCTCTAGATGTTATTATTTATGCCCAAGCAGTGCCAGAGGAAGTACCTAGCAAACAGATATGAGAGACACAACACCAGGATAGAGGGAGGACATTGGACATTATCCAAAGTTCAGTGTGGGGTGATGTGGCTTTTGCATATATATAGAGCATGTCACCCTTGAAGGGTAAGCATTATGCCGCTCATTAATATATTATCAAGGTCTCTTCATAAGGGAAAGAAACACAGTCATCCTTCATGGATGAGCTATTACATTTATTCCTGAGGATTTATTAAAAATTAATGTTCTATCACTTTACGTTTTTGGTACCTGCCAGCACCTAAAAATGCAGTGATATAATTTGGCCCAAAATTTAAAAGAAAAAGGTTCTGAATATGTAAATATCTCAAAATAAACATGACCCTCCCCCTCTCCCATGGTAAAGCCTCCTTTTTCAGTCCATTCTTCTGAGTTCCCTCCAACTTTCTGTTTATCATCGGAACATGTTTTATGTCACATGTGAGACCCACAAGCCCTTCAAAAGCAAGATCTTTTGAGGCTGGAAGGTATTAATGTCATCATACAAATAGTCTACACTGTAAGTTTACAAAATATTTATTATTTAAAAGGAAATACGGGCATAATTATTTATTTAATATTATCTCTTCCCTGGGATTGTAAACTTGGTGAGAGCAGGGATTGGACCTCTTCTGCCTAGTACCATTCCTGAGCATACACTTGTGCAGACCAATAATTATAAGAATATATATTTTTGTTTTATTGAGGTATAAATAACAAATACAATTTGTATATATTTAAGGTGCACAATTTGCTATTTTGATATATGTATATATTGTAAAATAATCACCAAGTGAATTAATGTATCCATCACCTCACATTGTTACCATTTTCTCTTTTTTATAGTAAGAATACTTAAGATTTACTCTTATAGCAAATTTCAAGTATACAATATAGTTCTGTTAGCTATAGTCACATTACTATATATTACATCCCCAGCATTTATTTATCCTGTATAACTGAAACTTTGTGCCTTTTCACCAACATTTTTCCCTTCTTGTAGAACCTGGCAACCACCATTCTGCTCTCTACTTCAGTGAATTTGGCTTATTTAGATTCCACATATAAGTGAGATTATACAAAATTTGTCATCCTGTTTCTGGCTTATTTCACTAAGAATAATGTCCTCCAACTTTATCCATGTTGTCACAAATGGCAAGATTTCCTTCTTCTATTATTGCTAACCAGTATTTCACTGTGTATGTATATATATCTGTGTGTATAGATGATATGGTTTGAATATGTGTTCCTTCAAAATCACATATTGAAATACAGTCTCCAGTGTTGGAGGTGGGAGGAGTTTGTATTATGGAGGCAGATCCCTCATGAATGTCTTGGGCTGTCTCTTTGGTGATAAGTGAGCTCTTTGCTCTGAGTTCACATGATTTCTTGTTGTTTAAAGGTATTTGGTACCAGCTGGGCACGGTGGCTCATGCCTGTAATCTCAGCACTTTGGGAGGCCGAGGCGGGCAGATCACCTGAAGTCAAGAGTTCAAGACCAGCCTGGCCAACATGGTAAAACCCCATCTCTATTAAAAATACAAAAAATAGTGGTGGCGCATGCCTGTAATCCCAGCTACTTGGGAGGCTGAGGCAAGAGATTTGCTTGAATCTGGGAGATGGAGGTTGCAGTGAGCTGAGATTGTGCCACTGCACTCCAGCTTGGGCAATAGAGTGAGACTCTGTCTTGAAAAATACATATATATATTTGGTACCTCTTCCATCCTTTTGCTTCTGCTCTGGCCGTGTGACACGCCTGCTCCCACTTCGCCTTCCACCTTGAGTAAAATCTCCCTGAGGCCTCCCCAGAAGCCCAGCAGATGCTAGCACCATGCTTGTATAGGCTGCGAAAATGTGAGCTACATTTCTTTTCTTCATAAATTACCTGGCCGCAGGTATTCCTTTTTAGCAACACAAAAACAGCCTAACATAATGTGTATGTGTGTGTGTGTGTGTGTGTGTGTGTGTGTGTGTGTGTTAAATATACATACCAACACATACCACATTTTCTATATCTATTTATCCATCATCAAATTCCATCAGATTCTCATGAGAATCCTTTGCAGTAGGTAAATGTAGAAGCTCTTGTACCCAACCTTCATTTAAGCAACTGCATAAGTGATGTTTTCAGCTTCAAGTCATAGAAAATCTCAATTCAAAATCGTAAAAGCAATGGAAAATTGCTTCTCTCTCCTATCAAGCAGTCCAGAGATAGGGTGAGCTCCAAGACTGGCTGACTGCAATGCACAATGACATCAAATTATCTCATTGTTTAGGACATTATCTCATGCTGCCATGCTCTGTGTGTCAGCTTTGCCATCAGGCTGGCTCTAATCAGGGTCTCGCAGTGGCTGCCCCCAGTCTCAGGTCTCATATCTAGACAGGACAGTTTAGGAGACCATTGTTGAAATAGAAAGGCCAAGATGAGCAGAAAGCAGCAGGGGTGACTTTATCAGTAGATAGTAAATCACTAATAGGTAACCAAACTCATCAGTTCCTACACCTAAAGGGGTCTAAGAGAGTAATGCAGCCTGCCTCTGTTAGTTTGGGCTGCTATCACAAAAATACTATAGACTAGTTTAAATTATGAAATTTATTTCTCACAGTTGTGGAGGCTGGGAAGGCCAAGATCAAGTGCAGGCTCATTCATTTCCTGGTGAAAGCCCTCATCCTGGTTTGTAGATAGCCTCCTTCTTGCTGTATCGTCACATGGAAGAGAGAAAGAGCTCCCTTTCCTTCGTCTTTTTATAAGGACACTAATCCCATAATGGGGGCTCTACCCCTATGATTTCCTTCCTTGGATGCCTGACCCCTGAAGGCCCACCACATTGAGAATTAAGGCTCCAACATCTGATTTTGGAAGAGACCCAAACATTTAGTCCACAGCACCGTCCAAAGTGGCCACCTGCCATCATTAGGATTCTCAAATAAGACTAAAGCCTTTACATCACCTCTTACATCAAATACCACGAGACTTCAGGGAACTCATAAGCAGCACTCCCTCAAGAAAAGTGAGAGACCTCTGAACTATCTCAGAGGGTAAGACAAACTGATTACAGGGCTGTGCCAGCTTTATGAGACTATAGCCCAGGAAGGAGAAAGCCACCTCCAGGGAAAGCAACACTGGACAGGGGCTGCTGCAGAGGATGGAATTGAGAAAGCCATAGTTACATGGCTGCTGGATGACAAGGTTGAGCAAGAGGAAGAGGCAGGAGGGACAGGCTGTACCTAAAGTCTTATGTTTGTCAGGGGTCTGCCAAGACCCTCCACCGATACTCGATTACCAGCAGGACCCTCTTAGATCTCTGTTCTCTTTATTGTGTTGGGGGAAGTCAATGCTGGTCAGCTGAGGAAAGCAGCTATTAGATATATTGATTCTATGGAAGAGAAGAAATTACTGGACCTTCCACAGTTGCTTGTATTTCCTTTAAAACTAGGCAAAACCAATAAGGTCAGTGGAAGTACACTATTTCATGGAGTCAAAAGTGGCAGTTATGTTTTATGTTAAACAACTGTGAAAATGCTATAGGCCAAAAGAACAGACCCCCTGGCCAAGCACAAAAAACCATATTTATTTTCTAATGATGAGAAATTAAAATTTTTAGCATCTACTACCATCTGTGTTTGTGCCAATGTCGGAAAATTGACAAGCCACTTTCAGGAGCCAGCAACCTAAGTATTTACTGGGCAGCCACTGAAGGCTTACACTGCAACAGGGTCTGTGGGAGACACACGAAAAACTGAGCAGCATATCCTCAGCCCTAATAAAAGAAACCCAAATTTGAGTCATTGAAAGCAATTTCAAAACAGCCACTATAAAGCAATGGAAGGCAGTATCAAATTACAGGGTACTGACCATTAGTAGTGTGAGATTTCAATATAAGCTGGTGTGATCAAGAATGGCTTCTTATAAAGGTAGGAGTTAAAGAATGAGTATAGATAGAATCAGAGAAATACCTTATGTTCTGGTCACTTCTCTTTCTCTAGCATTCTTTCTTTTTATCTAATGGAAGCCTTAGTGAGTTCAGAGCCATGTCCATTTCTGAAACAGGAATATCTTAAAATTCCAAAAACTAAGGTTCTCATGATGAGAAAAAAAAAAGATATGTTACGTGAAGTTAACAGAAACAAGCCTATCATTAGCTCACAAATGAATGCAAAACTTTATTCTCTAAGCCTTATAAAGAAAAGGCACTTAAGAATGCAGAAGAAGGGAAACAATGCTATATACTTCCTTCAGCTTGCAAAGACTCAGCCAACTCTGCTGCAAATTATTTGGTGTGTTTAATAAGCACACCACGTGCAAATGTACTAAACACATAAATACAGCAAAGTCATAATCACTAGGTTCAATGTCAAGCACCATTTAAATCCACTGATTAAATCAATTCGATGATAATAAACCCTTTTTATTAGGAGTGCTGTCTGAAGGAGAAAGCAAAACTTAGAGGGAAACTGCACTGTTACTCTTTCCTTGAAGGAAATGAGTAATTCCATTAATGGTTTGACACACTTCTTTGAAAAGGACTCAATGCAATCTAACATTTTCTCATTTAGAGTAAAACAAGCTTTCCCTTTTCGTTTTTTTCATTCTGTAGAGTCAGAGTTAGTTTTTTTGGATAATTGCAGGTTTCTAACAAAGTTTGGGTGGTACATGAGCAAGAAGTCATTTTTCCATGGTGCAAGATTGTCATGCATAGGATACACATGCTATAGCTAGTGATGAAACTTCAGATGCCTAGTCCTCCCCATGAAGTTCCTGATGCCATCCTGTGCATATTCTGGGACAACATGGGGCTACCCCAACTTTCTCCCCTTACTCCCCAACCCCCTGGCTTCAGCAAACCCACATTCCCTTAACTTGCAAGTGCGACATGAGTACCTTTGCAGTGTGTCAGCTCTGAGGCAACTCCCCTCCCTGCTGTCCGGGCATTAGTAACATGTAGGTACTGAGAAGAATTCAGAAAAAACATGACAACATATTCAATTAGATTTTTATTATCCATGGGTTTTCAATCATTGAAGAAAGATAAGACATAGCTACATGAGAGAGTACGCTGTACAAGGGGCTATATGGTTACTTTTAAAGTCAGAATGCAAGTTAGTATTCAAATAAGAGAATAATCAAAGTGAGGTGAAGAGGGTATAGAAGATTTTATGAAGAAATAACATCCGATCTGAACCTTAAACAATGAGTAGGATTTTGACTCAGAGAAGAGAATTAGAAAAATAAAAGGCAGGAGATTTGATGTTTCTTTTGCTCTTGCTATATGGGTACACGTTATTTAAGCAAATTCTGTATGCTCTGCATTGTGATTTTGGCTTTTCCCACTGCTCTCACCATCAGTAGGTCTGTGTTTACACTGTCATTTATTGAGTGATGTTATAAAGAGTATTTATTAAGAACTTGTTTTTTGTGGGCTCTATGCTAGTCCCTATAAGTGGCAAAACAGGCAAAGCTCATTCCTATCTGAAGTTTAAAATACAGAGAATTTTATTAAGCAATACAAACTCATTTTTGTACCTGGATGTTTGGTTCTTAGCTTGAAGTATTGTCAATGTAATTGTCTTTTTTTAAAAAAAAGACAATAAACAAAATAACTTTTATTGTGTTACATTGTTTTATTACAAAAGCAATAAAAACATGACTTAATGTCACAGAATGGATTTCCCTGATGCTGATCTTGTCTCACTACTGAAAACGCATAGAAATGCTGAATAAAAATTTTAGATTTTCATACAGTAACATTCACTTCTTTGGATGTACATTTCTATGAATTTTACTACATGGATATATTCTTGTAGTAAATATAACCATAATAAGGAAACGGATTGGTTTCATCACACAAAGGGACAGAAATCATATTCATTCTGTCCCTTTGTGTGATAGTTAATATTGTCAACTTGACTGGATTGAGGGATGCAAAGTATTGTTCCCAGGTGTGTCTGTGAGGGTGTTGCCAAAGGAGATTAACATTTGCGTCAGTGGACTGGGAGACGTAGACGCATCTTCAACGTGGTGGGCACCATCTAATCAGCTGCCAGCGCAGCTAGAACAAAGTGGGCAGAAGAACATGGAAGGACTAGACTTGCTGTCTTCATCTTTCTCTCCTGTTGGATGCTTCCTGCCCTCAAACATCAGACTCCAAGTTCTTCAGCTTTTGGACTCTTGGACTTACACCAGTGATCTGCCAGGGGCTCTCGGGCCTTTGGCCACAGACTGAAGTCAGCTTCCCTAGTTTTGAGGTTTGGGGACTCGGACTGGCTTCTATGCTCCTCAGCTTGAAGATCGGCCTATGGTAAGACTTCACCTTGTGATTGTGTGAGCCAGTACTCCTTCATAAACTCCCCTTCATATATACATCTATCCTATTAATTCTGTCCCTCTAGAGAACCCTAATACACCTTGCAGTAAACACTTCCTCATCCCAACCCCTGGGGAACAATGATCTTTTCTATGCCTTTGTAATTGTTTCTTTTCCAGAATCTCATATAAGTAGAAACATACAATATGCAACCTTTCGGGACTGCTTGTTTTGCTCAGGATAATGCACTTGAGATTATCCATGTTGCATATATTTATAGCCCATTGCTTTTTATGGTAAAGAGTATTCTATTATATAGCTGAGCCACAGTTGGTTTATCCTTGACTTACTGTAGGACATTTGGGTTGTTC
The DNA here is from genome assembly GCA_036589455.1 of Ateles fusciceps. Taxonomy (NCBI): domain Eukaryota; kingdom Metazoa; phylum Chordata; class Mammalia; order Primates; family Atelidae; genus Ateles; species Ateles fusciceps. The sequence goes on along the minus strand of JAZHEH010001241.1, from coordinate 4,984,475 downwards.
CTTTCCGACTAAACATAGATTTTCCATTCCTCTAGAGTGAATAAGAATGGGATTGTAGGATCACTGGTTAAATGTATGCTTAACTTTATAAGAAATTATTAAGCCATTTTCCAAAATAGCTGTACTATTTTGCATTCCTAAAAGCAGCAATGTATGAAAGTTCCAGTTGTTCTACATCCTTGTAAGCACTTGGTATTGTCTTTAAAAAAAATCCATTTGTATAGATGCACCACAGCATTAATGACACAGACCGTGGTTTCTTATATTTATTTGCCTTCTGAATATCTTCTTTGGTGAAATGTCTGTTCACATCTTTTGCTCAACTTTGTATTGGGTTGTTTGGTTTCTTACTGTTGGGTTTTGAAAGTTCTGTATATATACTGGATAGAAATTCTTGATCAGGTATGTAATTGCAAATATTTTCTCCCAGTCTATAGGTTGTCTTTTCATTCTCTTAACAGTGTCTTTTTCGCAGCAGAAGTTTTTCATTTTGATAAATTCTAATTCATCTGTTTTTCAATGGACCATGCTTTTGGTGTTATTTCTAAGGACTTTTTGCTTAACTCAAGGTTGCAAGGCTTTCTCTTAGTTTTATTCTAAGAACTTGATAGTGTTCAAGAACAGAAAACCAAACACTGCATGTTCTCACTCATAAGTAGGTTTTGAACAATGAGAACACATGGACACAGAGAAGGAAACATCACACACTGGTACCTGGGAGGTTGAGGGGCTAGGGGAGGAATAGCAGTGGGTGGGGAAGATTGGGGAGGGATAGCGTTAGGAGAAATATCTAATGTAGATGACGGGCAATGGATGCAGCTAACCACCACCATGGCACATGTATACCTATGTAACAAACCTACATGGTCTGCACATGTACCCCAGAACTTAAAGTATAATAAATTAATTAATTTTTAAAAAATAACTTGATAGTGTTAAATTTTACATTTCAGTCTATGATCCATTTTCAGTTGATTTTTGTGTAACATGGAAATTTGCTATTTAGTTTTTGCTTGTAGACGTCCAATAGTTCCAGCACTGCTTATTAAAAAGATGACTGTCTCCATTTAATTACTGTTTTTCATTTATCAAAAGCTAATTGAACTTGCATGCATAGGCTTCTTTCTGAACTTTCTCTTCTGTTCCATTTATCTGTGTGTTTGTACTTTCACCACTATCATCCTGCATTGATTATTACTATAACTTCATAATGAATCTTAATATCTGAGCATGTGTGTTTTCCAATCTTATTCTTTGTAAAAATCCTTTTGGCTATTCTAGCTTATTTGACTTTCCATATAAAGTTTAGAACCATCTTCATTTGTCTATAAAATATATACTCCTGGGAGTTTGATTTAACTTTTGTTATAGTTATAAATCAATTTTTAAAAAAAACCTCATTACTATATTGAGACTTCCAATGTGTGAACATGAAATATCTCTCCATGTATCTAGGCCATTATTTATTTATTTCAGCATCATTTAGTTATTTTCAGCATGAAAATTCTGTACATATTTTGTTAAATTATTGCCTAAATATTTCACATTTTTAAAGCTATTATTAATTGTACCATTGTTTTTGTTTTAGTTTCCAACTGTTTATTGCTATAATGTAGACATATAGTTCATATCTGTATGTTGACCTTATATCCTGAAACATTGCTTTAATCACTTATCCCATAATTATTTGTAGCTTCCAAAGTATTTTTTATATAGGCAATCATGTTGTATATGAATAGGAATAGTTTTACTTCTTTCATTTAAATCTATATATCTTGTATTACTTTTCTTGATTTATTGCATTGACTAGGATTTCAAACATAATAAGAGTAAAGAGAGCAGACATTTTTGCCTTTTTCCCATCTTAAGGGGAAAGTAGCATTTTTTTCCTATTAAGTATGACAGTAGCTGTAAATTTTTGTAAAGGATCTTTTTTACATTGAGGAAAGTTATAGTAAACAAAAGTAAAAGTGAGTCCCATAGAGGAATAAGATATTTACAATGTATACCGCCAACAAATAATTAATATTGAAAAGTATAAAGAATTCATGCAATTCAAATAGGAAGAAAGGCTCACAACTTAGGTAAAGGCCGCATTCAAAAATCTTACATAGGAGGGACAGTCAACAAAGATTTGAAAAGATGCTAAGTCTCATGAGTTTCGAAGTTAGGCAAGATTTTATGTTATGTTTAAGTTTTGATGCTGTTGAAAGTATCTTCTTTATAATTACATTTTTGTAAAAGAAGGACAGCTTATTAAAGAAGTCATCTAAAAATAAAGGCACTGTTTTGATGTTTCATAGTTTTGAAGACATCGTTTGAGTGTTATAATTTTAGTTGTATGTAAATTTTTAAAGAAGTCCCATTCATGAAATTATATTAGCTCCTATACCAGTTATGATTTATCACTTCATAATTTTTAAGCATATTTCATGAAACATGAAAAACTTTTCAAAAAATATGTTTCATAGCACATGAGGAGTAAAACATGAACACCTAGAGACTCCTGGTCTCTTTACATTGGGTGAAAGTAAAATCCTGACACATGAAATCTATCTACTATAATCATACCAAATCAACTTTTCTGTTTTACTTTGTCTCAATCTTATTATTTATCAGGCACATCCTCTGTTTAGCTCTCTGAGTCATAAATAGCCTGTAACCTTGACATTTCTTATCAACAAAGAGAAGCAATTTACAACATAGATTTTTCATCAGCAAAATATACTTAAGTCTAACTAATTTACTTCTGAGTTTCCTTTTAATTAACATGGATTCATTTAAACAGAGTCATTTTTTTCTTACTTTACTTAATGCCCAAAAAAAGGGGGGCTCATTTCACATTACTTATCAAGTTAGAATGAATTGTAGCAATAGGTATTGTTTTATGCCTGAAGGCTAACAAACAGAAAAATTTAAGTTTGATACTCTCAAGTATTGGCAATTATATGGGGGGAAATGAGTACTTTTACATGTGTCAGTATAAAACTACTAGTCCACATGGAAATAATTCCTTTACTTTCCATTCTCACGATCCTAGAAAATTGTAGACAGCTACAGAAGAGAGGAAAGACCCTGGACTAGAAGGCCTAAATTCCCACTCTGACTCTTGATTCTTAGAAATTGTATGAACATAGGCATGAAAAAGTCAAATTCAGAATTGGAAAGGTAAATACATTGGTGGAAAAACAATGTAATGCTTTTTACATTATTTACTGCTTGAATTAGTTATATTGTTGTCTCCATATTAAAAATAACATATGCTACTTTTTGGAGAGTTTACCAATTGCTAGTCATTAGTCTTCATGTCTTTCATGCTTTTAGAAATGTAATTCTGCCAAATATTTATGGACTGGATACTACATTACCCATGGTACAGCTAACGACTGAGGCTTATAGAAGAACTTGGTCATGATAGTGACCGAGCCACAACTGAACCAGGGGCAATTCAACCCCAAAGCTGTTGTTGTCTTCAATACATCATACTGTTTCCGTTACTATGACAACTGAAATTTGGTCTAACTATACACTCAAGACTCAGTGAAGCCAATTTCTCTAGGGCAGCAAGGATGAACATGATAATTCCAAAGCTAAGTTCAAATCTTTCACTTCCATTTTCTTTCAGATCCAAGTTGTCAATAGCAACAGCAGGTTGTGCAGTAAAAGAAATGTGGAACAAAGCCTCAACTATCTCTCTTTCTTTCCTTGCTTCTTAATTACTGGTTGACTAACTAGCTAGGAAATGACTTCTTTGTAGCTTCAAAGAGAACTCTATAATTGCCCTTTGACCTCCCATGGCATAGTCCCAATGAAAGCTCTGATCATTTCACTCTTATTTGCAAATATAATCATCCACTGTTTAATGTAAATTCGTGCTACCCTTTTTCAGGGTTACTTTCCACTAGCTTTAGAATAATTTAAACCATTTTCTTCAAGCAAGAAGCGAACATTAATATCCAACGTACACCACAGCACTCATTGCTTCACTTGACCAGTATTCATCCTTTTGAGGAGTTTTGGGAAATCAAGGCTCAGAAAGGTGCCAGAAGATCTTGTGTGGTTGTCCTTAGCATCCAGCTCAGAGACTGTCCTCAGAAAATGGTCATGACACAGAAATGCACTTTGGCCAATACTTGCTCTGTAACCCATGAATTTGAAATTCAAACCTAAAAATTGAAAACAGCCCCTGCTGGGTTGGGTAGAGAAATGAGGAAGGCTTCTTTGCAGTAGTTAAGTGTCCAGGCAGGTTTTAGTTTATTTGTTTTAATTTCCAGAGAGCTCCTGCCACTGATGGGCCAGGACCTGCTGCTGGACGCAGGGCCCCCCTGGCTGCCAACTCACACAAGCACAGTTTCCTGCCACCTGACCCTCAGTCAGCAAACTGATGTCCAGTTGATTTAACACTAAAAGCTGCAGGAATTTTTTCTTAGGAGATCAGTCAGGATTGTTAACCTGTGTTGATGCATCTGCTAAAGTTTCCCTGGCTCATTCTATCTGGAGCAAAGGAATCCTCTTTTATGTATACATTTAGGTGTGAAGCACAGCCCCAGTGGAGTATTATAGCCAGTGGTTATAAAGGACAAAAGTGCTTTTATCACTTTAAAAATATAAAGAGTATTTTTATACTTTAATTACTTCAGACAATTAAATTACAGTTTAAAGAGCCAACTTAAGGGTATGAAATGGTAGGTTGGAGGGAGCAAAGGTGTGGGTATAGCTCTTACAGCATTTAAAAAGAATACATAATTAATATTTTATTGACCTCAATATACTAAACTTATCTAATAATTTTCAAATATATGAAATTTAAAACATTATACTCCAAAATAACTTACAATGTTGGACCAGGCTACCCAAATCATCATCAGAGGATGTATTATACTGTTTTCCTTCAGGGACTTAATGGTAGAGAAGCAGCTCCCAAAATTGTATCTGGACGAAAGATGTGGCTTATGCTTCTTTACCTTTAAGCTTGTACCTGACAGACTTTTGGAAGAGGAGTATTTTTGCTTGTTGAATATAGGTTTCTTGTCATGTGCTATGGTTTTTGTTTGTTTCTTGTGAAATGAATCACCTTGGCGTAAATGAATGCCCAGGAGAAAATCTTATGTCTGTTCCTCCCATCTCTAGCCCTGATCCTAACACCAGCCTGAGGTTGGGATTGCATAAAAGTCAAAATACTTAGCCTGCAGTGAGCTTTCAATAAATAACAAATGAATGATAAAGTGAAGGACTGGTAGAGCTATGAAGAGTGGTTTAAAATCAGCACATTTCTTCCAGATAGAAATCTATCTTCTTTAGCCATATGAATAGATACTGTTTCTCTTGGAAGACAGAGAAAATGTGCTCATTTTGCTTAGTCTTAGCAAGATTCTATTTTCAATTATTTATATTCATCAGAACAATGCCACACCTTTAATTGATACTCAGTGAATATGTGAATGACTAAAGCTTTCACAAAGCCTTAAGGCAAAGCTATGAAAGATGCCTAACTTACAGCCACCACCATTACGGGGAGGCATGAAATGAGGCAAAATGTACAGGTCCACCAAATTCAGCTTACCATGTATTCATTGTTAATTCAAGAAATACTTATTAAACCCTAGTATTTACTGGGTAATGTTCAAAGTGCCTAGGATACACTGGTGAAGATGATACCTACTAGCATAGAGTTTGCATTTCAGTTAGCAGGAGATAAAAATATATGATAAACATAATAAATAAGTTATATAGCATATTAGACAGTGATGTGTGCTATTTAAAAAAAAGGAATGCAGCAAAACAAGGAAGAATTGGGCAGTTGGAGGTGGTGACTACAATTTTAAAAAGAGTGGCTTGGTAGGCTACATTGAAAGGTGACATTTGAGCAATGAATTACAGAAAGTGGGGGACTGGTGTGGTGGTTCACACCTATAATCCCAGCACTTTGGGAAGCCGAGGCAGTCGCATCATTGGAGGCCAGGAGTTTGAGACTAGCCTGGTCAACATGGCGAAACCCTGTCAGTACTAGAAATACAAAAATTAGCCAGGTGTGATGGCGGGTGCCTATAATCCCAGCTACTTGGGAGGCTGAGGCAGGAGAATCGCTTGAACCTGGGAGATAGAGGTTGCAGTGAGCTGAGATCGCATCACTGCACTCCAGCCTGGGCTGGAGTTATTTCCTTACCAATAACTGGGTGCAGGAGGGATATTAAGGCAGACTCATTTCTGGAAGATGCAGGAGTTTTCAATTGGCAACATTGGCTAAAGGACCCCAATCAGATCTGCAAAAACTTTCTTAAAACTTCATTGCAATCAAAGACTTTTCCTATCTAAACTTTTGTCCTTCCCTTTCTCCTCCACAGGGCCTGCACTGCAATCTGAAGGTTCTCCCGACATCAACAACCTTCCTTCCTATTCTTCTTCATTGACATTTTCCTAAGTAAATCTCCTGTACTTCTAATCGCATCTCTATGGGTGCTTCTCAGAGGGGCAGAACTGATTCAGTGAAGTTGAATGAATGGATTGGAAACATTAGAGAGAACAAGCAGCATGGAATTAAACTCAAGGAGGGAAGAGTTGTGAGTATTAGTAGTTACAATGTCTAGGATATGACCATGGAGAGAGAGGCTGCTGTAGAGTGTAGGACACAATTATTGGAGGAAAGGAATCCAAGAAACTGAGGGTCAGAGTATCGGAAGAATCGTTTTTATGTGTTTTAACATTTAAAATAATTAATATAGGAAGCCAGGAGCTAAAAAAAAAACATCAAAAAATGATGGGAGAATCATATAAAATCAGAAGATAAAACCAATATGAAAAGTAGAGAATGATGTAATCTGATGACATAAAATTTCAAGCTAAATTGTTTGGGAAGTAGGGAGAGAAGAAAAGAGAGTGGTCTTGCCAGGTGTGGTGGCTCACGCCTGTAATCCCAGCACTTTGGGAGGCTGAGGGGGGGGGTGGATCACAAGGTCAGGAGTTTGAGACTAGCCTGGTCAATATGGTGAAACCCCGTCTCTACTAAAAATACAAAACTTAGTCGGGCATGGTGACCTCTGCCTGTAGTCCCAGCTACTCGGGAGGCTGAGGCAGGAGAATTGTTTGAACCTAGGAGGCGGAGGTTGCAGTGAGCCAAGATTGTGCCACTGCATTCTAGCCTAGGTGACAGAGTGAGACTCCGTCTCAAAAAAAAAAAAAAAAAGAGAGAGTGGTCTTAAGGGACTATGTTAACTTCTCTTCCCAGGGCCACAAGGGGCTGGTTTCAAAGGTGAGAACTTTCCGGCGCCATGCCTCCATTCACCTCCCCCACCTAGGAACCTAGAGTTGTTTGTCTAACTTACCCGTGGGCGGGCTAGGTTAAATTTCAGGTATGCTTCTTTGTTTAAAAAAGACCACCAAAATCCCTGGAAGGAGGGGCTCTGTTGTGGGCCAGACAGCCAATCCAGCATCAGAGTCAAAGATCAGTCACTCCAGAGGACGTTTGAAAGACCTCCTCTCGCGAGACGAGAACTTGAATGGGGCAGGAATTACCTCAGAGTGAAAACTCCACTGCACCTTATCTGTGCAGGGATTTTCCCTCTCTGCGATCCCCTCCCACGATAGTGTGGGAGCTCTCTCTTCTCTCTCTCTCTCCCTCTGCCCAATAAATCACTCTCTGCAAAACTCTTTGGGTCTGATATTTACTTAAACGAGCTCACCGTGCTGTCAGGGCCCTCTCCCAATTCTTGGGTGAGTGAGAGCCCAAGAACCTCGGGCACATCCCATTGCCGCAGGGAGCTGAGCCCCTTCCCATCCCGCAACCCGGTTACAGTCGGATGTGACAGTAAGTAGCAAGAGGTTACCTACCCCATTTTGGTCCCAATTGTAGGAGGGTCAGGAGAAGAAACAAAACCAGCCACCTCTTGAGAAGGTTTTAAGAAAAGCTGTGTCCTTGGGCACAGGCCAGTGCTATTGGCATAGTGGTATTCAGTGGGAGGGTGATTTTTAAACCACTCGGCTTTCCCTCCAGCAGGACATTTGGCAAAATGGGGTGGAAGAGCTACTGGCATCTAGTGGATATAGGTCCAGGATACTGTGGAATATCCCACAAAGCACAGGATAGCCTCCCACAACAAAGAATTATCTGACCCAAAATATCAATAGTATTGAGGTGGAGAAACCTCCGTAGAAAAATAAGGTAAAAGAAATTTTAGAGTGGAAGCTGAGGGGGATGGGATTTTTGCCAGTCATGATTTTGAGTTCCAGAAGGCACAGTGGAAGGGGTTCAAACGTTGACAAGAAGTAGCACAGGAAGGCAGAATGCACAGGGTCTTCTGAGAGTACAGTTTAGAGATGAGATACGACCAGGAGGACCGGGGTTTCTCATGATAACTCATATAAATGAGATAATACCTACTTGTTGGAGAGGGTTGTAAAGACTCCCTCTTCACTCTTGTCTTCAGTTTTTGCGGCTGCCCCTTTACTCTTACTAATGGTAGTGAAGTGCTGGAAGAGGTGTGGACTGAGGTTTCAGTTTAAGTGCCCCGGATTCATCTGGACTCCTGCCTGAAAGACGAAAGCCTACTCCTATTGTATGTGCTCTGGTTCATTTTGACCCTTCAGCTTTTCTCTTTTCTATGTCTTTCTTTTTGTTGTCACCCCTCGCTCCCTACCGGTCACCCCCAAGTCCTTATATTTGCTCAGCAGTCCTAAGAGAAGTTAGTAACATCCTGGATGAAGAATCACCACCATTTCTTTCCTGAGTGATAACTCTTCCCACAACGCCAGCCACCCACATACATATTGTGACCAACACATGCCTGCTAGCCATTTTTTCACCTCAGGGCTCTGATAAATTAGTGTTTGGGTTAACTACCATTTCTAGACGGATATGTTAAACCTACTGGATAATAATGAATCTGAACAAAGGTTTTCAATGTTTTAAGAAGGCATTACCACTGAGATTTCAGACATAGAGGCAGAACTACTGTTAGACTTTCAAAATCATACTACCCAGGTGGACAATTCTGTTTCAGAGTCTTTATACATGATACAAATCTTTATTAATGTGGTTACTTCCTCATGGTTGAAAGATTCTGCAAAGACAAATCATAGAAGACAATACTGAGATACACACTGAGAAGAGCTGTATCACCTACATCACCCTCCCCTTTTATTCCTATTTAGCTATTTACTCAGATTAGAAGCTGTTGCTACCATGGTTTGGCTTGAGCTTTCCCTTTGCCACCTTTGAACTAATTGGTTTCCTTACCTCACAACATACTCTGCTACCAATTTCCCTGCCTACCTCCCTTCCCTCTTCTCCACCAGCTGGGTTAGATTCACCCAGTGCCTTCATCACACTACATTCTTCTTATACTTAACTATTTTTTCCTTTTTGGTAATTTTTTGTTTACTTACTTTTTGCCCTACGATAGACTCTGAGCACCATAGAAGCAGGAATTACAGGTTTGCCTATCTTCATATATGCAGAATTGTTATAGTGCCTGGCACTTAAATACTTGCTAAAATAGTGAACAGATGAATGGATACGTGAGTGAGGGAATAACTTTAGCTCCCTAAAAGATATGTGGGGCTCTAACAGTGCTGCCCTTTGTGAATAATTCTGAACTATGGGAGTTACAAATTATATTGTTTTTTCTCCTGTTCTTTACTGTTATACAATCAATTCTTGCCACTAACCACCATGCCTATTTCTACTAGTGCTTCCTATAGTTTTGCTATCCTGCTTATTTCTATTCTACTGTGGGATAGGAAATTCTAGGTAATGAAAGGTGTGGCAAAGCTAAATATAAGTAAGTAGGTACTGAGGGCATAAAAATACTGTGTGTGTGTGTGTGTGTGTGTGTGTGTGTGTGTGTGTAAGATCTTTAGGGCCAGTAATTTTTACGAGTTATTTTTTGTCTCTCAGAAGCCTTTTTCTCCTCTCACATGTTACTCAACTGTGTGCTAAATAGTGGAGTCTTGAGATAAAGGAAAGTTTATCACATTCACATCATGTTGGTTGTAGGTTGAAATGCTATTGTCCTGTACCAGTAATGTCACCTTAAAGGTGAGAATGGTCTCTAAATTCTGCTTCATACTCATAGTGCTTCATACGTTCCTTTTGTATTATTTAAGTCTCCAATGAAAACCCTTGTCTGCAAGTATTTTATAGCACCACTTCCAGTTAGTCACAAAAATGTAATAAATGGTAAAAAGAAAAAAACTTGATGTCTTATATCTTATTTTTCTTTTTCTTGTCTTTGTTGCTATTTCTTTTACCATAAAGCAAGATAAATAATAAGAACACAACTTTAAAGGGAAAGAATCTAGTTCTACTTCCAGTTCCAGCTCTATCATTTAGCTAGGTAAACAGACATAAGGGGAAAAAAAAACTCTCAACTTTTGAGATTCAGCTTCCTCATTTATAAAAATAATAATAATAATAATTTAATTCTTAATTCCCAGGATTTAGATGAGAACCAATTGTCTAATATGGGAGAAAATGTTTTGTAAGCTATGAAGAGCTCTAAACATTGCTCTGTTAAACATAGAGGAAAGAACAAAGAGATTAGGCAGTTATCTAGGTGCAGAAGAAGAGAGAAAGGAGTAACAGATGTGTAGGGAATAGGCAGAAATAGAAGATATGTTTCCTAAACTCAAAGACTGTACAATCTATTTACAGTGACAAGATTTTTATACAAGAGACAATTAGTGAACATTACCAAACAATATATGTCATCAACTGAGAAATTATGGGGTATGGAATAGTAACTGCTTTAGGACTTACAGAAGGAAGACATATGTGAACTGAATAAGTTAAGAAAGGCATCTTAGAAATAAACTCTTTATTTTTTAAATCTTGGAACTGTAAAAAAATTTCTAGTTTCAAGTCCATCATTTTAGAGATGTGAGGAATCAGAGTCCATCTTATTCCCTTCAAGAAGAATCCTGTCCTCAAGAGTTAAAGGATTTGATAAATATCTGGCAGCTAGTTAGGCATGCCCCTTATAATTTAGGACCCTTTCCACCACCCTCCCCTTGGAGGAGAGAAGGAACACAATATACCTTTAAGAAGATGTCATGATAAGCCAGCGTCTTAACCCAGGAGGTCCACCAAAGGGACCAAGACAAACAGGAAGGCTAAGGCTGGAATCCCACGGGTGGGCGAATAATTCCAAAGGCTAAGGAGCTTTCTGGTTAAGAGTATTATACTTCTTACAGAGACTTCTGGGGTCACCAAGTGTCCCTAACCTCTTAGAAAAAAAACAAGAGAGAAAAATCCCCTGCAGCTTTCTGATATGGTAAGAACAACATATTTAGTAGTTCTTCCTGGTGACAGCATGTAATATCAAACATATGAAATCCAGATATCACTTCAAATATGATTAGTAGTCAGATTTTAGACAGATAAAAAGGAATTGTGTTGTTTGTGGGTTTTTTTTCTTTTTTTGAGACCGAGTCTCACTCTGTTGCCCAGGCTGGAGTGCAGTGGTACAATGTCTGCTCACTGCAACATCCACCTCCCAGGTTCAAGGAATTCCCCTGCCTCAGCCTCCTGAGTAGCTGAAACTACAAGTGCGTGGCACCATGCCCAGCTAATTTTTGTATTTTTAGTAGAGATGGGGTTTTACTCCTGACCTCAAGTGATCTGCCCGTCTCTGCCTCCCAGACTGCTGAGATTACAGGCACGAGCCACCACACCAGGCCTCAGAAATTCATTTCGATTCAGTAAATTCTCTCTGAAGGCCAAGCACTATATTAAAAGCTAAAAATACAAATAGGCAAACTTGTCTCTGTTGGAAAGAAATTCACTCTCTAGCAGGGGTGACAAATAAAAAAAGTAAACAGTCAGTTTCAATGAAATGCACTAAGTGCTGCAGCAGAGAAGCAGAGGAAGCAAGAGGAATCTCAGACCTAATCCAAGTTTTTCACTCAATTTAGATTTTAACCCCTTAACCCAACCTAGTGAGGTGTGGGGTCCAGAATATACTTCATAGAGAGTATGCTGCCTGAGCTACAAAATCAAATAATGGTCTGTAAAACTAAATTGCGAGGTGCACAGTGATCTAATGAGAACACTAGATTGATCATTATTATCTTTCTAGACCTCAGCACTGGGAACTTAAAGTATCCTTTTTCCCCTTCCCAAGGTTGGAATCCATGAAGAAATAAGGAGATAAGTGGATGAATTAAAACGCCATCATTATTGATAAAGCTGATGTAACAACTTGGCTTTGGATTTGTGGTTGAAGTTGACTTGCTACTGGAAAGGCTCCTCACTTTCTATGGTAAAAAGTAATAATAATAAGGGCAAAGAGGGAGGCTGAGAGTGATCTTTCCGTACTTTTCTCTCCTGGAGCATGCAGTATCAGTGCACATTTCAAAAGTGTTCATTCAGTCAATGGAAACCACGTGAACATTTTGTCTATTTATTGAGCTTTCTGAGAAGAAAGAATGGCCATATGTTCTAGTAACGCATGTATTAACCGCCTTGCTGCAAGGAATCAAAGGCAAGATATAGTGCCATAGGAGCTGCCACAGGTCAACGTTTCCTTTGAAAACTCAAATTTGGACTAAAAATGGTTCTTTATGAAATGACCAGAAGTCTTGGTTTTGTTTACATTTGGCAGTCCCAGCACTTTTGGCTCAGACCCTATTTCTTAGTTTTGTTTGGTACTGTAACTTCAAAGGTGGTCTTTCTTCCTCCTTCCCTACTTCTCTCCCTCCTTTCCTTCCTCCTTTTCTTTCTATGTATCTTTCAGACCACTGTTCCGTTGCCTGCTCAATGTGTCAGAAAAGAGCTGTCACTCACTCACATAACCATACGTTTGACATGACCCTACCCATGGTCCCACATAGTGTGTAGGTTGAAAGGAACTTGTGATGAATTTGAATGTAGAACCAATGCCATTGTTTTACTCAATGAGATGGTCCACTGCACTGAATCTCTTACACCTCAGGAAAAGGTGATCTTTCCTCATCCTCCTCTACCTAAGTCTTCAAATGTGTAATGCGCTACATGGGGCAAGACATTTTCCCCTAATTTCTTCACAGCAATCATTTTGTGCTCTGAAGCATGAGATTCAATTATCCATATCATTGTCTTTGCCTGCACAGCTACAACCATTATTAATGATTATAAAATTACCTACTTCTTTAATATAAATTCAGTCACAGTTATGCAGTTTCAATCATGCATCACCAGGTACATTAAAATATATACATTTTTCTAAGTTTCTAGGGAATAAATGCCTCTTAACAAAATTTTCATTCTATTTAAGACAAATTTCAAAAAAACTGTGAAAATTAAGTGACTCTAATTAGCCTAACAATTATTCCAATTAGGAAAATGTTTCCAAGAGAAAATAAAATGACTCTAAATGAACCATACATTTAATGTCTCAAATGTATATTTGATCTATGTCTCTAGGGTGATATGTGTGTGTTTTTAAATTATGCTTTTTTGAACTTGAAGTGGATTTTTGCATTTACCAGGTGGAAATAGTTCCTTCAGGCAGAGGTCGTGGGACATCACAACTGAGCCAGCACAGCAAGAACTGCATTTTCCTACTGGAGTGTTAGTAAAATTGCAGGCAAAAATCTGAGCATCCCTGTGAAGTCTTCCTATTAAGCCCCAGAAAAGAAACTTTCCTGCTGAAACCTCTTACAGATCAATGCCACTTTGTACCTTCTCTCCACAATATCCTGGAACTGCAAAACACAGTTACATAGACTTTAAATTTTGGAAATCAAATTTTTGGTTTTCATTTCATTTTTCAGTATACATCTCTACAAAATGAAGGGTCTTTGTTTTTTTTTTTTAACTTGACCACAATACTATTATCACATAGAATAAAGTTAAAAAGAATTCCTTAATACCATCAAATATCTTGTAAATGTTTACATTTCTAATTGTATCCTAAATATCAATTTTGGCTAATAGTTGCTTGATTTGATCAAGATAAAAATAAGATCAAGTCATTGATTAGTATAATTTTTAAGTATCTCTTTAAAAAAAAAACCACAGGTACAATTAACACATTTACTGATTGTAAGTATACATGTCAGTGATTTTAGTAACTTTACATTGTCTCTTTTAATCTATAGGTTTCCCCTCATCTCTCTGTTTTTTTTAATATGTTGAAGAAACTGACTCAGTCATTTGTTCCACAGAGTTTTCTAGACTTTTTATTTTACTGGGTTCATCCTCCATATATTTTTATGTTTTTAAATCACTATTTCCTAGTTTTAAAAATAAATTTTTAATTTATAAATTCACATAAATTTACTTTTACAGATTTTATAAAAATAACTGCAGTTTTAATTCACTTACTAATTATTTACTGTATTGGTAGTTGGTATAAAGTAGTATGAATTACCTTTAGCTAGAACATTTTATTGATGTTGGTGTGTATTTCAAGATGTATCCTTTTGTAATGTCAGCAGCTGTTAACCATGAATGCCTTTGTATTAATTCATTAGGGGTTGAAAGGAGTAATATGCTAAATCTATTAATTTTTCTTCATTTCTTAGCAAAAAAACTGTCACAAAGAATTATTCTTCCATTCTGTTATTTAGTTAGCCAGTACAGTCTATATAAGAATGCCAGGTTAAAATGTCGAACCAATTTCCTCATTTTTTTTTTTGTAATGGATGAGAAGTTGCTAAATTGCCCAGGCTGGTCTCGAACACCTGGTCTCGCCTCCTCATGCACCAGGACAACTGGCCTGAGCCACTGCGGCTCCCAGACATTTTCCTTTTATAGAAGTTTTGAAAGTAATTAGTTGGTTTCCTAGCATCCTCCAATAGTGAACAATATCTTGTTGTTGTATTACCATGTACTTGCAAATTTAAATATATTCACATGTCTTAATCTACTGAGATTATCATCATTATCGTTTCTCAAGTGTCCTATTAGTAGCTAATGGTATCTTCTTCCTGCTTCTGAGTCCTTCTGACTCAACATGGAATGATGAAAATATTCCTTTTCCAGACCTACAACTGGCCCTGAGAATCTAAACATTAAGTTTCAATTCCATGTGCACATTTATGTACTGAATGGCCATTCTGACTAACCACTGTGGTGTCTGATTGACACCTTTATTCTCTTTCTCTAGTACATTTCCTGTATTTTCATTTTCTGGATAGAATATAACAGGTGTTATCTTCAAAGTCAGGTTAAAAGTTCTTCAGTCATATTTTATTGATTCATTCACTAAACATTGATAAAAATGTGGCAGTCAGGGTTTGATTAGAGAAGCAGAAACTCTGTGAATGATATAAGGGACTTATGAAAACTATGTTTTATGCTACAATGGGAGTTAGTGTGAAGTCTATGCAAGGCTGTCACCTCTGAGTTTAGTTTTGAGTTAAAGTCACCATAGGCTCACCAGGTCAGTAATCAGAAAGGAAGTTGGGGAGAATAAACTTAAACTAGAAATCATGAGTTCAGTCAAACTGGTATCCATGAGGACCACCTGGAACTTATATCAGTATCTCACTGCCCCTCACTGTAGTAATGTGGATGACTGGATGATTTTCAGAACATCCTGATGCCTTTCAATTGGGTTCTCATATGCACCTAGCCCAGAACTCTGAGGAGCTTAAGGATACGTGCCAGGAGCTGGACAAGTTGCAAGTCTGGGTGATACGGAAAACGCATAAGGTGAGCCAGCAGATGAGCAGCAAAACTCATGAGCTGCCATCATTCCCAGTGTCTTACACCAACCTTCAAGGCCCAAAAGTGGGCGCTCCTCCATGTCCACTTTCCAAATATTGAACACATTTCGCTTGTGACTAAACCTAATCTAGTAGCGGACAAGGAAGGGAATTGTCAATGAAGTTTCAGCTTAACTAGTTTGAAAGCATGCATAGCCACAAGAAAGAATCCACTCCTTACTAGCTTGGCATCCACATACTCCTCTTTCATTACACTTAACTTCCAAATAAAGAAACAAGGAAAATCATGTTTTACCTAATTTTTTGTAACCATCCCTCAGAAAACTGAAAATATGCCATTACTTTCTCCAAAAGAGGATACAAAGCCCTTTGTTCATTTGTGGGTGATGTTCATTCCCTGTCTGATTCTGACATATTACCTACCCATCTTTTATGTGCTGTGACTAAAATAGGGAGATAGCAAAATATAGAATATAGGAAATATGGAATATAGAAATATAAAAATATATTCATATCAAAACAAGAAAGATATATTCATAGCTATTTTCATCCTCATTGCTGTAACTGGTCACATGGTTAAGTATGGTTTTTAGGATCTTCTACTTCTCATTTCATATTCCTTCTGTCCTCAGCAGCCCTGACTCACTTGTAATTTCTTGCTTGGTAGGGTGATTGAAACTCTCATTCCTTAAGGGATTGGGTTGTTAGGAGTCCTGCCTATATTGGATTGTAGTAATTTTTAATTGATTTTGATTAGAGGATATGAGAGAACTAAGAGACATTGCAGAAAATTTCCTGCATTTGGACATGTTCCTTATTATCAGCATTGTGTAGTAATTACAACATTTGTCCTTATGTTCAGATAAATCACCACAGCTAGTATAACAACCTGCTTTGTTATTGATTCACTGGCATATGGAGACCAAGGTGTTCAGGTGATATTCTTAGCCTCGGGTTTATTGGAGACATTGTGCGTCTTTTACTACAAGCATTTCTCCCTTGGGAATTAAGACTTTAACCCTAATAGAGCCCAATGCAGTGGGGAAGAGAAAAAAATATGCTTATTGATTCAAAGGTATGAGAGTGAGAGGAGCCACTGCTATTGCTTTTCCTTAGTTCCAGACCCATTACTTTTGGCTACGGGAGAAACAGGACCATATATTAATGCTGATTTAGAGGAAAATTATATCCTGGAGGATGTTACTTCATCCCTGAACGGTGTTTTCACCAACTTGCACCATAACTGAGTTTTCAGAAGGCCCTTCTACCATTCTGTTAGGTCTGCTGCTTCAGGGAAATGGAGAATATGGTAAGTGATGAATTCTGCAAGCATGGGTTCTTTGTTCGGCTTTATATGATGTGAAATGAGTTCCTTTACTAGAAGCAATACTCTGGAATACAATTTTATGAATGGGGCATTCTGCAAATCTGTGGATTGCTTGAGCAGAAACATTGAGGGCACAGAAGAAAAATCTGTATGTAAAGTGCCTTTTCCAGTAAGAACAAATTACTGCCTATTGGTTTTGGAAATTGCATAAGGTAATCTATCTCCCTCCAGGAGAAGGGTACCATATTAGGGGCTTAGTGTGGGTCTCTGCTGTTGGCAGGTTGAGCAGTCAGCAAAGACTGTAACCAAATCAGCTTAGACTAATGAAAGCTCATGCATAATCTTCCCCTCTGCCATACTGGCCACTTTGTTCCTGAGCCCATTAGGTAATAACAGAGAGATAGGGAGATAGAGTAACTGATGTCCATGGAATAGCTTATCTTGTCTACTCAATTATTACTAACATCTTGCTCTGCTAAAGCTGCTCTTTTGTGAACATTTACACAAGACACACATATCTTTACAAATTCTGCTGATTTGGAAATGTGTATCAACATAACTGTTACTCAGGCTTTCTTGTCACCAATTCCAATTCCAATTTCCAATTTCTTTTAAATCTCTGATCATCTAACCAACCCCAATTTGATACGTTGCATGAATCGGTATAGATTCATACCTCTGGCAATATCTCCTTCTAGGCAAAATCTAGGTACACTGCCTGATGTTAAGCCCACTGAAAGAATTTTGCCTCACCAGTATCATTTTTCCCTCTTTAATCAATTCATCATAGAGAAATTCCCATGAGCCATAGGTGCATGTTCAGAGAAGGAGGAGGAAATGCAGCATAAATATGGAATGTGGGCATCTGTGCCACTTGACTCATACAGCTTACCTGTGCCTTCAGGATCTACTTAAGCCGAAGATTGTATATCCCCCTTCCATTTTATGATAAAGTGCCTCTGTGTATGCCTACGTTTATGCATGGTGGTATAGAAAATATCCATTTTAAAATGGACATCTTAAGTCACATGGAAATTATATGATCTATGGCCAAGTGTTCAGTCATCCCAAAAGCCCAGTTGAAAGCTAAAAGGAATTTCTCAAAATGATAACCATTATCTGTAGAGATTAGAATAATTATGTTCCAAAATCTTGAGGGTTTGCAACACGATTTGCATATGAAAGCCTTCCAAAGGCTTCTCTTCCCTATCTGACACTTCCAGTGCCATTGTGTCTGCTAGGTCATATAGTTCAAGAAGCAGAGATGCTTTCGTGGAAGGAAGGACCTATTACAGAGCTTTCTTCTTCTTGTCTGGACCCAATTCAAAGCTGGTGGCTTTTCAGATTTCTCAGTAAATGGTTGCAGTAGAATAGACAAATGAGATATATGTTTCTTCCAAAATACAAAGAGGCTCATCAATTATTATGCATATTTCTTATTGGTAGAAAAGGGCAGATGCAGTAACTTGCCTTTCACTTTGTAAAGGAGACTACCTCAGATCAAAGGATCCTGAAAATTTGTATTGAAGTGCATGGTAGACAAACTAATGCTCCCCTACAAGGATGCCCACATTCCAATCGTCCGAACCTGTGAACCTGATACCTTACCTGTCAAAAAGAATGTTGCAGATGTGATTAAGTTATTATCTTGAGATAGGGACATTATACTATATTATCTAGGTGTTCCTAATACAATCACAAGGGAGGCAGAAGGATCCTAGTCTGAAAAGGAGATACGATAATAGAAGAGAATGTCAGAAAGAGATAGAGACAGAGATATTTGAAGATGCTGTACTGTGGGCTTTGAAGCTGGAGGAATGAACCATGAGATAACAAACAGTTTCCTGAAGCTGGGAAAGGCAAAGAAACACATTTTCCCCTAGAACCTCCAAAAGAAATGCAGTCCTGACAATACCTTAATTATAGCACTCCTGACTTCCAGAACAATGACATAACATACTTATGTTTTGAGACCCCAAGTTTGTCATAATTTGTTACAACAACAATAGGAAATGAATATTAGGTGACAGTGAATTTTTGTGAAATTTATTTCCCTTTCTCTAAGTGTCTAAATCAGAAAACTAGAGATTTTGTTATACTTACGAAACAATCAATGTCAGAGAAGAGTGTGATATCTTGTGGTCTGCAGAGGTGAGGAAGGTCCTTGTAGACTCTATTGCATAGGATTAGAGAGTTGATCTAGCCCAGAAGGAAGACAGTAAAGGCTCTGTCAGTGAAAAGAAAATTGCTTCTGATGGTCTTGACTAATAGGTACAGAGGATAAAAGCATTTGCCAGATAAATATCTACATACCAGAGGCCAGGGGATATGTTCATTTGCCACAGCAATAAAACCACATGTGGATGAACAGGTACAATTGGAGCTATCTCATTAATAATAGTCTACTTTCATTTTTCAATATTCATCTGCTCTCATCACAGGCCAAAAAAGTTAATTGAATAAAGTTGTTTTAGGAATCATCACCATTGCAATGTTCAAGTCCTTGATGGTGACAATAATTCTACAATTCCTTTAGGAATGTTGTATTATTACTATTATTATTATTATTATTTTATAATTCTGATATAGAGAGAAAATTATAGTGGCCTCCACTTGAACTTTCCTACTTGTATTAGTTTTTTATTCTGCTTAACAAATTACCATAAGCTTAGTGGCTAAAACAGCACCCAGTTATTAGCTCACAGTTCTTTCATCTGCCATGGCATGGATGGATTCTCTGCTCAGGGTGAAATCAATGTGTTGGCCAGCTGCATTCTCATTTTGAGCTCAGGGTCCTCTTCCTGGCTAATTCTTTTAACTGACAGAATTCAGATCCGATAGCTGTAGGACTGATGTCCTCATTGCCTTGTTGGCTATTAGCTAGGGGCTGCTTTCACCTCTTAGAACCTGCCTGCTTTATACATCATGTGTCCCCCTCATTCTTCAAACCAGCAGTGGTGTGTCCAGTCCCTTCCTTGCTTTAGATCTCTCTGACTTGACCTTCTGCCTTCACCTGGAGGAAACTCTCAACTTCGAAGGGATCATGAGATTAAATGAGGCCTACATAGATAATCTCTCTGTATCTTAAGGTCAATTAATTGGGGTGGTTATTTCTTCTGAAAAATTCCCTTCATGGCAGTGCCAATATTAGCATTTTATTGAATAACCAGGTGGTAGTTGTCTTGGGTAAAATTCTTCAATGTCTGCTTACACACTACCACAGTTGTCTTCATTTCATGGGTCAGGGAAACACTGTATAGATTCTGCCACTTTCTGAGTATATTTATGTCAACTATGCATTCCAAAAATAGGGATATGAATGCAGGTGTTTGAGGTAACAACTGGACTCATTGTGAAAAGAAATCAAGTCAAAACTCCATTTCCTGGACTCCATAATTTTTTTTTCTCTAATTGATGGACCATAGTAAAACTTTGGGACTCCAAAAAAGTGTCAATTATAAAACTGTATATTGTTAAACCTAAAAAGGCTGTTTATTTTCCCTTCATCAATGCAAATTCCACTGATAAAATGCCTCAAACTCCTTTGAGGAAGTCTACGTATATTTGAAGATTAAACTTTGAATGTTAGCAGGGTTGTTCCTTAAGGAAACCTTACCTTCCCATCGTTCAGTGGGTTTCAACTATTTGAACTGGCTTAAACCAGAATATTTTTTTTTTGTGATCGTGTCTCACTCTGTTGCCCAGGACAGAGTGCAGTTGGCTCACTGCAACCTCTGCCTCCTAAGTTCAAGAAATTTTCCTGCTTCAGCCTCCCAAGTAGCTGGAATTACAGGTGCCTGCCACCACACCCAGATAATTTTTGTATTTTTAGTAGAGATGAGTTTCACCATGTTGGCCAGACTGGTCTCAAACTCCTGACCTCAGGTGATCCACCCCCTTCAGCCTCCCAAAGTGCTGGGATTACAGGCAGAAGCTGCCACACCCGGTTTAAATCCAGAAATTTTTTTTTGAAAGCCCAGGATTCACTGTTGAGATGATACAAATTAGACATGTGTTCTCCAGGATTAGAGGTTTTTATTTGTACAAATCAAGTAAAGCTTTAATAGACTGTCCATCTCTTTCAGTTTTAGAAACTCTATGATCAACTCAGCAATGACAATGATCTCTGTAGGCAGACAATTCTGGTTACTTCTTGGTTCTGCTGGCTGTTTCCATTACTAAATCCATCTTGCCTTTGATGATTAAATCCTGACATTTGACCACTACCAACCCCCAACCTATCATCCCCATTTAATTTAGGGAGCCAGTTTGGTGGCAGCAGGTCCCACTGTCATTCCTGGCCTACACAGAATAGCCATCAAATAACTCTTAAAAGATGCTCTCCTTACAAATGTTTCTATCACTGCTTTGGTTAAGAATTGTCTTTTGGAAAAAAAAAAAATTTTTTCGTGAGAATCTGAAAAAAAAAAGAATTGTCTTCTGGGCCTTCAGAAACATAATTATGGATGAATAAGTAAGGCTTTCTTCTTTTTTTTTTTTTGGAATTGATTTTAGTCTTGATTTCCTGCTAGAAGACACCCCTGGCATTTACTTTTTAAAAATGTCCAATTTAGCTTTACTTTCAGAACATTAACCATTTAAGTAATTAATTTATACAGTTTTATTAAAACTTTATTAAAAGTAGTACTAATTTTATTCAATGTTATTGCTATTTAGTATATTTTTGTTTTTCTTTATTGCATTTTAGGTTTTGGGGTACATGTGAAAAACATGCAAGACTGTTGCATAGGTACACACATGGCAGTGTGATTTGCTGCCTTCCCCCCCCCATCACCTATATTTGGCATTTCTCCCCATGCTATCACTCCCCCAACTCCCCACTCCCTGCTGTCCATCCCTATTTCCCCCGACAGACCCCAGTGTATGATTCTCCCCCTCCCTGTGTCCATGTGCTCTCATTGTTCGACACCCACCTATGAGTGAGAACATGCGGTGTTTGATTTTCTGTTCTTGTGTCAGTTTGCTGAGAATGATGGTTTCCAGGTTCATCCATGTCCCTACAAAGGACACGAACTCATCATTTTTTGTGGCTGCATAGTATTCCATGGTGTACATGTGCCACATTTTCCCTGTCCAGTCTATCATCAAAGGGCATTTGGGTTGGTTCCAAGTCTTTCTTGGAAAATGTATCCTAGCATTCAGAGTTCCCTAAGCTTTTGAGTGTCTTCCTTTAAAATATGCCAAGAAAATTTTGGCATTTTAACTTCATTTTGTATAGAAAGCTTTGGGATACAGGTTTCAATCAAATCACCAAGAAAATTGTTAGAGAGACTCCTAGTTACTCAACTAACACTGAATTTAGAATTACTGCTTAGTTAAGCCATATTAACAGATTCATTCCAACACAATATTTTCCTCTTTCTACCCTTCTCCAACACACTTAGAATCCATTCCTGTACTTGCTCCCCAGGCTGCTGTCAACACACATTGGCAATACCTTGCAACTCTTCTACTCTATATATACCTCCTCATAGGTCACATTTTGTGCGTTACCTTCTCAGGCACTGCTAGGATTTAAGTTTGGTTGTAAGTCAAGAAGCAATGGAAGGTTTACATTGTGAACCCAAAAGTATTTGAGACAGGTCTCAATCAACTTAGAAAGCTTATTTTGCCAAGGTTAAGGACATGCCCATGAAATAGCCTCAGAAGGTCCAGATGATATGTGCCCTAGGTGGTCAGGATGCAGCTTGCTTTTATATCTTTTAGGGAGACATAATATATCAATCAACACATGTAAGATTTATATTGGTTCAATTTGGAAGCGCAGGACAACTCGAAGCAGGGGCTTCCTGGTCATTGGTAGATTTAAATTTTTTTTCTAATTGGGAATAGGTTGAAAGAGCTATTCTCAATAGAAAAGAATGTCTGGGTTATAATAAGGTTTAGTCATGCAGATGAAGCCTCCAGGTAGCAGGCTTCAGGGAGAACAGATTGTAAATATTTCTTATCAGACTTAAGATCTGTGTTGATATTAATGCTAATTAGCTTTTCCTGAATTCCAAAAGGGAGGAGGGTATAATGAGGCCTGTTCAACCTCCCCTTCCCTCATAGCCTGAATGAGTTTTTCAGGTTAACTTAGAAATGCCCTTGGCCAAGAGGAGAAATCCAATCAGATGGTTGGGGGACCTTAGAATTTTATATTTTAGTTTACAACATACAGGGCTTGAAGAGGAACAGAAGTCCTCTGCAAGGAACATACCTAATGGAAGAAAATCTCAGGTTCTTCAGACAAGGTAATACTCATTTCTTCAGATAGGAATAGAAAGGTGGCTTCTACTGGTAAAAGACGATCAGTAAAATTTAGGAACTATCAGCTTCATTAGAATCTTCATATGTGAACCCAGCTTTTAGGATACTAGTCCTTCCACACGAACGTCTTAACTTTAACATAAAAGATCCTGTGTTACTGGCAATTCAATTTGTATAGTAGTTACTATGTGCAGGTTTAAACTTTGTATTCAATATTCAGCAATCTCAGCCATGAGGTTATAGGAAATAAGGGTTTCCTTTAGCACAGTCTTAGAGATTCCTGGATTCTTCTAGATATTCAGCTGGGAAATCGAAGGCCTGGGCTTATAATTTCCTTTCCACAAGTTCTCCAGCACACTTGAGAGCAATCAACTCGCGTTATTATGCTCCTTACTCTCACTAGGTTATTCCATGCCACATTCTTGGCCTCTCAAAGCCTTGCTTCCATCAGCACCTGATTATCACAAATGGCCCCATACTACAAGGTGGGCTAGCAGATCGTTAACAGGTGTGTGCTGCCACTGTTCATGTGCCAATCTTCAAGGAATAAAAAATATCTGCTGCTTCACTTCCACCATCCAAACGTCATGCCAATCTCTCCTGTGCCAACCCCAGCCTGAAGCCATACAGAAGAAAATTCATGGAAACATATTTCCAACCTAACCATGCTGACAAAGCCACCGTTTAACACCCTCCTGTGCCACCCAGTTCCAGCCAGTAAGCTAAACCTTGCATATAAAAAGCTGAATGCACCATTTGCTCTAGAGAAAGTATTTCTGAATAAAAGATAGTTATAATACTTTGAAAATTACATAATAATATGTGTTCTGTGGGAGGAGAAAGAAGAAACACTAGCATTTTCTACTTTACCCAATCTAACATAAATTAAGATTATTCACTGATTCACAGAACCCAAATAACTCTAAGTCACATTTCAGGTTTGGAAAAGTTATTGTACCATGAGGATTCTTCTTTTGCAATACTTCTTCGATCTGCATTTTCCTTTGGATTCTCACTGCTGTCACTTTGGAATAAACATCTATTACTTAATTTATAGATGATTATGTCTCTTCCTGGCTGGTTTTGCTATTCTCAGTCTCTCATTGTGGTCTCGCCTAAATTTACTTCTTAAAATCCTACATTTACTGAGAAATCCAATTTCTTGTCATTTTTCTTCTTAAAACCCTCTCTCTGACCCCCATGCTCCGGCTACAGAAAATGTGCTTACTCAATGCAGGACCCACTCCAACTTTTGTTCAGTGACCCTACTGTATAAGAAAGATCATCACATTGATAGGTGGTGAAGAGGCAGATCTAGCAAGAGCAGCTAGGATTCTACGAAAGATAGGATTTTGGCTCCGCAGGAAGAGTCTTGACAAGTTCCATCAGTTAAACAGACTATAGGTCAGATTTTGCAGTCGTTGACATACCCCAAATGATAAAGTGGAATGCATAAGTTCAAGCAGGTCAGTTTGTGTCTATAGAAGTCCATTAATACAAGAAGAGTGAAGGAAGACAACAGCTCTCAGAAGGCAAAATCCAAAGTCCAGGAGCTTATAATGTCAGAGATAATTGCACTGGAGTGAAAACATTAAGCTCAATCCTGAGTATAGAGCTAAAGTTTATTCTTCTCTCCTGCGTTTTATACAGTCTGATATGGGGAAGCTAGCCCTAATCATATAATCTCCATTGTCAGAACTAATTTATAAGTGTCCCTCTACTGACTGAGGGACATAATGAGGGTAACCATCAGTCTCATGTGCATGGAACAGTCACACATGTGCCTGTTGTCCAAGAATCACAGCCCCTTCCTTTCACTCTTACAAGTGGCCCCGTTTGGAAAAGAAATTATACATTCACCTCATACTTACTTATATATTCACCTTATATAATATCTGAGCTCATGCAAAACTAAACTAGTTTTGGATATTCCTCTGGCCCAGGGTGTATCTAGTCATGGGAACTATGGCCTGGAACAGGTCATGACTTTGACCTGTGCCCTATCCTACTGTGGCTGAGCTGGTACCCTAGATGCAAGACAAAGTCCTCCCACCTCTTCCCTTACTTCTTCTCACCTGGAAGGAAGGGGTCTCTTTGGAGCTGCAAGCTGTGCAGCCTGGGATTAGGGGATCAGCTAGCACTCCCTTGGCTGTCCGAGCTGCTGTTTCAGTATGTTGCATGCCCACCCAGTGGACTGTCTCTGGGCCTAGTTCAGCCCTAGGACTCACCTTAGGGTTGCGGTCCTTATGGCCTAGACTGCCTTTCAAGTTTACTTGGAGACACAGAGCACTCTAGTCCTCAGTGGCGTAGTTTGCATGCACTCAAGTTCCAACCCCTGGGATAAGCAATTCCCCTCTGGCTAGGGCTGTTTAAATGCTCCCTCCATAGGCTGGCATAATCTGAGTTTGGTCTGGTTTTCCTTCCTGCTCTAACAGAAGAGATCTGAGTTCAGTGCTTCACAGTTGCTGTGTTCTTCCTTCCGCAGTGCCCAGGGATGCTCTTCGCACCAGGCTGTCACTGCTGGAGGTGTGGAGAGGTGGCCTCCACAATTCTAGACTGTTTTTTCTATCTCTTCCATGCCTCCTTCAGCAATATGAAGTTAAAACCAGATACCACACGTGCTCACCTGACTTTTGGTTCTTATGAAGATGTTATTTTTGTATAGGTAGTTGTCTACTTGGTATCCTCTCAAAGGAGGGATTGATGGAGTCTTTTATTCCACCATCTTGCTCCCGCCCCCTTCTAGTTTGCATGTTTACTTTCAAACTTTGATTCACATAAACTTGCATATCATCTCAATTTTATTTATCTTTCTGGTGATTACCATGCTTCATGTTCCAATTCACTTTACTTTGTGATTGCCCGTCTCTGATGTTCTACAACGTTGCTATTCTGTTTTTCATTTTAAGTTATATTACCAGCTGTGTGACCTTGTGTAAGTTACTTAACCTCTTTTGTATCCATTTCCCCAGCTACTAAATGAATGTAATAGGTACCTATCTTGTGAGTTTACTGTGAAAATGAATATGGATTCATATATGTAAAGTGTTCAGAATAGTGCCTAAATATAATATATGTTATATAAATATTTGTTAACTTTATTAGTAGCAGTATCATTAATAATCTTTTTTATCTGAACTCACATAGTGTCCTCATTTGGCACTTTGTTAGTTAAATCATAATGTGTGGGTATTTTGTTTCTCAATTAAATTTTAATCCTTAATGACATGGACTGTGCCTTATTGTTTTTATTCTTCAAGCACCTACAACAAAACCTTGTAAAGAGTTAAGAGTTCAGTAAGTAAAGATGACATACTTTAAAGCAAAAATTTCTCAAAACTAATTTGCCATTTTTAAGGAGAGCCCATGATGAGCAATATTAGCATATTATTTCACGCGTGACATAGCACTTCAAGGTCTCCAGCTTGAGTGTAAATTTCTTATTGGCTGGGATACTGGATAAAGATCAGAAGGAGATTGTTGGGCCATCAGCTAACTCTGAGAAAAGCAGATGAAAGCAAGTGGTTTTGGATTTATAAAAGGTTTATTTAAATATACATTGTTTATTTATTTTTGTCTGTTTCTCTTAGATGTGGTTTTTCTCTTTGCATAATTCAGTGTTTTACCTAGTCTTTGTGTAGCATCCAGGTAATAAAAATTTAGCCATAACTTTATTAAATGTATAAGAATTTATACCACTCTTAGGACTGTATTAGAATAGGCATAGAATTATTTAAGAAAATAAAAATATGCAAAAAATGATATTGCTGATTTAAAAGGATTTACAATCTAAAGGAAATGTTTAACAAATACAATTTGTATACTTTTAAACTTAATTAAACCATGGAAACATGGACATAAAAAATATGAGTGAGTGAATGTATACATTAACTTAGTTCTATAGATATCACAGCTTTATGAAAAGCTATTATTCTGATTTGTTGCATATCCAATTAATTCCCAATTACACGTAAACTTCATAATTTTATCTCTCAAATTAGAATGCAAATTTGTCAAGGAAAAAAATCAATATTTTCCTTCCCTTTCATCTTCCAAAGAAGAACAAACTGTAATCCATCAGTATTGGAGGTTAGAAGATGAATTACTACATTGAGGACAAAGTCAATCTTGACACAGTCAAGATTCCTTACAGTGTTTTAAAATGTTATTGCTAGAATTGATACTTAGAGTAACTTTTATTATACTTGAAAGAGGGAAAACAAGTGCTATTCCCTCAGTTTGAGAGAATCTGATTCGTTTTTACATTTGTTGAGTTAATAGAAATGAATTTAATTTGCAAGTTTGATGTAAACTCAAATTTGATTTCCTATAACATGCATATGACAAATAAATATACTTCCTACAATACTTAGGAAAACAAGCACCATTGTCTCAAAGTTAAACGTTATATAACCATATATCAACCACAAATAAAAGAATCTAGAGAACCTCTGTGAGAAGAGAGGCTGTTTGAATCCACATATGTAATATTTCCTCCTCATTAAACACTGCTACAACTATACTATAGAAATATGTATTTAAGACAAATCCCAGAAAGCCAAATTCTAGACTATAATGGAAAAAGCCAATCAATAACCAATATGATTTACTTCATGCAGTAATGATGGCATCAGCTACTCTAAAAGTTAGCATGAATTTAAAGGGTAAACACCAACCAAACATAGGAGATTTAATTTCCAAACAAGATTAACAAAGGAACTCTGTGTAGAGGGATGCTAGACTCAGTTGAGAGGTTATAATGAAGAGAGGAGGAGAGAGAGAGGAGAGGTAAGTGACCTTCTGCATACCTAAATTTCAAAAACTGCTTTGAGAATGGAAATCAAAGTGGATGTCAAAAAAATATTGTTATATATTTCATAATGCTTCCTCTTAGCATTTTGAAACTGATACATAAAATTAGCCACTCATCTTCACTGTTGAAATGTAGAAGTTAGAAGGTTATTTTATTGGAAGTACAAGTTCAGATATCTGCAACATCATTGGTAGCATAGGATTATATTGGAGTTCTCTCCTGCTTTCTCCAACACATCTCTGAGCAACTGACACTCACACACACATACACTTGTGTTCCAAGGGTGAAAAAGCTGATAGAGATGGGAACAAAATTTTACGGTGCTGAAGGAAAAAAATCATTTACAAAAGTATGTATGAGGTCCTCAGTAGCAGAAATTTTCTGAACCAAAATTTAGTGAAGTTGTAGCTTCCTTAATAGCTCATCCTTTTCTGCTTTTCTTCAGAGAATCTAAATACACAGTTTAAAAGAATATTTTAATATAAGTTTTCAAATTACTTTTTCTGCTTTTACATATATTGAGTCTTGCCCCAAAAATTCAAGATCCATGGGAAATATAAGGAGGCTGGCAAGCACAGGTGGAAATATATTCTGGGAACCCATTTGTTTGGCCAGACTTGCTCCGTACTCAAGTCACTTGGTAGCAATGGAGAATAAAGAAACCACTGATGTGAGGCAGTGCATAGGCTCAAAGTTTGCTCTACTCCCTTCACCAACTTCTTCTTCTTCCTTTTTTATTTATTTATTTATTTTTAAAATTTATTTATTTTACTTTAGGTGCATACTATATTTGGCATTTCTCCCCATGTTATCTCTCCCCCCCACCCTCCTCTCCCTCCCCCAACCCCTGCTATCTCTCCCCTACCTCCCCTCAACTGCCCCCAGTGTGTGATGCTCCTCTCCCCTGAGTCCACATATTCTTGTTGTTCAACACCCATCTATGAGTGCAGAAAGAAGAAACTGGACGCCTACCTTTCACCTTACACTAAAATTAACTCCAGCTGGATCAAAGATTTAAACATAAAACCTAACACCCTAAAAACACTAGAAGAAAACGTAGGCAAAACCATCCAGGACATAGGTATAGGCAAGGACTTCATGACTGAAACACCAAAAGCAATGGCAATAAAAGCCAAGATAGACAAATGGGATCTAATTAAACTCCAGAGCTTCTATACAGCAAAAGAAATCATCATTAGAGCGAATCGGCAAGCAACAGAATGGGAAAAAATTTTTGCAATCTACCTTTTTTTTTTTTTTTTGAGACAGTCTCACTCTGTTGCCCAGGCTGGTGTGCAATGGCATGATCTCAGCTCACTACAACCACTGCTGCCTGGGTTCAAGCGATTCTCCTGCCTCAGCCTCCCAAGTAGCTAGGATTACAGGTGCCTGCCACCACTAATTTTTGTTGTTTTTAGTAGAGATGGGGTTTCACCAGAATTACCTTGGTCAAAACAGGTGAGAATACTACTCCCTCTAATTAATGTTGTTTTAAGAATCATCCCCTTGCATGGATGCTGTAAGATTCCACATCCCTCATTTCTGTCTTTAGTTATTAGCTTGGTGTACAGAACAACTAATCAACAACAAAAAAATAAATAGACTCAATAGGAAACATGTTCATGTTACCTAGGAAAGTATTACTTTCTATTTTGTACTGTTTGGGCCAAATTATATCATTGAAAAGATGCTGAAGAGCATAGAACTTTAATATACACAGTGATTTAATTAATATACATGGAAATTTACATCTATTGTACAAATTGGGCATGGTTTTACTACATATTTATCATTGATTGTTTGAAATAAAAGATGGGAGAATCTTTTTCCCAGATTCCTCCTTGTCTTTGCAAATATTGAGGTACCTTGCAAGTTCCCCTGAGAGTAGTAACTAAGTTTTACAATTAATATACAAACAGCTAGAAGGAAACTTAAAGGTCAACTACTCTGATTATATATATGTAATATATTACTACACAGCATCCCTGACATACAGTCATAACTTCTGATTAAAAACATTCATATACAGGTAATTCACTACCTCAAAAGGCCATTCAGCAGCCCATGTTTGGGCACTCCAATGGTCAGAACAGTCTTTCTGGAATCTCAGCATAACGTCAAAAGCAGTACTTCTAAGGGAAAAATGGCTAAATGTGACTACATTAAAAAATAGTAACAAACCAAACAAAAATATCCTTGTATCAGTACAGATATGGTACATTATGCTACAGTAATAAACAATCCTCAACTTTTAGTAGTTCAATACAACAAATGTTTATTTCGTTTATCTGTTTTTTGGGTAGGAACCCTCCACTCATGAGTCACTAGGGGAACTACGCTGCTGTAGTCTCTATACATGCTGTCATAATCAGTACAGAAGAGAATAGGATATTGTGTACTGGCTGTTAAAGCATTTACTCAGAAGTGACATAGTCATTATTGCTCACTGGTTGTTGGCCAAAGCAAGTCGTACAACTATGTTTAACTTTAAAGGGGGCAGGAAAGTAAAGAGAGCTGGAAATACTTGGAGAACAAGACTGACTCCTACTCTTCCAGGTATAAAAGCAAAATACTGTAGACAACATTAAGTGGCAGAGGGCAAAATAGGTAAAAATATTCGAAATATAGGTGTCAGAAAGATTTACTAAATAACTAAAATTAAAATGGTAAACTTTACAATGCAATAAGAAAGAGAAAACTAAAGCAGAGCTACAAGTTTTTAAATAGACATAGTCACATGCTCAATCTTACTGGTAATAAAAGACTAATTCTTGTAATAACGAAAGCTAATACTTACTTGAAAATACATTGTGCCAGGCATAATGTTTATAACTTATATACATTATTTGAATGTTTCCCCAATCCTGCTACAAGACAAGTACATTTATCCTGCTTTAGAGATAAGCCTCAGAGTGTCTCAGCCATATTTCTAAAATACAAATAAAATGATTTTACAGTTTTTACCCATTAAAAATACAATTCCAACATTTATAAGGAAAATGAAGTTGAAGGAGGTACAAATTCTTAAAATCTTTCTAGAGGGTATTTAAATTGTGCATATATAAAAGAAATCCAATATGCATACTCTATGACTCATCAGTTTTACTTGTAGTAATCTGTTTGAGAGAAATAATCAAGTTTAGGAGGAAAGACGTGAGAATACCATTGTGGTTACCAGAGGTTAGGGAGTGAGTGAAGGAGGTGACAGGGAGATGTTGATCAAAAGGTACAAAGTTTCAGTTACACAGGAAGAATAAGTTTTTGAGATCTTAGTGAAAAATAATGTATATTTCAAAATAGTTAAGAGAAAAAATTTAAAATGTCTCACCACAAAAATAAGTGAGGTCCTGAATATGTTGGTTCATTTTATTTAATCATTTTACACTGTGTGTGTGTGTGTGTGTGTGTGTGTGTAAACATAAAATTGTACCATAGGAATGTATACAACTACAATTTTTCAATCAAAAAGAATATTAACTTTCAAAAAATAAGATTATTAAAGTCTATATTAAAAAGAAAACTTTTACCTATACATCTGGTAAAAATATCCTTTAAGCATGAAGGAGGAATAAGATTCCCTGTAAAAATAAAAGCTGAAGGATTTTATCAATACCAGGCCTGTTCTACAAGAAATACTAAAGGAAGCACTTCAATCTGAAAGAAAAGGGTATTAATCAACAATAAGAAGTCATCTGAAGGTAAAAAACTCACTGGTAATAGAATATTATTATACTTAACTGCGTAATGCACAGTTGTAATACACAGAATATTATAACAATGTAACTATGGTGTGTAAACTACTCTTATCTTCAGTAGAAAGACTAAACACTGAAACAATCAAAAATAACTACAACTTTTCAAGACATAGACAGGACAATAAGATATAAATACAATTAAAAAGTTTAAAAGCAAGAAGACAAAATTAAGGTGTAGAGTTTTTATTAGGTTTTTTTTTTGACTTGTTTGTTTATGCGAACTGTGTTATCAGCTTAAAATAATAGGTTATAAGATAGTATTTGCAAGTCTCATGGTAATCTCAAATGAAAAAACTACAATAGATACACAAAAAATGTAAAGCAAGTACTTAAATCACATCACCTTTACTAAAGGAAGACAGGAGGGAAGGAAAGAAGAAAAAAAGACCAGAAAACAACCAGAAAACAAATAAAAAAAATGTCAGAAGTCCTTACTTATCAACAATAACATTGAATGTAAATGAACTAAACTCTCTGATCAAAAGACATAGAGTGGCTGAATGGATAAAAAAATAAGATCCAGTGCACTGTTGCCTCCAAGGCTCAGAGCCTCTCAGCCTTCCCCTATAAAGGCACACATAGATTGAAAACAAAGGGATGGAAAAAAATAATTCATGCTAATGGAAACCAAAAAAGAGCACTAGTAGCAATGCTTACATCTGACAAAATAGATTTCAAGACAAAAACTGTAAGAAGATACAAAGAATGTCACTATATAATGATAAAAGGGGTCAATTCAGCAAAAGGATATAACAATTGTAAATATATATGCACTTTTTTGAAAAGTTAAATATATATGCACTGTAGCACCCCAGATAGATAAAGCAAAAATTAAAGCTAGAGAGAGATGGGCCCCAACACAGCAACAGCTGTAGACTTCAACATCTCACTCTCAGTATTGTGCGTATCTTCCACATAGAAAATCAACAAAGAAACATCGGACTTAATCTGTACTATAGAACAAATGGACTTGATACATATTTTCAGAATATTTTATCCAACAGTTGCAGAATACACATTCTTCTCCTCAGCACATGGATCATTCTCAAGGACAGACCATATGTTAGGTAACAAAGCAAGTCTTAAAACGTTCCAAAATATTAAAATAATATCAAATGTTTCTTCTTACCAAAATGGAATAAAACTAGAAATCAGTAACAAGAGGAATTTTACAAATACATGGAAATTAAACAACATGCTCCTGAATGACCAGTGAGTCAATAAAGAAATTAAGAAGGAAATAGAAAAATTTCTTGAAACAAATGATAATGGAAACACAACATACCAAATTCTATGGGATACAGCAAAAGCAGTGCTAACAGGGAATTCTATGGTTGTAAGTGCCTACATCAAAGGAGAAGAAATACTTCAAATATACAACCCAATGATGCATCTTAAAGAACTAGAAAAGCAGGATCAAACCAAATCCAACATTAGTAGAAGAAAAGTAATAATAAAGATCAGAGCAGAAATAAATGAAATTAAAATGAAGAAAACAATACTTGCCAAAGCAATTTACAGATTTAATCTAAATCCTATCAAAATGCTAATTACATTCTTCATAGAAGTAAAAAAAAAATATTTAACATTTACATGGAACCACAAAAGACCCAGAATAGCCAGTCATCCTACGCAAAAGGAACAAAACTGGGGAATCACATTGCCTGACTTCAAATTACACTACAGAGCTATAGTACAGCATGATCCTGGCATAAAAACAGACACATAGATGAGTGGAACAGAATAGACAACCCATCAATAAATGCACACATCTACAGTGAACTCATTTTTGACAAAGGTTCCAAGAACATACATGGGGAAAGAGGTAGTCTCTTCAATAAATGGTGCAGGAAAAACTGGATGTACATATGCAGAAGAACGAAATCAGACCCCTATCTCTTGCCACACAAAAAAACAAAATCAAAATGGATTAAAGACCTAAAGTCAAGACCTCAAAACTATGAAATCACTAAAAGAAAACACTGGGGAAGCTCTCTAGGAAATTGGCCTGGGCAAAAGCTTCTTGAGCAATACCCCACAGGCATAGGCAACCAAAGCAAAAATGGACAAATGGGATCACACCAGTTAAAACACTTCTGCACAGCAAAGGAAACAATCAACAAAGTGAAAAGACAACCCACAGAATGGAGAAAGCTGAACAACTCTATTGGTTAAAAAAATCTAATAATCAGATTTTAAAATGGGCAAAAGATCTGAAGAGACATTTCTCAAAAGAAGATGTAAAAACAGAAAACAGGTATATAAAAAGGCACTCAACATTACTGATCATCAGAGAAATGCAAATCAAAACTACAATAAAATATCATCCCACCCCCGTTAAAATAGCTGTTATCCGACAGGCAGTAACAAATGCTGGCACGGATGTGGATAAAAGGGGACCCTCATACTCTTCTGGTGGGAATGTAAATTAGTATAACCACTATGGAGAACAGTTTGGAGGTTCCTCAAAAAACTAAAAATAGAGTTACCATGTGATCCACCTATCCACCACTAGATATATACCCAAAAGAAAAGAAAATCAGAATATCAAAGTGATATCTACACTCCCATGTTTGTTATAACACTATTCAGGATAACCAAGATTTTGAAGCAACCTAAGTGTTTCTCAACAGATAAATAGATAAAGAAAATGGGGAACTATTCAGCCATAAAAAGGAATAAAATTCTGTCATTTGCAACAGTATGGAGGGAACTGAAGGTCATTATGTTAAGTGAAATAAGCCAGGCACAGAAAGATAAACACTGCATGTTCTCACTTATCTGTGGGAGTTAAAAATTAAAACAATTAAATTCATAGAGATGGAGAGTAGTAGGATGGTTACCAGAGGCTGGGAAGGGTAGGTAGGTGAAGGGAAGGGAATGGCTAATGGGTACAATAAAATAGGATAAATAAGGCCTAGTATTAGCTAGCAGAACAGGGTAACTATAGTAAAAAAAAAATTAATTGGTCATATTTAAATAACTAAAAGATAACAATTGTATTGTTTGAAACATAAAGGATAAATATTTGAGGTAAAGGATACCCTATTGATTCTGATGTGATTATTTTGCATTTCAGGCTTATGTCAAAATATCTCATTAATGTATTCCATAAATATATATACCTACCATGCACTCACAAAAACTAAAAATTAAGAAAATCTACATTAGTTATAATTGAGAAGAAACAGAACCAAAGTTTTCAATAATAGGGAATTGATTAACTAAATATATCTGTATGATAAAATACTATGTAGGCACATTATATTATAGATGAATACATAAAATATTTTTCAATGAGTTGCAAAATAGAAAAACCAGGAAAAAAAAGGTCAATGTGATTTTATTTCTCTAATCAACTCTTTACATACATATACACCATAAGCACACATATACACCCACACACAAACACACATAAAAGATATTTTGTAACATTAATAGTGGTTTTATCAAGGTAATGAGATTAAAAGTCATTTCTTCTTGACCCATTCTCTATTTTTCAAGTATTCTTCATTGAATTAATTTATTTTTGTGATTAATATAAAAGAACAAAACAGCGGGGTTTCGTTTTTTGCTTGTTTGTTTCTAAGAAAGCAAATGGCTTTATTATACTGGCTTATCATCTTGTGCCTGAAGGATTGGTAATGTATCTTGCCATTTTGATCATCTACTTTGCAAATTTAGTGTCACCATTAAGTCATAACACTAAGAAATTGTGTTTGCAACTTCTTGTGCAGCCTCAGTAGTGCAACCTATGGTGTTTCACTCATGATTTGATCTTATTTTTAAAGAATAAATGACTGAATGAATGGAAGCTGTCTCTTTGTCAAGAACTGTGAAGGGTCTGTGATTTACCCTATTTACAAACTATCAAGTTAGCCTGGCAGTTCCATAGATAATAGGCTGAAGATTTCCCTTTTTGTCTATTATTCCTGCTCATTTCTGTCCCATTGGCTGGAACTCCAGTGGAGTTGATGCAGGGACTCCAGTTTCTCTTTTTACATGACATTTAATAGCACTGACAATAGAATGAGGCTGCTGAGTTCAAGTCTGGCTCTGCCCTCACAGGTTCCTTGAATTTGAACTCATTTACTAACCTCTTGGTGTGTTCGTTTCATCACCTTTAAAACAGTACCTATCTCACAGAATTATTTGGGAATTCAGTACTTTCATATGCATGTAGTTTACAGAGTTCCTGAGCCACAGAGAGCACAACAGAGGATGGGACAGAACAGAATTGATTAGAGAGTGGCCTTTGCACCCACTGGGAGTCACCTTTCAGTGGTGTTTTCTGGACCTTGTAAGTAATTTATTCTAGACACATTGTTTGAAGGCTTATTCTATGGGGGAGGAACAGTGGTGCTTCTGTTCTTACGGCAGTTGCAATCTTATAGTAATACATACATTACAGTTACTCTCCCCTGTTAGGAAGGTTCAGGCATTGAAAAGCATCCAGTGAACCACATCTGTTGCTATTAAATTCAACATAAATTCCCTATACTAGCATTTGAATAAACTTATTTGCTTTTCTTGTGTAAACTGTTCTCACTTTTCTGAAAACTATACTGTAGAAATGTTTCACTATTGCCCTGATTCCACCACATTTACTGAGCACACCGTATAAAGCACTTGGGCAGTAAGGGGGGATTGGATAAAGAACAGTTCCTCTTTGTAAGGGTAGCTTAGCCTATTGGAGGTATTTTTCACTAAATATGATAAAATGCTCTGAAATATGTATGCTGGAGTAGCAAGAGAAAGAGACTGCATCTACTTCTTAAGGAGTCAAAGGAGACTTTCTAGAGGAAAGGTGAATTATTAGATTGAGTTTGAGTTTTCACCAGATTCAGACTAACAAACCAAAATAAACAACGTTGTTGAGGCATGAAATGAATATTAGAGGCACTAACTGTGCCTGAAAGTTTCTGGTCTTGTCTGTGTGTGTGACTTTGAAACTCTCGGTGCTAAGCTTTGAAGAAAGAAGACAGGAGCCCTTGTACTTTGCTATCTCTAGACTTTTAGTGTGATTGTCATTCAATGAAAGATTATAAAGTTGCATTTCATGACATTTTTTCCTTTTGCCATTCGCTTCAAATTTAGTACGCCACCATGCATATCAATTTGGGATTTGAACTTGCTATATATTTAAAGAAAGACGAAGGCTGAAAATGTGAGGTGATAAATCAAAATCTGCCAGAACCTCTTGTGTGCAGTTAATGGGCAATAAACAGATCTCTTTTAAATGTAAATGTTGTTTACTTATATGATTAATCGGTTTTAAGTTCCATCCCTTTGAACTTTCTTTTTATTAGTAGTGTTAAAGGATGGTTTCAAAAGAGAACCTCATTACTTCCTAGTGAGAGTCATACCAGGTATGAAGGTTGCCCAGTCTGTGGAAACTTTGCTGGCTTTTTCTTTTTCCCAAATATGTAGTATTCCATGGAAGCATTGTACTCATCAAGAACATATTATGTGTATGAGAAAGAGCATTGACTTTAAGGTGCCAAAGAAAATTTTAAAAACTTAACCAAAAAAGCTACAAATGGCTTGTAAAAAAAATCCCACACCTAGAAAATAACATCATGATCCTTCTGCAGTTTTCACATCAATCTTTTTGGAGTTCCATATTAGTTTATGGAAAAATTATAGGTCAAACTGGGAGGACACAGTCAGATATTCATAATTATCTTAAACTTTTAATTTTGAGATAGTCATATATTCATATGCAGTTGGAAGAAATAGTATAGAAAGATTCCAAGTCCCCTTTACTATAATACCCCTAATGATAAACATCTTCCAAAACTGTAGTGCAATATCACATTCAGGATGCCCACATTAATGTAGTCCAGTTACAAAACAAGTCCGTCACAAGAAAGATCCTTTATCTTGCTCTTTTACAGCCACATCCACTCTTCTTATATGCCATTCTATACTCTACTCCCCTTCCACCCTGTCTTTAAACCTTGGCGATCACTGATACCTTCTCCATTTCAATAATTTTGTCAATTCAAAAATGTAATATAAATAGAATTACACCTTAATCATTTGAGACTGACTTTTCTTGCTTATTATTATTCTCTAGAGATTCATCCAAGTTGTGTTTATCAATAATGTGTTGCTTTTTATTGTTGAGTAGAATTTTATGGTATGGATATGCCATAGCTTGTTTAACCATTCACTCATTGACAGACAACTGGGTTGTTTCCAGTTTCTGGCTATTACAAAAAAAAAAAAGCTACGACTACTTTATCAGGTGTGGTATATGTGTGTGTGTGTGTGTGTGTGTGTGTGTGTGTGTGTGTGTTAAACATACATTTTTATTTCTCTGGAATAAACATACCGGGGGTACATTTACTGGGTCATATGGTAATTGCATGTTTAGTTTATGAAAAAACTGCAAAATTGTTTTCTAGAGTGGCTATATCATTTTACATTTCCACTGGCAATGTATCGGTGGGTAATACAGTTTCTCTGCATTCTCACCAACATTTGGGGTTGTCACTATTTTTTATTTTCATGACTCTCATAAGTATGTATAGATGTTTCATTCTGGTTTTAATTTGCATTTCCCTAAAGGCTACATATACAAAATATCTTTTCTTGTGCTTGTCATGTGTATTTCCTCTTTGGTGACATGTTTTTTCATATCTTTTGTCCATTTTCCAGTTGAATTTTTTGTGGGGTTTTTTGTTATTGCTGTTGTTTTTTACTAGCAACATTTAAGACTTCTTCATATAGTCCAAGTACTACTTATTTTTTTTTTGGATAGTGGTTTGCAGAATATTTTCTTCCAGCCTGGAGCTTCTTAGCATCTTTTGAATAGTATGTTTTCAGAGCAAAATTGTTAATTTGATGAAGTCCCATATACCAATTTTTATTTTTATGGGTGGTCCCTTCAGTGTCAAGTCTAAGAACTTTTTGTCTAGCTCTGGATTCGGAAGATTTTCTTTTTTTTTTTTTCAAAAAATGTATAGTTTTGAAATTTTCTAGTGTCATTTCAGTTAGTGATGCATTTTGTGTGTTTGGTTAGAGGGATGTTAAGGTCATTTTTCATTTGTTTATGGGTGTGTGGAGAGGTTGAATAGAATGACAAGAGGGCACAAACGACTGAAAGCAGCCAAAACCCCAGCCTGCTGACTTCTTACATGGAGTTTTCTCCCACTAGATTCTTAGTTCCTTATCAGAAGAGAGAGAGGACCGCTAAAAAGGTCATAAAGATTTTGAGAGGTATCCTGAAATCTATACATTTGTGTACCAAACACTATCTGGAGACCTAATAAACATCTTGCACATATATGTACAATCATTTCCAAATATATATAAAGATGCAATTGCAATTAACTAAATATACATTCACTTTAAGATGTTACTGAATTTCTATTATCCATGTGTAAATTAGAAAACAAGGGGAACTAAAACGGCATCTGAAATTTGAGTGAATACATTTTTTTAAGTCTAGAGTCTCTAAATTAAAAAAGCATGGAAATTACTTCTTTAAACCACAGCATTCTTAAAACAAAGGAACTGGTAAGTGAGCTTAGTTAATACTCTGCCTCACTGATATCCTATATACCATATCATATGAAAAGAAAGGATGGACATAAAAGGGATTTTACAGCTCATCTCTAAATTAGTTCCAAAAAAGAGGATGAAGGAAGGAGTCCTCCTGGCTTCTATTAGCTTACTATAATCTGGAATACGCTGGTGAACTAAGTAGCTTTTCACTTACAAGTTTCTTTTATAAAAACAGGATAAACAGGCTGCAAACTATGCCCAGCAATAACAGAAAAGCAGTCAGGAGACTAGCAATCATAATAATAATGCTACATTTCAACTGGGTACCCCCCCATAAAACCAAAGAAATAGCTAAGGACAATTCTAAATGATCCATTAATATTTGTCACACTACCAGGCAGTACTTTTCTCCTGTGCTTAAAACATATTTGAATATTAAAAATGATGACTGCATCTTAAATTTAGTGGCATTGTTTAATTTTAGGTGTGGCCATTTAAGTCACCCCATCTCATGTGAATTACAAAAAGTAAAGGGGAGGGACACTCCTGCCTGGGCTTTGTGTTCATGGCAATTAGTTTTAACTGTCTGGAAGCAGATTTTAAATAATTTTATAGCTTGTACTAGATCTCTGTTATTTACCATATGTGCCCTTCCTATTTTTATGGAAACCAGGATCTCATTCTGAAGGCTCCTGCCTGTCAGGGCTGCAGGTGAAGGCCAGCTGGGGCCAATGCACTTTGTGTGAATATTAGCATCTGAAGAAGGTCTCAGGGGGGCCTTGCCTCTCTGGGGACTTAAAGCTATAGTCAGATGCAATAACCCTGCCTCTAAGTTCCCTTGCTAGCAAATCCAAATCTTTAGGA
Source organism: Ateles fusciceps (assembly GCA_036589455.1). Lineage (NCBI taxonomy): Eukaryota > Metazoa > Chordata > Mammalia > Primates > Atelidae > Ateles > Ateles fusciceps. The sequence goes on along the minus strand of JAZHEH010001241.1, from coordinate 4,944,289 downwards.
AAGGAGCAGTCTCGATCTGGTGGCTGTAGTCTGAGCATTCTGAGGGTAGGGGAAACAAACAGAAAAAAAAGTAGAGAAGAAAGAAACCTGCAGAGTACTTGGGGGTTTGATATTAGGGGAATGAAGGAAACAATGGGGCAGGCTAGATGTCCAAAGCTGTGTGCTCTGTCAGAGAGACTAAAGTTCGTTAGCAATTATTTCCAGGTCCCCCACGGCTATGTCTTTATGATTTCATATAACACAGGCTGCCCTTGATTAGTGGGTCTTATGGTATTAATACTTCCAGGATGGCAAATGCTAGTTTGTAGGAAATCATAGAAAAACACTGCTGTGTCAATTATTAATGTTAACCACACAGAAAGAAATCGAAGTGTAATTAATTCCTGAATTGAAGGAGAAAAGAGAGTTAATCCAGTTTCCAGTATCCTGAACACTGTAATCTTTATGAAAGCAAATCTTCCATGAAGAATATCAAAAATTATATATACCAAAATATTGAGATCCAGGCAAAGCTTTTTATTGCAAGAAAAGGTTAGCATATTCATACTTCCACCTACCTACTTAAATGAAGAGGTGTTTCTTGACCTTTATTCCTACCCTCTACCTGAAAATTATATCAAATCTATTTAAGATTCTACTTAATTAAAGTCTGAGAATCACAAACAAGTAATTAGAACACAGCAATTAATTGAAACCAAGAAGTATGCATTCAATAGGTTCAAATAAAAATCAAAGGATTTTATTTCTGTAAGAAACCTTAGTGATCATAACAACATTATCTTCTTATCTTGCAGAGATAAAACTGAGGACTGGAGTATAGAGGCAATTTGAAAATGCCCAAATTTCCTGATGACTGAATGTCAACTGATGCTTCATTAGAAAAAGAAAGAAGGTGACAGATTATGTTTTGGGAAATATACAAGTTGAGTATTTTTGCCTTCTTAATGTGTTTTGAAAAATCAGAAGTATATAATATGTATTGAATTTAAACACATATAAATTGAAGAACGAAGAATAGTTTACTGATCTTAATAAATGGACAGCACTATTGAAGCTCCCAAGGTAACACTTCCTGTTCATACTTTTCTCTTTTCCCGGTCAAAGAAGGGACAAGGAACTCTTCTGGATTTTGCTTTCCACATTTCCCTGTTTTCATTTCTACTATTACTACTTAGGCTTTCTTAAATGAATGATTTCATACTGGATGCATTCATTTACAACTCACCCATTCACTGTTTTCCAGATTCATCATTTTCATGTTAATTCACATTACTATATTAATGTTTGCTACTGTATGATATTCAAGTATATAATAATGCTATACTTTATCTCTTTTCCTACTCTGTTGATAAGGCATACTTAGTTATTGGGGCTAAAAACTAAGATGACTTGTGTCAACAAAACGCAATTATTTGTTTGCTCTAGGAAAACTTCAAGCAGAAAGATATGATTGCAAGCTAATAAATAACTTTACTGTTATCTTCTGAAAATTCTTTCATGTTATCCAGGCAAATAGTTGAGAAATTTGGAAAAACAACTGTTTTATAAGGACAAGAGTTTGCTCATCTAGATATACAGTGAGCTTACCAGAACAATAACACTTAAAAAAAATTGATCCACAAGAGTCAGAAAAAGAAGAAAAAGGATCCAGGAAGACATGGGACAAGTATAAAACAGCTAGCAAGATGGTAGATTTAGATACAATCATACTAATAATAACATTAAATGTAACCTGTTTAAATACTGCAAGTAAAAGATAGATTGTCAAGCAAGGTAAAAATCATAACTATTTTTAATCTATAAAATACCAACTTTTACTATAAAAATAGATACATTAATGGTAAAAAACATGAAAACAGACATAATATGAAAACATCAATCAAAAGAGAAACAGCTAAATTAATGTGAGATAAAGTAGACTTTAGAACAAGAAATATTAATTACCAGAGAGGATGATTATTAAATCATAAAGGAATTAATTTACCAAGAAGACAATAAAATATTAACTGTGTGGGCATCTAACAGAACTTTAAAATACATGAAGCAAAACTCATAAAAGTAAAAAATTAAATAATTAATTGTATAAAATAATTTATAATCAAAATAGGACATTTTAATTGCAATCTAATTATATCATCACGGCTGGGTAGGGGTGGCACACATCTGTAATCCCAGCACTTCGGAAAGTGAAGGTAGGTAGATCACTTGAGCTCAGAAGTTCAAGACCAACCTGGGCAACATGGCAAAACCCTGTCTCTACAAAATATACAAAAATTAGCCAGGCATGGTGGCATGTGCCTGTGGTCCCACCTACTTGAAAGGCTAAGGTGGAAGGATACTTAAGCCTGGGTGGAGGAGGTTGCAGTGAGCCAAGATCATGCCACTGTACTTTAGCTTAGGGAAAAGAGCAAGACCCTGTCTCAAAAAAATAAAATAATAAAATAAAATAAAATATATTATCACAATCATAACAAAATTTAAATATTTCTCTGTCAATAATTGGTAGAACCAATAGACAGAATATCAATATAAAGAAACAGAAAAATCTGAACAGCACTATAAACCAATTTAATTTCATTTATATGTTAAGACTGTTCTACCCAACAACAGCAGAATAAACAATCTTTGCAATTATACATGGAACATGCCGATAGACCATAACATTAACCTCGACAAATTTAAAAGAACGGAAGTCCTATAAATTCTGTTATAAATCACAAATAAATCAATCTAGAAATTGATAACAGATAGATAATCTGGAAAAATCCCAAAATATTTGGCAATTAAACAATGTACTTTTAATTCTGTTCCCAGAATGATGGGTTTCCCCCACTGAAAATAACTAGAAAATAATAAGCATATTAGAAAAACAAGTACCTGAAAGCTCAGGATGGAGATGACTACAAAGAGCGGGAATAAGGGGACTAAACCTGAGACCTCCCAGCATAACTGGTAGACTAAAAGTTGAGATGGCTTGGGCCAACATAATTTTACTGTTAGCATCAGGAATTTCTTGCTGGGTTAGTCCATTTTGTGTTGCTATAAAGGAATATCTGAGGCTAGGTAATTAATTTGAAAAAGAGGTTTATTTTGGCTCACAGTTCTGCAGGCTGTACAAGATGCATGATGTCAGCATCTGCTCCTGGTGAGGCCTCAGGGTGCATCCAATTATGGCAGAAGGTGAAGGGAGAACCAGCATATCACATGGTGAAGGAGAGTACAAGAGAGAGAGAAAGGGAGTCCCATGTTCTTAAACAACCAGATCTCTCGTGAACTACCTGAGAACTCATCACCAAGGGGATGGCACTAAAGCTATTCATGAGGTATCAGCCCCTATGATCCAATACCTCCCACCGGGCCCCACCTCCAACATCTATCAGGGATCACATTTCAACATGAGATTTGTAAGGGACACACATCCAAACCATATTACTTGCATACCAGTTTACCTGAGCAAACAGTTTGCTTACATGGAAAAAACAGCTCTCTTATTAGGGCAATGGTTTACTCAAAAGAACTGAAGAACCTTGCCCATCATGTTCAGCAGTTCTGTATTACTATGTATCAAACTTTGCCTGATCCCAGCTACTTTCTTGCTTTGAAAGACCTACCCAAACCATTAAGCAGAGATATCAAAGTCCTATAATCATCCTTTCCTAACTTTCCTTTCTTCTTTTGAATGATCACGAGACTTTTAAAAGGGGACATTCTTCCTTGCAGCTTTAAGTTTAATACATTGAGATTTGCTTAATAAACAGGTTTTCCTGAAGGAATCTAAAATGCACACTTTTGTGGAGGGAGGCATTATCTTTTCCCAATTGATTTATAATTCCTTATATACCCTCGAAAGCAATAGGTTTCAAACTTCTCCTAATTTGTAACTTGTCCTATTATTTTAAAAATGTTTTCCCTTCATGAACGAATATTTTCATTTCAAGTGGAGATAATGATACTCATGGGATTATTTTAAGTGTTCTAAGGCAAAAACTGCAATTACGTCAATTACTTTTGCACCAACCTAATATATAAGAAAATATATGTAAATTACTGTTACAATATACTCCTATTGTGTAAGTTCTCAAAATTCCCTATACAAATTTGGGAAGAAGGTAATGTTTGTTTTTGACCATTAATAAATACTTAGTAGACTTGTGCTGCCACAGCAAGACCTTAGATTTTAAAGTCTTCTGATCTTTCATATTTATAAAGATGCTCCTGTGTCCAATCCAAGCAGCTTTATTGGGCCACCCACCACAAGCCTGCAGCTCCTCTGACGAGGAGATTCATGTGTTCATATCAATGTGTCATGATCTCTTAATGAGCCCTATTTCCTTTCTCCGGGTAGCATTGATCATCTGAAATGAGTTTCCTCATCTGTAAAATAGGAATAATATCTCATCTACTTCTTTCACATAGGTTGTTGTAAGGAGTCAAATGACATCAGTAAAGAGATATTATAATCAGGTTTGCTTTTAAACCAGGCCTTCAGGAAGTGATGGTAATGCCCTACTCAATAAGGATAGAAATTTCCAAAGTTTATATTTTTTGAAACAAGTCAAGATATACATGAACAAAATGAATACATGTGGCTATTTCAAGCATTTTGACCAATACTGAGAGATATTCTTATGGAAGACAAAGCTTTCCATTGTTCCTCAAATGATGAATCTTGTGTTTGGAAGGGGCCCTGAAGGGCCACCTCACCAGCCTCACTCTCACCCCCATTATGCATGACAATGCAGGAATCTCTTCTGTAGCATTTCAGAGTCACTCCTATAATTTTCTGGAGTCTTGCTGATAATTCCAGAAACAGGAAATTCACCATTATAAGGGAAGACTATTCAAGTATTAGGCAGCTATAATTGTTGGCCCCTGGTCCTCATTTTGCCTTCTTGAGCACTCCATGGCAATCTGTAAGTTCCAGACCCCATAGTATAATCTAGTTCTTCAGGCATGCATCCACCTCTTTCTGTCTGAACTTGTTTGAGCTAAACATTCTTAGCACTTTCTCTGGTTATACAAAGTGGGTCCAAATACCTCACCATCTTCCCACTATTTTAGAAGGTTTTGGTATCTCCATATTCTCCTTTTTTATCTAACACTTAGTAAATTTCTACAGGGAGAATCCTGCCTCAGTCATAGGAAGATCAACTCCATTTACTCATAACCACTCAAAATATCCTTCTCAGCTAGGAAAGTGATGTGAAGACTAAAAGGACTGAACAAACAACCTAATCATTTAAAGCTTCTCTGATGCATATACTCTTTCTCAAGGGCTTTCTATCTAGGAACCATGAAATAAAAGTGGTAGAAAGCTGGAGCATCCTGATAATTCAGATAAATGTCTACAATATGTGCATACCATATGGATCACTAACTGCAGGGGAGGAGCTCAGTAGCACAGTCCTGTTACCCAGCTTGAAAAAAAGGGAGAGGGAAAAGGCAACAATCCTTCACATCCTGCTATTTGATGATTTTCCAATAAGTGTGCTTGGGTAGGCTTCAGCTCACTTGAAGTTTTCCTTAATGTAGCCATTGTTCAAGAGAGAGTAATTAGAAACAAGTAATCTGGTTTAATGGAAACATTTTAAAAATCTCTTCCAGCTCCCTGACTCAGTGATTTCTGTGGTAAGCTCTCTCAAAGTGTTATTTTCAAATTCGTTTCACTTCCCACTCCCTTACCCTGATTACTTTTGAGATTTGGGGGAGCAAACTATTCCTGACTCTGCTTCTCAAGCCTGAGATACAATGACGTTCCTCTACATCACTTTATGATACTGCATTGTAATAGTAGCTTTGCTTGCCAGTCTCTTTGATTAAAACAAAATTCTCAAAGTCTGGAACATCATCCTGTTCAATGTTGCATCTCTCATACCCAACACACTGTCTGATACCTATTGGACCTAATAGACATTTGACAAATGACTGCTAAATGATTGAATACATAAAGAATTCAGAAAAAAAAAAACACTGGTGTTCTGCTTTCTTTGGTATTTCTTTTGCCATTTCAGAACATCTTGTTTCACATTCAATCAATGCATAGTTAATGTCTGGTGCTTGAGGGGGACTATGTTAGATTCTATAAACATATAGATAGCTTTATAACAGCATAGGACATGGTGATCTTAATGCCTTCCATAGCTAAGCCTTTCTTTGGTGGAACTCATCCAGATGGTTTATTACCCATGAATCACCATGGTATGGAATTACATGACTGCACTTCTTTGGTCATCATAGATTGTACAGGAATCAGTGCCTGACACAAATATGGCTAGCTGATCTCTGGCAATGATTTCTGAGGTGTCCTTGTACATGAATGATAGTCAACAATGGCTCATTGTTCTGGGTGGTGACTGCTTTAAATCTCTTGGGAACATTGCATATGAAATGCATTTTAAAAATGGGAGTCAGTAGCAGAAAAACCAGGTGTAAAAGAGAGAAACAGAGTTGAATCATCAGACTGGTATAGCACTATCATCAGGGAGGAGGCACTGGCCTAGTGTAAAATGATCAATAGGAAGCTCCTGACAGTATTTTTTATCTTCTTACTGCTCTGTGTGTTCTTGTAATTAGCCCCATTATCTGAGCCAGGCATAGTATGGTTCTGCTTTTCACCATGGGAAACAACCTGATTAACTCACTAGTATAGTCTCCTGCCTTCACAGAGCTCAGATATTAGAGCCCAGGGGTAACATAGGCTCAGCAGTGAACGAATGCACTGTTTGTCAATCACAAGCTGGAAGTATGCTGGAAATACAACAGGGCTTGGATAATTGCCTCTAAAAGAAGAGGCAAAGTAAGAAAGTGATAAAGCAGGTCCCCCAAAATGGGGTCTTTTCCTGTTTGGTGCCATGAAGACAGTACGCAAAACTGAAGTGTCAGGCAGTACAGGCTTTAATCAGTGGCCATGGAATTGCGGAGCAAGAGGCTGGCTCTCAAATCAACTTCTCAGCTTGTGAGAGCCAAGAACTCACAGATATAAGGCTTTAATGAAGGGGCTGGGCGTTAAAAGCAAAAGGAGTAATATTCATGTCTGTTCTGGTAATGGGCAGAGAACTCCTTGAAATTGGAGTGCAGCTTTCCTTTTGGTCCCTTTATAGTTTCTTCTGGTCATTGCCATGGTGACTGTCAATTGTCCTGATGCTGGTGGGAGTGTCATTTATCGTGGAAATTAGATTATAATGAAGTTAGAGGTTCTTCAGAGGTTGAGCTACCATCTTGGATCCCACTAGTCTTAGCCAGTTTGGTCACAAGGAGGAAATTTTGTTCTCAAGCATCCTGTTGTCTAAAGGTAAGTAGAGTTAAGGTGAGGTAGAAATGCATCTATGTCATGTAGGCATTACACTAGGTAACAAAAGGGCTTCATACCGAAAACATACTCTAATTGGGTTAAAAAAGGGTGGGGGTAGTATTTGCAAGGAGGAAGAATGAACATCAGCGAAAGTCCTGAAGTCTGAAATGATGTAGCATATTTAGGGAATCACAAGTGACTATCCTTGTCCCCTGAGAGGTATTTTACTTTTTACCCCCACACATCAGCATAAAACCTTAGTGGAAAGATACTGAAAGATTCCACTAACACCACATCTAAGTTTCCTGACTTTCCCATTTCCATCAGTGGCTACGAGCAGATGCTTTGGAGCCAGCATGTGTGGGCTCAAGTCCTTGCTCTGTTATGTACTTTTTTAAGTGATATTACTTCCCTTTCTTCATTTGTAAAATGGGATTATATAAACAGTGTTTCTGTCAAAGGACTTTTGTGAGGATTAAATGAAATAATACAAGTGAAGTGCTCAGATTGGCATCTGACTCGGAGTCATTGCTATATAGGTGTTGGCTGTTTTTACCCAGGTCCTTATTATCTTTATGCCCTATGAGACCTGAAAAATTACCATTCTCCACAACTACACCCCTCAACTACTTTTTGTCTAGTTACTCTGTGTGTGTCTGACAGTTAAAATTTTCACTGCTTAGCTTAGTTAGAAAGACCCTCTCTTAAACTGTTCCCTGTTCCCCATAGGTTCTGACCTTGTGTTCCTCATCTCCAATCAGGACTAACCTTTCCAAGTACCAGAGTGTTTACTGCCTGGGAATATGTTTTCAGGGTTATCAAGAAAGATCCTCCTTCAACCTCCTCCTACCTTCATCTCTACACTTGAATGCTAATTTCTAAAATTCTACTGCTACTGCACACACCTTCTTATCCCTTCTGGTTACAATAAAAAGTTCCCAAGGAGGAATGCTATGAGGCAATTATAACTGTCTAAGCCTTGACTTAGTGGAGGTAAAGATCAGTTTGAAGACAAGAAAGGTAAAGAGAGTATTAAAGATTCACCATGTACACATCATGATTTTCCTCTTCTAGATAAAGCATGCAATTTTAACAACAACCCAGCATACTTTGATATTATTCATTATATAGCACATATCTACTTTCTTAATTTATACATATACTATATGTATTTTTTTGTGATTTGCTTTTTTCAATACATTTGCCTTTATATGTACCTTTTTCTACTGGTGGGTATTAGGTCATTTCAGTTTTTCCTTATTACAAATAATGAAGTAATGACTGTCCTGGTGCCAATGGGCAAGAGTTTGCTTCTGCAGTATAGATTAAATCCTTAGAATTTGATATAGCTAGGTCTGAAAGTATACATACTTTAAATGATAGATATTGTAAAATTCATTTCCAAAATGTATTCTTTATTTCTACTCCAACAATCTGTAGATGAGAGTGCCAGTAACTTCACATCATTGTGAACATTGAATATTATCAAAATTATAAATTTTGCCAACTCTGATGGGTAGAAAGTAACAAATCCCTGTTTCATTTGTTATATTTATGCTTTTGGGTGAAGTTAAGCATGTATTTTTTCTTCTTAAGTGAATTTTTAAGCTTCTTTCAATTTCTTAAGAAGAAAAAAACCACAAAATTTTGATAATGCTCAATTACTCTCCACATATAGGTGGGCCTCATCTAATCAGATGAAGGTCTTAATGGAAAAAGACTGACCTTCTCTAAGGAAGAGAGAATTCTTCCAGTAGACTATCTTCAGACTTGAACTGTAACATAAGCTCTTTACTGGGTCTCTAGTCTGCCAAACTACCTTGCAGACTTTGGACTTATCAGCTTCCACAATCATGTGAGCCAGTTCCTTAAAATGAGAGAAAGAGAGAGGATCCTATTAATTCTGTTTTTTCTGGAGGATCCCAATTAATATAGCACCTCTGTTCTTTATTTTCTTATATTTTAGTTTCCTGTCAAATGTCAATTCCTATAATTTCCCCTTAGTTAAAACTGTTTTTCTAATTAAGTAGATAGATTGACAAATAGATAATTTATTTCTGGCTGTCTCCACTGTATTATTCCATTTCATTTTCTTATTTTGTTACTTGGGTCAACATCTTTAGCATGTTTCACAGGAATGACAGTGGACTTTGTTACCATCTTAATAATTTTTGTAGAATTATTGTTTCATCACGAAGTATGTTTAGTATGTTTTATTGGTAGTTGTTTTATCAGCCTTAAAAAGTTTCCTTTTACTCTTACAATGTTAAGTCATTTAAAAAATCTATATATATGTCAAATTTTATAATTCAGGATGTTATCGAAATTTGTTGTTTAACCCATTTGTGAGCAATTTTATTTTTGATGTGAGTCAAATTTGCATTTCTACTTAAGCCCTAATTGATTATAATGTAATTCTCTTTTGACATAATCCTAGTATTCATTTGCTAATATTTTTATGTAGATTTTTTTTCTTTTTTCTTTTTTGAGACAGGGTCTTGCTGTATTGCTCAAGCTGGTTTCCAATTTGGGGGCTCAAGTGATTCTCCCATCTCAGCCGCCTGAGTGACTTGAGACTTCAGGCATGAGCTATTGTACCTGGCTTCACATTTTTTAATAAATGAGATTTGGTTTTAGGTTTCTGTTCTCTCTGTGAATGTTTATGCTCCTCATGTGGCTTGTGGAAAATTAGTAGCTTTAAGTCATTTTCTATGCTCTGAAATAGTACATAGACCAAAGATATTTTTCTCATTATGGAAATGTGGTAGAACTTATCCACAAAATTAATTTGACTTTGTGACTTTGTTTAGGTGGTTTTAACAGTGTTTTCATTTTTTAACCATAGTTGTTTATCCCATTAGTATTTCTACCTTTTCAAGATTAATTTAATAATATTTTTTAGGCACGGAGTTGTACATATTCTCTATTAGCTTTAAATTTGCTCAATATCTGTATTTATGACTATGTGTATACTTATTCTCATATCTAATATTGTGTGATATGTGTTCCTTTTTAACATGATTAAATTTACCAATAGTTTTTCATTTTATTGATGATTAAAAGAGCCAGATTTTTTTAAACAGATCAAATTTACTGATTTAATATTTTCTATTTCATTATTACTAATGTAAACATATTTACTAATTATTTTCCTTCAGGCTCTTGGTGTATTTTATAATTGTTTATTTCTTTAGTTGAAAGCCTATCTCATTTAATTTTAAACAATTTTGTTTCCAATATAGATATTTATGTCAAGAATTTTCTTGGGAATATTTACCCCTATTCCATGTATAGTTCTGTATATATATATTTCTATCATTCTAGGAGATTTCAAAATGGAAGAAAGGGTAGATACATGTCTGACATCTTGATACTATCTCTTCTCCTACATTATTTACCTGCATTTCCATTTTAATTAGGTACCAGTTAAATAACTAGTTCTTGAGCCAGTTTAGTCAGTAAAGAGTTCACTTACAACAAGTGATTCAGGGCCAGGCGCAGTGGCTCAAGCCTGTAATTCCAGCACTTTGGGAAGCTGAGAGGGGTGAATCACTTGAGGTCAGGAGTTCGAGACCAGCCTGACCAACACAGTGAAACCCTATTTCCACATAAATTATCTGGGCACGGTGGTGGGCTCCTGTAGTTCTAGCTACGCAGAAGATTGAAGCAAGAAAATTGCTTGAACCCGGGAGGCGGAGGTTGCAGTTAGCCGAGATTGGGCCACTGCACTCTAGCCTGAGTGACAGAGTGAGACTCCATCTCAAAAAGAAAAAAAAAAAGTGATTTAGAGGGTGCCATAGTTGTCATTATTTCAGCTCAGTAACTATTTTCTCTGCTCTGTGCTTTCCTCATACTGCCTTTTGGATTTAAGCTTGACCGTATGATGTGTTGGGCTAATAAAATGTGAGCAGAAGTTACTTGTGTCAGTAGAACGTAAACTTTAAGAGCCATGATTTACCTTCCCTCTATTGCAAAGATTATAGAAGTAGGAATCAAGATGCAGTATTTATCAGCCTGGGCCCCTTATGACTAAAGTGAGCAGAATCACCTGCTCACCTTAAATAACATGTAACATAAGCAGAAATAAACTTTTGTCATGTTTAGCTTCTGAGAGTTCAGAGTGTTTGCTACCACAGAATATCCTATCCAATTTTAACTCACTATCATCATCAATACTCAAGTAACTCACTATCATCATCAGAGATCTAGAATTTCCCTTCACCAGAGACGTTACTTCACAGTAAATGAGCAGGCATTTTTCACCTCCACAGAATCACAAAAGACAAGATATAGTTTTGCTCCCCCAGAAATGATTGGCTAGTTGTATCTCTGGGTTATGAGAGATGACAGCAGAAAAAATATATATATACACACACACGTGTTAAAATATATATGTTATATATGTTTATATATGTTATAATCTTATATATATAATCTTATATATATAAGATTATATATATGTTAGATACATATGTAATATGTATAAATATGTGTTATAAAAATATATGTATGTGTTTGTGTGTGTGTATATATATTTTGAGATGGAGTTTTGCTCTTGTCACCCAGGCTGGAGTGCAATAGCACAGTCTTGACTCACTACAACCTCCACCTCCCAGGTTCAAAAGATTTTCCTGACTCAGCCTCCCAAGTAGCTGGGATTACAGGTGCCTGCCACCATGCCTGGCTAACATATATAGATAGATAAAGAGAGAGAGAAAGACAGATGGGAAGAATCACTTGAACCTGGGAGGTGGAGGTTGTAGTGAGTCAAGATTGTGCTATTGCACCATATACTACAGTATTTTCAGTAGAGATGGGGTTTCACCACTGTGGCCAGGCTGGTCGTGAACTCCTGACCTCAGGTGATCCACCTGCCTCAGCCTCCCATAGTGCTGGGATTACAGGTGTGTGCCACTATGCCCAGCCAAAAATATATTTTATTAGAAGAAAAGGAAAGAGCACTAGTATTGGTGGCTACCTAATTGTGTCTAATTCCAGTCCTTTCTCTGGCAGCACTGCAAGCACAGTAGGTGTTCAGTGGATAATTGTTGAAATTTAACTGAATGCTAATTCACATAACTGTTGCAGCTTCAAGGTATCTATTGCCAAGGTCACCTTGGAGGGATCTCTTTTCTGGGCACAATACTTACAGATCTGGGTAGGAAGGCAATATATTTGCTTTCTACCTATAAATTAGAAAATCTTGTACCTTTGTGCAAGATAAAAGCCACTAATTACCGTCCTTAAAAACCTCATAATTATTTTCTGAAAACCACCTTCTCCCATACATGGAAGAATTGCAAGAAGAAAGAATACTTTGACTGAATGGACTCAGAGACAAACTTCAGTTCCCTCAATCATCCAAGAGTGTATCTACACTCATACTAGGCCATCATATTGATCTGCACATAGACACATTTATGAGATCATCTGTCTCTCTTAGTAGACCACTCTTTCCCTACAGAGAGTGGGTAAGTATATCTTCATCCAACAGTGGTAGCAGAGGCTACTTCTCTAAAGAAACATATTTTCACATTTTATGAATTTACAAGCATTGTGAGGATGTAGAATAAAAAGAAAAGTAAAATACCTACCAAGTATTTCAACATTATTATATAGCAACACCAATCATACCACTTTCTAAAATACTCATGGATTGTATTAGGCTTGGAAAACTAAAATAGACAAGTCAATTCCTTGTAAATTGTCAGAGTAATGAATCTACTACATTGTTATTATTTGAAAATGAAATATTAGATGTTTAATGGTTGTTTGGTAACTATTAAATGCAAACTTCTTTATAAAGTATGAATATTGAAAAAAGTATTCAGTATTTTTAAAGAAGCAGAGATTGGAAAATTCAGATTTGCTTTGCTAGGAAGAGTATTTAATCATATTTAGTACAATATCACACCATAATGAACCCACATAAGATTTCTCATCAAACACACATTTTAGCACTGAAGATATCCAAATATTAGATAAATCAAATACTATTAAGTGAGAGAAAAATTTTAAGGTATATTCAGAACCAAACTTACTACGGTATTATGAGCATAAACTTATCAAAGAAGTGTGACAGGTAATAAAATTGAAATACTTGGGGAATTAACAACTCTCTGATGAGTAGTAGCCAGATTTAATATCTGTGATACAAAGTTCTAATCTTCCATTCTGTAAAGTTATGTTGCATTGCTAAAAGTAGCATTAACCAAAAATACTTATGGAATGGCTAATGTATCTAAAATTGTTGTATAACTAACGGGGAAAATATTATTAGAAAACAGATTTCCATGACTGGATGACGTCAAAGGGAGACACCAAATATGATTACCTGTAATGAGAAACTCAGAGCAACATTAAAAACTCTGCTGAACAGAAGGCCTACAGTGGCCTCTTTTGTTATTTAAATGAAAGACACTATAAACAACTCTTTGATAGTCCCATGCTGGGCTGTTGTTCTAGCCCAATCAGACTTGATTAGGAATGCACGTTCAGCCTTTTATGAACACCTGTGTCTAAAGCCCACAAATAATTAGCTTAGCCATACCATTTCACTCTAATAATGGTGTAATTTGCCACGCCTTTCAGGCGCTGGACAGCTGGTGCTATTGAAAAGCACCTCAGGATTAGGCCCTGACTCCCAGGCCTGAGTCTTTGGGCGGGGGAGGCGGGGGGGGGTCTTAGGTATCCATAGCAACACACTTAGACTGCAAATTATCACCTCTAATAATAACTGGAACAGTCTATATTTTATGCCAACTATCCATAGGAAAAGACAAGACATAGAAAAACTGAAAATCTCTAAAATAAAAAATACACATGTATAGTATTACCTTGTCAATAAACACATAAGGTTTTTAAAAATCACACCTGTTTAAAGTTTATTTGATTATTTAATATAAATCTATCAAAAGATAACCGAGGGAAATGAGGTCCACTACTGAATTCATCAGTGCTAATTGACAAAGTTACCTACAGCTGCATGGAAATCTAAAGGTGAATTATGATCTTGAAAAGCTCTGGCTGAGAGCAACTTTGTGACCGCTGTACTTTCATCTTAGCCCCTAGAAGGTTATAAATTGGACAGCATACAAATGCTGATGGGCACATTCTGGCTTCCTACAGCTTTTCAGTACTTCAATCTGTACGTTCCATTAACACAAACATGGTAGGCGGGTAAGGCTAGTTCAGGACTCACCTCAAATGTTGGCCCAGTGACATGTCAGTCTATGGAATATGCCCAAGACCAAAAAGGAAAGTCTCCTCATTTCAGGATATATTACACTGCCTTGAACAAACAAACAAAAAGTATAAAATATGTCCATGTATGTTTAGAATAGAAGGCAAACAGACATTCTTTTTTCTATTTTAATAGAAAACTCTTCACTGCTTGTGGATTATCAACTTTCAAGGAGTTGCAGTCATGTACAATGTAGATCTCACAGGATACCATTGTGGTTAAATGGTATTTAGCTTTGGAGTAAGACGGCCTGGGTTAAAATCTAAAACAACTAAATCCGAATTTGATAAATTCAATTCAACAAATAATGATATTATTAGGTCCTGGGAAGTACAAAGAAACGTAAGACACAGTTCTTATTTCTTGAGAAACTACTCATATTCAGGCAAAAGACCATTCCTTCCAAAGCAGATGTCTATACCACAACTGGCTAATTACTAATTATTTAATACAGTCCCATAGAAAGTGACTTCACAACAAAGCAAGGAAACAATAAATCTGTTTAACAGCATTGGGCAATGATACAGAGAAATACTGAAAGTTGACTTGATTTGAATTTTGAAAGATAAAGTGGAGTTCCATAAAGTAGAACGTGAGGAAACATGCTCAAAACAAGGGAACAGCATAATAATCAAACACACTGATACATAAAAGCATGAAATCACTTGAGAAGTTTAAAAAACAGCAAGAAGGTAAGAGACAAATGGCTTCTCATTTTGGGCTCCTTGCTGTGATCACACATCTCTCCCTCTCTCTCTCCTTCCCTCTTTCTCTTTGTCTCCCTCTCTCTCCCTCTCTCTCCCTACCTCCCTCCCTCCTTCCTCTCCCTCTCCCTCTCTTTTCCTTTTTACTTATCCTCTGATGTTGTGAGCTGGACCCTGTTCAATCTGAGTAGACATATGCCTACCTGAGCTGCATTTTTTAGCTAGGTCGTGAGTTGGGAAACACTGGGTGTGTGTAGCCTTGCTCCATGGGGTGAGGGGGAGGCAAGATCCCCCTGGGTTGTGTTCTTTCCATGGACCTGAGGTCCCAAAACACTTTCTTTTTAACTACCTTTTTTAAATTTCTTGTGCCATTTATAGGATTAATACGTGTGTATAGCAGGACGGAATAAGACTCTACTGTCTTGTAAGGACTGACGTAGTGTGGGTGAACAATTTGCATAGATGGAAATATTCTATACCCTGATTTGTGATGGCGATTACAAGACTGAATGCATTTGTCAGAATTCATTGCATGTAGAATGGATGAATCATATTTTAGATACCTTATAAATTACACTTGAATAAACCTGAATTTTGTATATATGTGAAACTTATCCAAAGGCCATGTAGCTTGTGAGTGGAGAACAGCAACTGTATTCCAAAATAGAAGTTATCATCCTGGGTGAAATTAGCAGTGTGGCACTGGAAGACATAATTGAAGACAAGCAAATCTGCACCCTATATTCTGCTCTGTGACATATATCTGCTTGACCTTGGACATTAAATATTTCTTCTGGGCTTCTGCTTCCTCATCCTGCTTATAAAGAGCATGGCCATGTAAATTACTCTACAATTGTCATTCACCTTCTTTTCCTCAATACCATGTTGATTACTTCTATGGTTATTTCAACTTCAAGATTTTATAATTTGTCAAGACAGGCACTCTGATTTAATGTTTGCTTACTTACTTTCATTCCTTGGTGGTTTAGAAATAAAGGTTTCATTAAATTTCCTTTCGGATTAAAGAGATACTTAATTGCAAGGAACTATTTTGTGAAAAATTTATATTTCACTAAGGTTTGGTATTTCTATAAAACCGACATCCCACAACAAGAAGTTGCCCTAACTTAAAATGGGAATAATCATGCATGAAAAATGACAACATTGGGAGGGGCTTTGACGTGAAAATCATGTGCATTTCAACAATATCTTTAAATCTAATTTTACCATCAAAAGAAATGTGGAAATTTTAAAGTATTGCATGCTTATGTTTAAATGATATTTCTCTTCTGTCAAAGAATGATACAATCCCATTTTTGGACATGGTAGCCCTATTCAGCAAGTATTTAACCTGAGAGAGACTTTGCATGAAGTCCTGAAGGAAAATAAGGACAATGCCTGCCTAGGTAGATTGCCTCTTTCATCTCTGTTAGGATTAAACTTGCCATAGCAAGTTCTTTCCCACACGGTGCCTTTAGAGAGTGCTTTACTATTCATGATAATGAATTAACAGCCATTGCCAAACTCAGGAGCAGGTATCTCACTACATGTTTACAGGGTATAAATTAAAGGGAACCACAAAGTTCTAGTTTCTCTCCCTCAATTAGCTCCTAGGTTGAAATATTACCATTGCAGATGGATTTTTATTTGGTGGATGGGTTCATAGTATTGTTTTGTTTTGTCCTGAAGTGTCCCACACAAGAATGTCATAGCAAAGGTGGGATTTTGCATGAACTCTCTGAAGGCTAAAGCCATATCTTAGGTAAATCTCTGTGCTCCTATGTACAGGACATAAAATGATTTCCAGTGAAATTCAGGAAATTATTCCATTTACAATTTTCACTCTCTCTCTCTCCTCTCCTATCCTCCTATAACATCAAAGAGAAAAATCTCTGTTTAGTGCTAGTTTTTACCACTCTCACATATGGTAATATATTTTTTTAATAACTGAGAATAGACAGCAAGTGGAAAGTCAAGAGCAGGCCACAGTACCCATTTAAAATATAACGTTAAAAATATTTAGTTTTTCACCATTCTTCCCTTTATGCCAAGTGACGCTGGTTTTACATTTATGAGAGCAAATGCTACTTACTTATGTGTAGATTGCATCAATAAAGCAAAATGAGCAAAGCTCAATCAGACTGGGGGGTGAGCTGTACATTACAGAGTTCTGAGGGATAAGAAATAATTTGAAAGATGCCAGATACAGGTGATGGGGGAGGAAGGCAGCAAATCACACTGCCATGTGTGTGCCCATGCAACAATCTTGCATGTTCTTCACATGTACCCCAAAACCTAAAATGCAATTAAAAAAAAAGAAAGAAAGATGATGGGAAGATTGAAACAGGTATTTCAGGGAAAAGGAAAATTATGGGAAAAGACATGGAAAGGTGGAAAAGCATGATCTAGTCAAGAACTATATTCAAAACAACTGGAGCAAACAGTAAATCAAATATTATGAACTTTTCCATTAATCTGTAGGAAGTCAGTTCAGAGCTAATAAGCAAGTGGGTCACAATCACATTTGCTATTTAAAAAGAGCAGTCAAGCAGCAGTCTGCAGGTGGACTGGAGGGGGAAGAACTGGTAGCCAAAAATTGAGCCAGAAAATGTATGATGGATGAAGAGGAAATGTGTGTATGTCAGGGGGTGCTTTTATTCTTTATTACCATTTCAATTTTTTGGTCATTGTTCTTTCATGTTTTATCTTCTTATGCTAATTTTGACACTTTGTGTTTTGCTATAAATGTATTTCTTTAATTAGATTTTCAAATCTGTTAACATATAAGTGTTCACTATATTTTGTGTCTTCGTGCAACGTGCTACATTTTATATACAGATTTTCACATTTTTAAATTTGCTTATTATATGGTTTTTTCTTTTGATCTGCTTGGCCATAAGTTTATGTTTTGTTAGAGTAAACTTCTTTTTAATTATCTTGTATTTCTGTTCTCTACTTCCTTGATTTCTGGCCTCATTAATACTACTTTCTTTTTTTTTTTTTTTATGTGGTCTATTTCTATTTTTCTGGAGTAATGAGCTGGACATTTACCTCATGTGTGTCCAGTCTTTCTTGTTTTCTGATAATTATAGTGAAAACAGTCAACGCCATGTATGTGTTTTCTTCTTAGTACCCTATAGGTGCATATCATACATTTCAAAATACACAGCTTTTATTGTTTAGCTGTAATAGTTTACAATTCCAACTTTGATTTTCTCTTAAACCTATGGGATATTTAGAAACATGGAAATGTTCGTTTGTTCTATGTAACAAAATTTCTAATTTTGTGTCAT
Source organism: Ateles fusciceps (assembly GCA_036589455.1). NCBI lineage: Eukaryota > Metazoa > Chordata > Mammalia > Primates > Atelidae > Ateles > Ateles fusciceps. Next base: position 4,925,758 of record JAZHEH010001241.1, on the reverse strand, counting down.
TATGTAGAAGACCATAATGTGTGTGGTGTTGATTCTTTGAGTTTCTTAAAACTTCTTCGTGGCCTGATACATGACTAGTTTTGAAGAATGGTTAGTGTGAGCCAAAGAAGAAATGTGTTCTCTGTTTACACAAACATGATGTTTGTGGTCTTCAATTTTTGAAATGCTTTCTCTAAAAAGTTAAATAAATAATGGGCTTGATTGAGATATAATTATATACTGTAATATTTATGCCTTAAAGTATACAGTTCTGTGGTTTTTAATTTACTCATAGAGTTGTGCAAACCTCAGCACTCTTTAACTTAGAATATTTTCTTTACCCCAGAAAGCAACTCACACCCCTTAACAGCGACTTCCCAATCCCACCTAATTCTAGCCTTTGGTCACCACTACTTCACTTTCAGTATCTGTGGATTTGCCAGTTCTTGACAACTCGTGTAAGTGGAATTATGCAATATGAGGTCTTTTGTGTGTAGTTTATTCCACTTAGGATAATGTTTTGAAAGTTCATCCATGTTGTAGCATGAATCAGTATTTCATTTTTTATTGCCAAACAACATTCCATTCTATGTAATGGCCATATTTTGTTTATCCACCATTCATCAGTTGGTGGACATTTGGGTTATTTCTGTATTTTAGGTCTTATGAATAATACCAGTAGGAACATGTGTGTACACATTTTTTTTTTTTTTTTCAGACAGAGTCTCACTCAGTCATCCAGGCTGGAGTGCAGTGGCACGATCTTGGCCACTGCAACTTCCACCTCCCAGATTCAACTGATTCTCCTGCCTAGCTGGGATTACAGGGGCACACCACTATGCCTGGCTAATTTTTTTATTTTTAGTAGAGATGAGGTTTCACCATGTTGGCCAGGCTGGTCTCAAATTTCTGACCTCAGGTGATCTGCCCACCTCAGCCTCCCAAATTGCTGGGATTATAGGCGTGAGCCACTGCTTCCAGCCTGTGTACACATTTTTGTGTGAACATGCATTTTCATTTCTCTTGAACATACATCTAAGAACGAAATAGCTGGATCATACGGTAACTCTATGTTTAAGCTTTTGAGAAACTGCCAGACTGGTTTCCAAAGCAGCTGTACCATTTACAATCCCATCAACAATATACAGGCTTTTTCATTTCTCCACATCCTAGAAAACATTTGATTTTAGCCACCCAGTGGTTGTGAAGAATTATTAAATTATGGCTCTGGTAAGTGTTTTCCAAATGACTAATGATACAAATGTTGGACATTTATATATCCTCTTTAAAGAGATGTCTAAACAGATCCTTGGTCTACTTTTTGATTGGGTTGTCTTTTTATTATTGAGTTACATAAGTTTTTTAAATATATATTCTGGATGTAATTCTCTTTTTCAGGTGTAAAATTTGTCAATGTTTTCTACGATTGTATAAGTTGTCTTTTCCCTTCTTGATGTATTGGTTGTAATACAAGTTTTAATTTTGGTGCAGTTAATCCATTTCTGTTTTCTCTTGTGACTAGCACTTTCGACATTGCATCAGGAAATCATTGTGTAATCCAAGGTCATGAAGATTTACTTGTATGTTTTCTTCTGAGTTTTATAAATTTAGCTCATACATTTAGAGCTATGACTCTTTTTTTAAAAAAATTGTTAACTAGCATTTTAAAGATAAACTTAAAAATTAGGAAAAGTTTTAGATTTATGGGCACATTGTGAAGATAATACAGAGAGTTCCAATATACCCCACAACCAATATGCCTTTTGTTAACTTCTTACATTGCTATGGTACATTTGTTACAATTAATAAACTAATATTGACACATTATTAACTAGAGTGTATACATTATTCAGATATCCTTGGGTTTCTGTTGTTGTTGCTTTGTCTCGTTTTGTTTTTTACCTAATGTCCCTTTTTCTGTTCCAGAATTCTCTCTGGAATACTACATACATTTAGCCATCATGTTCCCTCAGGTTCCTCTTGGCTGCGACTGTTTCTCAGACTTCCATTATTTTTTATTACCTTGACAGTTTTGAAAGTTGCTCATCAGGTATTTTGTAGAATGTTCCTCAACTGGGAGTTGTTTGATGTTTTTCTCATGACTGGACTGGGATTATGGATTTGGGGGAGAAAGACCAAAATGCTATTTTCATCTTTTGATAGGAATCTGAATCACCTGGTTGAGAGTGTTTACCAGGGTTCTCCACTGTAAAGTTACAATTTTTTCTTCTTTTTCATTCTGTACTCTGAAAAAAAGCATCATGAGTGGGCCGTACATAAAGGAAAGGAGTTGTGCTCCACCTCTTTGAGAGCAGAATGTTTAAATAAATCATTTGAAATTATACAGTAGACTGCTATGCACCTAAGAAATTTGTCTATAATTTATCTTTTAGTATTAAATAAAATATTGATAATTACAAACAGCTCTTTTATAGCATATCTAATGTACTAAGTTATGTTCTATGACATTTCTGACACACATGTACACATACATATACATCTGTTTGTTTGTTTTTTATTTGATTTTGCTTGATATTAAAAGTATAACTCTCCCCAACTTTATTTTCTTCCTAGTTCTTTCTCCAACTCTTTATTTTCAACATTTCTGTCTTTAAAGTAAAAAAAATCAGATTTTTAAATCTATGAGTCTGCTTTTAAAAATCTGTGACTTTAGTACATTTTTATTTCTTATAATAAAAATAAACTTGGATTTATTTCTACTACCTTTTTTGTTTGTTTCTAAGGATAATTCTTGCAGATAGTATCAGTCTTCTTTCTTTTTTTCCTTCCCCTCCTTCCTCTTTCTCTCTCTCTCCTTTCTTTTATTTCCATTGCTTAAAATTATGTATTTCATTGCATTTCTCTGATGGCTATAATTCACTTATTAAAGCATATAATTTCTTTTCCTGGGCAACGTCTCACTTTATTTAGTACCTATGTCTCCCTCTCTTACATATTAAGAACCTGGGCTTTTATCTGTCTTTGGTCTTTACTACAATTCATCATACCAGTGTTGATGTGACATTAAGTTGTAGATTAAGAGTTGTGGATATATATTTCCTTTTAATGATTGTTTATTGATTGATTGATTGATTTTTTTATAAAAAAATAAGTGATCGGGCAAGGGAGCTAACAGTTATTTAATTAATTTATTTATTTTATTTATTTATTTATTTATTTATTTTTTTAGAGACAGGATTTCACCATGTTGGCTGGGCTGGTCTCAAACTCCTGACCTCAGGTGATCCGCCTGCCTCGGCCTCCCAAAATGCTGGGATTACAGGCGTGAGCCACCACACCCTGCTAATCATTGTTTATTTAAACAAATGATCTTTACTAGTGTCCTTATTTATTCCTGTTTTTTTTTTTTTAATAATTATTGCCTCCTTGTGGCCTAATTTATATTCTTTTTAAAGAATATACTCTAAAAAACAATTCAGATGAAGTCTATGGGTGTTAAGGTAAAAAAAAAAACTTATTTCACTATATGATTTGACATATTTTTTGAGTTATCTAAAATCAATTCCTTCCCCTTCCCCTCAACAGTGCATGACCTCATTGTCTTGCTGCTTTTGAGAAGTTTGATGTCATTTCTCACACCTGTGGGAAATGACTTTTATTTGCTTTTTATTGCTGGAAGTTCTTTATGGTTAAATTTTACTCTGATGTGTCCGAATTTGTGTTTTTATTTATTCATTTGTTTATTGTGAGCTGATTTACACTCTGAAGCTATTTTCAATCTAAGGTCATGTGCTTTCTTTAGTTCTGGAAAATAGTCATTACTTCTTCAAAGATCGTCTTCCTACACTGTCTTTTAAATATTCCCTTCTAGGGTTCCTACAAGATGAAAGTGTTCATTCTAATTTGATTTCCTGTACATCTTACATTAAACAAAATTCTGTCTATTTATGACACCTTTTTAATTGGGAAAATCTCAATATGATTTTCCAGCCCATAAATTAATTCTTTGCATCTATTCTGTTATTTCTCTATTGAAATTGAAATATTTATTTAAATAATTATATTTTCCCCATCCAATATCTCCAACTGGTTTTCTTTTTATAAACATCTCTTCTTGATTACGTTTGCAATGTGTTTCCCTAAAGATATGTTATGCTTATTCAAAGTTTCTGCTCTGTTAGCTCTGCTTTCACTAGTACATTTGTTGTTGCTGCTGTCGTTGCCTTGTATTGTTGTCACACTGATTAAATATTTTGTGACCTAAAAAAGTGTACTGTTACCTTATAAGTATTCCTTTTTCAGGGTTAGCCCCTTTAAATTATCACCTCTAATCTGGAAAGTGTGAAGTCTAACCCTAGGCTTGTTACACCTCTGATTTTGAGGAAGGGATGCTATATCTCTAGGTGGAATTGCCTATTGATATAATCTGCTTTGCCACTTCTACTTTTTTTCTGGTCATATGCTGACCCCTAGGATATCATTTGTCCTATTATCCCAGGATCTCCTTTATCTAGAGACACTTACTCTCTACGGCAGTTATCTTGCCCATGTTGGAGAATATGGGGAACAACACTCATGGGAAGTTGTCCAATTACTACATATTTATTGGTTATTTTTCTGCTTTAGCTTGTCCTGTGAGTGGAAACTTTGTATTGTTTACTACTATTTTCAGCACTCAGAACAATGCTTGGCATAGAGCAACCATTCTGTAAATATCTGTTGGATGAATAAACATAGAAGACAGCTATCTATTCCAGTGGGGCTCTAGCTGGATTTGATGTGACTCATTTATGTCTAGCTTTTATTATAGCCTTCCTGATAATACTACAGATGGGCCAATCTAATAATCCAGAGTAGGTTTTCAAGGCAGTGTGTAATTGTTTATTTTGATCTCTTTCTTTTTAGAGATCTGGAAAGTTCAAATTCTGGTGAGTGCCAGCCAAATTTTACACTGTTGTACTGGATTTACACTCAGGTCATGTATTCTAGCCTGGGCTGCTTAGAACAACTTGAAAGAAGGAGGTGAGGGTGTGTGTATTAGTCTGTTCTCATGCTGCTAATAAAGACATACCTGAGATTGGGTAATTTGTAAGAGAAAGAGGTTTAATGGACTCACAGTTCCACATGGCTGAGAAGACCTCACAATCATGGTGGAAGGCAAATGAGAAAAAAAGGCACATCTTACATGGTGGAAGGCAAGAGAGAAAACATGTGCAGGGGGAACTCCTCTTTACAAAACCATCAGATCTCATGAGACTTATTCACTATCATGAGACAGCATGGGAAAGACCCACCCCATGATTCAATTACCTCCTGTAGGGTCCCTCCCATGAGATATGGGAATTATTGGAGTTACAATTCGAGATTTGGGTGGAGTCACTGCCAAACCATATCAGTGTACCTAGAAACTTCCACTCCAACCCTTTCCCTTTTAGTTGCTTCAGTTTGCTATTTCCTTCACCTAAAAAGACATGCAGAGACTTTAAGCCTCCTAAGGTATTTTCACATCACCCAAGCTATGTATTTTTTAGGATTTCCTGGGTTTGATGTGGAAGACAGAGTCAACAGTCAGTGCTTAGTTTGTCTTCTTGATGAGAATCACAAACTCTAAAATCTACTTTTGGTATTAATTTAAGTAAACAGTAAATTTATTTCAATTAAAAATACTAAGTTGGTTATTTTTTTAGATGACTTGGCAAAAGTTGTGGAAATTGTGTAAGGGAATATGACCTATGCCAGAATTATGAATTTGTTAGACAAATAACTAATATTTCAAACAGTTTTCAACAAATACTTATTGGGTGTGAATGGAATGCACAAATGACTCTTTGTCCACTGATAGGAACTTATATCTCAGTGGAGATCTCATTCCTGCAGAGATGTGACAGGGGGAAGCCAGACATAAGAAAGAACACAGAAGGGGGGAGACACAGGTGAGGACCACGTTGTCCAACATTATAGTTTTGTTAAAACCAAGCCCTGCCCACAGCAATTTAGAAAAAGAACAATGTTAGAAGCTCTGACAGCTGAAGCAATGCCAAGGGGAAATGGGATATTGGATCAATTTTTTAATAGACCAGGGACAGCACAAAACAAATATAAAGATCCCAGTACTGACAGGTGCAAGGACCAAGCAGCCTGCTTAGGAAGATCCACAGCCACCACACTGACTCCTGCGCCTGTTCCATGCCTGCCACATCCAGCATCTATGATACCATTACCCATCTCCTACAAGAAACACAGATCCAAATGAGGAGGAAAACCCAAAATCCCAAAACTAGACAATATAGGTCACTTAAAATCTAGAGAGTTCTCAAACATGGGATGTGATAAATGGATGCCAAATCAGAAGCAAGCAGAAAGAAAATAGTATGGTGCTTACCTGTGAACTATCATGCTGGCTTCTGAATGTATAGAACCTGATCTCTAGTCCACTATATTAGTTTTCTCATTTTTAGGTGTCATATGTTCTATCAAATGAAAATCTGCTCATAAAATTACATTGTAAAAGCTTCTAAATAGCCAATGTAAGTATATCAGAATTTGTGGTGTATGTTTTATTTCGTTTGTTTTGTATTTTTCCTTTTGAGACAACATCTTGTTGCATCACCCAGGCTGGAGTGCAGTGGTAAGATCATGGCTCACTGCAGCCTCTACCTCCTGGCCTCAAGTGATCCTCCTGCCTCAGCTTTCCAAAATGCTTGAATTACAGGTGTGAGCCACCATGCCCAGCCATATTGGAAGTTTAAAAGAAAAGAGAGCATACTACCTCTAGGATACTATCTTACCTTGCAGAATCTTTCACTTTACTAAGTGAAATAAATTCATACCTCTCACTGTCTCTATGCTTGAGTGTAGTTTCAAACTTCTGTGGCCGTAAGAAGTGAAGAACAGCATACTAATCTATAGCATATATAGACCACTACAAATGAGCAGGGCACCTAATTTCTGGTGGTGGAGAAGTAGACTAAATGTTAGAGAGCTGGTTTTCTGACTGCCTCTATGACTCTAGGCAATTCACTTACCTGCATCTAAGTAAATTCATCAATAAAGATAGGCAGCTGGATACGGCCCCTTTTAGTTTTGAAATTTTTCTTTTAAACTTTGTCAGTGACCCCACCAAGAGTTTCAACATTAGGAAGACTAATTTAGGGAGGAGGCAAAGGATTTCATGGTTATTATTTGCCAAGATTGGGAGCTTTGCACTGGTTCTGAAGCTGACTTTTCATTATTATTATTTTTTAACTTCAACTTTCATTCTAGATACCGGGGGTACATGTGGAGGTTTGTTATATGGGAATGCTGCATGATGCTGAGGTTTTCGGTATGGACCCCATCACCCAGGCAATAAGCACAGTACCTGAGAGGTAGTTTTGCAACCCACACTCCTTTTATTTCCTCCCCTGTCTAGTAGTCTGCAGTGTCTATTGTTCCCGTATTTATGTCCATGTGTGCTCAATGTTTTGCTCTCACTTATAAATGAGAGCATGCAGTATTTGGTTTTCTGATCCTGTGTTAATTTGTTTAGGATTATGGCCTCCAACTGCATCCATGTTTCTGCAAAGGACATGATTTCATTCTTTCTCATGGCCACATAGTATTCCGTGATATATATGTATCACATTTTCTTTACCCTATGGTTGCTATTGTAAATAGCACAGTCTGAACATACAAGTGCATGTGCCTTTTTGGTAGAATGATTTATTTTCCTTTGCGGAATATACCCAGTAATGGGATTGTTGGGTCAAATGGTAGCTCTGCTTTAAGTTCTTTGAGAAATCTCCAAAGTGCTTTCTATAGTGGCTGAACTCACTTGCATTCCCACCAACAGTATTAAGCGGTCCCTTTTCTGTGCAGCCTCCATTATTCACCTTATCCCTCTCTAGAAAACTTGTGTTGCTGAGGTGCAAACAGACCCCTTGACCCCCTAGGCTGAGGCCAAATAAATTACAGATATGTCCGCATGCACACATACACACACAAACAAATACACACACACAGCTTTTCTGTAGTTTGCCTCTAAAAGGAAACACGTAATCTGTTAATTAAACTTCCCAGACAGGATCCAACTCTAGGTAATCAGTGGAGTAATTCCACCTTAGTTGGACAGGCTGAGAATACCTTGATCTGAAATACGTGATATGACTGGACAAAATTTTGAGAATTTATTTTTTGGGGGTAGTAGTTAAGGTAATTCTTTGTAGAATAGATTCAAGGCAAAGGTTCAGCAACATCAACCATAAAGAAAAAGAAGGCTGGGTGTGGTGGCTCATGCCTGTAATCCCAGCACTTTGAGAGGCTAAGGAGGGCGGATCACAAGGTCGGGAGTTCAAGACGAGCCTGGCCAACATAGCAAAACCTTGTCTCTACTAAAAATACAAAGTATTAGCTCGATGTGGTCATGGGCACCTATAATCCCAGCTACTCGGAGGCTGAGGCAGGAGAATCACTTGAAGCCGGGAGTCAGAGGGGCCTGGGAGACAAAGCAAGACTCCATCTCAAAAAAAAAAACAAAGAAAGAAATTATTGCAATTAACCTAAGAATGGCTAAATTTGATTCCCAAAAGTGATCTCAAAAACTGAAAGTATTGTGGAAAACATGTACTACACCAGGAGTAGTTTATACTTCAGGGATTTTTCTTTCTTGCTAATGTAGAAAGAAGTGTAGTCCTGTGTAACCTCATCAGGGAAAACATTCTCCTTGCCTGTTTCCTTGGACAACCAATTAAGTTGTCAGTTCCAAATTTAGACAGTGGCTTGAAATAGGCTTAATTAGAGTTAAAGGAGTTGGGTTATTGAGTAAATTTTCCACTCACTGGCTTATGTTTTGGAAAGTAGAGACTGTTCTATCTTCAAGCTGGTGTTTTGCTAAGTGAGGTGGAAAGCTGAATTAGTTAAGAGCAGGAAGCTAGACTGGTGGTTTTATGTTGCAACCAAAGCTAAGGGGAGAAGCAAAAGTAGCAAGGCAGCTTTGGCAAAAACAAATTAGAACCTGAAAACCTCCTCTCATTTAATGATCTGTAGGGTTTCTTTTTTTTAATGGAGAGATTAGAAAGTGAATAAATGATGATTCCTTCCAGAGAATGTTTCAATCTCTGTGTTTGAACATTGTATCATGCAGGGAAGAGCATAGGCATTGGAACTTAGTCTTTAATCAAGGCTCCTTCCTGTACTGCTTTTGTAAACTAAGGCAACTTTCTCAACTTCTCCGAGTCTCGATTTCTTTAACTTAAAACATGGATAATAATACGTGTATCGCACATTTTATGGTTGTTGTAAGAAATAATGTTACTCAGTGCCACATAGTTGAGTATCTCAAACTTTACAGCTCAATGCAATGGAAGGTACAAATTGAGATGTTATAAATTAATATTCAAGGAGGATTTGTTAGTTTAACAAAGAAACTTGCTATAAATCATTTTATAAAGTAAATAGTTCTGCTAAAATATGGCCAGTGTTTTATTGTTCAAGTTTAGATTTTTATAAATAATATTGTTTTTTAAATGAGAGCACACACCAACTTTCGGGACATGATTTAAACAAATGTCCTGAGGCTTGCTACATTAGAGACAGCTTGACCAGGTTACTGCTCCTGTAGGACCCAATCATCTTTCAAGAAAGTTGCAAAAAATGGCTCCTCCAAAAACAGAATGATTTGCTCTAATGCTGGAGTGGGAAAAGACAGTATTATCTCTGTCCTTCCTTCAAAAAGACTTGGAAAATCCAAATCCGTGATACTTTTCCTGAACACCTTTCTACCCCCCAATAAATTGCTCTTTTCTCTATATTCCTATACTACTTTGCTCATATCACAATCTCTAGCTGTGAAAAACACATCTAGTGTTTTTAAATGCTTTTTACATGTTAGATACTGTTCACATGCTTGATACATAAATCTTTTAGTCATCTTTATATACCTAAGAGGTAGGTGCTATTATTGTTCTCATTTTATAGATGATAAAACTAAGGCACAAAGGAGCTAGCCACTTGCACAAGGTTCTACACTGGGTAGTGTTATAGGCTGAACATCCGGTTGGTTTCTGCACTCTGTGCTCTACCCATGTCAAGTTATGTTGCCTCCTTGGATTACATATTTGAGAATCAATCCGTTGCAACCATTCAAGTTATTTTGTGAGATCTTATGGTTAAAGCAGAATCTGGAAGTAGTGATCCTGACCTTGCAAAAATAATCATTAAGAGAAACAGAGTGTGGCCAGAGAAAACATTTTTCCTTTTCAAGAGTTTTCTGAAGGCTACATTGGAATGAGAACAGAAGTCTACAATGCCAATATGCTGATAAATTGCTTACCAATGCTGAACAAATTTGTCAACAATTGCATCTCCATATGTTAGCTAAAAAAGAAAGCAAAATCATCTAACACTGCCTATTTATTATAAAAAAAAAAGAAAAACTGGAAAGGGAGTACCTACTCCCCACCCTACTTTGTTATAGTAACATAAGGTCCCTTGGGGTTCAGTTCCTGCGTACTTTTCCAGTTTTGCATGTTTCTTCCTTCCTTTCATGTTCCACACTCCTATCAGACTGAAATGGATGCATTTGCCTGAAAATGCTCTAGCCTCTGTCCCCTGCAGGTCATAGTACCTTCTGCTTCCTCTGTAGAAGCCCACCACATCATTGAGTAATTCTGGTTCATCTCTCAGATGATTTGTTAAACATTACTGTAAAGGAACCCTTCCCTGACTCCCTTACCCAGAGTTAAGGCTTTGCCTCTTGCTCCCATTACATCTCCTGCTACCCTCATCAAAAAAGTTACCACCTGAACTGGGTTTGCCTGGGTAGTCAGTTGCTTGTCTTTGTTGCTCAATAGTGAGCTCCATGAAGATAGGGAGTGTAGCTGTTTAGTTCCCATAAATTTCCTATTGCCCAATCTTCTGCCCTCAGGCTGTAGGTTTAAGAACACAAACTTGGGAGCTGGAATCTCAGCTCCACCACTTACTAGCCACAAAACTTTGGGCAATATATTTATATTCCCTGAGCTTCACCTTTTTATTTATATATTAGAAATAACATCTACCTTATAAGCTTGTGGTTAGGATCAAATAACCCAACTAACCTAGACAATGCAATTTAAAGTGCAACAATGGTGCCTGGCACAGGGTAAACTGTAGATTGCTGCTTTTATTAGTAATAGATGCTGTGACTGTAAGCTTCCCATGAAAGCCTATCAACTCACTTCAGATAGTTGGAAACAAGGAATAGATGGTCACTTTGGGCTATTTAATCATTTTAGGGAGATTTGGAAATTGCATTCTCAGATGTCAGTTTTAATTACTGACCTCAGTTTGATGCTAGAATGTAGTGCCCTTCCTGGGTGACCTTAAAAGGGATCCACTTGAAACACTGCTACTTCCTTTTTTTTTTTTTTCTGGCCTGATTGCTTTCTCCCCTGAACTCTGGTTTCAAACATCACATCAGCATTTTCTCCACTGACAGCATTGCAAGTTCAGGGATACTGCTCCTTGGGGCATTGTTGACTGCTTCAGATAAACAGTGCTCAGTATGTTTGCTTTAGTTCTGCAAAGAAGCCAGGAAGGAATTGGGTTTGAGGCCCTGGAGAGCTTCACAGACAGAGGCAGGGTTGGAGGGTGGCTTTTTTTTTTATGTTTCTTTGTTTGTTTTCGAGAACAAGTTGTTTGCCACCCCATATTAATGTTGTAGAAAGTTAAGTTTTTTCCTCTCTACTTTTCTGGATGACTCTCTTCCTAGCATTACTCTTTTTTATCATCATAGTCACTGATACCCAGGATCCCTTGGGATACCTCCCCTCTGACAATTCTGAACCCCCTAGCTGCTGACAGAGGTTGGCAGAGGTAGGGCAGGATCTCTCACTGGGACATCGCCACATGTTCCATGCTCACTCCCCCCAAACTGACATTATATAATCCCCTTCTAATGACGCTGATCTCTACCTCTCCATGCTTTGGTTGTTAGTGTGTGTATCTGGTGTTCTCCTCCTAGATTCTATAATTGGTTTTTTCAGACAGGCTGTCAAATAAAGAAAGAGGAAATAGCATGCACCAGGGATAAGAAATGAAGACCCCCTTAGATTCTGTTTTAATATTTTTATATGCCCTTGAGCAAGTCACTCTATGTCTTAGATTCTCAGCTTCCTAATCTATAAAATCAGCAAATTGAAATAACTTGTTCCTGGAAATTTGCTTTGAAAATGTATAATTAATGGTAAAAATTTAAGGTTCTTTAAAGACTTGAGGTAGATATTCAAAGACAGGAGAACTTCTTGAATTACCTTCATTATCCCATCAGCATCTCTCAAGACTTGGGTCCATGTCAAGGTTCCTGATATGGCCAGCTGAGTCAGACCATGCCAGTCACTGTTTAACTGAGTACCCCAGAGCCTGGAATAAGATGGCAGAACACCTACAATGGATTTTTTTCAATTTTCCTGCTGAAGTGACTCCAACAGATTGCATACTTCAGAGAGTTGGGGTATAGAGCCAATTAGCATGCTGCAAGGCTGGAAGTCTGTTCATGTCTCATATTTTATCTTTAAGTCATAAAAATCTTATGTTTTACTCTAAGCTATTTTTTGAATGAAAATAGTACTTGAATTATTTAACATGCAATGAAATTGATAATCCAAGAACATGCACTGAGTTGGGTGTCCTGAGTCCCCACCTAGGTTGTGTGCCCCAATTTGAGAAACATAGACTTATCAACGATATGAATTCATGGAGTGCACTCTCTGTCAGGCACTGTTCCAAGTGCTTTGCAAAACAGAATGTGCATAGATCATAGGAAGTTCTAAAGCTGATGAAGTAGAAAAGCAGAGAATTTTCTTTCAACAATGTCTCCCTTATAATCTGTGAAGTAGGAAGGAGAAAAATACTAGAACTTACAAGTTTAATGTAAGAACTAGACAAGATGCTATGTAGGAAATATGAACTGGCAATGCTGTATACATGATAGCTATTCATGTTACTAATGCTGACCTCAACCAGGACATCTAGAACCTCAGAACAGACAGAGGCTGTGATTGAATTCTGACAGTTTGCTAAGGGATTTGGGGTTGGAAATATCCTCATGAACTCAAACATTTCTTTGAACAGTTCAGGAAGCTTATGGAAATACTATAGTCCTGGGAGAAAATGGCCCATATTGGACAAAGATTAAAACATATCTGTGCTGAACTGTCCATATTTTTTTCCAAATTAAAGTTGGATAGAACAGGCAGTAGGACTATATCATTGAATCCACTAACTTTCAAGTGTATTTTTTATGTCCATTATCAAAGGTTTTTTGAAAGCAAATACATGCCACTGTCCAGGAAGAGAATTCCACCCAAAAATGATGGCTTAATGAGGCTTTTTATTCTTCCCGCCTCTGAACAATATGACCTTTTCCTCTGTCACCAAAACCACAATCATTATTCTCACTGTTTAATGATTATCTTTATCTATAATGCTGATTTTGAATTCAGACATGAAGCTTGCATATTTAATATAAAAATGTAATATAACAATTTAAAAGACAGAAAGACAGTGAGAGAAGAAACTATTGATAAATGTATATTAAAAGAAAGATTACTTCCAAGGACATAATTTGATTTCCTCTCAAGGAGATCCAGTTTCTGAAATCTGAAGAGACTAGGAAGAACTCAGTTGTGTTTCATTCATCTTTATGTCTACAGTCACATTATCGGCCAGAGAACTGGCATAGTAATAAAGACCACCTGGGTTGAATTTGTACTTTTGATCTAGTGCCATTTGAATTTATTTTCTTTATTACTTGGAATAGAACTGACTCAGGGACAGGATTTCTTTAAAGGAATATAAGTGTAGCAAATGGAGGGGCGGATAATCTCAGACCACCAGAGCCGCAAAGCCTTCCCTTACCCTGGAAGTAATAAATTTCCATCCTTTTTTTAATAGTCTCTGTAAGTACATATTGTGACTAATGAATATCATGGAATTCTTTTTTAAATCACTCTACTATGTTTTATAAATATATATACACACACATAGTTTTACAGTTTTAATTGTAGTTTAAGTTATATCTAAAATTGTCACCCTGTTAAAATACTACAGCTATCCCAATAACTCAAGTATTGTCCATACATTTTTGTTTTTCTTCTTTGAGGACAGACTTAATAGTCTACCTGAAAATCAGACAATTAATTAACCCTGCAAATCTAACTGGGTTTGATACATTGTTTTTCAAACATGCTTGTAGGCAAACAGAGAAGGTATGAAAAGCCAATGAATCCCTTGCTTATTCTCCCACTTGGCTTCTTTGGATGACTCTGTGGCATTCTTACGTCACAGGGGGCAGTTTGAAGCCCCTATAGAAAATACAGGCCATACATTTTGAAATTGGTAGAATTCATTTGAGAAAAGTCACAATTTCTCCTTGATTACTTACTTTGTTCCCTAAACTCTATTGTGTATTATCATCCCCCAATTTTCTTTCATAAAATATTTTCATACAAATATTGTACAACAAACACCTATATAGGCTCCACCTACATTCAGTGAGAATTAAATATTTTGTTCTTTTGGGTCATTTAAAAGTAAGTTACAAATATCATATTTCTCCTTAAATATTTCTCCCTGAATTACCTATGACTAAAGGTATTATTCAAAATATATTACCATTATCATACATTAGACAATAATTTCATGGTATAATTTAACATTTAGCTTATGTGTAAATATTGCCAATTGTTTTAGGAATGTCCATAATGGCTTGTTCTCTCTCCCTCTCTCTCTCACCTTCTCTCAGTGAACCAAGATCCTATCAGTGTTAAGGCATCTCAATTGCTTATAGCTCTTTAATTACTTTCAGTATATTAAGCAACAGCCCTCACCTGTTTTTCAATATTGACCTTTTGAAGAATCCAGGCCAGTTTTGTTATTGACGTCCCATATTCAGGATTTGTCTATTTCTTCTTGCTTTTTTTTTAAAGAAAAATGTTTTTCTAATGTCTTCCTTTTCTGTAAACCAGATATTAAAACTAGAGTCCTGATTTAATTTGGATTAAACAATGAAAACAAGAATACATCATGGGAGATGCCTGCTACATTATATGGTATCACAATAGGAGGCTTAAAAGGTTGTAGGTCAAGGTGACCTACCATTGCCAATATCAAATGTGATCACCTAGTTAAAATAGTAACTATCAGATCTCTGTGGTAAGGTATATTTTTCCCTTTGCAATTAGTAAATATTTGGGGTCATTTTTTTGGCACAATGTGAAAATACTGCTTCCCAACAAACTTGCAACTAATAGTTCAGCATCCATGTTTGTCTCCTGCTTGAACCAGTCTTAACACTGAAATTTCCAAAATTGTGACATTCAGTTTCTTTCTAAGTGTATTAGCCACCATTCACCTAAAAGGAGAATTTTGGCTACCTCTCCCCTATCTTTTGAATCACTCTGACTCAAATGTTTATTATTCCTGTGTTACTTTTTTTTTGTTTTTTGAGACAGTGTCTCACTCTGTCACCCAGGCTGGAGTGCAGTGGTGCAATCTCAGCTCACTGCTATCTCCGCCTCCTGGGCTCAAACCATCCTCCCACCTCAGCCCCACCAAGTAGCTGTGACTACAAGCACGTGCCACCATGCCTGGCTAATTTTTGTATTTTTAGTAGAGATGGGGTCTCGTCATGTTGCCCATGCAAGTCTCGAACTCCTGAGCTCAAGTCATCCACCCGCCCCAGCCTCGCAAAGTGCTGGGATTACAGGCATGAGCCACCACGTCAGCCCCATCTGTTACAATTGATTATACTGATTATTCACGATGATGCTTAAGTTGTCCCAAATTTGATCAATAGGAGTATGCTTAAGCAAGTTCTTGTCTTTTTTTTTTAACATATCTACATTAATCTTTGAGCACTTTCTTGATTTTCAGTATAATTAGAGGTCTCAACACACATTGTATTTTTCTATAAACCTGTGGTTTAAAAACGTGTCCACAAATTCTTTGACATTACTGCCATCAAAATGAGGATTCTACTACCCTTCCCATAGAATATGAGTTGGTCTTAGTGACTCACTTCTAACAAAGAGAACGCCACAGAAGCGATGCTGTGTAACTTCCAAAACTTGATCACAAAATGAGATACAACTGATGTCTGGCTTTCTCTTTCTTGAGACATATATGTCTTGAGAGTCCTGAGCCAACATATAAGAAGACTTCTTATCCTCAAACCACCAAGGTGCAAAGACCATATGAAGGTAAGGAAAACCCCAGCTCTTGCCACCCCCAGCTATTTGAGTATTCCTAGAATCACTTGCCAGACATATGAGTGATCCTTCAGTGAGTCCCATTTCCAGGCTATGAGCGCTCCCCAATGACACTGAGTGGAGTGGAAATGAATTGTCCCTGCCAAGTCCAGACCAAATTACAGATTCATGAGCAATATGGATGCTCTTGTTTTGTAAACCACTCAGTTTTAGAGTGGTTTATTTTATCCAGTTATCTATAGCAGTAGATAACTAGAATATCTGAAATCAGTCAATTTTCCAAAAAGCTCTTTTTTTTTTTTAAGTGGGCAACAGTATTAGAAATAAATCTGGATACTGATTCATTCATTGATCCTGGGTATTTTGCTTCCAAGCCTTTTCAGGAGCTAGAGTGGGAAAATATATATTTGAAAAATTATGAGTTTACAATTATATTTTCAATTAATCATTAAAGGGGAAATTATTTATATTTTATTGTCACATTTTTTTACAATGAAAATCTTGGTTCATAATAACATTAATGTATTTACCTATTTCCTTCATCCTACAATGACACAACCTAATTTTTAAAACTAGTACTACTATTACTAAATCATAACTATTAACATTACTATTAATAATAAACCTACTGTGTGAATTTAAGATTTTTATGCAATTCTTATTGTGTGCTGTTCAAATATTCCCCATTATGTACAGTCATAGTGTGGGGTTCAAAATCACTTAAACCCTTTCTTTTCCCTTTTTCATTTTTATTTTAGGTGTGTGGGTGGATGGGTTTGTTACATAGGTAAACATGTGTTACAGTGATTTGTTGTACATATTATTTAATCTCCAGGTATTAAGCCCAGTACCCAATAGTTATCTTTTCTACTCTTCTCCCTTTTCCCATCATCCACCCTCAAGTAGACCCCAGCTGTTGTTTCCTTCTTTGTATTCATAAGTTCTTACCATTTATCTCCCACTTATAAGTGAGAACATATGGTATTTGTTTTTTTCTTCTTGCATTAGTTTGCAAAGGATAGTAGCTTCCAGCTCCATCCATGTTCCCACAAAAACATGACGTCATTCATTTTTATGGCTGCATAGTATTCCATGGTGTATATGTACCACATTTTCTTTTCCAATCTGTCACTGATGGGCATTTAGGTTGACTCCATGTCTTTGCTATTGTGAATAACACATGCTTTGCTCTAAGTGATTATATTATCAATTTTATATAAACTAAAGTCCTTTGGTTTAATCTTAGGGTTCTTTTTCTTTCTTTTAGTTTGAAATTTATAAACATTTACATGGTTCAAAACCCATAAGTACATAAAATGGTAAATTCAACTCACTGGCCCTTCTGGTCTCTTTTTAATAAATGTGTTCATTAGTTTCTCATTTGTCTTATAAATATGTATGATTATTTCATCTTCTTTCTTATACAAAATAACAATAATATTGCTTTCTTCACTTGAAAAATAAATAAGAATTCCTCTTTATTTCAGCTCGTGGAGTACCTGTTTCTCATCCTTGTTAAAGGTTGTATAGTATGCAATCGTACTTTGAGCTACATTTTTTTAATTTAATCAATTATCTTGATACATATTTATTACCAACCTCTTTACATTACAAAGAATTCACCAATTAATAACCTTGTTCATGTCTTCTGTGGTAATTGTTTTGTTTTTATGCAGGTATATCTGCAGGGTTTATCTGAAGAAGTGGGATTTAGTCATTTAAGAGTAAAGGCATAGGCAATTGCATAAGAGAGAACCACATTTCCCTCTTTGGTAATTGTACTATTTTGAATTTCTACAAGCAAAGTGTAAGAATAACTGTTTCTCCACAGCTGTACCAATGGAGTGTTTGCTTTATGAGTAAAAGCATAAGCAATTGCGTAAGATAGAGCCACATTTCCCTCTTTAGTGATTGTACTATTTTGGATTTCTACAAGCAAAGTGTGAGAGTATGTGTTTCTCCACAGCTATACCAACAGAGTGTTTGTTTTATCAATCTTATTTTTGACTTTTGACAATCTGATGATATCTCATTGTGTGGTTTTAATTTTTCTTATAAGAAATGTTTGATTTTTAAATATGTTTTAAAGCTATTTGCCTTTCTTACTTTCTGTGAACTATTGATTTATATCTTCTATCCATTCTTCTATCAGGTTTAGTCTCTTCTTTCTTAACTTTTAACAGTTCATTGTTAGAGTTATGGACACTGTGCAATATAAACTGAATACATTTTCTTTTAATTTATGTTTTTTTGGCCATGAAATTTTATTTAATAAAGTTTACCATTCTTCTTGTTGCATCTGGATTTTGAATCGTAATTGGAAATACTCCCAAGTTTATACATTCACTTATGTTTTCTTCCAGTAGTTTTAGTCTTCATTTTTTAACTTTCAGATCTCTGATCCACTTGGAGTTTGATATATAGTGTGATGTTTTTACTCAGATGGTGACCCTGTTGTCCTCGTACCATTTATTCAAGGTCCAACCTTTTCTCCAATGATATTTGGTACCACATTTATCATAGAGCAAATTTTTACAGGTAGTTGTTACTCCTTCTGGAACTTGTGTTCTAGTCCATTGGTTCATTTTTCTAATCATTGACAAATATCCACTAGTTTTTATAGACTAGAATTTCTAGTAGACTTTCTAGTGTGTGGTACTAGCTCACTAGAACTCTTTGTTCAGGGTTATTTCCCTAGCTATTCTGACACACTTATTTTTCCAAATAAACTTTAGAATCAGCTTGTCTAGAAAGAAGAAAGAACAGTGTTTTACTGGGTTCATGCTAAATTTATATATTAATTTATGATGAATGTATATTTTTATAATCCTGAGTAAGTCCTATCTAAGAATAATAATTTTCTAAGTTTCTAATTCTACTTTTGTGCCTTTCAGGAGTAGCTAAAGTTTTACTCACATAAACTTTGCATACACATATTGTTGGGTGTATTCCTAAGTGTTTTACCTTTCTTTACTATATTATTATACTATACTATAGTACAGTAGCACTATATATTACTATTGTTAATGTGGGTGCATATATATTTATATATATTTCTTAATACATAGTTATTAAAACAGTATCAGTATTAAAAATATCAATAACCTAATAGAAAAATGACCAAAATACACAATTATACTAGTCATATGTAGAAAAAACTGAACTGTGCCTAAGCATACAACAAAGTAACAATAATAATTATTATAAGTAGCCATTATCCTCCAAGTTGCATAGGTTGTGGCAGGTACTGGCTTAAATGCTTTACTTGTATCAATTTATTTAACCTTAAAGAAACCTTTTGGGCTTGGTATTATCATCATCCTCATTTACCTATAAATCCCATTCACCCTAAATCTAATGATTATAGATAAAATAAGATTATTCAAACTGACTAATCAATTTTAAAGCTAAAATACTATTTTCATCATCATATTGACAAACATAGAAAGTCTAATAGTACACAGTGTTGCCATGAGGACTCATAGTTTCATAAATTTGGGGGGGAAAAGTATTCATTGCTGCAATCTCTTAACAGCACCTAGCAACTTACTAAATGCATTTATGATTTTAAATCATGGGAATTTCTGACATTAATTTCTTATAGATATATAGTATTACATGTGTGCAAATATGAAAGTACAAAGATTTGTAAATTTTTATTATTTATTTATTTAATAGAGACAGGTCTTGCTATATTGCCCAGGGTGGTCTCAAACTCCTCAAGCAATCCTCTCACCTTGGTCTCTCAAACTGTTGGGATTACAAACATGAGTTACTGGGCCTGGCCGGTCCTCTTATCTAGCTTTGACTCCAAGCACTGTCTAAGCTAATCCCATTCTAGCCTTCTTATATTCATTCCTTTAAAGAGAGGATTTTCCTCTGTCATCCAGGATAAAGTACAATGGTGCAATCACTGCTCACTGCAGCCTCAAACTCCTGGAATCAGGTTCAAGTGATCATCCCACCTCAGCATCTTAAGTAGCTAGGACTACAGTTGTGTGCCACCATGCCTGGTTAAATTTTAATTTTTTTGTAGAGATAGGGTCTTGTTTTTTTGTCCAGGATGATCTGGAACTCCTGGCCTCAATGATCCTCCCACCTCCGCCTCCCAAAGTGTTGGAATTACAGGTGTGAGCCAACACACATGGCCTGATTCCTTTAATAGCTTTTTTTTTCTAGAGGCAAAAAACTAGAACAATATACATGCCCATCAGTAGGAGCTTGGCTAAATAAAATATGTTACATGCAGCCAGTGAAACAACTTGATAGCCAATAATGAGCATGAAGTTTATGTCTATATGCTAATTATGGAAATAATGTCAAGATTTTGAAGGATAAAGGCAAGGTTCAGAATTGCGGGAATAGTTTTCTTTCCTTTGGATTGTTAAAATAGGCAATGTGCTTGCATATTCATGTAGAGTTTCTGGAAGGTATGTAAGAAACCCAACAGCATTTTTCTCTGGAGAAGGAACTGAAGGTTGGAGGTGAGAGAGACATTTGCTTTTCATTATGCAGTGAAATTTTTGCCATATGCAAGTATTACCTTTGAAATTTAAAAAGAAAATACTAGAGAGAAAGAGATTTAAAATAAAATCAATCTCAGGACAGGCATCAAGTCTGCCATGGTGGCTGTGCTGAAGGGAACTATGCCCTCTGCAATGTTGTTCTGTTTGTGTATTAAAGTTTGACAGATAATGATATCCTCACACCTTAAATTCAGGGGCTCTCTACTGACCTCTGACTCATGGAAATTTTTCTTAAACTGATCGAGAGTATAACAAGTATATTTAATGTATGGTTTCACTTGGTAGAGAAATTTGTTGTTGTGACAAGTCTGAGAGTGAACCCTCACAATTGAAGTTGTAGGAGTACTATGTATAAATTGGAGAAATGCCTTGAAGTTAAGGTTTCTTTTGCAAACTGGGAAGCCTCTCAGTAGGTGGATTTCCACTAGCATTAGGTTCACTTGCAAAAGCTTTCTGCCCAATGTAAAATCCACATATTAAGCAGTTTTCAAACAGCATCCTTGGGGACCAAGCTTGTTAAAATTGTTCTTCCCTAAACAAATGTGTATTTGAAGAACTAGGAAGATACTCATTCCACAGTTACCTTTTGGCCCCAGGGAAGACTCAGAGCAACTCCTGTTAAATTATGACCAACCTGAGGGACATATTAGCTGATGCTGGCAGGGGTCAGTCCTGGGCCCAGTGCTGCTGCCTAATTGTCCCCTGCAAGAGGACAGGCTCATCAAAAGTACAGATGGTACCAAGCAGTCAGGGAGGAAACAGTGTTTTGGAAACAAGAACAGAATTCAAATTGTTAGTAAATTGGAAAGCTGAAGAAGAAAACAAACAGAGGGAAGTAAAATCTGAGAAGAACTTAAAATGTGCAAAAAAATAGCCAAACTCTAGGTAAATAACTGTTTATCATGGTCAGTGTTTAGCCAGAAATTCCATTCTGTGAATCACACACAATAGATAAAAATCATTCATTTATACTAAGAGCTTATCAGACATTATTTTGAGGTCTCTTTTTATTTGGGGGTCCTAATGTCTGCTTGGAAGAATATTTAAAAATCAGATATGGTGATGTGACTGACAAATATGACCTAAAAGGAACTATATGAGCAGAAAATATCATGTACATAGATTTTAAAGTAGCATTATGCAGATAATTTCAGGAAAGGGTCCTTAACCTTACAATAATTAAAAAGTCTGCAATGAAGGTTCATATCTGGGCACCACTGTGTTTTAATGGGGATGAGTTAAGCCTCCTAGCAACCTCCATGCTTTTTTTCTGAGATGGAGCCTTTCTTTGTCTCCCAGACTGGAGTGCAGTGACACAATTTCAGTTCACTGCAACCTCCACCTCCCATGTTCAAATGATTCTCAAGCCTCAGCTTCCCAAGTAGCTGGAACTACAGGTGCACACCACCATACCACTGGCAATATATATATATATATTTTTTTTTAGTAGAGATAGGGTTTCACTATGTTGGTCAGGCTGGTGTCGAAATCCCGACCTCAGGTGATCCACATGCCTCAGCCTCCCAAAGTACTGGGATTACAGGTGTGGGCCACCACAGCTGGCCCTCCATGCTAATTTACATTAGGAGTGGTTTGAGGAGATGATTGATTTTGTCCTATAGACTGTCATGAAGCCCTTTATTTCTTATTTATAATACACACTGAAATTTTATGTAAATAATTGATTTCTTCCACAAATATTTACTGAGCACTGACTGAGTGCCAAGCACTATCCTAGGCACTTGGTGTTCATATTCCCTTTGAATTCTGCTTTCAAACTTGACAGTTTTTGTAGAATTCATCTCTTCCTTAAAGCAATGTATCTTACATAGCTAGTAAAAGCCAGCTTGCACTCTCAATTTTGCCTGGAGATCTCTTTGTCCAAATCCAAAGACCATTAGTTTTATTTTCCATCTTCCAAGTTACCACAGTGACTGTTATCTCAAATATTTAACAACTACCTAATAATGGCTCCAATTATTCCAGTTTCCTTGACATTTTTTTCAGGTTCCTGCCCATTTCCAGAGTTGAAACCAATGACACATATTTTATATTTCTGTTAAGGTAACAGCTTATTCCTGGCATCAATTTCTACATAAGTTAGTCATTGCCACCAAAATGTCACATAACAAACAACTACAAAACACAGTGGCTTAAAACAGTAAGCAAATGCTCATGAACTTGTGAGTCAGTTGAGCAGGTCTTGACCAAGCTCATGCATGACTGTGGTCAGCTGCAGGTCAGCTAGGCAGCTTTGCTGATTGAGAACAGACTCCATCTGGATACCTAGAGTGACTTGACTCTACACCACATATCTTAATTCTCCAGCAAAATAAGATAGTCCAAGCTTGCACTTAAGGCAATTATGTAGAAGCAACAGGACAAGTGAAAATAGGTAAGATTTCTCTGCTTGCCTCACATTTGTCAAAGCAACACACGACTGAGCTCAAAATCAAAGAGAACTTTTCTCCACTTCTAGATGAGAACAGTAGCAAAGCCACATGTGAAGGACATGGGTATAGGGAGGGTACATAACTAGGGCTATTAACATAGAAAATCTACCAGAAAATTATCTTGACAATCCATATCAAAGACGATGAGGTCTTCATGGCAGTGTGGGCATTGAGAAGTAGTCCAATTCTGGCAATTTATGGAGTTTTAGGATAATAGAATATTCTGACTGACCAGATGTAGAGTATGAAAGAATGAGAGAAATAAAGGTTAACAAAAGTTTGATATGAGTGTGTGGAAGGAAAAACTTGGTTTTAATAGAGGTGAAAAGAAAGCACAAAAAGCAGGTGTGAAGGTAGACCTTCATTTTGGACGTTGTTTCAGAGAAGACATTTGCAAAACAAACCACCTCAAAAATCAGTGGCTTATAACTATCATCACACTGATATTGTGCAAGAATCTGTGGTTTTGGCAGGGTTTAGGGGACTATCATATCTCTGTCACATTTAGCTTCACCTAGAATGGTCTGAAGGCAGGAAGCTGGAGTCACCTAAGGCTTGCTCACATGTCTGGCAGTTGATGCTGGAAAGCCACAAACCACTCTAAAACTTTGTGTGTCTTGCCACACAGTCTCTACAGTGTGGCAGCTTCAGGTTTGACCAGATATCTTTCATGTCAACTCAGGACTCCTATGACGTGTGTCCTAAGAAAGAGACTGCCAGGCCAAAGTGCATTAAGCTTATTACCTTTTCTATTCATTATTTCCACTGCAATATATTCTTTAGAAGTGAGTCACTAAGTTTGGTCTACTTTAAAGGAAAGGGATTTCCACCCTGGGGGAATGAGTATCAGTGCCTGTGTGTCACCTTCTCAAACCCCCAAAAAAGTGGTCATCAACAAGATGCCTATGACACTTCCAAGGAGAGGTGGTAAGGAGCAGCTCCTATTTACTAGCCTAGAACTCAGAGCAGAGATCTAAGCTGCTAACATAAATTTCAAAGCCAGATAAGAGATCCATAAACCAAGTTCTAGAATACTCCAAAACTTAAAAGTTGGAGAGATAAGGCAGAAGCAACGAAGATGAGAAGGAGTGTTTAAAAAACAAAAAAAAGGCAAGAAACCAGAAAGTATGATTTTCTGTAATAATTTTCAATATAAAACAGAAGCCATATGAAGGCAGGAATTGTGTTATCTGTCCCTTTGTGAATTTCCAGTACAGTATCTACAGAAACTGAAAATAAATGGTTTTCTTAATGAATAATTGCTGAACTATAGGAAGATTCAGGGTAGGGCTTCAGCAACTGGCAGGATGGAGAACAGAAAAGCCTAGAGAAGGAGCTCGTAGCAAGGAGTCCAATTCTTGGCATATACATAAAGCAGATGGAAATGCATTTCTGGAATTCCTTAGTAAGTTTGGTTCAACTGGCATATCATAGAGACAGTATTTGATGTATTGAAAGAGAGTAAATCCTCCAAAGAAGGAAAACCACAGAGAAAAGAAAAGAAATCTGTCACAGAATCTTGAGAAATGCAGCTTCTTAGCATGGTCCTCCAAACTCCAAACAATCTGATTTTTGTTTAGCTTTCCAGCCTTACCTTATATTTCTCCTCAACCCTTTGGGTTCTATGCTCTGGGTATAATGATACCCTTTTCTTTAAAAATGACCTTGTTGGTCTTTTGCATAAGCAAGCATTAGAATACTTTAACAAATCATTGAAAGAATAATAATCATTATTTGGAATGGTAGGCTGCATTTGCTTAGTCAATGGCTTCCTCTAACCCTGCTACTTGGTCTAGGAGCAGGAGTAAAAGGACAGCAAGGGGGTCTAGCATAGCAAGCCCAACAGGTTAAAGAATAAGCAGAATATAAATAGAAATGAGGAGGAGAACATTTATTGAGCATCTATAACATGTTATATATTACATTATTTCTCACTGCAACCTGTGAATTAGAATAGCAAACAGAGAGTAAGTAATTTTTCATAATGTCACACAACTAGTGGTGTGGTCAGATCCAATGCTCTGAAGTAACGAATATAATAGGAATGGGAACTCACTCATGGAAAGACTGGGGTTCTTGGTCAGGAAATACATCTATTGGAAATTAGCATTCAAAGTAGGAATTTGTTATTAAAGTTATGGGTCCAATCTCTGGGGTCTTGGAGTTCAAGCTAGAATCACAAGTTCCTAGGAAAGTAACATGCCAGGCACTAGATATTTGAGCAAATGAAATCACAGTTGATGTTTCCAATAGAATTACAGTATCTGCATGATTCCTTTTGAATAGCATCTAGAGACAGAATTTGCATTTCATATGTTTGTGATAATTAGCCATTTTGAAAGATAGCGTTGGTGGAGATAATTACACAACTGTGCATATATTTATAGTTCCCTATATAATCATAGGTGAGCAGAATACTTCACTCTTCAATTAATGACTGTTTAAAATAATAGCCTGAACCACTGGATCGACTCTCTTGTTGGGATAATATAGCTTTGCAAAATAACTGTAGGAGTGCAGAGAGAAATGTTCTTGGAAACCATGCCATAATGTCTAATAGTGGGAAACTTGGTCCACAATAATGTGACCTGGGGTTAATAGGCAGAAGCAGGGAAGTCTTCTCTTTTGTTTTAATAGAGGGTTCTAGTAATCAAACAACTGTTCGTAGAGAATTGTGCTATGTATTAGATGTTATGGAAGATACAAAGATAAAAAAATAGTTTTTTGTCTTCAAAAAGCATACCACACATAACTGACAATCCCAGGTAGCAAACTCAACTGTGTAAGAAGCTTATAATTAAAAAGTAATAATTACTCTCTCCAACCTCCCAAAATAGGGAGAAATCGCTATGGATTTGGGGTAATTTGGGAAGAAGTCCTAAAGACTGAGAAGAAATAAACTTCCAGAGGAAAGAAGGTGTGTTGTGTATTCAGGGCATGGTGAGTGCACAGGTCTGGGTCAAAGGATTCATACTGGACTGCGACAGAACTTGAGACTTTAATGGAAGATTGTGTCTTGGTTTAGAGTTTAGATTCAATCCACTGAAGAAATTTATGTGCTATGACATAATAAAATGTTTTAGGAAGGTTTTTTTGGGGAGGATGGGGGAGTATTTGCAAAGTAGTTTGCTCCTTCTAATATTTTTTTCCTGTCCCCCTTCCAATCAAGAAAGATATGTAACTGCCATCTGTGTTCCACTGAAATGATCTTCCCTGCTTCTAAGACTTTTCATAATCAATTTACTAATTAAGTCATATTTAGTACATTATGGAATCATCAACTTCTGTATTCAGTTTCAATTTTAAATCAAATTCATTTGTATATAAACTGTCCCATCTACTGTTTTTACATTTTCTTATCTGAAAAACAAGAGAGAATACACATTCTTTGGAAAAATGCTATTCTATTATAAAATTAAAAACAAAAACTTTTATAGGCCAAGTGACTCAAAACAAAGTGATTTTAGAACATCAGAAACCAATTCCAGCCATCTGCCTATACAGGGTGAGTATCTATGAATAACGATTTTCTTTTACAGCAAAGTATTATTTAAACTGAATCTCAGGAAACTGAGATCAACCAAGTAATTTATTAATGGAAAGATGTACATAAAATACATAGGCAGTATCTAGCTCATGGTGACAGACTACTGACACCACTCTGACTGCAGAAATCAGCATCAACTAGCCAAGCAGTCCATCAGTTGGGAGGATCCAGGAAGTTCCTAGACAATCTTCCAACCTTTCCTCATGAGATGCTCCTAAGAAATGGCCAGGATTACAGCAATCTTGAATCAGCATGCACAGACACACAGACACAGACACACACACACACACACGCACACGCACACGCACACACACACACACACACACACATCACATCACATGTACACACAGGAGAATGAGGATAAAAAAGCTGGGACAATTTTATAACACTTTGGCCAAGAACAGATCATTTTCTGGTGATGTGCTCTGCTTCCAGATTTTGTAAGTCCTGTTAAGTATGTACGTTTGAGCCTGAAAAGAAAATGGGATAACCAGAAGGACCACAAAGTGAAAGTTGAAGCAGAATGCAGTGAATTTTGGTTTCCACAGTCATAGGTATGCTAAGACCTAAAGCTTACTTGGGGTAGTGGGATGACTAGGGGTGGTATTACTTATTATATCTGAAATTTTGAAAATTATTAGCTGTGGATACCTGAGGGAACTAAAGGCAGGAAGGAGTTAACTAGAGAACACGTGAACTTTTAAACAGAAAAGGATGCGATTTTATGGGCCTAAAGGACAATGATTTGCCTAAATTCTTTCAGAACAAAAATAGAACAGAAACCAAAATACAACTCTCAGTTGCTAGTTAAGAATTTTTCTGGCCTGAGCCTATTAGTTGCATCAGCCTTTATTGAGGACCTATTTGTCTTTGCATAATGCCTGTAGTATGAAAGACACTCAGTGAATGGTGGTCTCAATCCCAGCCACCATTCATAGCATCTTTCATATTGCAGGCATTATGCAAAGCGCTTTACATGCATGAGGTCATTTAATATTGATACTATCCCCATGGTACGGTGAATATTGTGTCCACTTAGAAAACAAAGCTTAGTGAGGTAAAGTTAGTGCTTCCCAAATGTATATCCCGGAACACCCCAAATGCATATCTAAACATATGGCTTACTGTTAGAATTACCCAGAGTTGATTAAAATATGTATATTTTTTATTTACTTCATATTTAGAACACATATAGTAGAGATTATGATCTTTGGCTTAAAAAAAAAATCTATGTGTAAAAATTTTTGTTTCCCAAAAGATTCAGACAGGTGGGATTCATGGACCCTATGTTAGGTTACTTGCACAAGTAGTAAATCATCAAGCACCGTTAGTAAGCCCCCAATACAGGTCTTCTGACTTGAAAGCCCATGCTCTATTTCTAAGGTACATGTTTTTCTTCATTACCTGGTACATTCTCAGGATACTGCCACAGGCCTCTTGGACTGTAGATATGTTACCTTTTCTCACTTTGGACCTCTTGTCTTCACCTGGATAACCTGATCTCAGGAGAGCTATATCTTCAGCATTCACTGGAGGTATAGTAGCAGCCTATTTGCCCAGAGGCCCCGTTCCCCAAGTGATTCTGAATGACTTCATGTAGATGGTCACAGGGAAACACTGACTCCTTTAAATCACCAGTAAATAAATAAATAAAATACTGGGAAGAAAAAGAGAGAATCCCATTTTTGAAATTTGTTTGAGAATAAAGAAAACATCTGAAATGAATATGAGCTTAGGATTCACAACCTTCCTGTTTCTGCTGACATTTTGGATAAGGGATGCACTGATAACTAAGGAGAAGCAGAAGCTGGGACAAGAGACTGAGAGACACAGGGTGGTCCAGCCTCATGGTATGGGTTACTCTTCCACATGGGAAGTCTCTTACAGGTGGCTCCACAGGACTCTCCATTGAGTCTCAAAGGGCACTGCCTCTTCATAGTGGGAAATTAATAGGTGCCTGACAATGACTTTTGACCAAGCTTTGCAAAAACCATCAACAAAGGAGAAAGCAGTAAGATCCAAAAGGACAAGACCAGAGAAGGTGTTAGAAAGGAGGCTGAGGTGGGTGATTCACTAGGTGATTCACTTGAGGCCAGGAGTTCAAGACCAGCCTGGCCAACATAGTGAAACCCCACATCTACTAAAAATACAAAAAATTAGCCAGGTGTGGTGGTGCACACCTGTAAGGCCAGTTACTTGGGAGGCTGAGGCATGAGAATCATTGAACCCTGGAGGCAGATGTTGCAGTGAGCTGGGATCGCACCACTTCACTCCAGTCCGTGCAACACAGTGAGGCTCTGTCTCAAAAAAGCAGTTTGCTTAGAAACATGGATAAGAAACCCAGAAAGTTGCAGAGAGGAAATGGTGTCTATAGGTCATGGATAGCAGGCAGATGCAGTTGAATTGTAAAAAGTACAAGAGAGCTCAAAAGAACTGCAATCCTCTGAAAACACGATATATATTCCTCATCTAACAACCTCAAATGCTTCATCTTTCATTATCTCTCTCACCGACATGTCTTTCATTATAGCATTTCTTCTAGTATTTCCTAAGAATTTTAGCATTTGGAAGACCCATTCTATTGCATATTTTTATAAATAAGTCTGAAGTCCTAAAATTATATAATCATTAAAAAAAAAAAACACTTGTAAAAAGGAACTCTTACTGTTCTGTCATCAATTGAGAATAGAAATAAACTGTCTACATAGCAAGCTTATTTCTCCAAAGGCTGTATAAAATTAGGCAGCTAAAAATATATTCCATCTTTTTCAAGCATGTCAAGTGGTTATGTCAGGTTGTTACTTTGAAGATGATTGTGATATCAAAAATGAAAGATTAGGATTTCAGGTGGCAAAGAGGCAGTGATAGCCAGGGGTGATTTTATCTATGAAAGACACTATCTATGTGTTAATAGCCTCAAGAGGGAAAAGTGAGGAAGGAAATCCATGTGCAAAAATTTCACTTGATAGAGAAGAAATTCTTATGTGAATGGAAAGGCTTTCAGAGTTTTAGATGTAAAATCAACATCTCTTTAACCCTGCAAATGTAGAACCAGAGTGTAATTGATTAATTCAACTACTTCAAGCAGTGGACACCCCTAGAAGAGCTTCTAATAAGGCAAATAGAAAGAGGTAGCCACAAAGAGCGTAATGATATACATCTACAGGAATATAATGAAGACAAGGGAAGTGAAAATGAAGGCACAGAACATGTCAATGATCCAAGTCACCAAATTCAGTCAGCATCTGTCCTCCCAATGGGGAAAAATAAAGGGATCATGATAAATAGGAGAAAAAATGCTTGCAAGTCAAATTGCATTGCCTCTTGAGGTTTAAGGGAAACCTTCTCCTTGGGAAAAGATAATTGTGTCTCTAATATAAAGATTTTTCAAAAGTAATCATCCACCTAACCTATAGCTTTCTGTGCCAGATTCTGGTTTATTTGAGACAAAATGGTTTTTGTTGTTGTTGTTGTTTCTTTGTTTTGGTTTGTTTTCGTTGTTGATTCAATTCTTAGAAACAAAGTAATAAACAAAGTTACAAAAACTCTAAATGAGGCACTTTGGATTTATTCAAACATGTCAGCCAATAGCTTCAATAGCTTACCCATAAGTCAAGATAGGCTACAAAGGGGAAATTTATTAGCTCAAGAATGGACACCTTTGAATTCCGGTACAATTTCTGCTGTTAATTTCTGTTGCTGGGTGGCTGGGACAATTCACACAACTCTCTTTCCTTATCTGCTAGACTGCAAAGGAGGAATAATTTTCCCAACCCCAACCTTATAACCACATAATAAGACTTAATAAGCTAATGGTTCTTAAGGGATTTCAATAACCTGAAAGAGAGAGGCAATAAAACATATCTTATTATCATCAACATATGCATTTTAGAATAATTATTTTAATGGCTCAATTTTCTCTCATAATAATGTGGACTACAATCTTGGCTAATTTAACTGGAGAGTGTCTTTCATGCTCAAGTGACTATACATGAAAATCAAATAAAAGACGTTTTCCCCTCCCTCCTCCTACCCTTCCTTCCTTCCTTCCTTCCTTCCTTCCTTCCTTTTCCTTCCTTTTTTCCTCCCCTCCCTTCTTCTCTCTCTTTCTTTCCCTCTGTCCTTTAGTTGTTGCTGTTGCTTTTGTTGTTTGATCCCCGGGAATGGGGAAGGGGCATTTTTGCCTCCTATAACTTTTTACCTGCTGAACTAACTTTATACTAAACCATCTCATGTCTTAAGGTCTCACGTTTCAGCCCTATGGAGATATAGCCCTGTGGAGACATTTCTACTGGTTGTAGTTAGTCCCTCCAACAGGCTGTAGTGATGTTACCTATTTTCTCTTGCTCCCATGTACTGTCTATTGCTGACGAACATACATTCAGAACAGATCTGTGGAGTTTATTTTTATCCAGCTTGGCTTTGAAGGAAGGAAAGAACACAGCTGTGGAAGACAGAGGGTTTAGCTGTATCACTGAGAGTCAAAACTTTGAAGCAATGAAAAGAATACTATGTTTCTATGTGTGATTTTCAGAAAAGGGTAAAAACTCTCCCAAGTGTTCTGTAGTATTCAGCAAAGCGATTACTAACGTGACAAGGAGGGCACCACGTACTTGCCGCATCCGTTTTTTTTCTTATAATGACAGAATTCATACTGACATTATGGAAATAGCCAGGCCAAAAAGAAGTGGGTTTATTGGAGATGTTCTGTTGTTGGCAAACTCTTAGCCTGGGATTCAAGGGAACCCAAGAATTAGCAAACGCGAGGATCAGTCTACCCCTTGCTGTTGACATCTGTGTATTTAGAACGTTTAGACCATTAGTTCAACGAACATGTATTGAACACCTCTCATGTGCTTGGCAATGTGCAAAGTGCTAGGAATGTATAGAACAGTAGAATACATCTCTTTCCTGTGCCAGTCACTGGGTATGATTCTGATTGATATACTTTTCAAAGATAGCTTACTTATTAATTCAATGAATGATTATTGAATGCTTATATAGATTAAGAAACTGTGTTAGATAATCTCAGAGGACAAAGAAATATGATGTGTCTATTTAAAACTTGGCAGGGGGAGTAAAGCATACACTCAAATATTTACTGTGTACTGGAGCATAAGATAAATGCTAGAAGGGAAATGCAAAGATAATAATTTGATGGTAGTCCAGGAAATGAAGAGATGGCTTCCAGCTATGGTTACCAATAAATGTTTTATGAAATAGGTATGTTTGGGCTCTCCATTGAAATGTAGGCATGATTTTAATAGAAAGAGACGGAGGTGGGCGACAGAGATTCACAAAAAGAAATTCATGATGAAGATATAGAGAGGAAAGTGCCAAACGGAATTCAGCAACAACATATGGACTACTTGAATTAACACATGGGGTGTATAAAGGGAGCAACGAAAAAGTCTAAAAAATAGTGTCTTTATTTTATATAAGAAATTTCAACATAATTTTATGGGAAGAAATGAAGCTCTAGATCACAGCTGGGCTCTTCTCAACTTTTAGGTCCTTCTTTAGCTGCCACCACCTTAGACCCCATTTGTTCTGCCATTCTACTGTGTTTTTATTTTCTCATAGCATTTACTAAATTAAAATTATTAGTGATAAGCTTCCTTCTTATTTTTAATTTTAATTGTGTACTCCGCCTTATACACTAAAATCCATGAAGGCAGAAACATTGTATCTCTTTTTAATCATTCTATAACAGGCAGATAGCATGGTGCCTGCTAGCATGTAGAGGACACTCAGCAAATATGTCTTGAATATTTACTAGAAAAAATCCTCCAAAGTTGCATTTTAGAAACTTTTTTATCACTCTCAGGTGATTAAATGAGAAGAAAGAGCATGAGACTAGCCAGGCACAGAAGCTCTAGTCATACATGGTATCAAGTGATGAGAGCCATAGTCAGGAAGTAGAATTGAGAAAGGATTAGATTAATGGGTTCTGGAAGGAAAAAGTCAATAGAACTAGATTTAGGGAGCAAATAAATGAAAGAATATAAGATGTTTCAGGTTTCGGATAAGGAGGTGGTAAGACTCCCACTGGGAGGAAAAATAGGGAAAGCTAGAAAAAGTAATGATTTGGAGAATAAGCCAATGCCTGTGGCTTCACACACATTAAGATGTCAGGACAGCATGCAGGTTATGTACTCAACAGGCAGCTGGCGACTCCAGGCTGGGATATAGATTTGGAGTCACCTGATCTGAGATTTTGTAGCTAATGAATGATGTCTCTAAGGGTGAAAGTTAGAAGAATGGAGCAGAAGGTAATAGCCAGGATTATAAGGAATGTCCAAGTTGAGGATTTGGAACAAGAATAAAAGGCCAACTGAAGGCTCAGAGCTCAGACACTCAGAGAATTATAATAAATATAGCCCGGGATTAATCATCTATAGTTTATAACAACTTGCAAAGAGAACAGCTTCTAATACGACAGCGTTCCAACGCTGATGTCCATACTCTGCTCTCCTATTTTAGTAGATCTCAACTGTAAGTTCAAATTGTAGTTGAATCAAAAAGTAGTTTGGGAGACCTTATGCCCTCTATAATCACCACTGGCCTTCTCAAACCATTCCTTGACAAGCACACAATATAAATATAACCCCAAGCTTACTATGTAAATGCTAACCTTACAACCTGGTGGCTGCTGCTCCTGTTGGCCTAATACCTGCCAAAGCTGCAGCTGCAGCAGGAGCACACTGAGGTACAACCTTGGCTAAGTGGTCCCAAGGGGTCTTGAGAAGGACAAGCAATTCCTCTCTGGTAATGATCTGTGCATTTCACAGTTGACAGAGGTAAGATGGCCTTATTGACCATTTTTCCACAGAGACCCTCTAAAATCAACTTGCCTGAGCATGCAGATGCCTTGTAATTGAACCCTTATTAGTAATATAGTCTCCTTTGGGCCAGGGGTTAGGACACAGGTCACCTGTGGTCCACTGTTACTAACTTCCAAGATGGCTCAGTTCTTTATTTTGCTCCTCCCTTCCTCTATTTAGAGAGGATAATGGACTCTCATGATGGAGGGAACTTAAAAAGTGAATTAAATTGGATCAACCAAGAAAAGTAAAAGGATTTTCATGGGGGGAGTGATGGTGGCAGAGATTAGACTTCATCAGGCTGTGGTCCTTCTTGAAAGCAGGTATAGAAACTATGAAGACTTCTCAATGTTCCTTCTAGTGTGGTAGTTTTTCATGAAGAGTGTTAAACTCTTAGAAATCTTTCCCAGTAATTAGGAAGTTAATAAATCAAATTGACAGTATTAATCAATATATAAAGCCTTAGCATTGACCTCATATTTGAAACAAAGAGAGTTTTAGCAGCAAATGTTTTACGTGATTCTGAAGCTCTGTTCCAAACTATAACAATAGTTCATAGTCTTGTCAGACTACAGTAAATTATTTTATAGATTTAACTAGTACGATGCCTAGGATTGTACAATGTCAGCCTGTAATCAGAGAGTTTCAATAGCTAATCAGAGGTTATAATTGAAGAAAATCAAGGTAAAGTCTGCTTTTGACAAGGAATGATACTTTGCTTTTAAATTTTATAGAGGTGATAAAAATAATTTAGATAAGTTTTTAGCACCTCTTTCAAAAGGAGCTCAAAGCACTTGGCAAATAGCATATTATTTCCGAGAACACTTCCTATGGAAGTAGAAGAGAAAGCAATTATTGGGTTGCATAGTTTATATATTCAGCAGAGACAATACTATATTCTGAGTTTCTTCCTTTTTAAAAAAAAAAAAAAGGTAGCTCATTTTATTTAAGTTCATACAAGTACTTTGGAAATAAGCTACAAAACCTACACTGGGAATACTAGTGACAAAAGCACCTGGCTTGGGGTCAAGGTATGCCAGCATTAGTTCTGACTTCCAGTGGGGTCTTGGATAAGTCACTTTATCTTTCTGTAAAGTAAGGAGATTGTTCTAGAAAAGGTTTCTCAACCTCAGGACTATTCACATTTTGGGCTAAATAGTTCTTAGATTCAGAGGGCTGTCTTGTGTATTCAAAAATATTTAGCATGTGTAGCCTCTATGTACTATGCTAGTGGCAATCCCAACCCCATTACAACAACTGCATTCCCAAATGTCTCCTAGGAAGAGGGAGGCCAGGGAGAGCCCTGCTAAAGAGCCACAGCTTTAAGACACCTCAATAGACTTGCTCTACCTTCTCAGCTTTTCTGTTAGAGTCCAGATTGTACAATGAGGACGGGGATTCTACATATAGACTTTAAGAAGACTCCCTAGACCACCACAAGGCTTGCACGTAGTTCGCACAAGCACCCAACTACATGGCACCTTTACTGCAGTTTATTTGGACTCTCTTGCTCTCCCTCGTGGTTGACTCTTGTTCAAAACCACGTTATCACAAATGCCTGACTTTCCATGTTCTTGGCTTTATTGTTGTGGCCCTAGGCAAGTGGAACCTAGCAACTTATTTGGCTTCCTGAAATCTGGATCTCTGGTTGGGATGCAGCTTCCATACATTCCATGGCTCCTTATTTTGAGTCACTCTGAGCAATCATTCTCCTGAAGAGCCCAGGAATGTTCTACCTTCCTTTATTTAGAGATTATAAATTTCTGAAAAATGTTAGAACAGAAAATCATGACATTTATGTTTTCAGAAAATGTAAATTTTCAGTATTGTTTGTCCTTTTTGTTGGTGGTTTGAGGTTAGAAAAGGGAAAAAATAAATGTGGGAAGCAATGGAAATTTGGAAAAATATCAATTATATGGTGCTTTAAAAAGGTTTCTTTATCATTGGTTCAATAAGTCATTCCTTCATGTCTCAACATCACTGAAATGAGCATTGTGCTAGGACCTTGTTTAAAAACAAAATGTGACCCAAAATAATTGAAAGCAGGGGATTCGAAAAGATAATTGTATGTCCATGTTCATGGCAACATTATTCACAGTCACCAAAAGGTGTAAACAATCCAATGTCCATCAACAACTGAATGGATAAACAAAGTGTGGTATATATACAATGAAATATTATTCAGCCTTAATAAGGAATGAAATGCTGACACGTGCTACCACATGGATGATACCTGAAAACATTATGCTACCTGAAATAAACCAGACATAAAAGGGCAAATAATATGATTTCATTTGAAGTAGCTAGAACATGCATATTCATAGAGACAGTAGAACAGATGTTACCAAGGATTGAGGAGTAGGGTAATAGGGGAACTGCCATTTGATGGGTACAGAATTTCAGATAGGAATGATAAAAATGTTCTGGAGATGGATGGTGGGAACGGTTGCAAAACAATGTGAACGTACATAATGCCACTGAACTGTACTCTTAATAATGGTTTAAATGGTGAATGTTATATTACGTGTATTTTACATTAATAAAAAATAGAAAAACAAAATGTGAAAGCAAATATAAATAAGACAGTATTTGCTCTGAAAGTGCGCACAATAAAGAGAGGTTGCATATAAAACTTGGACAATCCGAAAGAAGCATGATAAACGGTTTAAGGGGCAACAAGGGAGGGCTGCTAATCTCTGGAACAATTTAGGGCTGAAAGAGACAAAAATCAGAAGACTGTAAGACTCATGTAATGAAACCAGATGTTGAGTATATAATCATATTTCCTAAATGACAGACTGGGTGACCAGGCTATTCTTGGGAAGTGGCACAGAGAACCTGAGAGACCCAAAAGACAGTACGTTACCTAAAACTGAAGCCCTTAGCTAAGTATAGAAAACTCAGGAAGTGCAGGAAAAATAGTGAGGAAGTAGAACACGAGAACAACACAGAAACAGGTCACCTGGCGATGCCAGCGTGGAGGTTCTCTAAACTAAGCATCATGGCTGCCACACCCACGGTGGTCACAGAGCAGGTGCCTAAGAGGTGCTTGTTGAATGAACTGCTTCTGCCAAATCCACCTTCTCACCCACAGCTTCTACTAACTAGTTGTTTTCTCCACATACTATCACTTGAGACAGAGTGATTCAGTTGGTTAAGTGTTCTGAGGGGAGAAACTACTTAATCTAAAGGGCTAAATCGAACTTTCCTGAGTGAAAAAGGAGGTGAAAGGATATGCCAGTGTGAACCTCAAAAATTTGAGAGAGATCTCAGTTAACTCAGAAAGTTTATGTTGCCAAGTTTGAGGATGCGTGCCCCTGACACAGCCTCTGGAGATCCTGATGACATGTGCCTAATGTGGTCAGAGCTCAGCTTGGTTTTATACATTTTAGGGAGACAGGAGACATCAATGAACATATGTAAGATGAACACTAGTTCTGTTAAGAAAGGCAGAACAACTCAAAGCAAAAGCTAGATAACTCACAGGAGGGGCTTCCAGGTCCTAGGTCCCTAAGAGACAAAGGGTTGCATTCTTTTGAGTTTCTGATTAGCCTCTCAAAAGCAGGCAATCAGATAAGCATTTATCTCAATGAGTAGAGGGGTAACTTTGAATAGAATAGAAAGCAAGTTTGCCTTAAGCGGTTCCCCAGCTTGACTTTCCCTTTAGCTTAGTGATTTCAGGGGCCCAAGATATTTTCCTTCCACATCAGGGGAAAGGAGTTGGCCTGAAGAAAGTCACAAAGATGTAGGTACAGAGGAAGGTTGAGAAGCCACCGCACCTGGCCCACCGTGTGTGTGTGTGTGTGTGTGTGTGTGTGTGTGTGTGTGTGCGCGCGCGCGCGCATGTGTTGCACCTGGGCCACCGTATGTATGTGTGTGTGTGTGTGTGTGTGTGTGTGTGTATGCATGCTGGAGGTGGGGAATGAAACTTGAAATCTAGATTTTGAAGGATTTTTGCCTTTTGCCTTTTGCCTTTCACCTTCTTTAACCACCCCAAGCCCTTTGTTAGCTCAGAACACAACAATGTATTATCTATAAGTAGATTTGCTTTCAACTATTAGGTATGCACTCATTATTCACTGTGTTTTGAATGTTTCTAGTTTTGTTTTAAGTGAATTTATTAGACTATGAGGAATCTTATATTTCTTCATCTGTGCTGGATTTTGGGATGTCAGTAAAATGTGAGACAGAAAAAACCCTACTTCATTCTTTTGCTTTAAAATGAGAATATTATTTCCTGGACTCTTGTGAGGATTAGCTGAAATAAATGCTAAACACTTTCATGGTGCCTGATATGCAGCTAATGTGCTATGCAAGGTATTGATTACAAATATTATTATAAGACAAAATTACAGTGGAGCCTCTTTGGCACAATCAAGACTAAGAGTGAACCAATAAAGTCCATTAAAGCAGGAAGTAATTAAAATAATAAATACAAGTATAAAATATTTTAAATGGCGCATACATTTTGATCTATTTACAAACTTTTGAGATATGATCAGAAATTTCAGGTGGGTCTTCTGACTGGAATTTCAAATCACCTGCATTGTATAAACCATGCCTTTGATATTTTCACTTTCCATTTCTTTAAGAATTTTTAAATCACTGACAAAGCATTCTCAATTGTCACACTGAGTGTCATAAAATACTACTTTATGTCCACTTAATTGGACAGGTTTTTTTTTGCCTCCCTGGTACAGTTTGCTTCTATTGAGTTAAATGTTTTAAACTTATTTTTAAGAATAACATAGGGGGAAGAAAATACTTTCTTTTCACAGTAATGTTTTATTGCCCTTTAAAATATTTAATTAAAATCTAGAAAATAAACTTAGAAAATAAAAATAATTAACTGTAGTATGTTACACATATTGTAAACAGGTTGGATTGTTTGGGAACTAACAGCACTGATGCTCTACAGTTCCCAATTCAACGCAGTCATTTGTTAAACGCAGCAAGGGGTGGACCTTGGCTGGCCATGAGCTTCCACAAGGTGTTGGGGAGCAATGATCGCTATCCCTTTGGGCCTGGGATTCAGACTGTAGTCCTCCCTACAGCAAAGTCAGCATCACTGGGAAGCTTATTAGACATGCAGGATCTGGGCCCTGTCCCAACCCTGAGAAATTGCTTTTTCATTTTAGCAGAATTGCCAGGTGAGTTTCATGTACAATACAGTTTGAAAAGTTTCTCAAACTTTTAGCAGCAAGATTTATGACTGGTTCTTTACCCTGACTGTACCTTAGAATCTCTTGGGGAGATTTTAAAATCTCTAGAGACTGGACTCATGATCAATGATTTTGGAGTCTCTAGAGGTAAAAGCCCTGCATATTAAAAAAAAATTAATCAACAAACCTCACCAGGTGATTAAAACATGCAGCTACGGTTAATTTGTTCTCAAACCTGAGGTGAGGCACGTCAGACTCCCCCGGAGGATCTATTGGGCACAGCTTGACAGGCCCACTTTCAGGGTTTCTGAGTCTGTAGGTCTAAAGTAGGGTCAGGTGATGCTCCTGCGGCTGGTTCGGATACCTCTCTTTGAAAACCCATGGTGTAGGGGACAAGCATTCCCTTTAATCTCGTGAGTTTTAATTAATGTTAGTAGCCTGCTTCAATTGGGTTATTTTAAAATAGTTTCAGTTGTTATAGGCTTTTGAAGTTAGGGTCATCTGGAGCCCCATACATTTAGACAGTCCTTCGTTATTTATTTATTAGAGACATGGACTTGCTCTGTCACTGAGGCTGGGATGCAGTGGCATAATCATAGCTCATTGTAACCTCAAATTCCTGGGCTTAAGCAACCCTCTCACCTTAGCCCCACAAGTAGCTTGGACTACAAGCGCACCACCATACCTGGCAAAGTCTTTTTTATAGTAGAAACAGGGTCTCGCTATGCTGCCCAGGTTGGTCTCAAGCTCCTCTCATCAAACAGTTCTCCCACCTTGGCCTCCCAAAGTGCTAGGATTACAGGAATGAACCACCAAATCCAGCCTAGGTAGCAGTTCATTTTTTAAAAGAAGATACAGTGGGAGAGAAAAAGGAAAAATATGTTGAACACAAACATGTTGACGTTTGTGTGTATGTGTACAAAATATACTTCATCCAATTGGTCTCATTTTCTGAGCTGTCACTCCTAACACATTTCTCCTTCTCTGAAGCTTGTTAGCCCAATTTTTTGAAAAGTACAACTTTGTCCAATTTAAGTCCCCCACATTTTTATGTGGTTGGCATATTTTTGAATATGGACCAATTTTTTTTTTCCATGCTGTAGATGGTGTCAAATTCTGAAGGAGGCTAAAAGTAGCTGAAGGGCAAAACTGCATCGTTCGAAGTACTTGCATCACATTTTCCTGAAAATGTGCTGGATTTCAGGCTGCATATTCACATCAACCATCTAAATGATTTTTCAAGTATGCTTTTTATTTTATAATCCTGCCAAACTTAACATATGGAAAGCCTTGTGAATATTTCTTTGGGTCTTGACTCTAAGATATTTGCAGTAACATGAATTGTCTGGGAAAAAAATGTTCTCTAATTTTCAGCCGAGTCTCAAATCAACATAGCAACACAGTTCAAGCACAATCTAATGCATTCCTGCTTATCATGAATTAATCCCATTTTACAGGAGGGAAAACCAAGTCACTGCAAGATTTTTAATCCTGTACTTCACACAGTTGTGTACCATGATCACTCAGGAATTTTACTTACCAGGTCAATACTTCTGGAAGTCAGCTTGGCTACATTGGCTGCACAGCAATAGGGTAAAACCCAAGCAAAATGAGAATAATCAAGCAGTGACTGAAAACAAGTGCTTCCTTTCTGATGGTTAGAGAGCTGATATTTGGTAGCTGACTGTCATACACCTGAATCCACACTGGTGGCTCTGCCCACAAGTCATGTGATGAGTCTAGACACCATGTAGTGTGACTAAAGGAATCTAAAGGAAAGAAATATTGCTTCGTGCCTATTGACAGCGGCTTCTTTGAGCTGAGCAAGACCATGACTAAGAGATGCCAATAACATCAGGCAAGACCAGGCTCTCTATTCAGCCATTTCTATACCTCACTGTTCTGGGCAAAGCAGGTGAGCAGCCCAAAGGTAAGGAAAGAAATCAAAGATTTGTTTGGTCAGACACAAAAATTCCCAGTAGCTGACAGGCTTGGCAGAACCAGAGTCTGAAAGTGTGGAAGGTCTGTATAGTGGATAGGAACACCAGAATAATAACCTATGGGGAGGAGGAATCCCCAAGGGACAGTCAGTCACCCTGCCTTACTTACTTGAATCAGTTGATAGAAGCACTTGACATGTTGAACAGAATCATCTCAGGAGGAGAGGCAATCCTGAGAATCAGAACATCACAACTTCAGAGGCCTTCCATTCTGAAAAAAAAAAAAGGTCCCCCAGAAATCCATATTCCATCTGTAGGGTGACTTCCCTAAACTGAGACAGAGAGTGACAGTGAGAGCAAGTGCAAGAGATTGATTTGAAATACACATTGGGAAAGCCACAAAGAAGTAACGAGGATATGTCATT
The DNA here is from genome assembly GCA_036589455.1 of Ateles fusciceps. Taxonomy (NCBI): domain Eukaryota; kingdom Metazoa; phylum Chordata; class Mammalia; order Primates; family Atelidae; genus Ateles; species Ateles fusciceps. Next base: position 4,884,715 of record JAZHEH010001241.1, on the reverse strand, counting down.
GTCCTGAGTCTCTAAATTAATTGTCAGGATCTTACAATCCCCTTCTTCTCCCACTCAGAACCCCAATTATCTATTCTGTAGTCTGGGATCTGAGCTGCCTCTGTCTTGTGATTCTATTTTAAATCAGCAGGACATAGCTAGGAGTTTTCATGGTAGTGAGGACATTTGTTAGAATAAAAATATCCCTGCAGTAGAGTAATCAAGCCTGCTATCCAACTCCCAGCAAACCCTGGACTGTTTGCATAGACACTGGGTTTTTGGTTTTGTTTCTGAGATGGAGTCTTGCTCTGTTGCCCAGGCTGGAGTGCAGTGGTGCGATCTCCGCTCACTGCAAACTCCGCCTCCCAATTTCAAGTGATCCTCCTGCCTCAGCCTCCCGAGTAGCTGGGACTACAGGCGCACACCACCGCACCCAGCTAATTTTTGTATTTTTAGTAGAGACAGGTTTCACCATGTTGGCCAGGATAGTCTCAATCACTTGACCTGGTGATCTGCCTGCCTTGGCCTCCCAAAGTGTTGGGATTACAGGCATGAACTCTGCATGAGTGCTTTCTGGCTTGAGTGCCTGCATTTGTGCTCCTAGACTGCTTGTCTGGCTGCCAAGCTTATTGCTTTCCTATCCTTTCAAGTTATGCAGATCCCTACCCCCTGCCCGCTTCATCCTTTCCCTGCTGACATGTCCAATAATGCACTTCTGAACTATTTGAATTATTCTCTAATTGGTCACCAAACACTTTTTCTTTCAACTTGATCACTAGTTCTGGTTTTATAACTTGGCAGCTCCCCTGAGAGCAGGGAGCAGCATGTAGTGTTGCATTTTATTGACTTTGCAGCCTACCTTCATGGGTTCAAGCCCACCTTTGCCACTTACCTGTTGAGTAAGCCTGGGCAGGTTAGATAATCCATCTATTTTTCCATTTTTTTTTTAAAGTCTAACATTATAACCCACCATACAGAGTTACAATAAAAGTTAAATGGTTAGTGTCTATAGAGGCTTTACAGTGACAACACACAGCAAGTACTACATAAATGATAGGTGCATTGAAATTCCTTCTTGGAATTTTACCCTACCTTCCTCTTATCCCAGACTTACATTCCCATTTTTTATTCTCATTTCACCATCTTGTACTACTTGGGGCAATTATAGTTCAAACCCATTTTCTGAAGTTTTCAGTTCAAGGAAATATCCAATATAGTTAGTCAAGCACTTTTCCTCTGGAATTTTAAGACCTTGTTAAGAGAACATTCTTTTATTGCACTCTAAGCATATTACACCAAGCTCTTCATAATACTGCTTTTGGAAAGCTGTTTAGAGACAAGACCCAGACAGGCTATTCAAGTCAGCCCTGCCCCTAACAGTGATGATGTCAGAAGACTGCATTTGTCTGCAGGTAGCTAAAGTATTATTCAACCCCAAAATTTTTATTGGAGCCATCTAATATTTTAAAAGGAAACTTTGAACTGATTAGGAATTCTTAAAGAGAAAGCAAGCTCTAGCTCATTCAAGGGATGGAGGCAGGTCAGTTTGACAATGTCTCTATATCTTATAAATCATATAATTTGTACCTATTAAAAAGGACCAGGTACTGCGTAACTCAGTGGGTTTGAGTTACGGAGGCCTTCATCTCAAGGTCATTAGTCTGAAGTCAGCCCAGTTTGAGGGGAAGCCTGTAAAGTCAGCCTTCCTTGTGAGCCAAAAATGTATTTTCAGTAATCAATGCTTATGTGAGTCTAAAGGATCATGAAAACTATATCCATTCGCTTACTCATTCAACACAGGGCTAATATAAATTACCCCGAGTGTCCAGGTTCATCTATTCCATAAGTAGAAGAATTTCCCTGATAAGGGGAAAAAGAGGAAAAAAGATAAAAAGAAATTTTAAAAATTTGAGAAAGAAAAATAAAAAAGGAAAGAGATATGCTTTGTTTATGTTCAGCTATAGTTAGAATATGTGCATATGCCACTCTTCTGTAAAGCTGAATGAATGGACTTGGGGCAGTGACCACGAAGAAAGACAAAACTGACCCCAGGAGTTTTATCTGGGGAAGCCGGACTCTGATCTGGTAAGACCAGTCCCTCTACCCCCAACCCTGCTTCTGGGACACAGACCAGGTAACTCATCTCTACTATTGTACAACAGCAGCACTACATCAGAGAATCCTTTCCAGCTTTGAAACAAATGAGGCTGGTTAGTATCTTAAATACATATAGAATGGGAGCATGTTACCCATACTCATTTATTTATTTAATAAATAAATACATATCTATTGTATTACAAATAGATATGTATCAATAAATTAGAAATTGCCATTACTAATGAAATCAGCCTTGCCACATTAGGAAAGGCGATCAGTTGTTCAGTGACAATGTATTTGACATCCACTGTATGTTAAGCATTATTTGAATTTTGGGAAGTCAGTACTGACCTCACATGTAATCAGAATCTCTACCTAAATGCTTACAAGAATTGCCTCTATTGCTAACTTGACATTTGCAGTATATTGCTCTGGGCTATTTTTATATTGTTACCTTTTATGTGTAGTTACCTTGCCTTTCTTACTAAACTGTAGGCTGTCGATTGATTTAGCTAAGCCGAATAAGCAAACCTTAAATTCTGTCAGTGAGCTGTCACTTCTCCTTGCCTAACAGAATCATCAAAGTAAAGTTTTCAAATTTAAAATGACTCATGAATATATTCTAATGGATTTTGTGTTCTCTCTACTTAGAGAACACCACACATAACCTTGATTTTTGTGTTACGAATATCACCTTTCGAAAATGATTTAGAATGATCCTAAAAGAACTTTTCACCTTGTCAGGGATTTACTGTTCCTTCACACTTTCTAATGGTTATGCTTCTATAATATTTATCATGCAAATAAAGCGATGGATCAGCCATGCAATTAAATACTCAGATGACTTGAAATATAAGCAGTAGACAATCAGATGGCCTTTTCCTCTGGTTGCTTAAAAGATTCCCATCGATTCTCCGTGCTATCCAGAGAGGAAGGAATTAAGTCAGAGAGAGTCACCCATAGTGGCAGTTAGTAAAAATACGAATGAAATCAAACAACACTGATAGGTGGAAGCATGGGTAGGCTGGTGAAAACCTGGGCAGATTGTTAGATATATACGTCCAGCTACAAAGGTTAATAGTTACATTATCACCATAAGAAATCATACCTTGACAGTAAAACCTCAGAGGGCTAACACTAAAAAAATTCAAACAGCAGCTGTTATTGCCTAAATGACTAAATGCCCTTAATAAAAATATCAGATAATCCAAACCCAATTAATTCAGAGCTCATTTTTCTGGTCTCTTGCATTTCAAATTAACAAAGTTTTTACTCTACCTGACTGGTAAATGTTGCCTATCACATTCTATTTGCATCTAATTATTTCTTGAGGCACCAGATTTCAGTGGTCTATGGAGCATGGGTTATTACAGGCTTTCTACAACAGGTAAAGATATCAAAATTGTCAGACCTCACCAACATTAGGGGTCCCATAGTATCGGTGTCACATGCTTATCACATTTCACTGCAAAAGACATATAATTACCTTCTAATAAGAGATAATAAGCTTGTGACGTGTGGCTATACCAGTATACGTGTGTGGAACACGAATTAATCCCATTTGTATTGAATATTTGCTAGGTTTTACAGGTGTGGTAAGCTATGTTTTTCAGAACGTTCACAATAATTTCTGCCCTCAAGATCCCAGAATATGTGTGTGTGTGTGTTTGTTTGTGTGTGTGTGTGTGTGTGTGTGTGTGTGTGTGTGTTCAGGGTAAGAAAAACAATAGCCCACACACCAATACTTGGAATTACATAGTGAAAATTCTATTGCACCATTATTGAAGGCAGGGGTTTTCTTATTCTTCATTACCTGACCTGATATCTGTAACAATTCCCTGAACATAATAGCAAAGCCATAAACATTTGTTAAGGAAATAAAAACCTGAATGAAATTTTAAATGCTAATTAAAAGATAAATATCAAGAAGGCTGTAAGGATAAAGAACAGATATACTGCTGCAGGGGGGATATTCAGAAAAACTCTAGGATGGAGGCGGAACTTGAACTGCTTCTTGAGACATAAATAGATCTTGGGAAATTCAGATATACTCCACATAATTCAGCACAAGGTTCTTATTACCTATTAGACACTGTGTTAAACACTTTTAAAAATGCAAACATGAATTATGCCAGGCTCTTGTTCTCTGTGACCTTATAATTTAGAAAAGGGCATACAACATAAATAATAAAACATGTTGAGAACTGCTGGAATAGAGATAACATATAGTATAATGAGCAGTCAGGAGAAGGCTTCTTGGAGCCTGTGTTGGAGGAAATTATTCAATTGAGTTTTAGTGGATTAACAGTAACCAAAAATTTAATAAAAGGAAAAGTGGATGGGAAAGAAAATCACTCTGGGTAAGAAGAAAAGAAAAACCGCTTTGTGTTAAAAGCAAGAAATTCCCAATTTTAATGTGAATAATTTGCCAAGTAGATTAAATTTTAAATGTGTTTAATAGTACGATCTTTTTGTTATTCACTTATTCATCCAATGGACACTTATTGAACACTTGTTATACGCCAGGTACTGCTCTAGGCATCAGGAATGCAGGCAGACTAGGTTCCTGAGGAAAGACAAATAGTAAAGAAACAAGACGATGTCAGATAATCAGGAGTTTTTTAAAAAACAAAAAGGAAGAGGGTACATTATCCTCCAGCCCATCCCCTATTCCTGAAGCTGTTTGAAATTACTGTTCTAGAGTCTCAAGTTTGCAAAGGGGAATCATGAGACATAGACTCAAAAGATGGAACGCAGCCTAAGTGTGAAGACTCCAAACTATCACATTAAGTACTTTGCATGGCTCATGAGGAGTGACTCATGTACAAGAAAGTGAAAATAACCAAAGCTGTATTTTATTCCTGTGTTCCTCAATTCCTGTGGTTCAGGGCTTGGTCTGACCAATGAACTGTGTGCTAAAGGTTCACAGTGTGACTTTGCCCTGACATCCAAGTGAGTGAGCAATGAACTTGTCTCATTAAACACGGTGTAGGGCTGTTTGGTTGTTGTCAAACTCAAGCATTGAGTTACATGTTATGTGAGCTGCATACAAGTCAAGCATAGTAGGGCCTTGAGTTCATGATGCATTAGCCATTCAACAAGAAAACAACCTACAAAATGGTGTTTTACCACAGAGAATTTGAGGAGCACTGCTTTATAATAAGGACTAACGTTGTTTATTATGTATTATGTGTGAAGAACTATTGTAAGTGCTTTCCATGGATTATCTCATTCCATCCTTTCTGCAAAGCTATTAGGTAGAAACTCTTAGCATCCCTATTTTGCAAGCATGGCACACTTAAATTAGCCAGGGTCACATGGCTGGGAAAAGTTGGAGCTAGGATTGGAATTGAGCCTCCATGCTTCACTATTGCCCTCCACTGTCTCTGTGTGTGTCTCTGTCTCACTCTAGCCCAAGTTCCTTGAAGTAAAGGCACATTAGTTTTTCATCTTTGATCACTTAGCCCTGGGCATATAATACATGTTTAGGAAATGTTGGTTGAATCACCTCAGAAATAATAATTTGGAAAAACTGCATGGGATAGAATGGGAAGGAAATGCTGGAGGAGAGAAAAACACACTTTAAAAAGTAGTGGTGCTGTCAGGAAACTGGATAAATACTAAAGTGGCACTGATAGAAATCAGGAGGGAGAAGGCTTATGAGAAACAGTATGAAGGGAGAATACACAGGATTTGGTGACAGGTTGGACCTGGAAGTCAGAAAAGAAGGGTCAATGATGATACACTGTGGGGGAGCTGAATGACAGGGCAGAGTGAGCCAAGAAAGGGAAGATTCAGAGAGGTCAGTGGGACATCTAAGAGAAATGATTTAGCTGAGGGTATATAATACACAAAGTGTAGTGCTCATGTCATATGCGCTGATTTAAATTGTATAATGGCACCAGGATTTCCTCAGGGGCTTGACAATATGGAATGAGGGGGAAGCACTAGGGGGATAGTCCTGAAGCTGCACTCCATAAAACTGAGAAAATGTCATCAATCAGCCATATCAAAGAAATGGGTTTAGGGTGAAAAAGGGATCTTTTTCACCCTAAACCCATTTTACCCTAAAAAAGGGTAGGGCTAAGTCCTCCCAATCTGTTGCTTGACTTCACCACCCTGTACCATGGTTGGGGTGGTGAAGTCCTTCGCAGAGGAACTACTGATTACTTATACATATCACCATCCATGAATTGTTACTTTTAAGAGGAGAAATCATTTTTGTTTCCAAAGCTCATGGTTTTTCTCAGAGAGTTCGTGCTTGCCTGAATATTCTTGGCTCTTTTTTAGCTAAGAATGAGTCTGCATCAGGATAAGGGCCCAGAATGGATGGTTTCCCAGTACACAGTGTCTATGTCAATGATATATCTTATCTATAAAATGAACAGTCATTTAATTATGTCATGGCCTATGAAAGAACTATGTGGGACTTATCCCAGCTTTCTACTCGGTTATACCTGTAATTAGGATGACTCTCGTATTTTCTGAAATTAATCTATTATCCTACTTCATAGTATTTAACCTGCTGATCTTTTTTATTCATTTAAAGTCTCCTTAAATTGAGTAGAATCTCATTTTCCTTCACAGGACAGTTGACGTGGCTCTTTTTCTCTTTACTGTATCATAAATCTTGGCAAGGATGCTCAATGGAAAGGAACAGTCCATGGAAGGAGCCTTGGCTCAGAGACCCTAGGGAAGATGAAACCAGCTGACAGAAGCCTGGCCTGCATCTCCAGGAAAATTTAGCTCAGTCTTCTAAAGACTGAAGAGGTTAGAAGAAAATACTCCTAAGTTAAGAGAACCCTTTATTTTTAGGGTAAATTCTCTACTATGAGAACAAGACATTTTAAAAGCTGGAAGGGTCAGCGTAAGAAAAAACTATAATGGCCCCTATATCCACAGTCTCAAAGAATCTGTGTACTTAATTAGCTGGTGTGCTGGGGCTAGAGCAAGATAGCTTAGATAGGCGATTCCTGAAGGTCGGATTTGGCCAGGGGTGATACTGAAATACAGACACTGTTTGCTCTTTTTACTAGAAATCAGGAAACCTAAAATTATGGCACTTCTGTAATCAGGGACTAAATGTTTATATCGCTTCAAATTTATCTGTTGAAGCACTAACCCCCAATATGATAGTATTAAGAGGTGAGGCCTTTGGGTGGCGACCCCATGATGGAATTAATGACTTTATAAGAAAAGGAAAAGATAATCTTGTCTTTCTCTTTTTCTGTCCATCCCTCCTTGCACATGCAACGAGGGAGGGCCATGCGAGAATGCAATGAGAAGACAGCTGTCTGCAGATCAAGAAGTGGACCCTCACCAAGAACCAAATCTGCCTGAGCCTTGATCTTGGACTTCCCAGCCTTCAGAACTGTGAGAGGTAAATGTCCGTTGTTTAAGCCACCCAGTCTGTGGTATTTCATTACGGCAGTCCAAGCTGGCTATGACAAATGTAAACTGTGAGTTTGGGGGGCTTACTTCACCCCCTGGTTTTAGTCTACTAATCTGTTATCAAGGGATTATTTTTATTTTTTATTTTTTATTTTTACTAAACTCTAGAATCCCTTTCATTTATGATATTCTGTAATTAGTCACCCTCAGCTCCCCTCAACCTAGACCAGACAAACTTCAGGTTAGTTTGTGGGCAGGTGCCAGAGGTAGGGGAGCAGGGAGAAAAGGAGAAGGAACAGTCTTCATTCCACGGCACAGGAGTCTTCCACTATCTCCTTCCTACCATTAAGCCTCAAGAGCAATCAGAACCACGTCACGTTTTCAGGAAGCTTTTTCAAGGCCAAATAATGGGTAACATATTTGAACAAGAAAAAATAAAAATAAAAGAGATAGCCTGAGGGTCAGGTTCCCTTCAAATTAAAAATAATAAAAAATTACAAAAAAGGAAAAAAAGTCTATTTGAAATTCACAGAGAATGATTTCTGAAGGATAACCACTAACATATAATTTTCTGTAAAGGCTTTATCCAAAATACACATTTATTCAGGCATTTAATAAATATTTGTTGAGCACCTAGAATATGACAGGCACAATTCTAGGCACTAGATGCGTGATTTCATATATATGCTCATGAAGCTCACATGATAACACGAACCGAGCATTTGATTTTCTATTATTTACTTAAAAAACAGCTTTTTTTTTTCACATCCTTTGCATCTTGAGATGAATGTGTTTAGTATGAGGCATCTAGTGAATTTAGTATAGATGTAATACCTGATGGATAACACCTGACATAAAATGAAAGCCCAGGAAAGGATGGGGCAGTTGTACTCTTCAAAAAACTAACATTTTTAATGGAATCAAGAATGCATCCAGCACCTGATTAGGAGAGTCATTCTTGCTGTCTGCCATAACCCCCCTCAGGCCACAGGAATCAAGTTGCAGAGAAAAGTATCAAGAAAGGCATTTCTATTCCATTCAGTTCAGCAAATATTTTGAAACACCTTTTCTGATGTTGTGGGTTTAAGAGAGGTACAAGAATTAGAAGGACAGCAAGAACCTTACAGATTAGTAGGAAAAGGTACATTTATAAATAATTAAACTCTTGCCAGAATATGTTAAATTCTGTAAGAGATGCATGCATAAAGTGCTATGGGAGAAAAATCAAGATTTAGTTAAGGATGAGCAAAGCTTCATGAAGTAAGTAACATCGCCATTGAGTTTTGCAGAACTTTTAGAATGTTGAAAGGCAAAAAAATGATCATGTTGGGAAGTCAAAAAAAATCAAGTGGACAACAGGATTGTGTAGACATTTATTGAGCATTTACTCTAGTAAGATATTGTGTAGGATTTTCTTTGTCTCACAACATCCTCTTACAAAAGCTGTATCATCAACTCTGTATCAATCAGGAGCTAGTCAGAGAAACACACTGCTTCCAATATTTATAACCAAGGACATGCAAAGTAGGAAATGAAAGCAGCACAAATATTATCCAAAGCAGCAATTTAATGGGGGACAGAATGGGAGGGGTGGGCTTAGAGGATCTGGGAGCCAGCGTCCTGTCCTCTGAGGTAATTAAATCACAGAGGAGGCTCAGCTACTACAGAGATAGCCCCTTAGAAAGGGACAGGAAGAGGAGCCTCCTAGCTTCTCCTTTCCACACATGGTTCTATCTCCTGCCAGTGCCTCCTGGAAGCCAATTCCAGTTAGAAGCCAGCCGACCAGACCACCTGGGAATTTGCCACCTGTGGGAACCGGGGGTAGACCTCTACCAGATTAAGCAGAGAAGGGGAAGATCAGAAACGTGCCTGTGGAGAAGGAGCATAGGCCAGGGCTGACACAGACTCTCTACTGATTAAAAAAAAAAAATTCAAGTGCAGGAAGATGGAGGTGATCCAACCCATATCACTCAGCAAATGGCAGAGCTAACATTTGGACCCAACACTGACTGTTCCTCTAATCTTTTCCAAATGCCATAGTTGCCAGTTTCATGAATGCACAGACTACTCATGTGTCGCAGACAGGTTTCTTTGGTGAGGGAATTAGAGGTCATTCCAAGGAATCAGAATTCACTTGTGTTGCTCAGAAACTTGGTGGAATAAGAGCCATGAGTGGTGGAACAAGAACATAATTACTCATGAAACCTCCCAGTGAATGTTAGTAAAGAGGGAAGGAAATTTATTCTTCTCCACAGGTCCTCACATCCCCTTCACACACTTTCCTGCTTTTGCTCACTGAACAAAGAAAGAAGAATCTACATAAAAAGGTTCAAAAAGAGAGGCAGGCAAGGGCCCTTGGCAGGGGCTAGTAGAAAATGTCAGTGGGACCAAAATAGCATCCATCATCTCTATCCAGGTACAATTAAGACTGGGCTACTTGATGCTGTTACACACATTGGCTAAATCTTTAAGGCCTTCTTCCCTCCTGGGAAAATAATGACAACGGTGCTTTATATGCTAACAACACGTTGCTTGCTGAGACCTGAGCTTGGCCTGCAGATCCTCTAAACATTATTTTAGCAGAGGCCAGAGGTGAAGAGAAGGAGCCTAATTTGCAGGTGAAGACTACCAGGCACTGAGAGGTTAAATGACTTGCCCTGGGTTCCCACAGAGACCCAAGAAGGGGAAACAAAGAAGGGGGATTCAAATTTCTCCTGCTCTGGGCTCTATTCAGCCACTTCAGGGGACCTTATAACAGGAAAAGCAGCACTCCCATGGAGAGCCTCAGCAGCCTCTCATTACAGCCTGGAGATCGATGCTTATTAGCATTTCTCTGGGAGCACCTGCCTAGCACTAAGCAGGCAGGCTGGAGAAGTGCCCTGATCCTCACTAACCCTTTTTCCTTTCTATAGATAATAGAATGTTCAAGTTAAGAAAACCTTAAGTATTGACTACTTAAATAACAAACAGAAAGAGACCCTCTAGTAGAAATTTATTTGGGAATACGGCATTGCAATGAAAATAACACATGCCACATAAACTATGTGTGTATTCAGGGAGATAAAGAAATGCAAAGGTTTCTAAAGGAAAAAATGAGGATGATTACATAACTGTTTTGAAATAATTATGTTTTGCTACAAAGATCCATAACAAGAGTGATGCCACGCCAAGTACTTTTTTGGATGAAGTTGCAATGGCCTTTGTGCAAAAGGTTGTGGTTTTTATGGAGTCTTTTGTGATGGTTTCCATGATCAGGTATACGAGCCTGAGAAGCCTCTCTTCATGACTATGACTGGTTGTATTTGTCAAGGTTTTCTCCACATTAGTGACTCCATTTTGATTCTGTCAATTTCCACAGCATCAGACTCCCTTACAGAGGAGAAAAAGCCATGGACTGGTGAAGTGATTGCTGGAAATCATATGACTAATTAGTGGATTGTCATTTATTCTCTTTGCCTGGAACACATCCAGGACAGATTAAGAAATGGCTCTGGGTGGGGTGGAAGGGGCATTCTGAATTGTAGAGTTTCATGATTTTCATGGTAAGTCCCTAAAGGACAATTCAACCAAGGGGAGGTCAGCCTGCTCACAAAATCCCTGGACATTTAAAAGTTGGGTCTCATGAGCCAGTAAGAGCTAGTTCCAGCATGCCACCAATTACCATTCTCCAAAGCCTCAATCTCATTTTTTGTAGGTCCAAACTCAGCCTTTCTCAAGGTCCAGCCTAAATGCCAAGCACAGTGCCTGGTTGGCCCTCACCAAGTATCTGTTCAAGAAATCAAATGCATGAAATGCCACTGGTTCAAAGCATCCCTGCCCATTCTCCACTGTTCTTCTTGAGGGCAAGAATTAAGTTTTGCCTTCCTTGACCTTAAAGCATATTTCTTTTGTGGATTTTTTTTCTACTGTTTCATAGCTCTATGTTATTCAACATTTACTCAGCACTTACATATTTGGAACATATTTCATCTCCCCCAGCTAGATACTAAACTCCTTGAGGGTAGAAATCACAACTTACTCATCTTTGTATCCCTGAAGGATTTTTGGATATGCCTTGCACAAAATCGGCATACAATAAAAATTGAGTGAATGAATTCTGCTGAGTCAAGAATTGCCCTGGGCTGTTGATGGATTTTAAGTAACTCAGTGCTTCTCTGCCAAAGCTGGGAAACTTTGAAATGTTAATGGCTTAAGCCATGATATATCCACCGGATAAATGAACACAAGTTGCCTGTCTTGATTAAATTGCACCCCTTTACCAGTGGAAGGTAGCAGGAGGTGCTTTTCTCTTATTAAGGACAAGCAGCTTTGGGGGGTTACTGTCCGGTGAGAGGGACCTGTGTGGCTGCTATACTCCTGCTCTGCTGTCTGTTACATTTCTTTCTTTGTCTCTTATAAGGCCTCCCCACCTTGGCTGCTCCCCACTTCTGAGTCTGATGTCCAGATGGCATCATCATAAGAGCAGGCAACAGTTGACAGCAGATGTCAGCCAGAACACGGGTTCCAATGCTTCTGGCCCAGGAAGTCAGAACAGGGTTCTGGCTGGAATAAACGTGTGAAAATTTAAGGTTTTCTAAGCAAATGGTAAGATGTTTTAAGAACACTTTTGCACTAACATTTTCAAAATTAGTGTGTTCAATATGAAGCATATTTGTTAGTGTTTTAGACATGATTTTTAGATAAGAACTCAAAGAATAATGATGTTATGTTTCCAAAAATGTTAAAATATTAAGCAATTGTAAGTGAACTATTGTCTGGAGAGAGGCAAACCAATACAGTACAATTGATATCAAAAGGTTTCTGCCAGCACAGTTCAATCTCTGAATGTTTAAATAAATTATTTTTATGTTTAAAATAGAACCTATTGGGGTTGTATTCATTCCTCTTGATTTTGATTAACCTCTATATGATTTTTTCCTTAGAAAATTCTTTTGTTAAGTAATGGTATACAGTATTTTTTTGCTTATTTTTTTTAACATTTTCTCTTTTTACATCATATGGTATAATATAAAGCCTCAATTTAATCTCTCTCTTTTTGTTTCAAATTCTATAGAATCATCACTTCAGGGTGTTGGAAATATTCTACCATGGAATTCCTTATGTCTACATACTTTCTCATTTAAGAATATGTCATCAGACTGCACTTGCTGCATCTTTGACAGTGGGTGTTCCATTTCTATCTATCACTTGTTATTTCACAGAGTCATATCAACACTAAATGTAACGCTGTGATATGGAAACAGAAGGTGTTTGAACATTTGAAACCTTTGGTGGGATTGATGATGGTGCTGACATCAATGCTGTATGGGTGAGAAAATGCAGAGAGTACATGCAGAGTCTCAGTGGTGCAAAAGACAATTTTTTAAAATTTGTCTTTATGTATCTCTCAAACCCATGGCTTTAATGAGAGCATTCATAGGAGCAATAAGAGTAAATAATGCATGGATGTTTCTTGCATTCAAGGGACATACACATAATGTTGAAAGACTTAAAGTGAGTTTGATTTCTGGGTTACTCAAATTGGTAAATGTGTTAAGTGAAATGATGCTGATATTACCCCTTGTCAATATTCTGAATGCTGGATAATATTATCTTGTTTTTGATACATAAATGGGATAATGTGAACTGATGCTGAGGGACAGTTATAGCTGACAATATTGCCTGGGTTTGTGGCAGTTTTGAAGCAGAATTCAGCAGCGAGCACAGCATGTGTCTCACAGGTGGGAGGAGGACATTCTAATGACTGTCACATCTACAAGAATGCTATTTGTGGCAAGTCTGAGACCTGGACTTTGATGTTTTTATATAGATTTTAATATTAAAAATTCTTCAGTAAAATTTTAATTTCTTTTTTAAAAAGTAAATAATTGGTTACTTTCATGTTGTATTAGAAGGTGATATGGTTTGGATCTGTGTCCCCACCTAAATCTCATGTCAAATTGTAATCCCCAGTGTTGGAGGTGGACCTGGTGGGAGGTAATTGGATCATGGGGACAGTTTCTCATGGTTTAACACTAACCACATTGGTGTTGGCATGCTAAGAGTGAGTTATCTCAAGATCTGGTTGTTTAAAAGTGGTAACATCTCCCCCACTCTCTCTCTTCCTCCTGCTGTAACCATGTAAGATGTCCCTGCTTCCCCTTTGCCTTCAGCCATAATTGAAAGTTTCCTGAGGTCACTCCAACCAAGATTCCCACACAGCCTGTGGAACTGTGAGCCAATTAAACCTCTTTTCTTAATAAATTACCCAGTCTCAGGCGTATAGCAATGTGAGAACAGACTAGTAAAGAACCTGAGATTCAGAGGAGTTACCCAATGTCACTCACTGGTAAGTAGCAAAGATAGGACTAGAATTCAAATCACTAAGGAACTCCATATTAGCAATCCCCTGAACACTCTCTCTTCCACACCTTATATACAGGATATGTGTTATATTTTTTCTGCTTCCTCTACAGTCTCCCCAACTTCTTTACTTTGAAACCATCCCTTCATGGCTCCATGTGCTTCTGTTGGTCTGTCAATTAAGGAGTCTTGCTTAGTTGAAAGGCCACAATGAAGGCACATAGCATGGGCTGGCTAATCACAACACCCCATCACCCTGGGCATGGCAACTGGACATTAATTGGGCATGTAGCCCAATGACTAACCAGTTATTTTAAAGAAACTGATATTAATAATGAAGAGAGAGAGTGTACTTTATTGCTGTGGTTTGAATGTTTGTCTCCTCTAAAACTCAAGCTGAAAATTGCCATTATAACAGTATTAGAGGTGAGACCTTTAAGAGATGATTAGGTCATGAAGGCTCCACTCTCATGGGTGGGAGTGGTTGCAATTATATAAGAATAAGTTTAGTCTCCTCTTGCCCTTTCTCTTGTTCTCTTGATTTCCACCATGTGATAACATACCAAGAGGCCCTCGCTGGATGCTAGCACCTTGCTATTAAACTTCCCAGCCTCCAGAATTGTGAACTAATAAATTTTTGTTCACTATAAATTATCTAGTATCAGTATTCTATTATGGCAGCACAAACAGACTGATACTTATCTTCTGAAATTGTTTCCTGTAAATACCATATAAACTAGAACTTCCAGGCACCATTTTTCTATTCTGGAGAGATCTTGCTGAGTATGAAGTCAATATAAAGGAAATAAAAACAGAGAGAAGATTTAAGGAATCTGAAGATATCAGTTGAGCCTCTGGATCCAGCTACATCTAAATCTGGTAAAGTCTTAAACTGCTAGGTTATTGGACTTAAAAATGTTCCTGCATTGCTCAAACTAGTTTGCTACTTTCTACCATATTATTCCAATTTTATATCACTTGACCCCTGTAACTTAGGTGATTATATACTGCACAATAGCATACACTTCTGAAGAGATTTGAGAGCCCCCCTCTTCTCCTCTACAAATATCAATTTATTTTTAGAAAGTTGAGAATTTTTATAGTGCCCTGTAGGAACTGTAAAAGGACAAAGACATTTCACAATCATTCTTAATGGCAATTGCACTTATAATTCCTTGGTGAAGGAAGTTGGGAATTTGGGAGAGGGGGAAGATCTTGTGATGAAATTTCTGCTGATGTGCTTGTTAGCACCACCTGCTTAACCCCTGCTGTCTCGGAATCACTGCTCAGGTGTAAGTTTTGGTTCTTGATCAATTTACAAAGCCATATGGATGCTGGAGTCCTGGAATTCCTGCAAGTTATATACAACATAATAGAAATTAAGTCCAAAATTCTGAACACCTGAAAGGGAATTCTGAGTGTCTAGGAGAGCTTATTTGAGCCCACAGCTTAGTTCTCTTCAATAACCTATAAACATAGAGCTCTGCCCACCAACTATGTTCTCCCCACCCAGCTCAACACACCTTCAGACCCCCAGGATCTTTGCCTCAGGGGAGAAAAATGAACAGGAGACCAACTGAGCAGCCAGCGCCTCAGACACTGGTACAGTGTGTGTTTATACATCCTGCCAACAGCTCTTTTTTCCTACTCCCAAGGTGCTAGTTCCTGATCTCGATCACATTATAACCAATTACTTCCTGCATAATGCAAATTCCAACATGTTCTCTAGTTAATCTATTGTGTTCTATCCAATTTGCATTATAAATTGTAGGCACAATGCCTATAATTGCCTTTCTTCATGGGTAGGCTTAACAGAAACCTGCTTTAGACAGAAGATGCCCTGAGTGAGAAGCAGTGACACACTTCCAGTCATATTCTTTGGGGCTGTCTCTCCTCTGGCTGTTTAGAAGTTAACAGATTCCTGGGTCCTAAGATAAACTCTCTCTAGCCAAATATCTGTCTTCTCAGTACTGAGCAAGTAAGTGCAAAGCAGTGGGGACTCCACTGGAACTGACTACACTTGAATGCTCCAACTTCCCCTCCTGGGGCCTGTAATTGAATTTGGAGAGAGGAAATGATTCTGCCTCATAATAAAGGATGCGTTCGACTGGTGTAGATCTCACAAAGCATGAGGTGAACAAGAAACAGGTGATCTCAAATGGTTTTACTTTGGGTTTCATTTTCATAGCATGTATCTAAAGACTACTACGAACTCTATTTTATCACCTAAAAGTGGGATCCATGATATTTTTGTCTAGGGTAACTTGGTTCTTTCCTTCTAGAGACAAAGCCAGAGTGAATAAAAGGGCCCAGTGAACAGTTCTATAATTTTCATTTCTGTGATCATTAAGGTCATCCTCATCAACTGTCAAGCACAGACCAGTTACTCAGACGTAGTAGACACTCTCCCTTGCCCCTGTCTCTGCAGTCCTCTAATACAGAACCTAGGCTGCTCTCATCAGCCCAAACATGGCCACTTTCCCAAGATCTGATGGATGTTGTCTAATGTTTAGGGCTCTTAGACCCACCTAACAGAACTGGCAAGGGAGTTCACATGTGAAGGTGCTAGACCATCCACCTATCTCTGCTTGTTGCCTCCCAGGATCACAGTCCCACTCAGGTCTCCTCAGGGTACGAGCAATCACACCCATTTGTTCACTATGAGTTTGTCTCCAGCCATAGCCATCATTTTCTTTCTTTTCTGCATGCACACTTCCCGGATCACCTTTTCCAAGTGCTCAAGTTGTGTTGCTGTCTTGCTCTAAAGGCTTTTTTTCTTAAGATGATTTTTACAATTTTTTGAACTCATACTTTTGGAATCCTGGTAGCTCAACTTGAGGAGAAATAATTTAGGAAGCAGTGATTACAAGTATAATTGCAAATATGAACGGACCTTCCAGGGAGGGTTTCAAACAGTGAGGCAAGAACAGAGTTGGGAAGAGAACTGAAGCACAATGCAATGGTCTCTGCTAAAATTCTGCAGGCTGGAAGCTTTTACACTTGCAACAATTCAACAGTCAATAAAAGAACATTTCACCATGGAATACAATGCAGCCATAAAAAAACGATGCGTTCGTGTCTTTTGTAGGGACTTGGATGAATCTGGAAACCATCATTCTCAGCAAACTGACCCAAGAACAGAGAGCCAAACACCGTATGTTCTCACTCATAGGGGAGTGTTGAACAATGAGAACATGTGGACTCAGGGAGAGGAGCATCACACACAGGGGACAGTTGCGGGGGGCGGGGTAGGGGAGAGATAATGGGGGGTGGGGAGGGATAACATGGGGAGAAATGCCAGATATAATATGCACCTAAAGTAAAATAAATAAATTAAAAAATAAAAATAAAAAATAAATAAAAGAACATTTTCTTTGCTATGATTTTTAAAGGATGATCCTTGGTACAAGGAATACAATGAACAAGACACAGCCCCTTCCCTTAAAGACCTTATAGATGAGTCAGTTAGATAATCTGTAGAAATAAGATCAGACTAATGGGAAACCTGTGGTTTATAGAGAAACCTGAATAGAAAATATTAAGGCAGTAGAAGAACTGATGTGTGGAGGAGGTAAGCAAGAGGCAGAATTTCAATTGTGCTGCAACCTTCATTGAGTTCTGGTGACACAAATGCCTCTCACTCCAATTACTATGTCACAGACACCTCTGCTTTTCAAACTAGAAATGGAGGAGCCCTCTCAGGGGAACAGACTGTGATGTGCCAAGGGTATCTGAAGCCAAGGAATATCTTCCTGTAGTGTCTGTTTTACATAAAGATTTTAGGTGGAAATGTGTACATTTACAGGCATTACTGAGTAGGAGGCAAAATTCTCTTATATTTTAAAACAAAAGATAAATCCTCAGAGAAATCTTGTGCTTGTTTTCAGAAGATTGTCTGAGACTTTGCCCTGAAGCTACAAGTTACTGTCATCTGCCCTTATAAGTCTAGCAATTAGAAGGTTTGAGGAGCACTCTGCAGAAATGCTCTACCAAATGGCTATATAGACAGCAGCCAGTTTTCTTACCCACCTCTAAAGAGGTATCTGGTTCTTGAAGAAAGACTTTAAAGCCAGAAATTTAAAGTACAGACTTACATGGACCATAAGCTGCTCCTCAGTGTCTGCAAGTATGGCTGATCATGACTGAACATTTACAACCTTTTTTTTTCATTGTATTTTTTTTATTTCAACTTTTATTCTAGATACAGGGAGTACATGTGCAGCTTGTTATATCGGAATGTTACAAGATTCTGAGATTTGGAGTACAGATCCTGTCACCTTGGTAATGAGGGTAGTACCGATAAGTAGTTTTTAAATTCATCCCTCCACCCTCTAGTAGTCCACAGTATTTATTGTTCTCATATTTCTGTCTGTGTGTGCTCAATGCTTAGCTCCCACTTATAAGTGAAAACATGCAATACTTGACTTTCTGTTCCTGCAATAATTTGCTTAGGATTATGGCCTTCATTTTCATCCATGTTGCTGCATATGACATATTTTCATTCTTCTTTTGGTGGCATAGTATTCCATGGTGTATACACACTACATTTTCTTTATCTAAGCTACCATTGATGGGCACCTGGGTTGCTTCCTTGTCTTTACTGTTGTGCATAGCACAGCAGTGAACATAAAAGTGCTGTGTCTTTTTGTAGAATGAGTTATATTGATGAAATCTATAGACTGCTTTCCACAGTGTCTGGACTTATTTGCACTCCCCATCAATAGTATATAAATGTCTCCTTTTCTCCACAGCCTCACCAGCATTTGCTTTTTGACTTTTTAGTAATAGCCATTGTGACTGGTGTAACATGGTATCACATTGTGGTTTTGATTTGCACTTCTGTAATAATCAGTGATGTTGAGCATTTTTTTCACATGCTGCTGGTTGCATGTATGTATGTCTTCTTTAGAAAGGTTCCTGTTCATTTCCTTTACCCATTTTTTAGAGGGGTTATTTGTTTTTCATTTGCTTGATTTAAATTCCCTATAGATTCTAGGGAATTTAAATCTTTGTCTGATGCATAGTTTGTGACTATCTTCTTCCATTCTCTAGGTTATCTGTTTGCTTTAAATTATGATAATTTCTTTCCCTTAAACATGAGAGATTCTGGGGAGCATTTTTCACATTTTGAAAGTTGGTGAAAAGTTATTCTAATACATATTTGTTATATATCTTTTTAGTTTAGAATAGTTTTAGATTTACTGAAAAGTTGTGAAGATAGTACAGAGAATTCTCATATACCCACATTGCTTCCCCAATTATAAACATTTTACATTACTATGGTACATTTGTCACAATTAACGAATATATTGATACGTTACCTAGAATTAATACTTTATTCAGAATTCCTTAGCTTTTCTCTAATGTCCTTTTTCTGTTCCACTATCCCACCCATGTTTCCATATTAACTATACTCATTGTGTCTCCTTAGCCTCCTCTTGGTGACAGTTTCTCAGACTTTTGATGTTTTTAATATGCTAGACAATTCTGAGGAGTATTGGTCAGTATTTTGTAGAATGTCTTGAAATTGCTGTTTGTCTGATGTACTTTTTATGGTTAGGTTATGAGCTGAGGTTATGAGCTTTTATGCTTAGGTTATAATTTGAAGTTATGAGCTTTGGGGAGGAACACCACAGAAGTAAAGCGCAATTCTCATCACATTACTCCACAAGAGGGGGTACACATCGTCCACATGCCTTATCATAGTTGGTGTGAGCCTTGATCACCTGGCTGAGGTTGTGTTCATTGGGTTTCTCCACTGTAGAGTTACCCTCTTCTCCTATTTGAGGTACTCTAATCCTAGGAAGAGAATCACTATGTATATCCCACATTTAAGGAGCGAGAGTTTTACAATGTCTCCTTAAGGGTGGAGTATCTACATATATCATTTGAAATTCTTCTGCATAGGGAATTTACCACTTCTTCCATACTTATTTCTTCAATCATTTATTTATATCAATATGGACTTTGATACTTATTTTATACTTTGGGTTATAATTTGATACTATTGGTTATAATTAGCTACTATTACATTTGTTTTTTGTGCAAATGTTTCCCAGCATTGGCCACTGTGAACTACTGCAGTTGGTTCCCGTGTCTGTTACTCATTTAACATATCTCAGTCATTGTAGGATTTTTTTTGTTGGTGTCATTTGGTTTACTTATTTTTGTGTGTGTGCACTTTTAGGCTCTACATAATGCTTCCTGCTCCTCTTTGTGTGTATGTGATAATGTCTTTCCCCAGCTTTATTGAGGTGTGATTAACATCTAAAATTATATAAATGTAAGGTGTACAATATATAATTTAAGTATATTGGTGAAATGATTACCAAACTAGTTAACACATCACCTCAGTTACCTTCTTTAATTTGTATGGTGAGATCATTGAGATCTACTCTTAGCAAATTTTAAGTATACGATCTTGGTAATTTTAGTTGCTGTGCTGTATGTTAGACCTCCAGAACTTACACATCCTGTATAACTTCATATCCTTTGACCAACATCTTCCCATCTTCCCATTACATTCACCCCTATTCCTTCTACTCTGTTTCTATAAGCTTAACGTTTTTAGATTCCACATGTAAATGAGATCATATAATATTTGTCTTTCTCTGACTCATATCACTTAACATAACACTCTCAAGGTTCATCTGTGTTGTCCCAAATGCCAGAATTTTCTTCTTTTCCATGGATAAATAATTTTGTTGTGTGTTTATATGTGTGTATATATATGCATACACACAAAATAACAATATACACATACATACAAACACACATATGTATACCATCCTTTCTTTAGCTATTTGTCTGTCAACAGACACTTGAATTGTTTCCATGACTTGGCTATAGTGACTAATGCTGCAGTGAACACAGAAGTGCCGACATCTCCTTGAAATAGTAATTTTACTTCCTTTGGATGTATACCCAGAAGTGGGATTGCTAGATCATATGGTCACCCTACTTATAATTTTTGAGAAACCTCCATACTCTTTCTCATAATAGCTGTACTATTTTAGATTTCTGTCAATGGTGCAATGCTTGTTATCACTTGTCTTTTTGTTATCACTTATCTCATTGTGGTTTTGATTTTCAATTGCATGATGATTAGTGATGTTGAGCATCTTTTGATGTACCTGTTGGCCATTTGTAGGTCTTCTTTTGAAAAATGTTTATTCAGGTCCTTTGCTAAATTTTCAATTTAGATTTTTTTTTGCTATTGAATTGCATGAATTCTTAAATACAGTTATACACTGCATAACGACATTTTAGTCAATGACAGACCCAATATAAAATCATGGTTCCATAGATTATAATACCCTATTTTTACTGTACAATTTCTATATTTAATTATGTTCAGATACACAAATACCTACCATTTATATTACAAGTGCCTGCAGGTTACAAATCTAACATGCTGTAAAGGTTTATAGCCTGGGAGCGATAGGTCATATTGCGTAGCCTATGTGTATAGTAGGCCACACCAACTATGATTGTGTAAGTACACTTTGCACAGTAACAAAATCACCTAAGGATGCACTTCTCAAAAGGTATCCTCATCCTTAAGTAACACATGACTGTATTCTTGATATTAACCCCTTATCAGATACATTGTTTGCAAATACATTCTTCCCTTCCATAGGTTGCCTTCATTTTGTTGACTGTTTTCTTTGCTGTACAAAAGCTTTTTAGTTTGATGTAGTTCCACTTATTTTTGCTTTTGTTGCTTGTGCTTTTGGTGTCATATCTAAAAAACTGTTGTTGAAACCAATGTCAAGAAGCTTTTTCCCTATGTTTTCTTCTAGGAGTTTTTACCATTTTAGGTCTTACATTCAAATCTCAATCCATTTCTAGTTAATTTTTGTAAATGATGTAAGATAGGTGTCCAATTTCATTATTTTGCATGTGAATATCCATATTTCTCAAAGAAACTATCATTTGCCCATTGTGTATTCTTTGCACCCTTGTCAAATATTAGGTGAACATGTATGCCTGGGTTTATTTTGGGGCTCTTGATTCTGTTCCATTGGTCTGTATGTCTGTTTTTATGCTGATACCATATTGTACTGATTACAGTGGCTTTGCAATATGCTTTGAAATGAAGAAGTATGAAGAAGCATTCAGCTTTGTTTTTTTCCTTCAAGATTTCGTTGGCAATTCAAGGTCTTTTACAGTTCCATATGAATTTTAGGGTTTTTTTGTATGTGTGTGGAAAAATGCCTTTGGAGTTTTGATAGGGATTGCATTAAATGTATAGATTGCTTTGGGTATTATGGACAATTTATCAATGTTAATTCTTTCAATAAATACCCATAGGATACTTTTTATTTGCATCTTCAGTTTCTTTCATCAATGTCCTATTGTTTTGCATATACAGATCTTTTGCCTACTTGCTTCAAATTATTATTTTATTATTTTTGATGCTATTGTAAATGCAATTGTGTTTTTTCTTCTTCAGATAGTTTATTGTTGATGTATAGCAATGCAACTGATTTTAATTTTTTTATTTTTATTTCCAGAGTTTTTGGGGGAACTGATGGTATTTGGTTTCATGAGTTAGTTCTTCAGCAGTGATTTGTGAGATTTTGATGCACCCATCATCCAAGCAGTATACACTGTACCCAATTTGTAGTCTTTTATCTCTCAACTTCTTCCCACCCTTTTCCCCAAGTCCCCAAAGTCCACTGTATCATTCTTATGCCTTTACTGCTAGAACTAACAAATTCAGTAAAGTTACAGGATACAAAATTGACACATAAAATCATTTTTTATCTGACACATAAAAATATTTTTTATCCTCATAGCTTAGCTCCCACTTATGAGTGAGAATGCATAATGTTTGGTTTTCCATTCCTGAGTTACTTCACTTAGAATAGTGGTCTCCAATTCCATCCAGGTTGCTGCAATTGCCATTATTTTGCTCCTTTTTATGGCTGAATAATATTCCATTGTAGATATATACCACAATTTATTTATCCACTCATTGATTGATGGACATTTGGGCTGTTTCCATATTTTTGCAATTGTGAATTGTGCTGCTATTAACATGAGTGTGCAAGTATCTTTTTCCTATAATGACTTATATTCCTCTGGGTAGATACCAAGTAGTGGGATTGCTGGATCAAATGGTAGTTCAACTTTTAGTTCTTTAAGGAATCTCCACACTGTTTTCCATAGTTGTTGTATTCATTTACATTCCTACCAGGAATTTAAACATGTTCCTTTTTACCACATCCATGTCAACATCTATTAATTTTTGATTTTTTGATTATGGCCATTCTTGCAGAAGTAAGGTGGTATTGCATTGTGGTTTTGATTTACATTCCTCTGATCATTCATGTGGAACTGGTATACAAATGGGCACATAGACCAATGAAACAGAATAGAGAATCCAGAAATACAGCCAAATACTTACAGCCAACTGATCTTTGACTAAGCAAACAAAACCGTAAAGTGGGGAAGGACACCCTATTCCATAAATGGTGCTGGGATAATTGGCAAGCTACATGTAGAAGAATAAAACTGGATTCTCATCTCTCACCTTATATAAAATCAACTCAAGATGGATCAAGGACTTAAATATAAGACCTGAAACCATAGAAATTCTAGAAAATAACATTGGAAAAACCCTCCAGTCATTGGTTTAGGCAAAGACTTCATGACCAAGAACCCAAAAGCAAATGCAACAAAAACAATTATAAATAGGTGGACTTAATTAAACTAACAAATTTCTGCACAGCAAGAGAAACAATCAGCAGAGTAAACAAACAACCCACAGAGTGGGAGAAAAATCTTCACAATCTATACATTCAACAAAGGACTAATATCCAGAATCTGCAAGGAACTCAAACAAATTAGCACAAAACACCAAACAA
This sequence comes from Ateles fusciceps, assembly GCA_036589455.1. NCBI lineage: Eukaryota > Metazoa > Chordata > Mammalia > Primates > Atelidae > Ateles > Ateles fusciceps. The sequence goes on along the minus strand of JAZHEH010001241.1, from coordinate 4,861,034 downwards.
TTCCATAAAAAAACAGGCTAAGGCCATGAATAGACAACTCAAAAAAGATATACAAATGGCCAACAAACAGGAAAAAAATGATTTTATGTGTCAATTTTGTATCCTGCAACTTTACTGAATTTGTTAGTTCTAGCAGTTTTGCCGGAGACTCTTTAGGACTTTCTATATATAGGACCATGTCGTCATCAAACAGAACTGGGCAATGTGTGCATTGCTACTGGGGTGCAATTACTACTAGGCCCCCTCAGCTGATAGTGGCAAATGTTTAAATTGCTCCTGTATATAAACTTATCCGTAAATATTTATATATGTAATCACCTGTACCTATATTAAGCAAAATACGAGTTGATACTGATGTCTCCGTCTCCAATTCATTACCACAAATATTATTCTAGCTCTGTCCCATTGCTTATCCATGAGTTTCTACTTCAACAGTGAGAAATCTGTTTCCTACCTCTGTCATCCATTTAATTAATTATTCAATTTCAGTATACATGGGTAGTGATTTCAAAATTGTAAACCCATGCACCCATGAGAAATAACTATCAATGAGAGAACTGGGTTAAATATGATTCTTTTTGCCCTAACTTTTATAGTCTCTACTCATTTACAAAGTTACTTAGATCAGCACTGTTTTCCCAACAAACTTATTTAGTATATCTGCAATATAGTTACTTTGTCAAAGTCTGAATTTCATTTTGAGATCACCCAGTTTCCTAAATGATTACTAAAATTTCCATAAAATAAGATTCATTTTTCGTTCTGTAAAGTTCTATGTGTTTTGAAAAATGCATAATTTTATTTATCTACCATTGCAGTATCACAAAGAGTAATTTCACTACCCTAAAAAAAAATCCCAAGCTTCATCTACTTAATCTTCCTCCCTGCTCACAGCTCTGACAACCACTGATCTCTTTGATATCTCCATAGCTTTTTCCAGAATTCCATATTATCAGAATCATACAGCATATTGTCTTTTCAGAGCTGTTTATTTTACTTTGTAATGTACATTTAAGATTCATTCTCTATGGTTTTCTGTTGAAGACATGTAACAATTTATTCATCTATTGAAGGAGATCTTGGTTGCTTCCAGTTTTCAGTGATTATAAATAATTATATGGTGCCCTTAAAAGTTTTTAAATTTCAAATTCTAATTGACCTATCTTCAGGGCCACCAATTCTAGCTGTGTCCAGTGTATTAATGAATCCATCAAAGGCACCCTTCGTTTCTATTAGTGTTTATTTCCAGCATTTCCATTTGATTCTTAGGATTTCTACTTATATTGGAAATTTTTATTTCCCTGTTTCTATTACCCATCTGTTTCTGCATGTTGTCTACTCTTTCCATTACAGCCCTTAACATTATTTTAAATTTCCTGTCATATCATTCCAACATCTGTGTTATACCTAAATCTGATTGATACTTGCTTCCTTCAGACTGTGCTTTTTCTTGCCTTTTAGAATAGACTGAATTTTTTTGGTGAAAGCTGGACATACTGTATAAGATAAGAAATTCAGTAAATAGACCTTCAGTGTAAGGATCTATCTTAATCCAGGTAGAAATTGGTCTGTGTTTGTTATAATTGCACTTACCAGACTTTATTTTCCAGTGTGTTTGCTTTTGTCTTTCTTAACTTTGGGGCTTCCTGTAACTTTCACCTCAGAGAAAGTCTATATCTAGGAGCTCTTCCAGCTATATTGCATATTATACTGGACTTTTATTGGTGTGGTGGTTAGGGGTGGAAGTGGGGGAAGTCTTTTGGCTAAGACTTGGTCTTTTAGTAGGCCTGTCTCAGGTCTGTAGCCGTCATATGTGTTTCTGTTTCTTCTTCGGTGATATAGCTTTTCCCCCTCACCCTTATCACCTACTCCTTTCTCTGCCAGCAGTACTGTAGACCTATTGCCTTAAAGCCCAGTCTCACCTAGTCTCCACCCAAGAAGGATAGAGGGGAGCTGGAGTTGAGAAGAATCTCTTTCCCACAGCTGAAATAACATTTTAGAATTATATTCAGGCAGAGTCCTTTCCCTTGGAGTGCAGGCCTTTGTTATAGACTTCTCTATAACTTCTGGGCATTTTGTACAATGCCTACTCTTCCCCTACACTAGCCAGAGCCATGAGGGATCTGTCTCAGTTCCTCACCATGGAAACCTGGCAGGGTTCCTGGGGAAGAACCCAGGACAGGGGGGAGGGAGGCTGCAGAAGTTTCTTACTCTTCCGTTACTTCACATTCAGCCTCTAGCTATTCATCAAAATTATTTACATGTTCCTGTTATGTTATAGCTCCAATGGCTTTGTCTTCAGATAAATGGATCTCAGCTGAGACTGTCTGGATTCATCTGTGTCTCAAGATTTCAGAGTGACAGCTTGCCCTGTGATCTCAGTTCACCAATGGGTCTAAGAAAAGTCTTTTTTTTTTTTTTTTTTTTAGTGTTTGGAGCTTTTTCTTGTAAAGATGGGAACAACAATTTCCAAGCTGTTTGCATGTCACTGTTAAAACCACAGATGTTTATATTTTGGTAATTTTTGTTATGCTCTGTGCAATTGATACCTTAGTCTTCCTTACCAAGTGATGCAATATTATATTTGGCTTAGTAAAAGAATATTGTGCTAACACTGCATCATTAAGCTTGTGCTCTAGGCTTTTCCTATGATGGTGTTCCTCAGTCTCCATTTTCAAAATGAATTAACAACACAGAAAATATTAAATGTTTGATGAGGATTTGGGGAAGTCAAAACTTTCATATGTTGCTCGTGGGAGGTTGGATCAGCCACTTTTGTCAATGGTTTGGGGTAGCTTATTCTAAATTAAAATACCTGCACATAGTCCATCATGACATAGTGACTTTCCTCCTAGGTATATAACCCCCCAAAAATGTAAAACAAAAGTTCCTAGCAATACTATTTATAATAATCATAAACTGGAAACAATCTAAATGTCACCAGAATGGATACATAAATTACAGTTTATTCACACAATGAAATGCAGCATTGAAGATTAGAGATAAATCTCACAAACATAATGTGAAGTGAAAGAAGTCAAACATGGAAATAGTACCTACTGCATGGTTTTATTTATTTGTAGCTTAAGAACAGGCAAAACTAAGCTATGATATTAGGAGCCATGAATGTGATTACCTGGTATATTGAAGGTTTTAGTGATTACTGAGCATAAAGAAGGACACATGGGATGCTGGTAACGATACACTCCTTGGGCTGTTTACATGGAATGTTCAGTATGTGAAAATCCATCAAACTATGCACTTATGTAAATTTTTTGTATGCATGTTATGCTCCACTAAAAAGTTTGAAGAAACATGGACAATAAAGATTTCTTTAGCAGTCTTGCTTGAATCTTGTTAGAGTCTAGTGACAATGTATGTGAAAATGCTTTGAAAAATCCAAATGCTATAGAGTGAGGCAATTATTATGGTTACCATCCTCATCACCATTATTATCACTATCATCATCTTTGTCATCTACCTTACACACTATTTACATGAAGCATTACATCAAATGGCTGCCACCTTTCCATATCAGGAAATACTTTAGCCTCTCTAAATTTATCTTACGAGATATGGGAAATCTGAATTCAGGGTGAACTTTCTCAGTACTCAGAGTCCTGAATTTTCTCTTTTCACTGTAACGTTTTATGGAACCACAGGGTAACCTAAAGCCAACATAAAAAAATTACCAACAAAATTGCCAGACACAAGTTTCCTCATTAGTTAAGACCTCATTGGATAAGAAACACAGTCCTTCCCTTCCCTGCAGGTGGAGGCCTGCACATTATCTTTATCATTTGTGTTTCTAAGTATTTTTTCTCCATATTTTTGACAGTCTTCCCTTGTGGTTTACTATATAGAAGTTATTTGGGTGGCTTCTGGTTTTCACAGCAATCTTCACAAGTTTCATTCTTGTTGCCCAGGCTGGAGTGCAATGGTGCGGTCTCAGCTCACTGCAACCTCAGCCTCCTGGGTTCAAGTGATTCTCCTGTGTAATCCCAAGTAGCTGGGATTACAGGCGCCTGCCACCATGCCTGGATAAGTTTTGTATTTTTAGTAGAGATGAGGTTTCACAGTGTTGGTCAGGCTGGTCTCAAACTCCTGACCTCAGGTGATCTGCCTGCCTTGGCCTCCCAAAGTGCTGGGATTGCAGGTGTGAGCCACCACGCCCAGCTGCTTCTTTCACTGGTGATAATGTTTACAAGGTTCATGCAGGGTGTAACACGTATCAGTACTTCATTTTTCAAATTGCCAAAAAGTATTTATCCCTTTATCTGTTGTTAGACATTTTTGGTTATTGTGAACAATGCTGCTATGAACATTGTGTACAGATTATCGTGAAGATGTGTTTATTATTTTTCATACAGAGCTTAGCCACCCTTACTTTCACGTTTTCTAATCCATGTTCTTAAATATTCTTAAAATGGTTTATTCTGTGGACAGAAACCCAAAAAAGAGGCCGGGTATGGTAGCTCAAGCCTGTAGTCCCAGCACTTTGGGAGGCCGAGGTGGGTGGATCACAAGGTCAGGAGATCATGACCATCCTGGCCAACATGGTAAAACCCCATCTCAGTAAAATACAAAAAAATAGCTGGGTATGGTGGTGCGCACCTGTAGTCCCAGCTACTTGGGAGGCTGAGGCAGGGGAATTGCTTGAACCCAGGAGGTGGAGGTTGCAGTGAGCAGAGATCCTGCCACTGCATTCTAGCCTGGCAAAAGAGCAAGACTCTGTCTCAAAAACAAAACACAAACAAACAAAAGAAACCAAAAAGAGAAGAGAAAATAAAGCAAATCTATAAACAGCAAAAATCATATGCTCTGCACTGGGAAAATGCAAAAGTAAATGATGGAGTTGGTAATTTTACGTGGTTAAAGCTATCATGCCAACACCTTACTAAGCCATTTCCATGCGCAAATATGAGTAAGTGGAGAGAAAAACGGCCTGGCAAAATGTCATGTTTTAAGACGACCCACAGAATGGGGGAAAGTTTTACAAATTATGTGTCTAATAAGGATCTGCATCTAGAAAGTAAAGAATAATTACAACTCAATAATAAAAAAGACAAATAATCTAAAAAATAGTAAGCATATTTTAACAGACATTTTCCCAAAGAAGATATACACATGGCTAATAAGCATGTGAAAAGATACGCAACATCATTCACCATTAGAGAAATGCAAATCAAAACCACAAGGAGATACCACTTCACACCCACTAGGAAGGCTATAAGCCAAGAGACAGATAATAACGAGTATTAGTGAAGGTGTGGAAAACAGAAACCCTCACACATTGCTAGGTACAGAACAGTGTATCCACTTTGGAAAAACAATTTGGCAAGTCATCCAAAAGTTAAATAGACTTGCCACCTGACCTAGTAATTCCACTCCTAGTTATTATATAACCAAGAGAAATTAAAACACATCTTCACAATAATCTACACAATGTTCATAGCAGCATTGTTCACAATAACCAAAAATATCTAACAACAGATAAAGGGATAAATACTTTTTGGCAATTTGAAAAATGAAGTACTGATACGTGTTACACCCTGCATGAACCTTGAAAACATTATCACCAGTGAAAGAAGAGTGGGCGTGGTGGCTCACACCTGCAATCCCAGCACTTTGGGAGGCCAAGGCAGGCAGATCACCTGAGGTCAGGAGTTTGAGACCAGCCTGGCCAACATTGTGAAACCTCATCTCTACTAAAAATACAAAACTTATCCAGGCATGGTGGCAGGTGCCTGTAATCCCAGCTACTTAGGGAGCTTAGGCAGGAGAATCACTTGAACCCAGGAGGCTGAGGTTGCAGTGAGCTGAGACCACACCATTGCACTCCAGCCTGAGCAACAAGAATGAAACTCCATCTCAAAAATAAATAAGGAAAGAAAGAAGCCAGTCACAAAGGACCACCAATTGTATAATTCCATTTATATTAAACATCCAGACTAGGAAAAAGTACGCAGACAGAAAATAGAGTAGCAGTTGCCTAGGGCTGAAAGGCTGGAGCTTGGAAAATAGTGACTAATGGGTATAAATTTTTTTGGAGTAACAAAGATGTTCTAAAATTTATTATGTTGACAGATGCACAACTTTGAATACACTGAAAGCTTTTGAACTGTACACTTTACATGGACAAATTGTATAGTTTGTCACTTATATCTCAATAAAGCTGTTAAAAATAAAAAATAAAATAAAAATATATTAAAAATAAAGTTAAAAGATGACTGAGACAGGAGAAAAAGCACTTCAAAGAGTGAAAAAAAGTGGCCAGGCATGGTGGCTCACAGCACTTTAGGACACTGAGATGGGTGGATCATTTGAGGCCAGGAGTTTGAGACCAGCTTGGCCAACATGGTGAAACCCCATCTCTACTAAACAAACAAAAATCAAACAAATTAGCCCAGAGTGCTGAGGCACTAGAATCACGTGAACCTGGGAGGCAGAGGTTGCAGTAAGCCAAGTACAGCCTGGGTGACAGAGCAAGACCCCCTCTCTCTCTCTCCCACACACACATGTGTACACATACACACATGCACAAAGAAAAACGAAAAATCCAAAACAACAACAAGAACAATATAGACATTCCAGTTTTGGGGTGGAGGGATCAGTTTAGAAAAGCAGATGAAAAAAATGACAGCAGTAGGTAAGTTCAAATTAAAAATGAAGATGACCTGAATTCAGGTTTACGTCTGTTTTCCTTGGAAGCTGACTTGACGTGAATGAAGTTCTCATGAGAAATACCTCCCCTGGGGGCAAAAGCAGCAGCGAGCCAGGCACTGAGGCAGGTGCAAATCTGAATTTGCCATTTTAGTCATGGCCAAATTTGTCTCTCAATTCCTATAAAGCTGTTTCCCATGAGCCAAAACATAGGGATAGAAACGGGGTTGGGTTGAGAAAGGAGGGAAGGAACCTGGGAGGAGACATGGAAAAATGGCTGGACATTTTTGTGGCATTTTCTTTTATAATACAGACTGTTAAATGATGGCTGAGCACGATGGCTCATACTGCAATCCCAGCACTTTGTGAGGCTGACGGGTGGATTGCTTGAGTCCAGGAGTTCAAGACCAGCCTGGGCAATGTGAAAGACCCCCTCCTCTAAAAAAAAATAAATAAATAAATTAGCAAGGCATGGTGTTCTGCACCCCAGCTACTTGGGAGGTTGAAGTGGGAGAATCGCTTGAACCCAGGAAGCAAAGGTTGAAGCGAGCTGAGATTATGCCACTGAACTCCAGCCTGGGCAACAGAGCAAGACCTTGTATCACAAATAAATACATAAATTAAATTAAATTAACATTTAAAAAGTAATAAAAAGTAGTAAAACAATGAAAAAAACTTAATGTTATTCTAATTTAGCTGTTTGGACTATAGAGGGACCATACTATCCAAATAAATCTTTGAATCTAGAGGTGATCCTTAGATTACTCCCCAAATTTTAGGCCTCATTTTTTTCAGCATCTGTGCAGCTGTAAATGGGGAAAGAAAATACAGCTAAATCAGGACAGGTAAAAATAAGTCATGTCAACAAACCTCTTTTGTGTAGACTCTAATTTAATCAACATGTAAAATTAGGACCTCTCAGTCAGAGAAAAACATTAACTTCTCAGGGGAAGAACGTCTCCTGGCAGGCCCATGACAATCACAACATCTCTTTTGCTAGAATGTATTTTCCTTCTCCAGGTAGATCTATCAAATAGCCCTCAAGTGTTCCATTAAGAGCATTTCTCCTTATGCATTCCTTTGTAGTTCAGTCATTGTTGCTGATATAATACAAAACAGAAAACTTTCCTTTAAGCCAGTCTTCCATATATTATTAAAGCAAGAGACCAAGAACATGTCTACAAGTCTGACAACCTCTAGTCATGTTCGCAGATGTTTCTTCTATTGTTTGTTTTGTGTTTTTCATAAATAAAATGTCTACAGAACTACCATGAAGCATAATGTTTTCTGTCTCTTAGTTTGAAGAATATAAAACTCCTGGCATTTATACCAAAAGCTCATTTGATATTTAGTAAAATCTTTAAAACTTTCCACAAAGATCTATGGAACTTTTCTGCTCTTATAATGAGAACCTTGTGTTATTATGAAAACCTATGAAACTTAGAGAAAAAGAACAAGGATTTTGATTGACATCCAGTAAAAAGCCTGTTTAAGCCTCCCATCTTCTCCGGCTGTTCTGCTCTTCTGACCAGGCTTGTACAGAAATCTATACTGACACTTTCTGTTCTTGACCCCTGCTCCATCTTATGTATAGATACACATAAGCTCTGCATGATAATAAAATAAAGTTGACAAACTACTACCTAGTGATATTTGTGGATACTGTCCAAATAAGACCTGAAGATTGGAAACCCTCTTAGGCATCATATAGTACAATCACATCCAATGACATTTGAATACACTCTGCCAAGCTTATAGTTGAATTGCTCAACCAAACAGAAGCGCCAATTCCATTTCTATATAACTCCCAATGGTTTAAAGTGCCTTATAAGCAATTAAAATTGTTCTATACCCATTATTTTCAAATTCTATATTAAAAGCAGCCTATATGTTGTATTATCTTACATAGCATCACTGAATCTTCTCAACAGTATAATAAATTACTTATTATCTCCATTTAACAAATGCCAAAACTGAGATTCAAAAAGCTTAGTCAGTTTTACCAGGGCCATACCACAAGGAGTATCTCAGCCAAGATTCCAAATATGAGGGTTTATACACATTTAAATGGAACAACTCATGCTTTTTCATTTTGTCTCTTGGGATCCCTGAACCTCCTTTCTTGAAGGCTGCTACTCACTTAGAAACAATTCTCCATTCTTTCAAATGTTCTGCAGGTAAGAATTTTGGAATTCTACTCAACAATACCTTCTGAAGGTGTCCCTGTAGGTCTATTTCTCACTTGATGTGGGACATCTAAAAACTCAACATTTCTGGAGTGGTCTTACCAGGACAGAGTAGAAAAAAATCATCAATCATCACTTCCCTTTTTCTATAATTATATCCATGGAACATAAGAATGCACTTACTGATTTTTACTGGTGGTAGGCATTTGGTTGTTTTGTTTTTCCAGTAATATTTTAACCTATACTTTGTAAGTATTCAAAGAGCCTTTCAGTTGCTCATTTCACTCTCATTCCCTTGATTCGTAAATCCACCAAGTAGGATGGGTGGGGGGGGCATTTTTTTACCATATTTTACATAGCAGGATATCACAGCTGAAAGCAGTTGTCATAAAAACACTGAAGAGGTGGAAGTCTGACTCAATTCTATATCTACATCTTGACTTCAGTCTAATGTCGTATTCACCATGTACACTGCCAGCAGCAGCTCAGCCAATGATGGAAGTAAAACTGAGTGACCTGACTTACAAAGCACTGCCTCTTTTCCACGTCACTGTAAAGCATATCTCCCCTAATTTCTTTGTAAGCATTTTTTTGTTATTGTTTTAATTCAACTATTGGTCTCATGTTTGTCACTCTTTAACTTCATCTTCCTAGGTTGTGGGGTTGGCTTCTATGCACTCCACAATACCAAGTTGGATAAATGGCAATGAATGCCAAAGCAGAATAAAAATCCCAGAGCTTAGTTGATAGTTATATATTTTCTTCTTCAGCACTTTCAAGATGCTTATTCATTGACTCTAGCCTTATTTTTATCAGAATTCTACTAACCTTCTTCATATTGCTCCCCTGAACATATTATGTCTTATTTTTCTAGATCAGCGGTTGCCAAACTTTTTACTGTAATTGAGAAGACAGTAAATATTTTAAGCTTTTTAGGCTAAGATAAAAAATTGAGACTACTATTTAAATATTTATATGATAATGATATTTAAAAATTCTTAAACCATGTGTAACCACACACAAGTTCAACTGCTCACTGCACAGAAGCTGAAAACTCAAGAAGCAGGGTATGGTGAAAGGAAGCAATTTTATTCAAATGCTAGATGTTGGGAAATGGCCAGGCTTATTCTCTTAAAAGCCCATTCCAAACTTTAGTCTGCAGAGAGGGGTTCAAAAGGGGGAACTTGGAATGAGAATTGAAGCTAGGCTACCCGGTTCTAAGTCCCTACTTTCAAATTCGATTTCACTTCTATGGAAAGTGGGTGATACAGTCAATTTGTCTACTTCTTGCTGAAAAGGGGTATAGTCAGGGGATACTAGAATGGAATCTATTTCGTTGGAGTTAGAAATTTTCCCAGGTTCCCAGACTCACAGCAGAAACTTGTTGGAGCATTATGGTATGAGGACCTTTTTTTTTTTTTGAGAAAATCTGTCATGTATCCTATGTAAAGTGTACACCTGCAGCAAAATCCACGGCAGCCAAAGAGGACAAGGAGCAGAATATCAACCATACTGTATATGAAAGTGTTAGTATTGTTTGTCTTAATTGTTGTACATATTGCTCCACTCTGAACTCATTTAAGAAATCCAAAGTCTGGATTCCTAGTAAGAAGGTCTGGAAGGGTCTCCTGTAAATATTTCAAAAGGGTTTAATCCAAGCCCACTTCTGGGTGCTACTATGATGCAGAGCAAGGCAATGGGAAAAACTTTAACCCAGATAAAATCTGTTTCCTGGCAGAGTTTTGCCACTGTCTTCTCAGTAATAGGGTTTTCCTTCTCCATCTATCCCGTTGACTGAGGTCTAATGACAAATGCAACCTCCATTTGATCTGCAATGCTTGACCTACCTTTCGGATAACTGCTGAAATAAAATAAGGGCCATTGTCACTCTGTATTAAATGTAGAAGTTCGAATCTTGGAATTATTTCTTTTTGAAAAGCTTTGACTTCTTCAGTGGCTCCTTCAGACTTAGTGCGATATGCTTCCACCCATAGTGACAGGTGTCTATGAACACCCGAAGGAACCTATAATTTCCAGTGGCCTTGGGCATTTGAGTAAAAACTAGTTGCTAATTTTTAAACAGGCACAGCCCCTTGTATTATACCCCTTTCTTAGGAAGATTGTGTTTGGTCTGAGGATTATTTTTATTACATGAAATGGATCCCCATGTGATCTTCTGAACAGTTCTTCAGAGATGTAGGCCCCTGTTGTGTGGCTGCATGAGGTTGACTGGTGCATCCCCCCTGTAGTGTGTTCTTTCATGCAGATGTTTGTAAACGGGGCAAACTAGGGCCTCAGGGAGTAGGACCATCCCTGGAGTGTTAGTTTTTCAAGAAGAGTTAGTCTACATTAGCAAATCCTTCATCATTGCTTGGTGTAATGAGGTTTCAAGTCCAATAGGTCTAAGTGGGTATTAAAGTCCCAAGCATTTGTGCTTCTCAAGCAGCCCATTTTGCAGCCTTGTCCACTACTTGCTTTTCACTGATCACATGGAAATCATCTCTTTGGTGTCCAGGGCAGTGCATGATGGTGACCTAGGTAGGCAAGGATACTGCCTCTAATAGGGCCAGGACTTCCACTGGATGTCTAATGTCCTTATTCTCTGATATTAAAAGGCTTCTCTCATTCCAGATGGCCACACGAGCATGCACCACCATGAAGGCATATTTAGAGTCAGTGTAAACATTCATCCACTTTCCTTAGCACAGCTCTAAAGCCCCCATAAGAGCAATCAGTTCAGCTGTTTGAGCAGAGGACCTGGTGGGTCAGGCATAACCCTTTGTTACCTTGTCCACAGGCACCAAGGCATACCTAGCTCTGTGTTATCTGTTTTTCATGAAGATCTTCCCACCAGTGTACAGCTCCCAATATGAAACAATTATCATCTAATCTGACAAGTTCAGCCTAATGGAATAAACCTCATCAAGCATCTCCAGAAGTCATGCTCAGCCATTGGTTGAGCTCAGCAGCCAGGAGCAGGGTGGCAGGGTTCAGAGCTGTGGTGCTTTGCAAGGTGATGTTTGAGTGATCTAAAAGGATGGCCTAATATTTGATCATTTGCCCCACAGTGAGCCAGCAACCTCTCTTTTGCTCAAGCAAAGTTAACACATGATAAGGCACAAGCATGGTGACTGGTTGTCCCATAGTAAACTTTTCTGCTTTGCAAGATCTTGCAAGCAGTAGTCATCGCCCAGAGACAGGAAGGACATCCCCTAGTTGTTTGGTCTAGCTGTTTTGAAAAATAGGAGACAGGTTGGGGGCATATCCCCCAGTATTGTATAGATAAGCAATCCCAGTCCTGTGCCTTTTTTCACTGACATAGAGCTTAAAATGCTTTGGGAGACATGGTAGTCCCAAAGCTGGAGCTGATGTTAGTTTTCTTTGTTGATGTCAAATGCATGTTGGCGTTCAGTTGTCCAGGGCAAGCGTTCTGAGTCTAGTCTCTTTAAGGCTTCATAAAGGAGCTTATCCATTAGTCTGAAAATAGAAATCCAGATCCAGCAGAAGCTGGCCATGCCCAAGAATCCTCACAGCTCTCTCCTATTCTCAGGGGTTTTAATGGCAACTATTACCTGTTTTCTGCCAGGCATCAGGCTCCATCTGCCTTGTTTTCACTTGACTCCAAGATAGGTTTCTCTTTGTTTACAGATTCGAGCCTTTGTGGGGACACTTTATATTTGCATTTTGCCAGGTGGTTTAGAAATCGGAAGGTTTTAGACAGGCGTTTATCATAGTTGGGCTGACTTTCAGTAAGTCATCTATGTATTGCAGCAGAACTCCTTCATCTAATTGTATGTGTCCCACATCCTTTGTCAGTATATCCCCCAAAATAGTGGGTATTTGAATCCTTGAGGCAACACTGTCCATCAGTATCAGAAGGTTGTTTTTGTCTCTGGGCCTCTCCATTCAAAGGCAAATATCATCTGGCCCTTTTCTTCAACTGGAATGCAGAAAACGGCATCTTTTCAGTATAACACTAAAAACCACCTAAGGTTCCCAAGTATAGCAGTTAATAAAGTGTATGGATTAGATATAGATGGATGAATATCTTGGATGATTTTGTTAATAGCCCTTAAGTCTTGAGCAAACCAATATTCACTCGAGTAGGGCTTTCTTAGAAGCAGAATAGGAGTATTATAGGGGAAGCTACAAGGATGAATTGGTTCGTTTTCCAGAAACTTTTGTGAAACAGGCTGAATCCCTTATAAGCCTTCCTTTTTCAGAAGATATTGTTTTTCCAAGGTATTTTAGCTCCTTCTTTTATTTCTATATGTACCAGTTTTGCATTTTTAGCTTGTCTGGAGTCTTCTCAGCCCCAGATGCAACTATTCACTATCTATCAGACCTCCAGGGGAAAGCCCTTTTTCTCTTTCCTCTCAGCATCTGCAAGTCACAGTGCATTCTCACCTGCGACGTGCAGGCGTAACTGCTATTTTTCTAAGAAAAAAGTCACTTGAGCATTTAATTTACATAGCAGGTCTTGTCCCAGTAGAAGTATGGGGCATTCCGGCATATAGAGGAAACTGAGTGTCAATTCTAGGTGTCCCAACTGACATTCTGAAAACTGTAAGAAAGCTTTTTTGGTATTCTCCCTGTAATTGCTGTCATACGTGCAGTCACGTCTGTGCTCCTTCTTTCTGGGGTGTTAAGAACTGAATAAGTCACACTCCTGTTGACAAAAAGAATCAATCCATTTGTTCCCCACTCTCTGCTGTACCCAGAACTACCGTGGGCAAATTTTAATTGGCTCTGAGAGATTTAAGCGAGCCCCCAGGCATCCCCCATCTACTGCTGGAGCCATAGTTCTGTTCCACCATTTGCCAATGGGCTTTTTCCTAAGTGAGCTCCTCCTTTTTCTGGCTGTTTGGTCCCCCCTTTTTTGGGGGAGGGGCAATCAACCATCCTTCCAGTGACCCTCTTCCCTGCACTTACCACAAAAATTGCAGCCCAGAGTCCCTCCCCAACTTTTGTCCTTCTGACTTGAAGGTTTCCTTACTGTCTCCACATATACTGTGGCTGTTTTTTGCTTTTTCAGCTTCCTGCCATCATGTCTTTTGAAAGCAATATCAACCATCCGAGAAAGAGTCATTCCTAGCACAATCTCTGACTTTTCTACCTTTCTGTTTATATCAGGGGTGCTCTGTGGTATGAAAGTCAGGTTTATCATCCTTGACTTCTCAAGGTTCTTCATGTCTATATCAGTATATCTATGAAAGGCTTGGTAAATAATATCCAAGAATTCAGAGGGGTTCCCATTTGCTTTTTGGGTACTGTTTGAACTTCCTTTAGGCTCTTCTGCTTTGGCAACCCCTTCTTAGTCTCACCAGAATACATGTTTAATAATGTTCTAGTTAGGCTATTTTCCCCTCTCCCACCTTTCCCCCCCCAACACAGACAGAATTTTGCTCTTGTTGTCCAGGCTGGAGTGCAATGGAACAGTCTCGGCTCACTGCAACCTCTACCTCCCAGGTTCAAGTGATTCTCCTCCCTTAGCCTCCAGAGTAGCTGGGATTACAGACATGTGCCACCATGCCCGGCCAATTTTTATATTTTTAGTAGAGATGAGCTTTCACCATGTTGGTCAGGCTGGTCTCAAACTCCTGACATCAGGTAATCCACCTGCCTTAGCCTCCCAAAGGGCTGGGATCACAGGCATGAGCCACTGCTCCCCCTTTTGATTGGGATCCCAATTAGGGTTCATGGCCAGAACTGCCGTGTTGGGTTGAGAGTACCATTTGGGTTTTCTTTGTGGAGACACCAAGCCTCCTCATTTGCCTTTTCTATGACCAGCTTTCTCTCGTCTAATGTGAGGAGCCTAGTTAAAAGAGACCAAACATCTGCCCAGATAGGCTGAGTGGCGAAGACAGATTCAACAAGACGAGTCATCTTCTGAGGGTTCTCTCTATAAAGGTGGATTGGAGCTTTTCCAGTTTAATACTTTGGACACTGAGAATGGGATGTAAATCCAGTTTATCAATGGGTCTAAGATGCCCATGGGCATCCATCTAAGTGATTATTTGCCTTGCTCTGGTCGTGGTTTGGCCCTCTTCAAAGTTGGTGCCCTGTCATATGTCAGAGGGAGAGACCATTCTAAATCCCTTATCATACTGAGGTGGAGCAGCAGCCCCTTCCTCCAGGTATGGTGCCTCATATGGCAGTGCTGAGACAACCACCAAAAGAACAGCTGCTGCTGTTGCAACCATGGGAGGGGGTGGCACAGTGGCCATGGGCACGACTGCTGGACCAGCTCCTGAAGGAACCACTGGAGCTACTACAGCTGTGTCACTGCAGGCAGAGTGGTTGCTGGGTCAGTTGCAGCCACAGCTTCTGGGTCCTTTGGAGTGTCCAGATTTAAGGCGTTAAAAGGTCTGTCTCTTCCTCATCTCTTTCCTCCTGGGTCTGGCTGTCTGCTTGGGAGGTGTCCTGTTCCCATCCCTTTACAGGGCCAGCAGTTAATGCCCCACTCTGGCCAGAGTCCTGATTATACAACACTATGAAAGCCTGGAAATCAGGCATTTCCTTGCATTTTCCAGACCTCTGACAAAACAATTCTAACTGGATTTGAGTGCAGGGTTGAGTAGTTCTGTTTAGAGACCAACAGTGCAATTGGACTTTATGCAGAGTCCAAACAGTATTGCACTAAAAAAATTACTTTTCTCTTTGTCATGGGTTCATAGCGATAGACCCTCTAGCTATCCAGGATATGTCCCAGGAGGCTCCCAGAATGGATGGAGACTGCCACCCATCTTGGCTCTGTTTTTGTACCTATAGCAATTGTCTCTGTCAACCCAATCTACAATGACAACGTCTGTGTTCTCTCTTACTCCTGCACCTGTACCAGTCGTGTTGTGCACTAGATCACCAAGAGTCAGATGGATTGTCCTGAACTTTCACTTCTAGTTTATATAACATCATGTACAATGCCATTAGGTATGTTTGTGCAAATCTCACCACACAACTGACAGCCAAGGATGTCAAAGAATGAGCTCCCTGAGCAGGCTGGTGAGTGGCAATAACTAGCACAGCTTATTTTAGAACAGTAACCTTTCCCCAAATCCGGGTTCTGTTGTGTTCACCATCCTGGTAAACAGTAACAGAATGACAGCTAATAAGATGATGAACCAGGCAGACAAAAGGGTTAAAGGGTTGGAGTTGGGACTGCTCAAGCATGTAGCCCAGGTGTTTTCAGTCTTTTCCTCATGTAAACAGCATTGAGAAACATCAGCAGAGAGACAGGCCTGCTTAGAAAAATCTGCCAAAGAGTTCTGACGCCTTCTTCCCCCACAAGGTCTGGTATAGCTGTAAGAAGTACTTTAGAGTCCTAGGAAGGGTGACTGAATCAAAATCCAGGGAGATGGAAGCCGTTCCACTTCAAAACCAGATTCTTGGACTGAGCAGAGGCTGTGTGATCACCCTCAAGAGGAAAGAGAGAAATAGAGAAAAAGACAGGTAGGTAAGGGCCCAAATATAGATGCCACACACATACAGCTATATATTCAGATAGCATGCTCTCAAACTCATCCCCCACGAAGGGGACTAGGTAAAAACCCTAAAGCCTCAGAAAACCCCATGAGCAACTAAGTCCAAACAGAGGAGAAGCCAAGTGGTGCCACAGATGGTGTACACACCCAGACAGTGTCACAAGCAGCTTGATCCAAACAGAGCACAGCCCAAGTGACACAACACAGAGGAGACAGAGGGTTTCTGGATGCACTCTGGTTGACCTACCCAGTTCTGAAATTCAGTGATTTTCAGAGGTCACTTTCCTTATACCAGCAAAGCATGGTAGACAGCTGGTGTCATGATGGGAAGTGAAGGGAGATTCTCCAAGACAAAAGCATCTCATCAGCTCCTGGGAAAATCCCTAGAGCCCCAACCACAGGGTCAGTTAGCCACAAAGCAGCTGGCATTTCCAAGGGGCTTTTGTCCCACCTGGTAGCTTGAACAGCTAATCCCTGGAATGTGGCCACAGCTAATTGCCTAGCTCATTGGAAACCAGGAAGACAGGCAAGTAGACTCAAAATGCACAGTCCTCACATGGGGCACCAAATTTGTAACCCCAAGCAAGTCTGACTGCTCACTGCTCAGAGGCTGAAAACATGAGAAGCGAGGTATGGTGAAAAGAAAACTTTATTCAAATGTTAGCAGTTGGGGAATGGCCAGCCTTATTCCCTGAAAATAACATTTTAAACTTTAGGCTGGAGAGAGGGACTTTATTTTTTATTTTATTAATTTTATTAGTAGTAGTAGTAGTAGTATTTTTAGTAGAGATGGGGTTTCACCATGTTGGCCAGGCTGTTCTCAAACTCCTGGCCTTAAGTGACCCACCCGCATTGACCTCCCAAAGTGCTGGAACTACCACGCCCAGCATGAAGAGAGGCATTTTGAAAGGGGAACTTGGAATGACAGGCATGCAGGAGTGGTGCTGGGTACAAGGTCTGTGTGTCTTCTTCCAGTGGCTCTCTTGAGTCATGGTCCACCAAGAGTTTAGACTGTGTCATCTTAACAATGGCCAGATTGTAGACTAATCACGTTGATTCTAGAGGTAATCTCTATAATTTCACAGCTGGGTCTCCATGCCTAGCTTGTCTCAAGATTAGACCCTGGAACTTCTAAGTAGGCATGTAATTAGATATTCAGTCAGTGATGGGAATAAGGGAAACCAAGAGTTTAAAAGTATTTTTCAAGGCTAAAAGCAAGAAAGGAATAAAAAATGCATTTTGAAGTTAGGCTACTGAGTAACATATGGGCTGTTAAAAAATCCATTTCTGAGCCACCTGGAGCCTGCAAACTACAGTTTTTTGACCCCTTCTAAATGATTTTATGATTTTTCCTTTTATCTTTGGTTTTTAGCGTTTTAACTATGAGATATATAAGTGTTTTTTACTTATGCTTATTCTGCCTCAGGGGCACTAAACTTCTTGGACCCGAAGGTTGATGTCTTCAGTCAATTTTGGAAAATTCTTGGCTATTATATGTTTTATTTTTTTTTTTCTGCCCCACTCTCTCTTCTCTTTCATGGACTCCAATTTCCCATATGTTATATTATTTAAAATATCCATGCATATAGTGAGTGTTCTGCTCAGTAATTTGATTCGTTTTATTTCTTTGTATGCCAGTTTGGTTATTTTTTATTAGACTGTCTTTATATTCACTGACCTTGTCTTTTGCTATGTCTAGTCTACTGTTAAGTCCATCAAATAAATTCTTTATCTTATAGTATATCTTTCAGCACTTATGTTTCCATTTAGCTCTTTTATCTAGTTTTTACTTCAGTGAAATTTTCCATTTGTTTATGCAAATTGTTCACCACTTCCACTAGATATTTATAAAGGTATGTATTATAGTTATTTTAAAACCTTTGACTGCTAATTCCAACATCAGGGTCTTCTGTGGTTCTGCTTCTATTGATTGTTTTATACTCTAGGTTATAGGTCTTATTTTTCTGCTTCTTGTTTTTTGGTTACTTATTTTTATTTTCTTGTAAGCCAGACATTGTATGAAAAAACAAAGAACCTGGAAAAATGTTTCCCCATGATAAGATCATACAAGTTCTCTCAGACCATAAGTATGAGGCTGACTCAATCTAATATGCAATTAAGCTGGGTTTAGCCTTTGTCACAGCTTTAGAATGATTCAGCCTGCCACTGACTTCAAATGTTTTATGGTGAGAACAGAACTTTCCCTTAGCAAAGCTTAGGATCTGAACACCACTGGGATGATAGGCATATTTTTATGCTGCGCAGTCAGGCACTAACCTTCTGAACTACAAGAGATCTCTCTCAGCTTTATAGCTCAGCAACCAGCTTTTTTCGAGTCCCTGGGGAGTTCTCACTCTGAAGCCCTGTGCCTGGATTTCAGTGCTTTTGGAAATCTCTCTACTCTGCCGCCCTATCCCTACCTTTCAGTTAAGAATGAATGTGCCTTAGTGCAGCAGTTCTCTCTTAACTCTTCTTTTTCCAACCTTCATCTGGATATTTCTGTTCTGTTAGTAAGGTCCATGCATCTTGTGGGGTTGGGATCTCACCTAGCTCTCCTGCCGTTGAGTGTGACACTGTCTTACAGGCATAAAAGCCCTGTGCTCTTTGGGGTAAGGTATATCTTGCTCAGTTTCTTCTGCCCCTGTTTTGGATAACTGCTGACTTTCATGAAGGGAAGGCATACTTTGCCTCGGAAATGCTCTGTTTTCCTCGTTTGCCACTAGCCCTCAGTGTGTTATTCTCATGCACTCAATTAAGGGATCATGAGAAATATTTGAAGATTGGATGCATACTTGCTTTATTATTGTGGATCTCTGGGGTTTCTATTCATTGCACTTGCCCAGATGTGTGAACTTGAAGTGTGTCAAAACTTAGGCTGGTTTCTCCTTAGCCCTACCTCTGGGGTCCTTAATTATCTTTCTTCCATGTCCCTAGGAGTGAAGAGAGCCGTAAGACCCTTCTTTCCTAGAAAGGGCTTATTTCTTCCTGAAACAAATTTGATTAGTATCCTCAGATACTTTCTGGATTTAAAAATTACAATTTTTAAATTTATCTTTAGTTTGTTCTTACTGTTAGGATAAAAGTGGTGGTCTTTTGCTCTTGTAAACTTTCTACATTCTAATCTGGGTAAAAATTCTGTTGGACCATTCCTTAACTGTATACCCTTGAGCAAGTTATTTAAACTGTACTATCTCTGTTTCCTAATCCATAAAATGGGGATGATAACAATATCAATCTCATTTTTTTTTTATTGTGGATGATAAGAGCAAATACAGGTAAAAGCATTATGTGCTTAGTAGGTGGCAAGTACTCAATCACTGAAGATTTCAACAAGCATTATACCGGACATTTTACTAAATTTGCAGCTGCTTCTTCAAAACTCACCAAAAAAGTTACAGAAAATTTTTATCACCACGTTATAGATGAAGAAACTGAATCTCAGTGAGATAAGTAACTTGTTGAGAATGCAAGTAGGTAATCTATTTCAGAATTTAACCTAGATTTTTCTTATGCACTTTTTACTAGCTCACCCTGTTTTCTCATCAATGAATGAGCCAGCTAGAGCTCAACCAGGCCAGCTAGGCCATCTAAGACAAGTATCCAAAAGGCACAACAAGGTTAAAAATGTGGACAATTTTTGGTGTCAATAATGTAATCTAGTAACACCATTCAGTCACAACAAACTCATAGTTTAATTTGGGAATAAGCGGAGCATTAGGAGATATAACCAAAAGTAATAGGATCACAGGAAAGATGCCCTTTACTCAGTCTCCTCCCAAGCCTTAGGTGGCTTAGACTTCTAGCAAAATAAGACCAGAAGACTTATCCTTTTAAGGACATCTCCTCTTACCAGCAAACTTTAAGGCCAGGATCTATATTACTCAGCTATTACCAAGATAATGCTTCCTAAGCAACAACCCCACACTCAGTGTCTGAAAGGAAGCATTCACTTTTCATAAACACAAGACTACAGATTGGCCATGATAGCTTGGCTTCAGGTTAGGTTTGGTCTGTGTGTCTCCTTCTTAGGCCCAGCTAGAGGAATGGCTACCTGGAGGAATCACCTGAGGAATGTTTTCATGGCTGAGATCAGAGATCCCCAGAAGGCTGAGCAGAAACTGGGAAGTCTCTTAAAGCTTTGGCTCAAAACTGTCCTGCTGTCTACATTCTATTGGCCAAAGCAAGTCACATGGCCAATCTAAAATCAACGAGGTAAGTACATGCCTCCCACAGAGGCCAGGTGAAGAGAATAAATACTTAATGGGTCCTTATGTAATTTGCCACACCCAAAGACTGATACTGTTCTTTAGAGTCAGATTTCCACATCAGAAATCATACAATTCCCCACCTCTGCCAGTAACTGAGGGAAAGAGAGTTGAGCTAACATGAAACTGGCTCCATTGAAATCATAAGCCAGAAGGGGAAAAAACTCCCTTACAATCATCACCACTTAGTTCTTTTGACATTGCAAACCGTAGAGATTCCAATGTTGTGGCATGTTGGTAGGAGTTATTTGAGGAGTGTTACTGTCCTGTGTAGACTGATCATAACTGTCTGGTTTTTGCATTTCATATGAGCTGAAGCCTTTTGAGTCAGAGGCCTTGGCTTGCAAAAATAGTAGGATAGGTCTCCAACCTGGAGAATATCACAAATAATAAACTGCTGGATTCCATATTCTCTAACTTATTTCTTTAGGAGACCATATTTAGTAGATATAAAATTTACTAATTCCCTAGGACTAGGGCTAGAAGGGCATATTTAGTGGCCACATAGAATACTCATCTCTTCACACTAAAACAGTACAACTCCAGTGACCCTTAGACCAATTCACCACCTGCCAACTTAAAATCGCTGATTAAAAAATGAAACAGAGTGTGGGAGAGAATTCTATAATATCAATAGGAAAAAATTGTCATTTCATTTTTGACTCTTTGCTCAGTGAGGGGCACCACTAAAATTTGATTTTTTTCTATGAACTTCCTTTAGAAAACACCATTTCTAAAAATTAAGTATGCAAAGCCATAGATCATAAGGGCATATATAATGACTCTTTAAAGTTATATAATGTTTTTTCTTCTCTAGCAGATTGCTAAAAGGATAGTTTAGCTCATTAGTGACTGCCAAGATATCTCTGGGGTATTATAGCTGAGTACTATAACACAAATGGTTCCCATAATTTGAAATGAGTTATTTTGAATATTTAAAGATATCTCCTTACTGCAGACGCTTTATGGCACAATAAGACCTTAACTCTACCTGACTAAATGCATTAGTAAATCAACATTATTGAAAAGTATTTGGGTGACATGAATTATTTCCCAAATTGCCACAGTGGTAAGAATGTGTATTTGGCTATAGCTGGAGAAAAACAGTACAAATGGCAGGTCAGCAAGATTTCCCATGAGACAGCATTGTCTTAGGGATTATTGAGAAATCTATGAGATGACAGGATAAAAATCACTGGGATGGAACAGTATCATGCAGAAATGCAGAAAATGGTGACTCCAAATGTTTTTGTTATCTTTGACTTTTAGAGGTAGAACGAACAGGGCTGAGAGGCAAACAACACAGGAAAATAAAGATCTTCAGGATAACCTGTACTATATTATCTTTTATTTTCTCTTAGTTTCTCTGTATGCTTGTCTTGGATGGAGAACTAGCTTTTAAGCACATTAAAAGCCATGCCATACCAGTATAACATTTAATGTTAGCACTTACCCTATGTCAGGCGTGGTCCTACATGCTTTACATAAATTGACTCAGTTAATTTCCAACATAACCTGATAGAGTAGGTTTTTTCTGTTTTCCATTTTACTGGTTGAGAAAACTAAGAAATGAAGTGGCAAGTAAAACTTGCCCAGCATTGCATACAGTGAGTAGCATAGCTGGGATATGGACCCAGACATTTTGATTCCATAGCCCATGATCCCAACCACCATGTCAGACAGTTTCCTACCCTCCTACATCCTCGCTGCTCTTAGCTACATGCTGGGCAAAGAGGATTTTCTGAATGTATTCCTCTTGATGAAATTCTTGCTAATAAAATAATTTAAAATGGTTTTTTTTAATCTTTTTCCGAGAGGAAGTCTCACTCTGTCACCTAGGCTGGAGTGCAGTGACGTGATCTCGGCTCACTTTCTTCCATCACTACCTCAAAGTCTTCTATTACACCCAGATACTCAAATATCCCCTATTTATATTTGTCAGAAATATCAGTTATGTTTTACATATTATGCTTGGAGGAGTGTGTTCCGAAGAATTCTGTAGCTACAAGCTGACACAACAAAAAACACTGCTTTAATCAATTAGCAAATCTTTCCTGGGTATAGAATCAGGGAATAGTAGAGATATACTAGGGTTATATGGTAAAATACTGTCCAACTCTCCATCACAACGTCCTGACCCCAAATGACACCCCCACTGATCTCCCTCTGATCCTTTCTGTTTGTACTTGCTCTATGTGTAACTTTCCATTATCAGCACTCCAGGAAATTGCAGTGCAGTTTAGTAGAATGAATGAAAGCCTTAGAATTACCAGATTGGGATTAAATCTTGTCTTTTATACTTGTATTAAAAAAAATAGAAAGCTCAGCCCCTCTATCTGAATAGTTACATAATATCTCCTTCATGGTGTAATTATGATAAGTTAATGACGTTAAGGCAGAGGGCAGCAAGCACTTTCTGTAAAAGGCCAGAGAGCCAATATTTTAGACTTTGTGGGCCATAGTTTGTGGTCAGAACTAAGGGAATGTGAAAGCATATCCTTAGCAGTCAGGAGTGTTAATTTTCTTTGATGTTTAGAGATTCTTTTTGTTTTTTTCAGTATAAAACATTGAAATAGTCAAATTACTTTATTTAAAATATAGACATACCTCAGTGAGCTATAATAAATTGTTATGGATAATTAATTCCTTAATATGAATAAGTATGTCAGTCACAGGTAATAAGAGGAACAAATCTCACTGGAGTGGGAAGGACAGATGCTGGTGTCCCCATCTCAAAGGTGTAGAAACAAGACTCCAGAGAAAGCCAGGGGCAGAGCCTAGATAGGCCCTGAGGTCTCTGGAATCCTGAGGGGGTATGGATCCTTCTCTCAAATCCCATTTCCTAAGAGACAACCCAGTCATAGAGCCACTAATCCGCATTGTCTCTCCAGTCCTGTGAAAATGCCAGGGCCCCTCTATTCTCTGATAGCAGAGTGAGAAATCCTGAAACAGTACAAGGACAAACATGCACGGCCCCTCCTGACCTCTGGCCTCATTCTCCCACCCCACTATCATATCCCACTGTCTGGCTAACAGCAGGCTTCAGGGCAGTTGTCTCCTACTTAAATTCCAGCTCTGCCTCTCACACAGATGTAATCTTAGATAAGTTACTTTTCCTCCTGTTTCTCCATCTTCTCGCCTCCTGAAATGTGGCCAACAATACCTACTTCACCAGGAGATTGTGAGAACCAGTAACTTAGTCTGTTTGTGCTGCCATAACAAAGTAGCCGAGACTAGGTGATGCATAAAGAGCAGATTTTTTTAAATTCCCAGTTCTGGAGGCTGGGAAGTCCAAGATCATGGCACAAGCAGATTATGCGTCTTCTGAGAGTCAAGTCTCTGCTTTCAAGGCAAAGCCCAGAGTGCTACATCCTCAGAGGGGAGAAGCACTGTGTCTTCACATGGCAGAAGGGCAAAAGAGAAGAAACTCCTTCTATCAAGCCCCCTTATAAAGGTACCTTATAATGGCACCTACCATCCCATTCACAAAAGAGGAGCCCTTGTGGCCTAATCACCTCCTAATGGCCCTACCTCTTAATACCATCACATTAACAACATTTGAATCTTGGAGGAGACACATTCAAAGCGTAGCAGATGAGGAATGTAAGTACCTGCCTCTAGGCCTGGCACACAGGAAGTGCCCAATCAATAAATGCTAGTTTTCTTCCATTTCCCCAGATAAACCTCATTGGACTAGATTCAGTCTCTAGCCTTAAAGTCATAGAAAGCCATTAAAGGGGAGTGTAAACAGGAAACAATTTGTAGCTTAAATTTCCTTTTAAATGGTTAGCAGATAAGTGTTTTCTAACTCCATTATTCATATTGCCTTTGAAATAAAAGTTGTCGCTTTAATATGTTACATTGTGCAAAGATAGAACTGCTGCCCTCGAGGAGGAAAAAGGAGAAGTTACAACAGATGATAAAGACGAACTCTGGGATGACACTTAGGAGCTTTTCCTCCCCCTCTGCCAATAAATAAAAGCTATTTTGTGTGGTTTCTCAATTTTAATCTTATATTTCTTGCCATTTTCCCTGAGTTCCCAGAGGGGGAGCCATCCTATTGTCGACATTTAACAATGCCAAATAATAATCGAGGGCTCATTAGGCCAGAGGAGGCCGGGAGAAGTGCTCAGCACTGGTGGTTGCCTCTGGGTAGGGTCCCATTCAAACCCTTTTAGAGAGTGGAGGCTCAAGCCATTTATAAAGCTGTACTGAGAAAGAAGCGCCACAACCACCACTCCAGTTGTAAATAAAAGATGATGAAGACAATGGCGATGCTGCTCTGTGTAGACTAGGAAGGCTAAAGGTGGGGGGAACTCAGAAGTTGTGCTTGACCTTAATGGGAGGGTAAGATTCAGATAAGCTAAAATGAGGTAGAGATGCATTCTGCATTGGCACCAAGTGGGGAAAATATATGTCTTTCTTAAAGGATAGTGAGTGAACTAGACAAGTCACACCTCAAGTTTCCTTTTTCTGAGTTAAAAAATTTTGGGGGGTATAAAGAACAAGGGTCAAAACATGATTGTTTCCTACTTGCAGAAGTGAAAGTATATTCCCAAAGGAAGTCTTTTGTCTTCCTTCCATTCAAAATTTTCACCAAGTGGTATCAACACACCTTAACCTAAACACTACCCTAATTCCCCTGTCCCTCTTGACTTGAGTGGGAAGGCTTAGGCACTGCCAGTCACACAGCTACTATCTGTGTATTCTGCACAGACAGTGGCAGCAAATCACACTGGGCCAAAACACTTAGGGAACTGGGGGCCAGTGTTGGTATTTAGGAAGAAGGGCTCCTAGTAAATAGAATTTTCTGCTTAACTCAGAATTAACCAGTTCAATGATTGATACTGAAAATGTCTTTCAAGTAATGACTAATTCCATTCTTCTATCTCAATGGGCAATCTAGTGAAGGAAAATAAACCATTTCTTGGTGGTTTGGGAAGCTATAGGTCCTTGGGTTTATCATTCATTTGAGCATTAAGCCTCCTTGCCTGACACAAGATAATGAAAAGGAGAAAGTGTACTGGAAACTAGACAGATTGAAAGCTCAGTCCACAACAATCTGAAGAAATCAAGAGAGACTTGCTTATTCTTCTCTAAGCTAAATGGGTAATACCAATTTCTTTTCATGTGGCATGTCTCTTTCCCCAAAAAGGCAGTAAAAGAGAAAAAAATAGTTAACATGATATTCATAAGCTGAAGTGTGGTTAATCAAATTTTTACTATATGTTACAATCTTCTCAAATGTTAGCACTTTATTTTCTATGTATTCGCCCTCAACATACGGTATGCACAGTACATAGGAATAAATGTTATAGTGATATTTCATTTTATCTGAATATATGAGAATAAGTTATTTTCAGGTAACACTAATCCTTTTTAATTGCAACAATTTTGAAAAAAAAAAGAACACCTTGTTTTAGTGGATCCCTTAGTTCCTTGCCTTATAGAACAAACTTCACTGATGACATAAAATAGTGTTGCCTTACAGAGGCTTCTTGAGAGGAAGGGCTAGCCTCTCTAACACCTGTTGGCCATTTAAAATTTGCTAATCTATTGCAAAATGAAAAAGAGAGCTAGCCAAGATTATTTGAATTAAATATAAGAGTAAATAGCTCTTAATAAAGGATCAAAAAAGATTGCATCTGAATAGGATAACTATATGTTTACTGCCCAATGTAGCTGAGTGTATGGAGGTGCCATCAATGAATATATCAAAGCTGTAACCAGCACTGTTCCAGGCAAACAGGGTTATACTCTACGTATGGATAGTGCATATATATTTGTCCCATAATGTTTCTTCTTTGAATTCCAATCTGGCTCTTGACAATACTCCAGATAGTTTATTTGTTCATCCATCTATCCATTCATTCTACGGTAAGGGACAATTACCACCTAAGGCCTGTCAATGTACAAAGATTTGTACTAGGCACTGAAAGAACACAAAAATGGAAAGTGTCAGGTAGGGGGAAAGGAAGCACTCAGGGAAAGAACATGGAAGTTCTCTAAAAGTTCAGACTTTCAGATACGAATAAGTAAGGTATTTCTGTAACTGGTTTATTTCAACTTATAATCCAATTTCTAGGTTGCTGAACTGACCCTAGGTATATAACTTTTAAAATTTACTACAGGGCTTTGATTTACCTTCCTAAAGCTTTGGAACTGACTCCAGGCTACAACAAGAATTCAATGGAGACAGTCTTAGCTGAAGGGAGATATAATAGCAGTGTTAGCACTCAGCCACAGAATATTTGAAGGTAGGGAATGGTCACCAGAATTCTACCCTTCATTCTTAGGAGGTTCACACTGTCTTGACAGGCACTGAACACCAGGGTCTTTGAGACAGAGGTCAGGAAATTGAGTGTTTCAAGCCTCATTAAAGAGTGTGACAATTATAGAAAGAGAGAAATGTACTGAAAACAGGCCAGGACACTTATCCCCAGACGCAAATGACTATGTAGTTACTTCAACCTGTTAAAAAATAATTACCATCCAGGGAAAAGACTTTGTTATGAAAAGCCTTAGTCCTCACACCCAGCTAATGTCTGCAGAGAGGGCAAGATGTGGAAAGGAGCCTGAGGAGAAGGCTCCGATTAAGAGCCAGTATTCACTCTGCTAAGAGTTCTCTGCATGGCCCTGGGTGTCTGATTACCATCTCCCCTGAAAGGAAAATTTGCTAGGCCCTCCTCAGAAGCTCATTCCTAGAAATGCTGCCTTGAGCAGCTCTGAACTCAGTCACAGTCACATGACACCAGAGCCATAAAATTACAAGACAGTTGTGGTACCCCTGATGATGATACCCTGAAAGTGCAATCCATGTTCACTGCCTCACTGTGGTCACTTTGAATTGATTCCTTGAAATTTTTGCTAGAAAAAGATGCTAGACTAGATGGCTTACAATATCCGGGATTCCTTGCCTGTATCAATGCTGAGGAGGACAAGAGGAGAGCCCCTTGATGGCCAAGCAGGTTCTGACTCTCATCCTCTGTGACTCTCTCTCAACGCAAATTCTGGAGCCAGGATGGTTGCTTCTGCTACCATCTCTCATAGCCCCACTGACCATCACATACAGAAATCCCCTTTCCTTTCTGTTCAATTAAGATAGATTTGGAGTTTTAAAAGAAGACTTTTTCTGTGAAATGAAGATGAAAATGAACCTAAAAGAATGAAACACCCACAAAAGCAGACAAACAGGTAGAATACTAGCTCCCAAACCAGACTGCCCATCAGCATAACCTGCAGAACTTATTTAAGTGCATATTTCCAGACCTCAAACCCAACCTACAAATTAAACTTTCTGGGGACAAAGCCTATCAATTGGTATTTGTATTGAAATCCTTAGATGTTGTTTATGCACCAGCCATCACCATCTTTGGACCAAACTTGGGAGCCATTGGTCTAGTTTTTTTATCCTATCTAATTTAGTTGAGCCAAATCATCACTGATACAATTTTGTTTTGTGGTAGCAGGCAGTGTTCAAACCACATCACAAAAAGATGCATGAAACTGTAGATGAATTGTTACAAGCCAAGTGCCCCTCTCAGTAAATAAAACATGTCATAGCTCAAAATGTGTACTGATATTATGGTCATAATATAACAATATTATGATATTATATATATAACATGATATAATAATATCATGTTAAGAATAAATTCTTAACATAATTTATTTTATAGACAAAAATTTTACATACTGAAGAATTTGGTTATATAGCATCCCTGATTCTTAGACATCTGGTCTCAGCGTGACTATTTTGACTATTCCTAAACTCACCATTCCAAAGACATCTCTATCCACTGATAAATAGCTTATATTTATAATATTTTCATTGTTAAGTGGAGTC
Source organism: Ateles fusciceps (assembly GCA_036589455.1). Lineage (NCBI taxonomy): Eukaryota > Metazoa > Chordata > Mammalia > Primates > Atelidae > Ateles > Ateles fusciceps. The sequence continues at coordinate 4,832,593 of JAZHEH010001241.1, read as the reverse complement.
TACATATCTCTCAGAATTTTTCTATGTTGGTCTTGTTTCTGCCTTCTAGAGGAACCTAGAACAAGGTGACTTCTCTGACAATATTTCTCAAATTTTTGAAGACTGCAGACATGATGTAATTTATCTTTTTTAGCCATCCTGCTCCCTCGTAACTTTTCACATGAACTGCCATCAAGTTATTCCTTGACCATCCTGAATTACTTTCAGCCTGATTACTGGGCTTTCCAAGTACTCTGGTCTTTAAGGATTTATTTGCAACATATATACTTCACCTGTGTGTATTAGTTAGGATAGTCTAGGCTATGGCAGCTATATAACCATGAAATCTCAGTGACTTAAAACAACAAAGTTTATGTCTTGCACACTGGTTACTCAACAAGGCCAACAAAGGGCTCTCCTCTACATAGTCACTAGAGGCCGAGGCCGAGTTTGGCTTCAATACTTTGTAGCTGTAAAACATGAGCCCTTCACAATCACTGCAACAGTGTAAGAGAACTAGAGCATCTCACACCATTTCATAAGCGTGTTGCCCATAGCCTATTGGCTGGGAGCAGTTAGACAGCCAGCTAATAGCAAATGGTCTAAGTAATGCGGGATGAACATTAAGTAATAAGTGAACATGTATGTCATTTATCTTTCCCACCTTTTCTGCAGTTGAAGTATAATAAACATACTTTCTATACAAATTTCCAAGACATTGATTAAAGTTTTGCACCAGACAGCGTCATGGATAGGATTGAAGAGCACTACTTCAGAGGCTTCTTTAACTTAATTTCTTTTGGCTCTGAATGTTATATGTTGATGGTATAAAAGCAATATAGGCCAAGCCCAGATAAAATAACCTAGGACTTCCAGGATTCCCTTTCTTCACCTTATCCTCCCCAACTTCAAAGTTCACAAAGAACGGTATCACACACAGAAGTTCCTCCAGCCTCCAGCACATGGACATCAAAACCCACCAAACATGAAGTTACTACCCCCTGCTGAGCAAAAGACTAAGTATGTTCCTTTGAAAAAAAAAAGTGTAAAGGCCACCTAGATACTTTTGCACCCAAGATCACAGGTGCCACCTCGCTCTCTAGGCAGAAACACTATCTACAGGAATTGTCATCATAGTCACCATTAATTCCATAGGATTCCCAACAGATCTTAGTTCAAGTAACATGGTTCCTAGAAGTAAGAGCTGGAAAAGCTTCAGATATGGAGCGGTTTAACTCCTTAATTCCAAATCCTTATGTGTACATATAATACATATACTGTCTTAGTCCATATGTGTTTGTGTAAAGGAATACATGAGCCTGGTAATTTACAAAGAAAAGAGGTTTATTTGGCTCACAGTTCCTCCTACTATACAAGATGCATGGCATAAGTATCTGCTGGTGAGGGCTTCAGACTGCCTCAATTCATGGTAGAAGGAGAAAGAGAAGTCAATGTGGGCATAGATCACATGGTGAGAAAAGCATCAAGGGAGAGAGGAGGTGGTACCAGGCTCTTTTTCAACAACCAGTTCTCACAGGAACTAAGAATGAGAACTCACTTACTCCCATAAGAATGATACCAAGCCATTTATGACAGATCTGTCCCCCACCATCCAAACATCTCCCACTAAACCCCACCTCCCACACAGGGAATCAAATTGCAACATGAGGCTTAGTGCAAAACAAACCATGTCCAAACCATAGCCATAGTCATGCACATACAGTTCACCCACATAGTTAGGCCCAGGGAAGTAGAATGACATAGTACATTGTATAGTAGAACAAGCATCCAAGACTCTTCGGCTTTGTTACCATTGTCTTCTTTGTTCTTTCACAGGTAATAGTGACAAATTCACCAGGCAATTCTCTACTACCATTTTGCCACTACTCATGCAGTTTCTATTGCCTGGAAGGCTTCCCTTATGCCTCTGAGATTAGACTTACTTATTCTTAAAGTTTAACTGCCAACTAGCCAGTATCTTTTTATATTCACCATATTATAACCCCTGTATCCCTTAGCACAATAAGGACTTACAACTGTGAACAATGAAAGAAGGGAAAAAAATTCTGCAAGGGTCTGAGCAGACTCATTACAGTTCTTACAAGCTTATTCTTCAGAGTTATTTTCACTCCCAATATGATTGCCATGGTGAGCCCAGGAGAAAGTCTCTGCCTCTATCAAGACCGGACAGCTCAAAAGCATGGTCTCACCAACTGCATCCACACAAAGAAACAATCAAACAAGAGAAACATATCATGAGTGCACCCAAGATCCAAATGGTGCCTCTCACTTTAAGGGAAGTCTCACGTGGTAAGATGGATTTTGGAGTATTATTGCTACAAAACATTCTAGAAAGTGGACTGTATGCTAAATTCTTTCTAATAATTTTGCCTAAAATATTTACAGGTGACATTTTGACAGGTCTTTTTCACAAACAGAAAATCCTAGAGAGTGAGAATTCTTACAAATATCTCTTTGTCAGTGTTCACTTGGAGAATTCAGCTCCAGATATTGACATGGACTACCACAAGTCTGTGTTAAATTATTACTCTCAAATATTTCATACTCTTAGAACTAAATCAGATACATTTCCTTGTAAATTTATATTATAAATTTTACATTGTATAAATGTAAATAAAATAATTTAAAACACCTTCTTATGACTTTAATATGTACTCCCATATTAGTAAGTGATGAATGGTTCACAGTTATGCCAAGTTGCGCTTCCAGATAATTTATACTTCCAATTTAAGAACCAGGATTCAGTAAATTAGTTCAACCATTATGGAAGACAGTGTGGTAATTCCTCAAAGACTTAGAACCAGAAATACCATTTGATCCAGCAATCCCATTACTGGGAATATAAATCATTCTATTATAAAGATACACACATATGTATGTTCATTGCAGCACTATACACAACGGCAAAGACATGGAATCAACCTGAATATCCATCAATGACAGATCATATAAAGAAAATGGGGTACATATACACCGTGGAACACTATGCAGCCATAAAAAGGAACAAGAGCATGTCCTTTGCAGGGACATGGATGGAGCTAGAAGCCATTATCCTCAGCAAACTAACACAGGAACAGAAAACCAAACACCACATGTTCTCACTTATAAGTGGGAGTTGAACAATGAGAACACGTGGACACAGGGAGGGAAACAACACACACTGGGCCCATCAAGAGGGCAGAGGGAGGGAGGCATCAGGACAAATAGCTAAAGCATGTGGGGCTTAACACATAAGTGATGGGTTGATAGGTGCAGTAAACCACTATGGCTCACATTTACATATGTAACAAACCCCTACACATTGTGCAAATGTATTCCAGAACTTAAAATTAAATTAAATTAAAAAAAAAACTTAGAAGTTAAAAAAAAAAGAAGCAGAATTCAGACTAAATTGATTACATAGGTATTCCTACTCTGTATGTTAATTTTTAAAAAAAGGCAAAAATGTACATATTCTCCTAGGATATTTTCCCAAGACTACTTTAAGGGAAGCCGTTTATATGTGTCCATTCTTCTTTTTGCCACCTGAGTTTAAAATATTTATGGTGTAAATACCAATGGCTTTAACTTGTTTCTTTTCTTTTTCTTAATTTGTGTCTTTTCTTTTTTGGTTTGCTATGCTACACATTTATTTTCAAGATACAATAGAGATCAATAGCAACATTTCTAAGTCTAAAAACCTATTTTAGGAGGGGATCCAAGATGGCCGATTAGGAGCAGCTGAGGATTGCAGCTCCCAGTGAAAGCGCGGAGGGGTGAGTGGACGCCGCATTGCCAGACAGATTTTTTATTGCCCACAGACCAGGAGATTCCCAGGGGGGAGAAGCCCCACGGGTCGCCAGCGCGGCTGGTTTGGCCGGCGCAGCAGTTTTTGCTGGCGCGACTGTTTTCGCCAGCGCTGCTGTTTTGGGCGGCGTCCCGGCACAGCGGTTCCCCCATACAAAATACGTGGGTCCGGGTGCCGTTTTAGCTGGCAATTGGAGCTCCGGGAAGGCAGAGCTGCCCATTCATCTGATTAAAAAAGGGGACTGAAACAGGCAGCCAGGCCAGGAGATTTCCCGGGCAAAAAAACGCCACGAATCTCCGCGCCCCGCGGTTTCAGCCGGCGCAGTGGGTCGCCGCACGGGAAATCACACAGATCCCGGCGCCTTTTCAACAGGCAGCTGGGACACCTGGGAGACTCTGAGGCAGGGAGCCAGGTGATCAGGCTCGGCTGGTCCCCACCCCCACAAAAAAACAGCCATCGGAAACGCTCTGGATCGAGAGTTTCACAGCAAGCACAGCTGAGCCCGGGACGGCCCAGCTCTGTGGGGGGAGGGGGCGTCCGCCATTACTGAGGCAGTCTGCCCGCTACAAGAGGGAGTTTGCCATTGCCCAGGCAGTTCTCACTACACCGGTATAAACAGGACTGCAGGGGAAGTTCATACGGCAGCTGGGCGGAGCCCACAGCAGCTCAGCAAAGCCTCTGTAGGCAAACAGTGACTAGGCTGCCTCATCGCTGGGCAAGGCAGCCCTAGAGAAAAGGCAGCAGCACCAGGGGAAACTCATAAATAAAGCCCTAACTCCCCGGGACAGAGCACCTGGGGGAAAAAGAGGGTTTATGAGTTCTGCTGCAGCAGACTTAAACGTACCCTGCCCAGCAACTCTGAATGAACAACAGAGCTCATAGCTCAGCACTTGAGCTCCTATAAAGGAAACTCTGTCTCCTCAAGCAGCTCCCTGATCCCCCACATATCCAACGAGTCACCTCACAAAGGAGTGCTCAGACGGACATCTGGCGGGTATTCTTCTGGGACAAAGATAGCAGAAGAAGAGACTGGCAGCAACCGTTACTGTTCTGCAGCTGCTGCAGGTGATCCCCCCAGGCAAGCAGGGCCGGGAGAGGACCTCAGCAGTCCTACAGCAGAGGGGCCAGACTGTTAGAAGGAAAACTAAGAAACAGAAATAAATAACTTCATCATCAACAAACGGGACGTCCACTGAGAGACCCCATCTGAAAATCACCAACCACAAAGACCACACATAGATAAATCCACAAAGATGGGAAGAAACCAGCGCAAAAAGGAGGTAAACACCCCGAAACCAGAACGCCTCTCCTCCTACAAGGGATCACAACTCCTCACCAGCAAGGGAACAAGGCTGGATGGACAATGAGTGTGATGAAATGACTGAATCAAGCTTCAGAAGGTGGGTAGTAAGAAAACTTCTGTGAGCTAAAAAGAACATGTTCTAACCCAATGCAAACAAACTAACAACCTTGAAAAAAGATTTGACGAAATGCTAATGAGAATAACCAACTTAGAGAGGAATGTAAGTGAATTGATGGAGCTGAAAAACACAACACAAGAACTTTGCGAAGCATACACAAGTTTCAACAGCCGAAATGACCAAGCAGAAGAAAGGATATCAAGAGGTCGAAGATCAACTCAATGAAATAAAACGAGAAGGAAAGAGTAGAGAAAAAAGGGTAAAAAGGAATGAACAAAGTCTCCAAGAAATATGGGACTATGTGAAAAGACCTAATCTACGTTTGATAGGTGTACCTGAATGTGAAGGAGAGAATGAATCCAAGCTGGAAAATACTCTTCAGGATATTATCCAGGAGAACTTCCCCAACATAGGAAAGCAGGCCAATATTCAAGTCCAGGAAATACAGAGAACACCACAAAGATATTCCTCAAGAAGAGCAACCCCCAAGGCACATAATCGTCAGATTCACCAGGGTTGAAATGAAGGAGAAAATGCTAAGGGGCAGCCAGAGAGAAAGGTCGGGTTACCCACAAAGGGAAGCCCATCAGAATCACAGCAGATCTCTCAGCAGAAACCCTACAAGCCAGAAGAGAGTGGGGGCCAATATTCAACATCCTTAAAGAAAAGAACTTTCAACCCAGAATTTCATATCCAGCCAAACTGAGCTTCATAAGTGAAGGAAAAATAAAATCCTTTGCGAACAAGCAAGTACTCAGAGATTTCATCACCACCAGGCCTGCTTTACAAGAGCTCCTGAAAGAGGCACTAAATGTAGAAAAGGAACAACCAGTACCAGCCACTCCAAAAACATACCAAACAGTAAAGACCATCAACACAATGAAGAAACTGCATCAACTAACAGACAAAACAGCCACCTAGCATCAAAATGGCAGGATCAAATTCACACATAACAATATTAACCCTAAATGTAAATGGACTAAATGCCCCAATTAAAAGACATAGACTGGCAAACTGGATAAAAAGCCAAAACCCATCAGTGTGCTGTATCCAGGAAACCCATCTCACATGCAGAGATACACAAAGGCTCAAAATAAAGGGATGGAGGAAGATTTACCAAGCAAATGGAGAGCAAAAAAAAGCAGGAGTTGCAATTCTCATCTCTGATAAAATAGACTTTAAACCAACAAAGATCAAAAGAGACAAAGAAGGACATTACATAATGGTAAAAGGATCAATGCAACAAGAAGAGCTAACGATCCTAAATATATACGCACCCAATACAGGAGCACCCAGATACATAAGGCAAGTTCTCAATGACTTAAAAAGAGACTTAGATTCCCACACAATAATAGTGGGAGACTTGAACACCCCGTTGTCAATGTTAGACAGATCAACAAGACAGAAAATTAACAAGGATATCCAGGACTTGAACTCACACCTGGATCAAGCAAACCTAATAGACATTTACAGAACTCTCCACCCCCAAATCCACAGAATATACATTCTTCTCAGCACCACATTGCACCTACTCTAAAATTGACCACATAATTGGAAGTAAATCACTCCTCAGCAAATGCAAAAGAACAGAAATCATAACAAACAGTCTCTCAGACCACAGTGCAATCAAGTTAGAACTCAGAATTCAGAAACTGACTCAGAACCACACAGCTTCATGGAAACTGAACAACTGGCTCTTGAATGTTGACTGGATAAACAATGAAATGAAGGGAGAAATAAAGATGTTCTTTGAAACCAACGAGAATGAAGACACAACATACCAGAATCTCTGGGACACATTTAAAGCAGTCTCTAGAGGAAAGTATATAGCAATAAATGCCCACATGAGAAGCAAGGAGAGATCTAAAATTGACACCCTATCATCAAAACTGAAAGAGCTAGAGGAGCAAGATCAAAAAAACTCAAAACCTAGCAGAAGACAAGAAATAACTAAGATCAGAGCAGAACTGAAGGAGATAGAGACACGAAAAACTCTTCAAAAAATCAACAAATCCAGGAGCTGGTTTTTTGAAAAGGTCAACAAAATAGACAGACCACTAGCCAGATTAATAAAAAAGAAAAGAGAAAATAATCAAATAAATGCAATAAAAAATGATAAAGGGGGATATCACCACAGATTCCACAGAAATTCAAACCATCATCAGAGATTATTACAAACAACTCTATGCACATAAACTAGTAAACCTGGAAGAAATGGATAAATTCCTGGACACATGCATCCTCCCAAGCCTAAACCAGGAAGAAGTCGAAACCCTGAATAGACCAATAACAAGGGCTGAAGTTGAGGCAGCAATTAAGAGCCTACCACCCAAAAAAAGCCCAGGTCCAGATGGGTTCACAGCCGAATTCTACCAGACATACAAAGAGGAGCTGGTACCATTCCTTCTGAAACTATTCCAAACAATACAAAGAGAGGGGAATCCTTCCTAAATCATTTTATGAGACCAACATCATCCTGATACCAAAACCTGGCAGAGACTCAGCAAGAAAAGAAAACTTCAGGCCAATATCCATGATGAACATAGATGCAAAAATCTTCAATAAAATACTGGCAAACCGATTGCAACAGCACATCAAAAAGCTTATCCACCATGATCAAGTAGGCTTCATCCCGGGGATGCAAGGCTGGTTCAACATACGCAAATCTATAAACATAATCCACCACATAAACAGAACCAAAGACAAAAACCACATGATAATCTCAATTGATGCAGAGAAGGCCTTTGACAAAATTCAACAGCCCTTTATGCTAAAAACTCTCAATAAACTAGGTATTGATGGAACGTATCTCAAAACGATAAAAGCTATTTACGACAAACCAACAGCCAATATCATACTGAATGGGCAAAAACTAGAAGCATTCCCTTTGAAATCGGGCACTAGACAAGGATGTCCTCTCTCACCACTCTTATTCAATATAGTACTGGAAGTTCTAGCCAGAGCAATCAGGCAAGAAAAAGAAATAAAGGGTATTCAAATAGGAAAGGAGGAAGTCAAATTGTCTTTATTTGCAGACGATATGATTGTATATCTAGAAGACCCCATCGTCTCAGCCCAAAATCTCCTGAAACTGATAAGCAACTTCAGCAAAGTCTCAGGATATAAAATCAATGTGCAAAAATCACAAGCATTCCTATACACCAATAACAGACTTAAAGACAGCCAAATCAAGAACCAACTGCCATTCACAATTGCTACAAAAGAGAATAAAATACCTAGGAATACAACTAACAAGGAACGTAAAGGACCTCTTCAAGGAGAACTACAAACCACTGCTCAATGAAATAAGAGAGGACACAAACAGATGGAGAAATATTCCATGTTCATGGCTAGGAAGAATCAATATTGTCAAAATGGCCATACTGCCCAAAGTAATTTACAGATTCAACGCTATCCCTATCAAGCTACCAATGACCTTCTTTGAAGAACTGGAAAAAACCACCTTAAACTTCATATGGAACCAAAAGAGAGCCCGCATAGCCAAGTCAATTCTAAGCAAAAAGAACAAAGCTGGAGGCATCACACTCCCCGGACTTCAAATTATACTACAAAGCTACAGTAATCAAAACAGCATGGTACTGGTACCAAAACAGAGATATAGACCAATGGAACAGGACAGAGACCTCCGACGCAACACAACACATCTACAACCACCTGATCTTTGACAAACCTGACAAAAACAAACAATGTGGAAGCGAGTCCCTGTTTAATAAATGGTGTTGGGAAAACTGGCTAGTCATGTGCAGAAAGCAGAAGCTGGACCCCTTCCTGACACCTTACACTAAAATTAACTCCAGATGGATTAAAGACTTAAACATAAGACCTAACACCATAAAAACCCTAGAAGAAAATCTAGGCAAAACCATTCAGGACATAGGTGTAGGCAAGGACTTCATGACCAAAACACCAAAAGCAGTGGCAACAAAAGCCAAAATAGACAAATGGGACCTAATCAAACTCCATAGCTTCTGCACAGCAAAAGAAACAGTCATTAGAGTGAATCGGCAACCAACAGAATGGGAAAAAATTTTTGCAGTCTACCCATCTGACAAAGGGCTGATAACCAGAATCTACAAAGAACTGAAACACATTTACAAGAAAAAAACAAACAAGCCCATTCAAAAGTGGGCGAAGGATATGAACAGACACTTTACAAAAAGAAGACATACATGAAGCCAACAAACATATGAAAAAATGCTCATCATCACTGGTCATTAGAGAAATGCAAATCAAAACTACATTGAGATACCATCTCACGCCAGTTAGAATGGCGATCATTAAAAAATCTGGAGACAACAGATGCTGGAGAGGATGTGGAGAAATAGGAACGCTTTTACACTGTTGGTGGGAGTGTAAATTAGTTCAACCATTGTGGAAGACGGTGTGGCGATTCCTCAAGGACCTAGAAATAGAAATTCCATTTGATCCAGCAATCCCATTACTGGGTATATATCCAAAAGACTATAAATCGTTCTACTATAAGGACACATGCACACGAATGTTCATTGCAGCACAGTTTACAATAGCAAAGACCTGGAACCAACCCAAATGCCCATCGATGATAGACTGGACAGGGAAAATGTGGCACATATACACCATGGAATATTATGCAGCCATCAAAAACGATGAGTTCGTGTCCTTTGTAGGGACATGGATGAACCTGGAAACCATCATTCTCAGCAAACTGACACAGGAACAGAAAATCAAACACCGCATGTTCTCACTCATAGGCGGGGTGTTGAACAATGGGAACACATGGACACAGGGGAGGGGGGAGTATCACACACTGGGGTCTGTCGGGGGGAAAAAGGGGAGGGATAGTGGGGGGGTGGGGGAGTTGGGGGAGGGATAGCATGGGGAGAAATGCCAGATATAGGTGATGGGGAGGAAGGCAGAAATCACACTGCCATGTGTGTACCTATGCAACAATCTTCCATGTTCTTCACATGTACCCCCCAAACCTGAAATGCAATAAATAAAATAAATTTAAAAAAAAAAAAAAAAAAAAAAAAAAAACCTATTTTATATCAGAATTTTTAACTGATAAGTATAATATTCTAATAAGTTCTATTTATTTTCTGGCATCTATGTTATAGAAAATAACCATCTAAAACCTGTAATAGGTAGATATTTTAAACCAAATCTATAGCATTCAAAACATTGAGAAGGTGGCACATGACATTCAGGGATGCAACTTACCAAATATAAAGGTTCCCTAGCTTACAACCACTAACTAGGTTAGGACTCAAAGCTAAGAAGTAAGGAGATGGTGGCAATAAAATTGAAATTGATCATCAGAGAGGCTCTATATTTTCCAGAGGTCTCAAAAGTCAGAAATTATTAACCAGCTTCCTAGCAATGGCTTTTTCCTTGAGAAGCATAAAATCTACTAGGTGAAGAAACACACATTCTCAAATTAGCATAAATAGAGAAGTATGCAGAGAGGCTAAGGGGACATGAAACAGTCAGGTGTTTTTAGGAAGCAGATAGCACTTCAACGTGGCTGGACCATAGGATGAAATAGAATGTAGGAAGAGATGAGACCAGAGAATTTGACAAGGGCTTCATCACAGAGGGTTTGGAGCTATCATATAAAAGCGCCTGGACTTCATTCTAAAATGATAGAATCCTACCGTAGAGTTTTAAGAAATAGGAGAGATATCAGATTTTAGTTTTAAGGTGATAACTCATCTATAGTATTCTAAATTGCTAGACTGCATATTGTATAATACCATTTTTATGAGTAAAGCTAGATGTGTTAGTATGTATACATGATTTATACACACAGAAAAATGATCGTATCTAAAATAAATTTAGTAATTACCACCATGGAATGGCTTTGAGGTTAAGAGAAAGGACTTTTAACTCTATAAATACATTATTTGAATTTCCAATATACACATCTATTTGCTTTTTAAATTAAAAATAAAGCTCACTCTGGCAGCAGCGTTGATGTGTAAGATGGAGTTGAAGAAACCAATTAAGAAGCTATTGCAATGTAATTGTCCAAATGATAGACAATGGGAGTCTAAACAGAAGCAGTGGCATCGGGGAAAGAGAAAGGAAGAGGTAGATTTGAACTATAGTAAGGATGTAGACTAAGGAACTTGGTGGCATTGACTATGAGAAAATGAAGGAATAAGAGAAGGTTAGAATACTTTACAGGTTTCTAACTGAAATGAGTCAGCCACGAGCATAGCAAATACAGGGTAAAACACAGACTTTGTGGAAACATGTACGTTCAGGTTTGGAAATGTTGAGTTTGAAATATTGATGTGTTATCCAAGTGATAATGCTCTTGTTGGAGAATCAGGTTTATATGCCTGGAGCTACAAGAAAAAGCTGGGCTGGTTAGTACAGAGCTAGGTGTAAAAACCAGTTATGCTATGTATATCAGGTAGTCTCCTGGCAGGAATCAGAATGAACCCAGATGCACCAAATGCAGAGGTGATTAATAACCACAGCGTGGGAAATAGGAACAAACCAGGAGAATGAGGCACCTAGAAGCTAGCAACAGTGGGAAGCCACTGCCACCCCCCAGGGCCAAGGAACAAGAGAAAGGAATAAAATACTAGAGGCAATTGAGAACTGAAACCATGGAGGGAGAATGCTTGCTCAAATTTTGACTAGTAAAGACAGAGAGACCATTGTTGCCAAATAGCCCCAAAGCAGAGCTGAAGTAGGGAAGAAATACTCTGGCTTCTCTCTCCTCCATTCTCCTGACTCCTGTTGGCCAAATGCAACCAGAAGGAAGACAGAGGTCAAAGGAGTCTGGATGACACAATTCACAGAGGCCAGCCACTTGGCACACAGAGGTAGGCAGAGGTGTGCAGAGAATTAGTCTGTAAGACAACAGTCACCATCACATTGACTCCTATTCAATGATCAGCTCACTCCACTAACTGGTTTCTCTGGGGAAACTACAGTGACCCTGGGGGAAGGAGAACAAACTGATATAAATGAAATAGTTACAAAGAACCTAAGGGCAGCACTATTTTATCCTGGACTCATGAATCATTGAGACTTGGGGCTCCAATTCCTACTTTGCTACTTGCAGCCTCTGTCACTGTGGGCAACAGAAATTTCTCTAAGTCTTCACCTGTAAAGTGAAGATAAAAATGCTGGTCAATTTGCAGAATTATCATGAGGATTAAATTAGCTATTTTCTGTAAACATTTAATCCAATGCTTGTTACAAAGTAAGCAGTTGGTGAATGTTAAGAGGAGGAGATGACAATGACTGTGAGTGGGAATAGTCACTAATTCAGATCCCAAAAATAGTAGTATGAGCTAGAGTAGACAGAGCTTTCCAAGATACAGCCTGAATGACAGGTAAGATGTGAGGAAATGCATAGGGGGATGCATGCATGCATAATTAAGGACATAGAGTTGAAAGCAGCATATTGCATAAAGAGGATCATAAGGAGAACTGAGTGAATATGTAGCCTCATAGTCTCATGTCATTTTTGTTTTGAGATGGCATCTTGCTCTGTCACCCAGGCTGGAGTGCAGTGGCATGATCTTGCCTCACCAGCAACCTCCCCCTTCTGGGTTCAAATGATTCTTCTGCCTCCCCCTCCCAGGTAGCTGGGTATATAGGCATGCATCACCATGCCCAGCTAATTTTCCTATTTTTTAGTAGACATGGGTTTTCACCATCTTGGCCAGTCTGGTCTTGAACTCTTAACCCTCAAGTGATCCACCTGCCTTGGCCTCCCAAAGTTTTGAGATTACAGGCATAAGTCACAATGCCCGGCCTCTCATGCCCTTTTTAAAAGTTAGTATTCGAGACACCCCACATGTACATTATCCTGTCATCTGTGCCTTGTAGCCATCGGTCCTCATTTCTATGCTAAGACATTATTTTTTAATGTCTTGATAGGCTTTTCCCTTCAGAAGTGGAATACCATTTTGCAAGTTGAAGTAACATATTAAGAAGACAAACCTGTGGAATAAAAGCTCTCTAGATTCTTATCAGAGTAGAGAATGTAATTCAGAGAGTCTAGCGTAAGATCTTATTTTCAGAAAGATTTCCCTGACAAAAAAAATGGTTCTGTAGTATTGTCCAAATGCCTTTGAACGGCAAAATTCTAACCTACTCCTCATCTTTTCATGTATGCTAATATCTGCCTCAGCTTAAACCCTCGTTTTTGCAAGTATAGCAGTGTTAACTTCCCTAATGTAGCGTCAGATCATTAGGAGACAGACATGTCCTCCTACCTCCCTCTTATCCATCATAGCTGTGGTTCTCAAATACAAACCTGCACCAAAATCACCTGGGACACTTGCCAAAGTTATAGACTGAAAGACCTGGTGCTTCAATTTTGTCAGTCTGCCATGAACCAAAGAGGTCTAATTTTTAAGTTTTCCAAGGAATTTAGAGATGTGTACACTTAGAGGAAACTCTGATACCCAGCTACCAGGGCATCCTCTCCCATGGCTACATCCAGTGGCTAGTACAGAGGGAAGGAAAAGAAGTGCCTCCCAATTAGAAGAAAGAGGCAAGAGCAAGCAACAAATGTACATTCCAATATGTTTTCTTCTACTCTGAATACACAGAAGTGCTGACAATGCTTAGGTGGGGCAGTGACATAGTAAGGTAAAAAGCATAAACCATTTTGGCTGTCAGAGGGAGGATACCCTATGAGAACTGGGAGATATATTCTGAGGCTGAGCAGTAATTTTTGTCAAACTATGAGGTGAGTCTGAATTACAGTAGAAGTGGAGAGGAAGAAAGAGATATGAACATTTTCAACTAGAATAAGTGACTGGAATTAATAATTAGCTAGATGTATAGAGCAAAGGAGGGAAGAAGTGACATATAACTCCTATGTTTCTGACGTAGGGGCATGAGTGGTCAGAATACAGAGAGAGGGATTATCGAAAGAGTAACAGATTTGGGATTGGAGAAGTCGTTTACAGGAAGGATGTTGGCCAAATGATTTTCATGACTCAATATCATGCCCAGATAATTCTATATCAATTGATATATGAACCTCAGAAGAAGAGTCTGGGCCCTACGTTTAAATGTGGAGGTTATTGTCATGTAGATGTGGGTGAAGCCATACTCTAGCAAGATGCTCCAGGGAGCATTTCAATAAAATGAAGTAGAGTACTAAGGAAAGCAGATACCTGTGGATCAAGTTGAAGATGCACGGTCACAAAAGGAGACTGGCAAAGAGTAACTAGAGAGAATTGGAGAATAAGGCTGTTTAGTTCCTTTTTAAATCTAAATTCTTGGCCTGGCATGGTGGCTCATGCCTGTAATCCCAGCACTTTGGGAGGCCGAGGCAGGCAGATCACCTGAGGTTGGGAGTTCGAGACCAGCCTGGCCAACATGGCAAAACCCCTTCTCTACTAAAAATACAAAAATTAGCAAAGTGTGTTGGAGTGCCTGGAATCCCAGCTACTTGAGAGGCTGAGGCAAGCGAATCACTTGAACCTGGGAGGTAGAGGTTGCAGTGAGCCAAGATTGCACCACTGCCCTCCAGCCTGTGTGACAGAGCAAGACTCTATCTTAAAAAAGAATCTAAATTCTTATTAATACATTCTAGAAGTTGATAGGGAATTGAAATTAAGCTTCTCCCCCCCCAGTAGTTTGTAAAAAACATTCTTTTTCTCGTTTTAAATTTTGGGACATTTGCCCATCTGGTTTCTGGCATCTATCCCATTCTCTATAATTTCTGAAAGATTACCAGCAGGTTGCATGCAAGCCATCGTAATTTTTATAGCAGAAAATCTCTTTTCCTCTTAGGTGAAAGAAGAAGCTTTAATTTTCCTTTACCTAAATGCCACCAAAGGAAAGAAGCCACTTAATTATCTGTCTTTTAAAACACGTTTTTCATTGCATTTGCAAAGGTTTACAAGGAATACATCTAGTGCTTAATTGCTTGTGGCTAGGGAATACAATCATTCTTCTGGAGTCTACCAAATATTTATTGTGATTGCCTCCGCCTAGGTTTCAGGCACATACCAGGAAGACTGAAATTAATTGAGCCCAAGCCCCTAAGCTATTAAAGAGAGGCCGATTCGTGTTGAAAAACAGGGGGTTATGTCAAGCATTTGACATCGTAGGTGTTTGTTAATGTATTTTTCGGTGTGGCTGGGAAAAAAACCTGATTGACAGAACTCATCCTTTGCGACATAATTATCTACTTCTTTGTTGACCCATCTGCTCCCCTTAACAGCGTGCTAACACTATCACAAAACAATCAGGTTAAATTGGTCTTCTGGTGATCAGTGGTTAATATGGTTTTATACAAATTATTCTGAGATTGTGAAGCTTTTCCTATTAAAACTATAAACAGAGCACTAGTTATTGACAGAGCTTATACCAACATTTGGGTGTGTGGATAAGAAATTATAAAGTCTTTTGGCATCTTTTTGACTGACAATACTTTTTACAGAGAACTATTTAAACCCAGCAGCTCATGTGTAACTTCTTATTTTTAATATTTATTACAAATATAAAATTATCAATTTTTCCCACCTAAATTATACTTAAAAGCACACAGTAGCTCTTATTAATAGAATAAAAATCTTTCTTAAAGAGGGAGGATATAAGGAATTACCTTAAAAAGTCAATACCTTTCGCTGTTAAAGAGAAAGAAGGGAAAAAGTACAGTGAAACCTTCCAGAACTCGGCAGGAAAAGGGTCATAAGCTGCAAAAAAAGCTATTCTACTTCCTAGATGGATATTGGTCTCCATTCTCAATATTCAGGTTCAGAATCTCATCTTCTCCTTCCTAAGACCTTACTCAGCAGACAGTTCAAACTGACTGCTCTTCCCAAATCACAGATCCGATCATATTGCTTCCCTGTGTAAGCTTCTCTGATGATTTCCTATTACTTATAAAATTCTGATTTCCTAGAAAGTTATTAAGGCCTTCCATATTCTTGTCCCTATCTACACTTGATACATCCCTCATATGCTGGCACCTCCAGCTACCGTAAAAGACTCACAGATCTTGGAGCATGCCAGGCTCCATCATGCCTCTGTATCTTCACCATGAAAATCTTTCTGTCTCCAATTCTCTTTCCTAGTTTCCTTTGTTAAATCCTATTCAAAAATCACTATGATGAACAGTTTGACATTATCAAGTAAAATTAGTCAGATGCTTGCTTGTCTTATGACTCAAAATGTTATTCTCAGATATATGATGAAGAAAAATACATACATATGGACAGCAAAAGATATGTACCTGAAATGTTCATGTCATCATTATCTGTAAGAGCCAAAAGCTGAAAATAACCAAATTTTCATCAACAGTAAAGCGGATAAACTATTATATATATATATATATATATATATATATATATATATATGAAATGGAATACCACAGAGCAATAAAAATTAACAAAAAGTTGCAATATGCAACAAAATGACCACTCCAAGAAGCAAAATATAGAACAAAATAACCTAATATGAGAGCATATATATTGTGTGATTTCATTTACATAAAATTAAAGTATAGGTAAAACTAGTCTGTGACGTTAAATATCAGGTGTATTAGTCTGTTCTCATGCTGTTAATTAACACATAACCAAGACAGGGTAATTTATAGAGAAAAGAGGTTTAATTGATGCACAGTTCCACGTGGCTGGGGAGGCCTCACAATCATGGCAGAAGGCAAATAAGGAGCAAAGTCACATCTTACATGGTGGCAGGCAAGAGAGCATGTGCAAGGGAACTCCCCTTTATAAAACCAGATTTGTGAGATATATTCACTATCATGACAACAACATGGGAAAGATCCACTCCCATGATTCAATTACCACTCACCAGGTACCTCCCATGACACAGGGATTATGGGACTACGAATTCAACATGAGATTTGGGTGGTGATAAAGTTAAACCATATCATTCTATCCCTGATCACTTTCAAATTCTATGCCCTCGCATTTCAAAATCAATCATGCCTTCCCAATAGGACCCCAAAGTCTTAACTCATTTAGCATTAACACAAAAGTCCACAGTCCAAAGTCTCATCTGAGACAAAGCAAGTCTCTTCTGCCTATGAGCCTATAAAATTAAAAGCAAGTTAGTTACTTTCTAGATACAATGGGAGGTACAGGCATTGGGTAAATGCACCCTTTCCAAATAGGAAAAATAGGCCAAAATGAAGGTGTTGAAGACCCTATGCAAGTCTGAAACCCAGTGGGCCAGTCAAATCTTAGAGCTCCAAAATGATTTCCTTTGACTGTATGTCTCACATCCAGGTCATGCCGATAAAAGAGGTAGGCTCCCACAGCCTTGGAAAGCTCTGTCCTGTGGCTTGGCAGGACATAGCTCACCAACCCCCTGCCCCGACTGCTTCCAAGGGTTGGTGTTGAGTGTCTGCAGCTTTTCCAGGCACATGGTGAAGACTGTCAGTGAATCTACCATTCTGGGGTCTGGAGGACAGTGGTCCTCTTTTCAGAGATCCGCTAGGCAGTGCCCCAGTGGTGACTCTGTGCGGGGGATTCGCACCCCACATTCCCCCTTCACACTGCCCTAGCAGAGGTTCCCCATGAGGGCCCTGCCCCTGCAGCAAACTTCTGTCTGGACATCCAAGCACTTCCATACATTCTCTGTAATCTAGGCAGAGGTTCTCAAACCTCAGTTCTTGACTTCTGTGCACCACAGGCTCAACACCTCATGGAAGCCACCAAGGCTTAGGGCTTGCACTCTCTGAAACAATGGCCTGAGCTCTATGTTAGTCCCATTTAGCCATGGCTAGGACACAGGCACCAAGTCCTCAGATTGCACAAAGCAGCAATGCCCTGTGCCCAGCCCATGAAACTATTTTTCCTTCCTAGGCCTCTAGATCTGTAATGGCAGGGGCTGCCTTGCAGACCTCTGACATGCCCTGGAGACATTTTCCCTAATGTCTTGGTGATTAGCATTTGAGTCCTTGTTACTTATGCAAATTTCTGTGGCAAGCTTGAATTTCTCTTCAGAAAATGGGTTATTTTCTATCACATCATTAGGCTGCAAATTTTCTAAACTTTTATGCTCTGCTTCCTCTTAAACACTGCTCCTTAGCAATTTCTTCTGCCAGATACCCTAAATCATTTCTCTCAAGTTCAAATTTCCACAAATCTCAAGCACAGGGGCAAAATGCTACCAATCTCTTTGCATAGCAGGAGTGACCTTTACTCCACTTCCCAGCAAGTTCCTCATCTCCATCTGAGATCACCTCAGCCTGAACTTCATTGTCCAAATTGCTATCAGCATTTTGGTCAAAGCCATTCAACAAGTCTCTAGGAAGTTCCAAACTTTCCCACATCTTCCTGTCTTCTGAGCCCTCCAAGTCTCTAGGAAGCTCCAAATTTCCCACACTTTCCTATCTTCTTCTGAGCCCATGATTCAATTATCTCCTACCAGGTCCCTCCCATGACATGTGAGAATTATGAAAGCTATAATTCAAGATGACATTTGGGTAGGGACATAGCCAAACCACATCATCAAGACAGTGGTTACTTTTAGGGCGGAGGGGTGGGTTGTGATTAGGACAAGGCAGGATGGAGCTTCAAGATGCTTGAAATGTTTTGCTTCTATTTCAGAATAATTCATCAACCTGTACACTGAAGGTGTGTGCACTCTTTCATATGTATATTACACATCAGGAAGAAGTTTTTGGTTTAATTTCTGCTTTTCAAAGTCAAGATCAAGCAGTATCTTTTTCCATAAAGTCTTGACTGATCTCTCCCATTTAGAATCACTTGTCTCTTTCTTTGAGTTCCCTTTGAGCCTGATTTTTCTCTCTCTCAAGGTACTTAATTAACATGCCTTGAATTTTAAGCATGATTGTAACTCATATGACATAGATCAGGTAATTCAAGAAACCCTCACCAAAGGAAGTAAAAAAATGGAGATAATTGGAAAGAAAAATGTAGACTCTTTCATGTCAGCTTTGTTTAAATTTGGGTTTTGGTTATCCCTCAGCTTTGCAACGGTACATAAAATTGTCCTTGCTACTTTCTTCTGCTGAAGTCAAGTTCTTTTCTCTACCTTTCTTCTTATCTAACTGGGCAATGTTGTTGTTTGTTGTTTTGGTGAAACAAGTTGCAACATGGTGTATTTCCAAATATTGGAAAGCAACGAGCAAAGCCACCTAGCAAATTAAGAGTGTTATTACTTTCTGTCTCCAATTTTTTTAAACAGGAGGATAATTCAGGAAATGGTTCAACTAAGCCATCTCCAGGAGCTCAGCAATGATATTAATTAAGTCCCCAGCCAGAGTTTTTGTGGCATGTGGAGTAAAGCTGCCAGGTTCATTTATACTTAACAAACCCAGATCTGCAGGAACTCTTTCTGCAGGAACTCATATCCTCAGAATCAGCTATAATTCTACTAGAATTATTCATCTCACTGCCTCTTGCAATCCCATGTGACCACTACACTAGATTCCCAGGGACATTTGTAAATTGCTTTGAAACCATTTAGATCTGACCCTCTTTTCCCAGAGCAAACAGCCCTCCTGAGGCTGAGGTTTTCATAGTCACTGAGCAGTTCTAGATGGCTACAGTCTTAACATTCTGAGCTCAGGTCTGTCTTCCCTCTTCCTGGCTCTACTACATCAAGATGCATATGATGCACTCACTGAGGACAAACTCTGTCCTTCTCCACAGTGCTTTGCCCCAAGTAGGTAGTTGCTTCTTGACCTATTGGATGAAATATGGGATACGGTGAATATCATTTTTATTTCCCTGGCTCAGTTTTTCAACATATGTAAAATGAGCAATTACTCTTCTGAGCAGGAAGATGCTCTCAGCTTTGAAATGTTCCAATTGCAATTTTTTATTTACTCATTGCAACTTTTTAAAAACAGAAAGAGAGAAAGAAAGAAAAAGAAAAAAGAAGACTTTCAAAGTTGCTCTCAGCCAGATTTCCCAAACCTGGGAGAATGTGTCCATTTGGGGACATGTGACCACCAGCGTATTTAATTAATCCATTAGAAAATTTCATTCAGGCTTTTAATAATATTGTTTTATCTGCCCCTTGCTCCTTACTACTACATCACAGTCTTCCCTGATTCTTCTTGCCTATTTCCTTTCAACAGATTTAAAGGCAATCTTGATATTTCTTTTCTGGAGTATTTTTCCTGGGAAACACTAGAAGTTGAATTCCCACTGTTTATAACAGGCTGCTTTTGTTTTCTCCAAGCTACCCTTTGAATAGAGCCTCCTAGTTGAAATGCTACATTTCTAAGCTACTAAATCTTATTTATCTAGTCACAGGGCACTTTGCTATACCACTCTTCCATTGTTTTACTGTTTTAAACAGACATGGAGCCCGTCTTCCCTTAGGCAGTACAAGCACTAGGTTTTTGGTCATGTTAGCTGCTATAACAAACAAATCTCTACTGTTCAATGGTTGAACTCAACAAAACTGTATCTGATGCTTACGCTGGTGTGTTTTACATATGGAAGGTACAGGTCAGCCAGCAGCATTCCTCCAATAAGTGATTTAGAGACCCAGGCCCTGTCTGTCTTGGTAAGGTACCATCCTCTGGAACTTTGAAAACCTCTGCATCAAATCAGAGGAAAAGAAAAGAGAGCGAAGAAGGCATATGACTTTAAAAAAAATAGAAGTCTAAAAGTTATAGCCCTCCTCCTGTTCACATGCCCTGTCTAGGTAACTGCCTCCCAGTAGCACCACCAGATTTTGGAAAGATAAGTGTGGAATTTTGTGGACAGTTAGCCAACTCTCCCATGATGCCATACCATTGCTGCCACAAAGGTCTCCTCAATTTCTTAAATGATTTATAACATTCTTCTCTTACAACTTCATCAATGAATGAAATACTTTTTGGAAATTATTATATGATAGGCATAGTACTGGGCCATGGGAATATAAACTGGGTCTTTGATCTCAAGGATCTTATATTTGGTTCTAAAGAAAATATAGGTATTTAATCAATAAAAGAATGTGATTGAACACTCATGCTGATATTCACGATTTAGTGAAGAACAGAGATATTAATTAATTATTAAATGTACATGTGATTAAAGTATAGAAAAAGAGAGATACCAAGGGATATGGAAAAAAAACAGGAATTAATTTGGTGGGACGATTGAGGAAGGATAATGAACAAAAAGATTTTTATGAGGAAATATTCTACAGACAGGCCAATCCTTTCGTTGATTGGTCTTCAACATTTTGCTCACTTCTCCTCAAAAATAATTTTGAATTAATATACATTCACATTTTAAGTTGAATCTGAAGTTTTTCATTATAAATTGACATGAGCAAGCTTAACTATGTCAGAAATGTTTTATTTCCCCCCACAAATTCACATTTTTATTAAATTTATTGCTTAGAATTTCATGTGTTTTATGCTTAAAAGTTTGTTGTTTTTTAAAAAATTTCTCACCTTATAATATGTATTTGTCAAAACTACACTTATATAAGTTCAAATTTAATTTTTAAAATATTCCAAGTATTAGACAAAGTGTTAATGGCTATTTTCTGGATTATTATACTATCAATATATAACTGATGGAGGTGGAGAACAGAATTACCACTAAGTTTCAGGTTGTGAAGAATGTTTTACTATAAAGGAGAGGCATGAGAGAATTTTGGGGGAATCAATGATTATTTCTATGTCTTGACTGTGGGGTAGTTACATGACTCTACAAATTTATCAAAATTTGTAGGACTTAATACCAAAAAAGAATAAATTTAAGAAGTAAATATATACAAATTTGACCATTTCTCCTTGCAGCTATTTTCTTTTTTCTTCCTGAAACTCCATAGCTTGCATTTCAACAAAATATAATTTATCACAGAAGATCTTCTCTTTGAAAATATTTTTCTCAACTTTATATATATTTTTCTCAAGTTACTGCTACCATCTTATATAGATTCAGCAAATCTTGAAAAATATTCTATTGGTATTGCCCTGTTGAAAAGCTTACTTTCCTCTCGTTTGAGAGATTAGTTATTATGCTCACCACCTAGGTGACAAAATCATTTGTATCCCAAACCTTTGCATTATACAATATACCCATGTAACAAGCTGCAAATATACCTCTTGAATCTAAAATAATTTGCTCTGTTTTTTTTGTTACAGTCTAGCATTCTTTTTATTTCCACTTGACTCTACTCCATAGACTTTTTTCCTTAAAATGAAGAATGATTAGAGAACTTGATTTTTAATGACCACTTAGCATTCCATTATATGAATCTAACAATCTACTTAACAAATCCCTTAGTGTTTTGGGAATATAAATAAATAGCCTTCCTATTTGGTTGTTTTAATATTTTTTGTTATTATATACAACACTGCTAGGAACCTCCTTGGAAATAAATCTTTGTGAACATTTCCAGTGATTCCCTTAGGATAAATTGTTATAAATGGAATTGCCTTATCAAAAGGTATGGACATAAACCCTTTGATCCATATAAATAAATGACTTTACCGATGGTTGTGACAATTCACACTCCCACCATAAAGTTGAAGAGTTTATTTTCCTCTGAACCATTGCCAGCCCTAAGTACTATGATTTTTTTAAAGCTTAGTTAAGATGACAAGTAAAATACATGTCTCACTGTTTTAATTTTAATTTTTATATTACTAGTGATATTTTCATATATTTGTTGGCTATTTGTAGTTTCTTTAGTTTTATTAAAAATAATTTCAAACTCTATTTTAGATTCAGGGGGCACATTTGCAGGCTTGTTACATGGGTATATTGTATAATCCAAAGGTTTGGGATACAAATGATTTTGTCACCTAGGTAGTGAGCATAACACCTAACAGTTTTTTTAATCCTTGTCTCTCTCCCTTTCCTCTCCCCTCTAGTAGTCTCCAGTGTCTATTTTTGTCATCTTTATATCTGTGAATATCTAGTGTTTAGCTCCCACTTATGAGTGAGAACATGTGGTATTTGGTTTTCCATTCCTGTATTAATTCACTTGGAGATAATGGCCTCCAGTGGCAACCACATTGCTGCAAAGGAGATTATCTTCTTCTATCTTATGGCTGCATTATATTCCATAGTATATACGTATCACATCTTCTTTATCCCATTCACCATGGGTACATAGGTTAATTCCTTTTCTTTGTAAGTGTGCATAGAGGTGAGGTGAACATGCAAGTACTGTGACTTTTACATTCTTTAGGATATATACTCAATAATGGGATGCTGGGTCAAATGGTAGTTTTAAGTCCTCTGAAAAAATCTGCAAACTGCTTTCCACAGTGGCAGAACATTACCACCAACAGTGTAGAAGCATTCCCTCTTCTCTGCAGCCTCACCAGTATCTGGTTTGGTTTTTTTTTTTTTTTTTTTTTTTTTGACTTTTATTAATAGACATTTTGAATGCTGGGAGGTTGTATCACATTGTGGTTTTGATTTGCATTTCTCTGATGATTAGTGATGTTGAACATTTTTGTATGTTTCTTGGCCCCTTGCTATGTCTTCTTTTGAGAAGTGTCTGTTCATGTCTTTTGTCAACTTTTTAATGAATTTATTAATATTTGTCTTTTGCTTGTAATGTTTTTTATAGTTCTGGATAGCAGACCTTTATTAGATGCATACTTGCACTATTGCAAATATTTTCTAATATTCTGTAGGTTACATAGGCTGTCTGCCTTTTAAGTGGGGCATTTAGACCATTTACATTCAAGGTTAATATTGATGTGTGAGGTTTTGATCCTATTGTAAAGTTTTTATTGGGTTGCTTTGTAGTTTCTATTGTGTGATTGCTTTATAGGGTCTGTGGGATATGTACTTAAGTGTGTTTGTGGTAGCAGGTATTATTCTCTTGTTTCCATATTTAGAACTCTTTTAATGATCTCTTATAAGGCTGGTCTAGTGGTAAAATTTACCTGAGTACATGCTTGCCTGGAAAAGATTTTATTTCTCCCTTGCTTATCAATCTTAATTTGGCAGGATATGAAATTCTTGGTTAGAATTTACTTTCTTGAAGAATGCCCAAAATAGGCCCCCAATCTCTCCTGCCTTTTAATGTTTCTGCTGAAAAGTCTGCTGTAAGCCTGATGAAGCTCCCTTTGTTTGTGATATGCCCTTTTTCTCTAGGTGCATTTAGGTTTTTATTCTTTAGTGTTGACCTTGGAAAGTCTGGTGACTATATGCCTTAGTGATGTTAATTTGGTACAGTATCTCACAGTTGTTCTATGGATTTCTTGTATCTGGATGTCTATCTCTCTAGCAAGATTAGGTGAATTTTCTTGAATTATTCTCTGAAATATGTTTGCCAGGTTATTTACTTTTTCTCCTCCTCTCTCAGGAACGCCAATAATTTGTAGTTTGGACCTTCTGCATAATCCCATATTTCTTGAACACTTTGTGTTCATTTTTAAAATTCTTTTTTATTTTTGTCTAACTAGGTTAGTTCAAAAGACAAGTCTTTAGGCTCTGAAATTCTTTCTTCTGCTTGGTCCAGTCTATTAATAAAATTTTCGATTGTATTTTGAAATTCCTTAACTGAGTTTTTTAATTCTCGAAGCTCTGATGGATTTTTTTTAAAGAAGTTTATCTCTTCCTTCATTTCCTGGGTTGATTTAGAAGATTTTATGTTGACTTTCAGTCTTGTCTTGGTTCTTGTTGAGCTTCCCTGCAATCCATGTTTGAATTTTCTGTCATTTCTGAATTTCCATTTCAGTTAGGAATCATTACTGGAGAGCTAATGTGCTCTCCTTTGGTGGAGTCTCTACATTCAGACTTTTTCACAGTGCCAGAATTCTTGTACTGGTTCCTTCTCATCTGGAGATGCTAGCACTTCTAATTTTTGTAATTATTTTCATACAGGTAGGATTTTTTTTCTTTCTTTCCCTAAATTATTATTGGTTATTTTTTCTTTCTCTTTCTATTCATCACCCTCCATAGGCAGAGTGATTGTAGAGAATTTTGGAAAAGGTCTTTTGGCTTTGCATCTATTGCCCTATGTACTTCTATTGTCAGGTTTTGAATTGGGTTGTACAATTTGACCTAGAGGCCAGTAGATGACACTTATAGATAAGAGCCAGCTGCAGCCAATGTGGCTGGTTATATACTTGATTTTGTTTACTGGGAGAACCTCTCTGTAGCCTCTGACAATGGGCTGATCCATGGTGCGCACAGTGGCCTGAGCTTCCTGTTTAGCCCCAGGGGGAGGGGGAAAGGTGGGTGGGGCCAGACTGGGCAGGCCGACCTACATGTCCCTGGCAATGGCAGGCTCACACCTGCAACAGGAGAGAATTCAGTGGGTAGCTGCCAAATGCCCAGGCATGGAAATGAGAATCTCCTCGGCCCCAAGTTCTTTGCATCAAAGGGACAGCAGCCTAAACTCCTAATCCAGGTGAATAGGTACTACAATTGCCTGGAGATCTGCCTGCGTATGGAGTGGAGAGAGCCTCACTGCATCACGATCTATGTATGCATAGGAAGGGCGGGGTAGCTCAGGCTGTGATCTAGGTGAGTGGGTGCTTCGAATGTCTGGAGACTGCCTGAGTGTAGAACAGAGAGGGCCCCACTGTACTGCAATCTATGCCCTGGAACTCACAGGGGCTGAGTTTGTATGGGTTCAGATTAAAAATAGCAGCCTGCTCTTGGTCCTGTGTCCAGGAAAATGTTTTAAGCTTTTACCAGTGTCTTTACCTTTCAGTATCTCCAAGTATAGCCCCAAGTTGGCTCCCAGACTTGGGAGAAACAAAGTGTCTCTCTTTCTTGGGTTATTTAGCTCTCCAGCGGAAAGGTGAATCACAGAGGGAGGCTCTCTGCCTCTCTCACATCCTGGGGCTTCACTCACTTTTACCAGCTGGATGGTGTCAAAAGGGCTGTTTGCCTGCATTCTCCTCCCTGGGATTTGGGGTGTGTCTTTCACGACTCCAATGGATTTCCATTTTCCTTCTTGAGTTAAAGCTCACAGAGTTGAACTTTATGCACTATCTTGCTATTTCCAAGTGGCTGAAGAATGCTAAAAGCCTCTAATCAGCCATCTTGGGGAAAAAAATGAACTAGCATTTGAAAAGAAGCTAAGTAGTACAAGCGACACCAGAAATATTATACAATAAAAAGAAAAAATAAAGTATGCTTACTTTTCAGTGCTTTTTTAGCAAATCAATCTTTGAAACATTATTTAAATTCCAAGCATTACATTTAGGACTCCAGATATTTTTGCACAAGACGCTGATGTAAGCCTGTTTCACCTCAATTGCTCAACTGTTCTTTCCATTACTTTTTAACTACTGTAGATCTTAGAATTTTTATAAATAAGGACTCTTCTCTGAGTTGTTGTACACTGGTGAAAACAAATATTGTGTTTAGATAACATTGTATTACTCAGACTCATGGGTTGACTATTTCACCATCATGGAGCTGATGTCAGCAGCCACATTAATAAGCTGTCACTCCATAATCAACTTACTATTCAACTGATTTGTAAAACATAGTATTCACTGCCTAATTCTATAATCCCAACATTTTGGATTGACTATATTTAATACCAACATGGTGGTCTGGGTTCAAGTCTCGCACACTTTACTTTAGAGTTATACAGTACAGTGAGAGCCAATTGGCCAGCAACCCCTTTACTGGGGTCCAAGTTCACAGATCTACAGATCTTCATGGTAGAAATAATTACTTATCAACTATACAGAGTGACTTTATAGGATCAGTAGTGCTTCTCTGATTATTAAAAAAACCCCCATGCTCTACTGTTTGACACCTGCAAGACAAACATTAGCACTTAATTCCTTTATCTTGATTCCATGTCTCTTGAACTTGAGGCTTTTGTTTGAGGTAGGTGGTATGTTGCAGCAGGGTCCTAACCAGAGGAGACATAATGCAATAGGATATAGTGCCTAGTTCTCCAGATAATAGGGGATAGTCAGACAAGAATGTCTAAGTATTATTAGGTTGATGCAAAAGTAATTGCAGTTGTCATTAAAAGTAATGGCAAAAACTACATTATTTATTTTGCACCAACCTATAGTTGAAGTATTAGATGAATGAATAAATAAATGGGGACAAAGGGAAAACATGTGGACAATGGAATTTGAGATGGAAGCAGGAGAAGATGGGGCAGTGGAAGAGTAGGAGGCATGGACATATTTGAAAGTCTAAGGAACAATATGGCTTGAAGATAAACTTAGCACATTCTATAGTTTACCATTGACCTACTTTAAGGCACTGCATAAACTTGATTCATCAAGGAGAGATGATATATTCTTTAGTTTTGATTTTTTTGCATCTCATCCATTTTTTTATTTTTAAATTAAAAATTCAGGTATAGGAAATAATGTAATTTTCAATTAAGCATAATATTGAGTTAAGCAGATACTTATGACCCTTGAGATCCCACTCTAATGGACTGCTCTATATAAAACAGTCACTGAATACTTTCTCTGATAAATAGCGCATTTTATAATGACAAATTATTTTCTGTCTTCTTAACAAACGTTTATGTACCATTGTTTTCTACACAAGTGACTATACAAGAAAAGTCCCCAAAAGTTATTTTCCCCTTAGAAGCCTGGTAAATCACACAATGAGCATCTCTTCTCTTCATTCTTCATGCATAACTAAAAGTAGCAAAGTATCCTCTCCTTCAACTTATCTTTTAGAGTTTCATTAATCTTGGCTGCAAATCTAATATGAACTTTAGAAGGGAGTACCGTGTAATACTGGTTTGTCAACTGCTGTCTTCCAGATATATTGTGTTGAATTATAAACCCCAAAATCTTTATTCTATAAGTTTATGTGCTTTGCTGAACATAATATAGACCCAGCAGAAATATTAAATCATGCTGATGTTAAATCTGATGTCAATAAAGCTAGTTTACACAAGCCAGAAACTTAATATATCAGTTTCATATTGTGTGTAGCAGAGCATGTGAGCCTTGACATGTGTAAGCTGGGAGTGGGGACAGGGAGCTGGGAATGGGCAGAACCCAGGGTAGGAAAGAACACTGGCTGGTTAGAGAACTGCCCTTCTCTCAGGAATAAAAGACAATTTGCATTATAGCCCACAGGGGTATTAGTTCCAAGCATTACTGATGTTAATGAGGATCCCATCTGCAGGAAAGGAACAACACCAGGAGTCACCAAGCAATAGACAAAGTCAGGTGGGTGGCAGCCTCAGAGTTTGGGGTGGTCCATTTAATTTGGAACAAGACCCTGTCAGTGGCTGGAACTAAAGGAGATGGCAACCAACTGCCAAATTACAGGGAATGTCAATTGCTAGGCATGTTGACAAAATCCTAGTCAATTGGGCTGCAGTTCCAGGCAAGCCTCCAAGGCCAGCAGGGGAACTACAGTGTGAAGCTGAAGTAAAGAGGTGAGACCCGTCATAGAGATCATCCTATGCAGTTTCACACAGCAGGCTAAGGGATGGACAGATAACTGCTCACAGCAGGAAAGCCGGGCTATGGCCACAAGACTAACTCAGATTTAGGTGAGGTCTCTTCAGCTCTTACTGTGTGCACAAGATTGAAATTAGCACAAGAACACTGTAGAACTGAGACTAGGGGCAAATGCACGGACCTTACAGATGAATGGAGCTAAAGAAGACAGAAGTGAACCCTTAATTAGTCAGATTTTGTCCCAGCTGTTAAATTTAATCTAAATTTAATCCCTGTTCTCAGACATAGAGTCACTCAGGATTCTAAATTAACCAGTTTTCTGGCCCATCAAGTTAATTATGAAACTGCCAGAGTTAACCTTTGGTTTGTCTTCGGTGGACTCAAAGTAAATAAAAGCTTCCTCTGTGTTTTCATGAGCATGGAAAGAAAATGAGTGGGAGAGCCTGAATTATGAGCTCCTCTCTGAGAGGTGATAATGACCTGCTGTGAATATTTGACATTTAAGTGGTGATACTTGAAGGAGGATATCCCCCTATTCCAAAACAGTTCTCAACTAAGTTGCCAGTATCTGCACTTTGATAAGGGTTTAGTGCCTTTGGCATTCTTTCTCTGGGATCTTATCTGAAAGGCAATTCCTGAAGGTAGAAATACAGATTAATTCTCACGTTACACAGTGATCATAGCTTTTCCTCCTAAATTAGGGACCTGGCAAGAGGAAAGAATAGGACTTGGGGTTATGAGGAGGCAGTGTTGAAAGAAAGTAAAAGAGGTAGTGAAAGGTGCTAGAATTTATCTTGAAGATTGAAGCTGCTCCCTAAGTAATAATAAAGAAAAAAACGGAGAAAAGGACAAAGAGAGATACCGGAGCCCTAAAAACAGGCCTAGGCTGCACCATGATGTCCCTTGATTTAACCCTGCCCATGACTTTGAAAGCAGGCACCATGCCTGGGTATATGGTGGAAAATATCAAAAGTTGTTACAGATGTCCTGGAGGTGCTTACTCTTTTAGTGATCTGTGCGTAAGGGTACTTCCCTTCAAACATCAACCTCAACATAACAGAGCGACCTTCCAATAGGTTTAAATTTTACTTGTTCCCCATCCCAAATATTTTTTCAGAGCCACCCCTGTTTCTGCATGCCTTTTTCTTCGGAGCCCTTTTTGTTGCCTGAACGACTGTCACAGCCCCCCCAACTGGCTTCTCTTATACTCTCCAATTTTGCTGTAGTGAGTTGAAAAATACAAATCTCATTTGGACATTCTTTGACACCAAAATCCTTCAGTGGCTTCCAGTTTCCCCACAGAATAATTTCTGAGCATCTTAGCATGTTCCATGAGTATGTCCTCTTCTGGCTACTACTGACCTCACTGGCCTCTTTTCCCATCATTAGGTGCCTCTTACTTTACCCACAGCAAAACCAAACTGCCTGTAGTTTTTCACACACATTATGCCAGATCTTGTATTCTTGAATTTGTCAGAACAACTAAACTTATAGTATTGTAAGATCATGAAGACCAGACAAAGGTACACGTAGAAGCAGGGATCAAATTCTGGGCTCAAATGTATGTTTCCAATTCCTTTCCTTTTTACAGGAAATCAGTTTTGCCAGAAATAATTAAAAATGCAGAGATGATAGGTTCTTTGGGTATTATCAAATATTATTAAACGTCCACAGAATACCAAGTTAAATATGCAATATGAGTATACTCATAAAATTATGAATACATAATTGTATTACACATTGGACATTTTTTAGTAACTTTAAACACTATAAACAAAATGAAAAGCAATTAATAAACTATACGAATTATCTCCAGATTAATAGAGTGATCTTTAGATACTGTAAAAGGCTCATTAAGCACAACAAGGAGGAAGCTGCAGGGGTCTGCAGGAAAACTTGACAATCTCCAAAGAACCTCAGAGTTCCTGTATTAGATGCCCACAGCTTCATGTTTTCAGGACACTTTTTGATTTTGCCATGTTGAGTTTTGGGTGTTTTTAGTGACTGAGTTAACCTATCAAGGCTGAACTCCTATCTAGCAAGCTTCTGAAACTGATGTATAAAATCAGAAGGGCAATTGTTTCATTAATCACAAAAAAAATACCTGCAGAAGGAACTAGTCAATTTTAAATACCAACCAACACATTCTTGCCCAGGATGCAAAGTACAACCAAGACAAGTTTATTAATTTGTAATGAGAATCAAAACTGCTGAGACGTCAAACCATCTGCCCTTTGCCTAACACATCCCTTCCTATAGGCATACAGGGAGCAAGTGAAGGAGTTTCTTGGGGAGAATAAAATCAAATCAATGGTAGTTAGCGGCATGATTTGAATCTTTAATGATACCGGACTAAGATAACATTATAGGGCTAAACCTGCTCAAGACAACAATGCAGACCGAGCCACCTAATATTTGCCACTTAAACTCAAATTTTTTGTTCATTTTTATAGGTAATTTTACAAATACCATGATTTTTTAAAAATATGGTAATAAATTCAATAATTCAATCAACTCTTGGCATCTGGGTAGCAATTCTTTTTCTTAAAGCTAGCTTTTCATATTTATATTCTATTCTATTATGTGTTAATTTCTAAGTTGAGCTCTTAGTGACTAAATTTATGTTCACTATTTTCAGATTCTTAGGAAACAGAACAAAATCTAATATTCCAATAGCTCTTACAAACCAAAAACGAGAATGACAAATATCCTGGAAGCAAAATAATTTTTTAAAATGTAAAGAGACAATGGAAAGATAAAAATACAAAAAATTTATGAAAATCTTCATTCTCTCTAGGACCAGAAGAAATACAAATCTCAACTATGTCCAGATATGTTTAGTTTCTCTGTAAAACCAATATACACACATGGTCCAGGATTGGTAAGCATAAGGCAAAATAGGTACTCTGTACTTCCTCTGTGATCTGTTATCTCCAGTCTGGTGCATCCAAATAAATACCCCTGAGACCTTGCTAAAAATATAGATTTCTGAGTCCTGTCAACACTCTGCAAAGAGCATCAAAATCTCTGGAAATGGGTCTAGGATATTATAATTTTTAAAGGCTCCCCAAGTAAGTCTGAGGTCATCACTATTTAGAAATCATCCTTCGTGCCCCATTGTAAGTTTTTCCAATTTCTATCCTATTTGCTATTAATAGATTTTTTTAACATCCAAAGCTCTTCTGATAATGAAGAATTATATTAATAATTATATTCATATGTTTACAGCTTTATACCTTTGGGGCTACACAAGATGACAAGACTGCAGCAAACCAAACAAATCCCCCTCCTTTTCTCCCGTTCTTGTCGAGCTCTCTGCCAGTTGTATAAACACAGCATTTGCAGGCAAGAATAAACTCATGTTGTTACAGGAATGTCTTGAGTGATGTGATCTGCACAGAGATTGTGCCAGCCTTCTTAGCATCCTAATTAACCTGCTTCAGTTCTTAGGGAACATTCTTCAAAAGAAATGTGAAGCAAAAGGAATCCAAGGAATTCACCTCCTCCTCATTTATTGGTTCTATTTGGCATCGCTGGTGAGTGGTATAGTGCACCTTCCCAAAAGATGTAAGGGTCAAACCCAAGCTTCTGCATGGAGCGTTGGCCTGCCTGCTCACTCCAGCCCACTCTGATATGCCCCTCCCTTTATATCCACATACTCTCTGTATCACTTAGTTTGGTCTCTAATAGTATCAATATTCATTCATCCTTCACAGAAAGCTATTTTGTAATGATATGTATCAAGCAGTTTAAAATGAGTGATATACTTGAGTGAGCATTTATCATTCAAAGAATCAGTAATTTTAATAAGCTTAAGTATTTTTAATTGCTTAAGATAACAATAGCTACATTTTAATAAAACCTCTGATAATATAAAAGGACATGTAATGTTCATGTAAAAGGATATTTATTGCACCATTATTTATAATGCTCCTGAATTTAGAAACACCTTAAATATTTCATCACTAGTTAATGGTTAAATAAAATCTCAACAGATATGGAAAACTGAAAACATTAAACTGCATGTTTTTGATTTATAAGATAGGAGGGGGAATATTCACAACAAGATTTTAGGCATAATTTTCATTTTATTGTTTCAAAAAGTATGTGTGTATACTTTACAAATGACTTGCAGGAATAAACCAAAAACTGAACTCTAGTATGGGTGGTAGAATTAGAATAATTTTATCATTTTATATTTCTTAGACTTCTTATAATTAGCATGTTGCTTTTTCCACTTAAAGACTAGATGTTAATCTTTATCTCAAAGTAGTAAACAGAGCAACAAAAACATTAAAAAAAAAAAACTGTTCCCTAAATTAATACACCCCTACCCCAATCCTGCTCCTACAGGCAACCACTATTAATTCAGTTTTTTTCTTCTCATAGTTATCTTTATATTGCTAAATAATGATCGTATATCATGCTACTTATTATTTACCAATTTTTATATTTTATTTTATTATTATTTTTTGAGACAGAGTTTCGTTCTTGTCACCCAGGCTGGAGTGTAGTGGCGCGATCTCAGCTCACTGCAACCTCTGTCTCCTGGGTTCAAGTGATTCTCTTGCCTCAGCCTCCTGAGTAGCTGGGATTACAGGCACGTGCCACTATGCCTGGCTAATTTTTGTATTTTTAGTAGAGACGGGGTTTTGCCATGTTGGCCAGGCTGGTCGTGAATTCCTCATTTCAAGTGATCGGCCCGCCTCAGCCTCCCAAAGTGCTGGGATTACAGGCATGAGCCACTGCTCCCAGCCTGTTTACCAGTTTTAAACATTCTCTTTGCCTGAAAAGATGTCAATTTAGATCTCTCACACAATACACCTTCTCTTGCTCCATTCTCCTAATGCAGTTTTATCATTTTTGATTATTATAAAAATGTTTCAGTATGCCTCATAATTTTTATTGACTGCAGAGCCAACTAAGATATCATAAATATATGGTATTTTATTCCTCATTGGACTTTTTCTTTTGTAATTGCAAGTTCCTTGCCTTTAAAAAATCTTCTTCCAATGTCTCCCACCTAATGTTCTTAGTTCGCTGACGCATACTCTATCAAGGTACTCTATCAGTTCCCCCATGTCTGAGAAGTGTCTCTCAGAGTCACTGTCCTTCTGCTTCAATCTGGGATGGTTGACCTCCAGGCCTGTTCAGTGCTGTCATCATTCGATACTGTTTCCTTACTATGCTGTGCCATTTTCTTGCTTCTTCATATAACAACTTCCTAGTTTTGTCTGAGCACACTTTTCAACAAAAGGGTTTATAAGAGATAAATGTTTTGAATTCTTATAGTTTAAAATATCTTTATAATACTTTCAAAATTGACAGTTTGGTTGAGTTTCGGCTTTCTGCTTTCCATATTTGAGTTATGAGGTGCATACGAATTTAGGATTATGCTGCTCTGTTAGGTTGAGAATTTTAATATGAAATGACACACATCTATTATACTGGATAGATTATTTACAGCTATATTAAAGGCTATGCCTGGCAAGTCCATAGTTAGGTCACTTGTGGGTTTGTTTCTGTTGCCTATGTTTTCTTTTGCAGCTGTTTTCATATTTTGATTGAATCCTGTTTGTGTATGAAAATGTGTAGAGGCTCTGAATAAGTTTTTCTTCCTCTCAAGTAGATTCATTCTATCTCTGGCAGCAGCAGGAGTACGTATCATTTGTTTAATCTGGTATTGAACTAACATGAGGCTGATCTGTACCCTGTAATGTTCAGTCTACTTCTGAACTGTTCCTACTCCAAGGGAATATCTATATGAGAATCTGGATAGTTTCCTAGGGCTCCTCATTTATGGTGTGTTTTGAACCACAATTTCTCTCTCAAGCACCATGACTGCCGAAAATTCCATGCTATTTTGGGCCTTTGCTCCTCGGCTATGTGGCCTTATTCCCTGTTATAACAAGTGTGTTTTAACTCCCACAAAGCACTTGGTATGTATTTAAGTGAAATATTAAAATATTTACAAGAGTTATGAAAGATAACTAGAGCAGAAGAGAAAGGTAGCCTAAGTCACAGGGAATGATATGAGCTAAGAATACAGAAACCAGAATGTAAGTGGAGGCTCCAAGAGATGGTAATTAAGCAGTCTAATTAGAATTCAGTGTTTGTCCTAAGGAACACTGGCAACAAAATTCTAGGAAGATGAATTGGCACCAGTCTATATAAGGTTTTGGAATTCAGAGTGGCACATTTGGATTCTATCTAGGAGGCAATGGAAAACCATGAGAGTTTTATAATAGATGAATGAGATTGTAGAAGCAGTATTTTGGAAAGATTATTTCAATAAAAACAAAACAAAACAAAAAAACGATTATATGCATTGGACTGATATTTTAAGGCACGGAGAAAAGTTATAATATTTTGGATAGGGAAATAACACCCAAATAGATAGTTTGGGAAATGTCACATTAACCAGGGTTAAATATTTCGTTGAAATAAGGAAGTCACAGAACTCAAAGAAAATAACTGAATTCATGCCTGATGTTAAGGATAGTAATTATTTTCTAAGGCTTTTTCTTTATAACAGAATCTATCACAGCCCTTAGCCCAAGGTAAAAGCTCTGATTCCCTCTATTCTCTGGCATTGTGCAAAGCAAATATATAGGAATTTATGGATGGGCTGTGAAGAGAGTATCGATGGTGATATTTATTTATTCTTCCCTTTTGGGGGGGAAAATAGCCAACCATTCATAAAACTCAGATATTTCTTACATATCAATCTATAGCAAAAGAAAATACTATAATATTATCCATTCATTTGAAAAACAGTATTTTCTACACTTCTTAAAATCCAGAGTGCTATGAGTTATAATATTTCAACTCTAGAGATTGGGGACATCTGTCCAGAATGGGGATATATGCTAATTACATTTGTTAACAGTTCTGTGTTGATGCACTGTCAGCAGGCATAACACAGAGTCTGCTAGAGAATGTGGGGGCCTGAAGAGCTCTTCCAATCACAGCATGGTACTGCTGACAATCACGGGGTGACTTGCAATCAAAATGTCTGATTGAGAATCTTTGTGAGGAGAGAGTTGCCTTAATATGAAAATGTAGGCCCACTCTCTCCCCCGAGCCTTCACTTTTTTCCCTCCCATCTAGCCCCTAAATCAATAAATAGCGCATTTTAAAACACAGAGGCATGGAAATTGTCTCTAGTATTAGTTTCAACTTTACTGTTATAGAGTTCCATCTAATGATGTCAACCTCTTCCTGTAATCAACAAATAAAAAGTGTATTTTACTTTATTTGCAGCTATCCAATAACCACCCATGGGTCCAGCTACATCTTTCTTTTTAGCTGGTTATGCCATTCTCTTTCTACCAACAGGAATAGTGAAAACGGTTGCTATGGTTGTTCAACAGCTGTTGTGCCCATTCCAGGGGGAATCCATCTCTCACTAGTGGAAAATTAGTGCTCATATTTTGTCAGTATAGTACTTTGGGATGCAAGGTGCTCTGTTATGTACATTCAAGCTATTACTACTAATTGTTCAATTAATTTGCAATTATAGATGGATAAAAACAATGGGTTTGCCTTGTTTGTCACAATGCCCCCTTAAGCACAATTACATTGCAATATCTGTGCAAAGGCGGTCCACATGCATCCTCAGGTAATTTTCACCGGAGAGAGCTGCCATATGCTAATGAATTCTCTCTATCACTGAGAGACAAACAATCCTGCAAGACTTCTCTAAGGCACATTTATATGTCAAACTAAACGATAGGCCGGGCCTCATCACAAGAAGAACTGGAAACCTCCAAGTGCTACACCATCATTTTCAGCTCATTTAAGTCATTAGCATTTTGTCATTATCATTTGTTTCCTGTTACTACCTTCTCCATGGTAATAGATGTGCTGTGCCCTCAGGGTGCCTCCCACCCACAAACCTCAGAGCACGTTTCCAACACCAAGCCACAGACGATATAAGTGAAGGTATCGATTACAGCTGTAACACCATTACAACTATCTAGTGTGGGGGAGCAAAGGAGTGTGACTGGAGAGACAGAGTGACTCTATGATGTGCTCTCATCTCCTCCTCTTTGGGTCCACAGTCACAGCTGAGGTGCTGGTAAGAAGCATTGATTTACCATATCGTCAGTGGGGACTCCTTACTGCCTGATCACAATGAATATAAAATAGTATATTAAACTGGTAACAGTGTATTAGGCTCTCAGTATATCGATTCATGGCACAGTGAAGCCAACTGAGTATGTCATCTGTGATGAACAAAGAGTACTAATTGGCTCAAAAATAAAATATAAATAATGATAATTAGTAGCAATACTGTATATGTTTTGACAAAGCATTTGAACTATCCAAAGCATTTTCATGAGCTGATGTCATTTGGTTCTTCTGGCAATGTCTAACTACTAGGATGGCTTTGCTCATGATTGCATGTATTTGTATTGAGCTCCTATTCTGTGTCAGATGCTCTCCTAAGCACTGTGTGTGTGTGCACATATATGTGTGTGTATGCATGCACCTATCCAAGCCTAATAACTCCTCTATTATGTTCTGTTGCAGAAAAGATTAAAAATCCCCAATTAGCTATCATTTGACTATGATCACTAGAAAACAAACTGGTCACCTTCTGCTCAATGATCAGCGCCTGGAGTATTACACTTTCCTCACCCAAATAGACACTCAGTATCAACCAATATCATCCCAATAAACCATTGCTTCATAGTGTTGCTGATTGCTCCACACTTTTGGAACATGTTTCTTTTACTAGATTGAGGGCTTTGGATGAGGACTAACCTACAAGTCTTTTAAATCTTCTAAGGGCATAGCATAATGTTACGTGTCTTTTGTGAATATCTCAACCAATATTCTCCAAAATTGGCTATGCAACTGTATTAGTCAGGGTTGTCCAGAGAAACAAAACCAATAGGGTACAGAGATATATAGAGATGTATTATGAAGGATTGGCCCACACAATTATAGAAGCTGAGAAGTCCCATGATCTACCATCTGCAAGCTAGAGGCCTAAAAAAGCCAGTGGTATAGTTCCATATAAGCCCAAAGGCCTGAGAATTACAGGAGCTAATGGTGTAAGTCTCATTACGAATCCAAATATCTGAGAACCAGGAACACTGATGTCTGAGGGGAGGAGAAGATGGATGTCCCACCTAAAGCAGAGAGACCAAATGTACTGCTTGAGATGGGAAATCCATCTTCTCATTAGGCCCTCAAGAAATTGGAGGATGCCTACTCACACTGGTGAGAACAATCTTCTTCACTGAGTCTAGAGATTCAAGTGCTCACTTTTTCCAGAAACACCAGCACTCACATCCAGACATACTGTTTTACCAGCCATCTGGGATCTCTTAGCCCAATCAAATTGACACATAAAATTAACCATCATGAGTCTTCCTCTTGTTAATCTGCCACCTGTACATATCTCCTTAAACCATATTGGTCTCTAAATAAAGGCAGTTACAAGGTCATAATTCCACCCTAATATGACACAACTATCCTGCATTCAACCAAAAATACACTAATCCCTTCCTCATAAGAGAAGGTAGTCCTTGAATAACGTTTATTCTTCTCCTGATACTTTGTAACTTCAAAACTATGATGTTAAATTTATAATACATAATGAACAAAACTTCATTTCTGAAGGATCTGGGCCATTAGTAGTTCTTCCTGGATTGGGTTGTTGTAGTTTTCCCTTGACCTTAATCACAGGGTTACTAAGGGATGCCTTAAGGGATCTTTTATATTACAAACTCTTCTTCACCTCTATTGTGGAGTAGTAGTCCATCTTCCCCTTGGCAGTCTGAATCAATTACCCAGTCAATACCACAACTCCCTTATTTGCCTGGTGACTCAGAGGCATGTGGAACCTAAAGTGGCTGGGTGACAGTCTTAACCCAGTTCAATGGAAGAATTGTGTCTCCTAGTAGAAGCATAGCTTCCTTTAGAATGAAGTTCTCTAGGCCAGGATAGCATAAAATTGTGAAAACAAGAAGCAAAATTTCTGCTAGTAGGTTACTCCAAGTAACAGGAATACTCCCCATTCCCATGTCCACTCCTTGAATACAGTGTATAGCATAGTGTTGTGTGCACATATTATGTGCATATCTTGACCGATATTTTCCAAAACTGGCCATACAATCAAATCACTAGGTAAACTGGTTAAAAAATACAGATTTTCAGTACATTCCATATACTGTAAATAAGATTCTAGCAGTCATATCCTAGAATATGTATTGTTTTCAAACATCCCAGGTGACTTTCAAGGCACTGGACCAAGGCTAGAGAACTACTGATATTGGTAAAAATATTTTACATTCTTCACTTTTTTACCATAAAACTCGTGACCTTTTTCAGCTAAAAATTTATTTAACCACAGCTTTGATAACGTGGAAATGAATAGTTATATTAGTCATAATCACAACCTTCTGCATATGTGTACAGATTTATATTCATTGGGTTTGTCCTGTTCCCTAGTCCTGAAACCAGATGACAAGGCTTTGGCAAGTTGAACTAATTAACTTGTTTCAGTCCTTTTGGACTCTGCCCCAGTTGTACAAACACAGCTTGTGCAAGCAGGAACAAACGCCAGTTAGCTGCACCGAAATTTTGCATGACGTTAATCCGCTCAGAAATTGTGCCAGCCTCTTAGCATCTTAATTAACCTGCTTCATTTCTCTGGAAATATTCCTCAGAAGAAAATGTAAAGAAGCAAAAGTTGCTCAGGCAGAGTCCCCTCAATTACTGGTTTAATTTGGTATGACTGGTGAGTAGTACTGAGTAAAAGCTAACATCTGTTCCTCCACAAGGCCTGACCTGGTCATTCAAGTCCCCAGCATCCCCTTGCCTTGGTATTCTGTAAAACGGACTCTTGGCATCACCCACTCTGGCACCAGTAATGTGTGGCTTCATAGTGTGGCTGATCAGTGCATATGTCTGAAACATGTTCCCTTCACTAGATCATGGGCCTCTAGATTGATTTCAATGACTGGCCTACGAGCCTTCAAAATCCTCTCAGTAGATAGCATAGTGTTGTGTGCATGGTCAAATAGTTCTCAAATGAACATGTACAGTATTTCATTGCATATACTTACTATTGCTCATTTATTTCACCAAAACTGAATTCTTCTTTACTGATAGCTTACATCATCTGGAACATCTTATTTGAAATGTACTCTACCTTATGTTTGTTCAACAGAAATTTCTGATTATTAAACAAGACTTTGGGGTATAATTGCTGAAAAATTATGCTACCCATATTCAATATGAATATTGCATATTCCATAGCCCTCAATCTATATCTAAATATAACTATATCTCTAATCTCTTGGCTAAAAAATAATTGTTGTAACCTATGTCTGCTTGATATGTTAAACTCAACTAACATAGAGCTTATTTTCTAGAGCAGTGATCCTCAAGGGGTAAACTCAGTGTCATTTGGAGACTTGTTAGAAGCTTAAATTCTCTATCCTCATACCTTCTTGGGGTAAGTCCAGCAATGTGCTTCAATAAGTCTTCCAGGTGAGTCTGATGCACCCAAAGAGAATAACTATTGAAGTCTATGTATATGGTGAGCACTATATTAAACACTTTGAAGTCAATTCTATTTTTAATCACTTATATTGCTTGATGGCAAGTGGTAATTTCTATTTAGCCTGATCATTTACTGTCTAATCAATCTGGTCATCAGCTCTACAAAATTGAATTGATCATTTAATTCCTGAGAATGGACCAGACCACCAATCTTTCAAGGGCCAATATGACTGAACACAGAGCCTTCATTCATAAATTATGTAAATCTTAAAACAGGAAACTAAGCTGGAAATAAAATTTTTCATTCTCAAATAATGCCTTGGATATAGTTTTAAAAGATAATTCCATCTGTATAATATAGCCACTAAAAAAAGTTCAATTCACCAATATTTACAAAGATTATCTTATTTAAGGGCCCCAGTGTTTTCAGAGCTTTTTGTAGAAATCACTCATTCACTCAAAACTCATACCTCTTCTCATTTATTCTCCTCAGAAATGCAGTGTAAGGCATCACAATAGCATGGTCAATCTCTTAAACATTCTAAAATCACATATTCTAACTACCGTTCTTGCTTCCAAACTTTCAAATTAGCTCCTGCAAAAGCCTGCACCCTCATTCCCCCAGTGTTTAAATTCCAGCTCTATAAGATCTAATTTAGAAGTCTTTCACTGCCCAAAATACATTTGCTTAAAGAACCAGTCAGATAATCAATTCTGATATTTGAGGGGTAATTTACTTTCTTAAAAACATTCATTTAGTTATAATAATCCAAGCATAGTGAATAAGATTAATAATCCAAATCAGGTGATAGCACTGGGGAATTATAGCTTTTCTTGATCCAAATGTGGCTGGTTTTGTATTTAGTTTTGAAATCTGGCTTTAAGGGTCATTCTGACATCATTGGGGTCACATATAGCTTCTGTTAGAGGTGACTTTGGACTTCTAAATTTCAAAGATACTGGTTAAAATAAACAATGAATTAATTATTTCAACAAATATTTGAGTTCTGAACCTGACACTGTGCTAGGCGTGGAGCTAATAGCAATTAAGATAGGCGTAATACCTGTCCTGACAGGGCTTATATTATTTTTGGTAACACCTTTATCATTCCAAGTTTCAGGCAGCTGGAGACTGTTAATATATTTTAGTGACTAATGGTGAAATTATAATTGCAATTGTAGTTATCCCTCTTTAAGTGAAAAAAAAAAAAGGTTATAACTCAATCCACTCTGTATTCAGTCATTATGAACAGGTAGATTCAAGCAGGCTGTCATTCTCAGCCTAGATATTAATGTAGAAAACTAGGTTAATAAATCCCCATGCAGACTTACGTTTCATGCTAGCCAGTATCATGCTAAGCTTCCTAAACTGGACCATAATCACAAGGGATTAATACAAATAATACTAGTATTATCTAAGGGCTTTAGCTACTTTGGATATTTTAATCCTGTATTACAAACCTAGGAGATATGTGCTATACTAATTCCATTTTACAGATGGGGAAACTGAGGCACAGAGAGATGGAGTGACTTGCCAAGGTCACATAACTAGATAGGGGAAGAACTAAGCTTTTAACCAGGCAGTCTGGCAACAGAGTCAGTGCTCTTAACTGCTAAACAAGCTAGTCTCTATTTCCTTAATGAAATATAATAAAATATAAACATAAAACATTCATAGTTAAAATAGCTTATCTGCAATTAAACTTGTCAAAAGCCCTCTTAATTCAGGGAGCTAGTGTGAAAATTAACAGTGTGGTTGGCCCAAGAGCACTAGGTCCAGCTATGCCTTTCATGTTATTGTCCCCATTGTAATGATTGGTTCTCTTCAACTGCTTTACTCTGCAATGACACCCATTGCCTTGAATCCTTGCCTTTCTGATAAACTAGCTGTCATACCTCTGAGCCCACTGGTTCTGTTGAATCTTTCTATTTTATGGTTTTAGGGCTTAAAGCAAGCCTTCTGCTTACTTTACTTTCTGCAATGACATTGTCCACCTCGTATACAACTTATCCTAGACAGACCCTTTCTCTCATTCTACTACTTTTTCCATTTGAACTTGTTGTGATAGGAACTCTCTCATTATATCTCAGGTAAATGCATTCTTTGGGGGAAAAAAATGTCTTGCTCACTGGAAGTATTATTAATATGATCAGTCTCCTAAGAAACAAATTCTCCATGTCTAATGTCACTGATTTCTAGAAATAGGAAGAGCGGATTTCCTATGACACATTATCTCAAATCCCTAATCCAGAGCAAACAGAGATAGCACAATCACCTCAACCTTTTCTAATCCATTAATATATGTGGATTTAATATAATGTAATATTTCATCATATTATATGCACAACTGTGCAATATTACCATGGGAACTATATTCCAGAGATCTTCATGGCTTGCTCCTTCATTTTTATCAGCTCTCTACTCAAATGTCACATAGTCATAGAAGTTTTCTTTGTACAAAACAAGAAACTCCCACTCTAGTCACTGTCTAGACCTGTCACTCACCCTGTTTAATTTTTCTCGAGAGACTATATCACCATTTCAATGTTTTTACCATGTCTCTTCAGCTCCTTGAGGACAGGAATTTGCCCATTTCATTTAGTACCGTATCCCTAGTATCTAGAAATATTGTTTGTAACATAGTCATTGGTCAATAGATATTTACTTAAATATGAAATAAAGAAGAAGACATTGTTCTTATCTTCAAGATTAAAAATCTCAACAAAAGTAAGCTTTAGAAATTATTTACTGAGTTCTTCCTATGTTCCTAACATTCATTTGCTGAGGATGTAAAGGTTGAAATAAGAAATTCCTTAACATGTCAATTTCTAGTAGTTTATCAAACTAAACTACTTGATTAATATGTAATATAAA
Organism: Ateles fusciceps; assembly: GCA_036589455.1. Lineage (NCBI taxonomy): Eukaryota > Metazoa > Chordata > Mammalia > Primates > Atelidae > Ateles > Ateles fusciceps. The sequence continues at coordinate 4,789,676 of JAZHEH010001241.1, read as the reverse complement.
AGTTAAGGGCTGGGCGTGCTGGTTCACACTTATAATCCTGCATTTTGGGAGGCCGAGGCAGGTGAATCACAAGGTCAGGAGTTCGAGACCAGCCTGACCAACACAGTGAAACCCCATCTCTACTAAAAATACAAAAATTAGCTGGGCATGGTGGTGCATACCTGTAATCCTAGCTATTCGGGAAGCTGAGGCAGGAGAATCGCTTGAACCTGGGAGGTGGAGGTTGGAGTGACCCGAGATTGCACCACTACACTCCAGCATGGGTGACAGAGCGAGACGTTGTCTAAAAAAAAAGTTAAGAAATAGAACTAAAATTTTATTAGTTCTAGAATAGGTCAAGACAGCTTTCTTACAATACAGTAAGATCTGAATGAGATATTGAAGGATGTATAAATTTTGTATAGGTTGAGATGGGGGTGGGAATGAATGCCCATATGAAGTCAACATTGTGGCTTTTGTCAACACACTCACTCATACTTCCATACACTTGCTATGTAGCCAGTGAGGTAACCTTTCTGATTCTGAACCACTGAATGAAAGAGGAAACAATCATATCTTCATGGTCTATATTCTTTGAAATGTGATTCCAAACGGGAGTTGGTTTGGTGATGAATAACCTACTCTGCAATGAAGATGGCTTTAGAGACACATACTCCAACATTTAGAAACTGTAGAAATCAGAGACACTGGGCTCTGATTTTTTAAGATAGCTCAGTGGTGGTAGTAGAAACCCCCAATTAGGGGACCCATCCTAGTAAAGAGGACACTGATATTAAAATGGAAAGAACTGGGACATTACTCCAACTCTAAGCACTCAAATGCACCCAATGCACTCATTAATAGCCTTCATCTGTCTCTTTCTCTCTCTCTCTCTCTCTCTCTTTCTATTTCTCTCTCACACACACACACATACACACAGTTTTCATAATAATTTGAGTACATACTCAACAGCATGTAACTTATACACCATATTTAAGGGTAGTTGAATTAGGCTTTCTGTGGAAGACAGGGAATAAAGCTTTGGGTTGAAATTCTGGGTGCTGAAAATATACCACCTCCTCTCTGTTTTGGTTTAAGCCAACCCTTCTTCAAGAACAAGATCAAGTTTGACAATTCAGTACTCTGCTATACTTAGAATCTAATGCCAAAGTGTATAATATTGGCTTCTAAAAAAATTGTTTCTTTGTAAAATGAGAATAACACCTGTACTGTAATTATATGCATGAAAGAAAACGTACACAGCATGATTGACCTTAGAGTAAATTGTGGGCTACAAAAGCCACTAGTTCAGCATCTTCATTTTACAGTAAGTTGAAAGCAAAAGAGGTTTAGTGACTTGCTCAAAGATCACAAAGCTAGAAAATGACAGAGACGGGATCATGACCTAAGTTTTTAGACATCTAAGAAGGAAGCTTTTGTTTTAACCATGTAAGAGTGCTCAATCAAATTTACTTAGAGATAATTTGACAAAGTAACTTCACATAAAGTCACAGCATAATTGTAGCTCATTTCTTGTACAAACTGAATGTGCTAGGAAAGCCATGGAAAATGGTCTCATTCTCATCCAGTGTTGGCCAATGCATATAAAGCAGAACGTAATCCTCATGGAGAGTAGATGTCATTCCAAAACAACACAGATTTCTGACTTCTGCCTTGGGTATGTTAAGTTAGGAAGAACACCACTCTCACCAAACAAAAAAGAGCCATTTATAGTCTAGAAAATCATAAAGTTTCTTGAACCCCTTGAAGGGTTTAGGTTACAGGGTAACCAGTAGGCCTGTCTACTAGAAAAGTTGGATGCCAGCTCACCTACAGCAGAGCGTAAGAGGAAGATGGGGCCACCACAGCAGATCACCAGGTTAAGAGATTGAGACCATCCTGGCCAATATGGTGAAACCCCATCTCTACTAAAAATACAAAAATTAGCTGGGCATGGTTGCACATGCCTGTAGTCCCAGTTACTCAGGAGGCCGAGGCAGAATTGTTTGAACCCAGGAGATGGAGGTTGCAGTGAGCTGAGATTGTGCCCCTGCACTCCAGCCTGGCAAGAGAGCAACACTCAACCTCAAAAAAAAAAAAAAAAAGAAGAAGAAAAAAATTGGTCAAAGCTTTTAATGAATTGCTAGATGTGAATGTGTAATAGTGTGAGGTTACAGACACACTGATTGTGGAGAGTCACAAACATCAAAGTGAGTTATCAATCACTTGCACACTTTTCTTTATAGGTCTCCAGTGGGGGCTCATGAAAAAGAACCAGAGGCAAGAAACCAGAGAAAACTTTCATCAGCAGTGTGAATCTTTGGGAGAAGAGAGACCACTGATGTGGGAAAGGAAGAAAAGCCCTTCCTGGGCTCTTTTCCCCTCAAAAACAAAAGGTTTAAGCTGCTGTGGAAAGAGCATCAAATACTGTGGTCTCAGGACACAGTGGAACATTTCTTGCAGCTACAGGTAAAGAATAGAAGAAAGAATGGGTAAAAGACAAGAAACCATCCTAGGTTCTGATCATTGATCTCCTGTCTGTTTGGGAGAGGCAAGATCACTGGGAAAGACCTTCTCCAGAGACCCAGGGACACAAGGCCTGACTGACGCTGAGGCTGGATAACCAAGAAGGCTTCTGGCCCTAATCATTGGGCCAGTGAGCACAAAGTCACAACCAGCAGCAGCAGACCATTACAGAGGGAGCTCAGGATAACATGGAGCTCTTCTACGTGGGGGAAGAGAACACGGGAGGTCTAAAGCTGATGGTTAATCAGAAACATTGAGGATAAACCTCCAGCAGAGCAGCCTCTATCCTAAGTACAAAGCAAAGATTGAAAAATTTCAAGTCAGTGGTATACTGAAGATAAGCGTAACAACAATATTTAAATCTAGCTCAACTACACACTAAATGTAGTAAACATTCCACAATAGCATCCGAGCAGAAGAAGAGATATGCCTAGTTCAGGAATACATATTTATTTTTATTGTTTAAAGACAGCATCTCTCTCTGTCGTGCAGGCAATAGTGCAGCAGCACAACTGCAGCTCACTGCAGCCTCTCAAAGCACTGCGATTACAGGCGTGAGCTACTGTGCCCGGCCCAGAAATATGTATTTCTTACCCCTATTGTTCTACACAAAATACTAGCATTCAATAAAAAATAACACACACAAAAAAGAACAAACAGCCTCCTATTAAGAAAAAAGGAAATTAAAAGAACCAGATTCAGAGATAGACCCAGATATTGGAACCATCAGATATGAAATTTAAAAGAATAATTATTAATACAATTAACTATTATCATGTTAAAGATGGATGACATGTGTGAATAAATGGAAAATTTTAGCAGAGATGGAACTATAATGAAGAGTAAAATGAAAATGCTAGACATAAAAACAACACACAATAGCAAAGATTAAGAATGCTTTCCGCAGGCTTCTCAGCAGACAACACAACAAAGGAAAGAAGGAGTGACTGCAGAACTATAAGCTCAGTAGACACTACACAAACTGAAAAATAAAGAAAGAATGGTATTGGGGGAAACAGAACACCATATCTAAGTGAGGAACAAATTCCAACATTCACTTGTGCAATTAGAAGCCCAGGAGAAGAGAAAGAAAATGGAGGAGACATATGTGAAGGAGTCATGGTTAAACATTTTCTAGAATCTGAGAGAAACACAAGAGAGATAAACAACAAAACAAACAAAAACTTAAAGTCTTCACATTTAAGCTGATGAAAACAAAGATAAAAAGAAAATATTAAAGACAAGCAGAATAAAAAACAGAAGAGAAGAAAGAAATGTACAAATGCAGCAAACTTCTTGTCAAAACCTATGCAAGCCATAAGACAATGTAATGACTTCTTTAAAATGCTGAGAGAACTACAAACAGTGATAATATCTTTTTAAAAAATTGCCTTTATGAGGCAAAATTTTAGAGAATTTATTTAGGATATCTACAGTACAGAAACTCTGATTTATTTAAAATAGAAAAAACTATTGTAAATATTTTAAAAGAAGTTTTTCCCTACTTTTAATCACTCTAAAAGATAATTGACTAAAAAAAAAGCAATATGTTTTGGATATATGGAATATGTAAAAATAAAATGCATCATAAGAATAGCAAAAACTTTAAAAGTGGGCAATCTGAAACAAGGTTATTATATATGTGAAGTATATATAATTATTATATATGTGAAGTATATATACTTCACATATATATATGTGAAGTATTATCTCAATACTTGAGTATAGTATGCAAATAATTAAACCCTGCAAACCCCAGGAAAAACACCATTTTTTTTTGAAACAGGTGTGCATTATAAGCTAGTATTGAAGATAAAAGAGTTATAAAAAATAACCCATCCAAAAACAGACAAAAAAAGGAGAACAAAAAATCTTCCAGAGGGAACAAATAGAAAACAGCTAGCAAGATAATCTATCATCCATTTTAGTAATTAATTTAAATGCTATAACACAGTTAGAAGACAAATTTTCAAAATGAATAGATACGCAGCACTCAAGTATTCGCTGTCTACATGAAACCAACTTAGGATAAAAAAACAAAGTTTATGAGTAAAAACATACATGGGACCTAACTAAACTAAAGAGTTTCTGCACGGTGAAAGAAACTATCAACAGAGTAAACACACAGCATGCAGAATAAGAGAAAATATTTTCAAACTATGCAACTGGCAAAGGTCTAATATCCAGAATCCATACGGAAATTAAACAAATAAGCAAGAAAAAAAACCAAGTAACCCTATTAAAAAACAGGCAAAAAATATGAACAGCCACTTCTCAAAAGAAGACATACATCTGGCCAACAATTATATTTAAAAAATGCTCAACATCACTTATCATTAGAGAAATACAAATCAAAACCACAATGAGATACTCTCTCACACTAGTCAGAATGGCTGCTATTGAAAAGTCAAGAAATAATAGATGCTGGCAAGGTTGCAGAGAAAAGGGAATGCTTATACACCACTGGTGGAAAAGTAAATTAATTCAGCCATCGTGGAAAGCATTTTGGCAATTTCTCAAAGAACTCAAAGCAGAATTACCATTTGACCCAGAAATCCTATCATTGGATATAAACCCAAAATAATATAAATTATTTTACCATAAAGACACCCATTGCAGCACTGTTTTCAATAGCAAAGATGTGGAATCAACCTAAACCCATCAATTATAGACTAGATAAAGAGAATGTGGTACATACACACCACAGAATACTATGCAGCCACAAAAAAGAACAAGATCACATCCTTTGCAGCAGGATCTGGAGGCCATTTATCCTATGTGAACTAACATAGGAACAGAAAACTAAATACCACATGTTCTTACTTATAAGCAGGAATTAAATTCTGAGAAATTTGGATAGAAAGAAGGAAACAACAGACACCAGGGCCTACTTGAAGGTGGAGAGAGGGAAGACAGTGAGATTGGAAAAATTGCCTTATAGGGTACCATGTTTACTACCTGGGTGGCAAAATAATCTGTCAACAAAACTCCCATGTTATGCAATTTACCTAAACAGTAAATCTGCACATGTACCCCTGAAACTAAAAGTGAAAAAATAAAAACATGGAAATATACCTTTTATTAACTCTAACTAAAACATATGTAGAAAATAAATTCTACTGTCTATGCTATATTAATATCAAAATAGATCTGTGGAAGACATTCATGTTTGGAAGTCCTTCTGTAAATGTTTCCTTAAACTCACTAATCAGATTTTATATCTTCTTATCCTCTTCCACTGTATTATTTCGTTTTTTTTTTTTTGAGATGGAGTCTTGCTCTGTCACCCAGGCTGTAGTGCAGTGGCAGATCTCCACTGACTACAACCTCCCCCTCCTAGGTTCAAGTGATTCTCTTGCTTCAGCCTCCCAAGTAGCTGGGATTACATGTGCTTGCCACCACACCCAGCTAATTTTTTTGTACTTTTAGTAGAGTTGGGGTTTCACCATGTTGGCCAGGCTGATCTTGAACTCCTGATCTAAAGTAATCCACCTGCCTCACCCTCCCAAAGTGCTGGGATTGCAGGTGTGTGCCATCACCTGGCCCACTGTATTCTTTCAGCACCTAATTTGAACCTTTATCATAGCTCTCATGGCCCCTTTGTGGTTAGGTGTGGTCCCATCACTAACTCTAGCCAATGAATCATGTGCTAAAATGTGTGCCTTCTATCTCTGACCCCTTAATTGCTAAGGCAAGTGAAAAGCGCTTTCTTTCTCTGCACAACATCAACCAATACTCAAGACAACGACAGCTCTATCCACATGGGTTTCAGAAAGAAATGTGGAGAAGAAACCACAGTGATCCACAATGGATACGTGGCATGAAAAGAATTAACTTTTTTGTTTATACCAGGGGTCAGCAAACTATGACTTGCGGCCAAATCAGGCCAGTTGCCTGTTTTTGAAAATAAAGTTTTATTGGAACATGGCCATGCCCATTCACTTATGTTTTGTCTGTGGGGTGCTTCTGTGCTACATTGGCAGAATTGAGTCATTTTAATGGGACTGTGTGGCCTGCAAAGGAGGAAATATTTTCTAGCTGGTCCTTTAAAGAAGGGCTAGGACTAGGATGAGGTACATCAGGCATCTTGGGTGCAAATTTTAAGGCAGCAGTCACTCTCAGGGTCATGAGGTGCTAACCTTGCCCTTGGCAACTGAAATTTCCTATTTCAAAGCAATGCCTAGATTTAGAATTGAATGATAAAGTGTTCAAAGCATGTTTAATATTGTACAGTCCACAGGGATAAATCATATGGCAAATGTACTATAAAATATTTTAATGTCAACACACAACTCATTGTGAGTTACATCATGATTTTCACTGTTACTTAAAGCAACGTCTAGAACTGTAGTATAATGCAAAGATTGCTATCAGGCTTTATACACATTCTATGTAAGCTAACTTTAAAATATACATTGTTCAATATTGAGAGTGTTCCTTTTCCATTGTGTATAACTGAAGAAATTGTGTTAATCCTTGAATACTTCTGGATCTACAGATTAGAACAGGAGGAGAAGAAAATGGATGCTTGGCACTCTTGGGAAATGATGGTTCATTATGCAAAAATGTACTGCATTCATGCTGTCTGAGAGAAAGGATCTGACAAATTAATTTATCTTTTCTCTTACCTAAGCACCTCCGCTCAAATCCTTCTTGCATGCCAAAACAGAATTTGTCTATGACACCAGCTACATCACAACCAATAAACCTTCAAATATTCCTTTGCAGTTCCCTTTGGTTTGTTTTAAAGAAATGGTACAAGAGAGGTAGTGATACTTTTCCCCTAGGGCCTGAGCAGTGATCATTAAAATAGTAGGTGTTTAGAATTATAGGTCATGCTGGATCCTTAATGACAGAGGTAAGTAGATGTCTTTAAAATTTTTACATTTGTGTGTGTGTGTGTGTGTGTTTGTAACTTGTGGATCTCTCTCATGTGTACTTTCCATGGCCGATCCCCCTTCTTGCCTGGGTTTAAGGACATCCTAAAAGAAGAGACACAATGCAAAGAGCAGTGAGGTTAACCAGGAGAAGTGGGAGGCATTCAGGGAGTAGACAGAAGGAGCTGGAGCCCTAGACAAGGGCTTGAGGTCAAACTGCTCACTTCACAGCCTAATAGATTGTGTCCTGGAAGGGTCTAGGAATGGTCCTCTGGTAGCCAGAGGAGTAGTGCTAAGTCATCATTCCAGATCTGGATCCTCAGAGATTGATTATCCTTCAAGTTCATATGCAGTGGTGTAGCTTGAAAAACCTCACAGTATAAATCCTTTCTTTAGTGCTGCATTCTACCCATGTTCCTATGCTTGATTATACTCCTTTTGCCCTGCCTTTAAAGGAGATAGACTTTAATTTATATTCATTCATCAATTTATTCATTTGTTTTAATCAACAAGGACTATATTCTGCATCTTTCATGTGTAAGGCTTGACTGAAGGCAGTAAAAAGACAACAAAATGAATAAAACAGCATCCCTCTCTCTAGGAGGGGGATAACAACAGACAATTCCTGAGCACCTACCTTGCTGCTTTATGTTGGTGTTTTAGTTGAATCTTCACAATAGCCCCATAATCTTATATTTAAAGGAAATGAGGCTCAAAGAGGTCAAAGTCACACAAGTAATAAATGCAGGCCCTATGGCTTAACCTGACAGCTCTCTGACTCCAAAGCTTATGTTTTATTATATTATATTTAGAGTTTTGAAAAAGATTTTTTAAAGAACATATATGCAAATACCATGCTATCAATCTATATGAGTATTGTAGCCTTTGGATGGTAGCGACTTGTTTGTAAAAGCAATATTCTTGACCTTCCAAATATCAGTTGTACTAGAAGGAAAGAAAAAGACATTTCTGCCTCATGCCAAATCATGTGATCAATCTGAGAACAGGCACTGTGTCTTAGCTCACCTTCCTAACTGTTGAACAAATAATAGATATCCCGTATGTGCTATAGAAATGAATTAAGGCCATGTGTGGTGGCTCACACCTGTAATTCCAGCACTTTGGGAGGCTGAGGCAATGAAGATTACTTGAGCCCAGGAGTTCAAGACCAGCCTGGGCAATGCAATGAGACCCTGTCTCTACAAAAAGTGCGTGTGTATGTGTGTGTGTGTGTGTTTAAATTAGCTGGGTATGATGGCACCTGCCTGTAATCCCAGCTACTTGGGAAGCTGAGTTGGGAGCATTACCTGAGCCCAGGAATTTCAGGCTGCAGTGAGTCCTCATTGCACCATGGTATTCTAGCCTGGGTGACAAGGCAAGACACTATCAAAAGAAAGGGAAGAAAGGAAGGAAGAAAGAAGGAAGGAAGGAAAGAAAGAGAGAGAGAGAGAAAGAAAAGAAAGAAAAAGGAAGGAAGGGAGGGAGGAAGGAGGGAGGGAAATGCTAAAAGGACCAAAGGAAAAAGGAAATGAGTAGGAAGAAACACCAGAGACAGAGAAAAGCTCTGGGTTTTCACCTCTTGGAGCTCAGCAAGCAGAGAAAGAATAAATGTACAGGGAGAAACCCCCAGATGGGCCCTGGGGGACAAATTATACACCTTAATGAGTCTCTTTCAAGTCTCACTTTGTGGTTTCAGTGATTGAAAATCTGCAAAAGGCCCATCTCTTCCTTGCTTTTAGGATGAGAGAAACTTCCATCAGAATTGTGTGACTCTTTATAAATAAGACCTTCTGCATAGACAGGAGATGACACAGGGGGGATGGCCTATTGAGCTCTTGTTGATGAAGACTTTTGCTGGCAGGGATGACTTGAGGAGCCATCAGGGGGGTTAATTATGGGAGAGCCAACTGCATGCTTCCACTGATCATCTGGGCAAATTAGAAGAGCAGTTGTCTGGAGGTACCAGCAGGCACTTCCACTGCAAGCCATACTCATGGGCAAGGCAGAAAGCAAGCTTTGATCTAAAATTCTACACAATAGAACCTACCTCCCTGCTCAAACACCCTTTGGGTCAACCCACTAGGTAAGCTACAATGTAGCTAGATTAAACTCAGCTTGGGAATCTCCCACTGGGAGTGATCTCTCTACCCTCCTTTTCCATGGTTTTGTTTTGTATTTTAATTAGGTATACACAGTTTGTGAGTCTCCACTATCTATTGGATTCTGTGGGGAGAAGGAGTACAAATTTCATGTCCTTACCTCTGTATTCACTTGTGTGAAGCCTGGTACATCGCAGATGTAGAAAAATTACTAAATGAATAATTTGCTATGTAGTAGTCATTTTTAAAATAAAACTCAAGTCCCGTGGTGCTCTTAAGGATTACATTTTGGGCATCAGTGATACCGCAGTATTTTAATATGAAAAAGATGACAAATAGAAAACCCCACTATTAAAAGATCAGTACTGATCTTTAAACACACAGACTAATTTTCCCAAAACAAAACTCAATGGCTTCCTCTTTTTCTTTCCTTCAAAAGCGGCTCATGAGTCTAACCCTCTATTATATGGGCCATTATTTATATCCCATTATCTTCCATTCTACATTTTCCTAGATTCCACCCATGTCCAGGGGTATCCAGGTAAAGATACTATCGAGGTATAGTGTCTGTGGCCTGAGTGGGTTCAAGACTCTAAGTATGCATGACTGAAACAGAGTAGAGGGAGGCAAAGTCCCAGCTGGGAAGCAAAACTAATGGAAAGCACAACATGTGAGCAGATGGGAAAAAGAAGCAGAGCTGGCAACTGAATGTCCAGTGCAGACAGAGTTATGTGCTGAAAACAAGTCAAATGGAGCAACTCTGGAATTTTGCTGTGACAAGCAAAGAGGAGCCAGGCTAGTCCCTGTTCAGAGCACACCTGGCAGACTTGAGTATGTTGATTGGGGATTCAGGCCCAGATGAAGAGCATCTTCCAACCCACTGATAGTACAGGTCCACATGCACACCAACCCACCCTGCTCCTTCCTGACTCCAGGATAGATGCAGGACCTGCCAGAACCTCTGAATTTCCCTTTATCTTCTCTGTTTAAAACCTTTACTGAGCACTTGCAAAATTCTGATGCTATCCTGCATGAGGAACACAGCCATGAACATGGCAGATATATTCCCTGCTCTCTTAGACAGCTTCCTTGGGGATCCAGTGAGTTTTGTATTCTCCTCACAGAACTAAAGAGCAGGACAAGCTTACTGAATGTTTTCTTAAACACTTATTAATCTTCCAGCTGTCACCTTTTGTAGGCCCTCGAGAGTTATGAGTGGCCCTCACCATACCAATGCTTTCTCACTGCCCTTCTCTTTACCTGGAATACAAGGGACAGACCCTAATAGGCAGGAACATCATCGTCCCTATTCAACTTCAAGATGTTACAGAAGATGGATCTTCGTCCCTCTACAACCCTTAGGATTAAGGGTTCTCTTATAAAAGAGAGTGGAGAAATGTCAAAGGTGTTTCAACCAGAACAACTTCATCTTGAGTAGAGGCTTGGTAAAATAAGGCTGAGACCCACTGAACTGCATTCCCAAGAGGTTAAAGCATTCCTAGTCACGAGATGAGATAGGAGGTCAGCACAAGATATAGGTCATAAAGACCTTGCTGATAAAGCTGGTTGCAATAAAGAAGCTGGCCAAAACCCACCAAAATCAAGATGGCAATGAGAGTGGTCTCTGGTCATGCTCACTGCTACACACCACCAGCGCCATGACAGTTTATAGATGCCATGGCAACATCAGGAAGTTACCCTATATGGTCTAAAAGGGGAGGCATGAATCATCCACTCCTTGTTAGCATATAATCAATAAATAACCATAAAAATGGGCAACCATAGGCTCTGCCTATGGAGAGTAGCCGTTCTTTATTTCTTTACTTTCTTAATAAACTTGCTTCTCTTTACTCAAAAACAAAACAAAAAGTTTACCTAGCATTAGTTTCTTTATAAAGCTTCCCAGACCCATTTTATTTCCTGGGTTTCCCACCGAACAATAGAGGGGCAATCTGATTTCCAACTTTCCTCTCTGTTGCCACTCAGCCCATTTACTTTTTACTGCCAAAACTTTTTACATTTTACTCCCAAGCAATCCTGTAAAATGCTACTATTTATTATTCTTTCCCTATTAATTTTGTATACCCTTCTTTAGGTAATATTTGATTGGAGTTTTACCTTTATGTATTATGTCTGTGTTGGCCTTTAGCCTTTGCCTCTCACTTCATCAGACAGCTGCTGCCACCTTCTGTGTTCAAAGGATTTGGCTTTGGGAGGTCAAATTTTGTTCTTATTTAAGGAGGCCAAGTATAAGCTCCACCATCTCCATGTGCCAATCTGTCGTTTTCGACCCTTCTGATTCTCCTTCACCAAAGGTCACTACTCAGTGGTTTATAAGCCAAGTCACTAAGAGCTTCTGCAGTGCTTGGTGACTGCCATTTTCTTTCATTCTGAGACAGGATCTCACTGTGTCACCCAAGCTGGAATACAGTGGCATGATGATAGCCTAGTGCATCCTTGAACTCCTGGGCTTAAGTGATCCTCCTGCCTCATCCTTCTGAGTATCTAAGACTACAGTCATGCACCACTACACTGAGCTAATTTGTTTACATTTTTTGTAGAGATGGTGTCTTTCTGTGTTGTCCAGGCTGGTCTCAAACACCTAGCCTCAAGTGTTCCTCCCACCTCGCTGGTCTCAAGCTCCTGGCCTCAAGTGATCCTCCCACCTCAGTTTCCCACAGCTCTACCATTTTCTACTCTTTTGATTAATCTGTAAGATCCTTCAATTATGTAAATGTTTTCTTTATATCTTCCCAATTAATGGTTTTTTTATTTTTTTAAAACAGGAAAGGGATATTCAAAGAGTCATAGCAGACACACTACACACACACACACACACACACACACACACACACACACACGGGAACAACATTATATGAAGACAGAGACAGAGATGGAAGGGATGCAGTTAAAAGCCAAAGAATGCCATGGGGTTCCAGCAATCAACAGAAGCTGGAAGAGAGGCATGGAACGGATTCTGCCTCAGAATCTCCAGAAGGAGCCAAGCCTGTCAACACCCTGATTTCAGACTTTCGGCCTCCAAGAAATTGAAAGAATAAATTTATGTTTGTTAAGCCACCTGGTGTGATAATTTGTTATAGCAGCCCTAAGAAACTAGTACAGTCTCTAATTTCCAATATCTAATAATGCATGTCATGCCCACCATTTACGAGCAATGTGATTTTGGCAGGTCCCATTATCTCCAAATCTAAAATGGGAATAATAATGGCACCTCTCTCCAGCACTGCTGTGAGGATCAAATGTAGTAAGGTTATGGAAAAAAAACCACTTCATAATCTACAATGAGCAACATAAATATTAGTAATTGGAATTTAATATGAGTTAAGTTATGAGAAATGAAAGAAGGAAGAAAAGATGGAAAGTGAGGGCAAGGAAAAGGAAGGGGAAATAAGTAAATTAGTTTTTATTTCTAAGAGGAAACACCATTTCCATTAATTCCTTGCATATTCGTATTATGTTACAAGTGCAGTACTTTATTCTTTCGAGAAAATGTTCATTTAAAGACACTTAAAGAGGGAGTCAACAAAAACTCAGAATTACATATTACTCTCTATCGTCAAGGAGTGACAAATTGATAGTTAACATCTACTAAAGATTTTCTTGGTGCCAGAGATTCTACTAAGCATTTTGTCTGCATCATCTCATTTAATTCTCACAACTCTACAAGGTATGGACTATATACATCAAGAACCCAGGATTCAGGAGAGTTCACAATCAGCCCAAGGTCACATTGTCAACCCACTTTGGCCTGATTTCCAAACCTGCATGTGGAACCACTACCACATACTACTTTGTTCTCACAACCAGCAAAGCCAATAAACACACCTGCCCCCTGCCGGGGTCACCCCTAGCTGTGACACTTACACACCCATTCCATCACCTCCCCATGAGGACTCACTCCTTTCCCCAAACTCCCAAGCTCAATGGCAGGTGTGTCACTGCCCTCTCTAATGTGCATTTCAAGTCTGTGATTAACCTGCAGGAATCTGAGCTGCTGCCTCCTACTTGGGCAATTTTCCAACCATTTAGTGGCATAATCATCAGAGACAAGGATGTAAACATTTCCTCCCGCAGCCTGGGAAGAGGGCCAGAGGCCTCAACCTTGGTGAATTCCCTATGGGAAGCTGCTCTGTGGGCAACTCCATAGAATCAGGCTTACCAGGTGGCAAAATTGGAGAGGATGAAATCGTTTCTTGCTTCCCATTTTCCTGTCACATCAATAGAACGGACATAAAAAGTCAACCAAGATACAGCAGCAAAAAGAAGCAAAACAATATGCCTGCCACTGTACAAATGAACCTCATTACGCTAAATGAAACAAGCCAACTACAAAAAGCACACATTGTATAAATGCATTTGTATGAACTGCCCAGAACAGCAAATTGATAGAAGCAGAAAGTAAATCAGTGATTGTCCAGGGTTTACAGGCAACATATATAAACCACGAACAGGTATAAGGAATCTTCCTGAGGTGATAAAAATGTTCCAAAACTGGATTGTGATAAGTAGTACCTTTTAGGATATTTACTAAAAATCATTGAATTGTACACTTAAAAGAGGTGAACTTCACAGTATGTAAAAATTATACTCCAATAAGTTTATTGTTTAAAAAAAATCAACTCAAACTTTCTAAAATTCCCAAATTGATTTGTTAACTGGAAATTCTAGAAACAGCTGAGACATCAAGTAGCAAATATATAATCCAAATACAAAGGAAGAGGTCTAATTTGAGAAGCTTTGCTTATATTACCAAATTTTCTTTCAATTTAGGAAGTGCAAAGAAAAGTGCCTTTCATTTTGCACTATTGCACAGATAGGTTCTTCTGTCCACTGACAAATAAGACTGACATTTTTTTCCTTGGAATTTCATGGGAATCTAGCTATGTGGAGGCCATTTCAACTCTCACTAGTTATGTAAAAACTATAGTTAAGTCATTTCATCCTTCTGGGCTTCAGTGTCTTCATCTGCAGAAGGAGAAAGTTGGTCAACATGATCAACTCTAAGACTCCTTCCATTTCAGACCTTTTATTATATTAATAGTAATGTCTGCTACGTGCCAGATACCACGTGAGGCAATTTCTATATACATTTGGTCTTCTCAACAACTTTGAGGAGGAAAAATTATGAGCCACATCTTAAAAGGAAGAGACTCAGCTTCCAAGTGGTTGCATTTGTTTACCCAAAGTTACGCAACTAGCAAATAACAGAACCAAGATTTAAATCAACATGTTTCAACTATCAATCACACTGTTCCCAATTCTCTTCCAATCTCAAAGTTGACAACAGCACTATGTTGATAAAATTCCCCAAACGAGAAGAAATTGGAGACTAAGAATGTTCTCTTTAGAATCCCATATGCATTTCATATAGGCCCAAAATACAAATGATACCTACTAGCAGATGCCCACACACACTGCACTCAGTATTATACAGTGTTTCACAGACAAATTGAAATGAAATCGCAATAGTATCCTAAGCCAGGAATGTACAACTGTGGTACAGATGAAGTTCTATGGCTAAATAAGAATATATCAACATGATTATAAACATGTATATTTGCATATATTGTGTATGTGTACACACACATATGTATGGCTAAAGTTAGAAATACAATTCTATAAATGGTTTTGATGTTACCTGCAAGGTACAAAAGTTGATTTGGAAAATATAGATTGCCTAGTAAAAATGCAATAATTTTCAGAATTTTGAGTTGGTTTATAATAGACAAACATCAGAACTTTTTCACTCATGTCATCTAGAATGAAGCATGGCTTTCTATCTGTGGTTCAGAGATAAGAACTATCTCTATCTAGTAAATATGAGTCACTATGGTGCACTTATTTAAGGAAATCTTCTCAAGGGATTTTATAAGAGCATCAAAATCATCACATGTGGTAGGAACTACTTACAAACACTTCCCAGACACCACAACCACCAGCACATTGTGACCACAACCAACCCGAAATGCTTATTCCACAAATTACTCCAGTCCATCTGATGCATTTGTCTATATAGTTTCTTCAGTGAGAAATCATGGTTACAGGCATTTTCCAGTATCTGGTTTTCTCAAACTCAGTCCCAGCAGCTACCGGGCTGTCAGCCACATGCAGGTTCAATCTACAAGCCTTGAGGCAATCAATGTAAGCCAGACCAATTACCCACTAGTAAGGTGGGCCTAAAAATAGTCAATTGGATAGTGCATTGTTATGAGCCACTGGGAAGTCTTAGACACTGGTAAGGGCATAATCTGTGGCCAGGCTCATCTAGTGACAAGAAGATGTCCAAACTGCCTACCTGGCCTTCTTTTCCCTGGACCCTGATATAAATTATCTGCATCTTTTGAAAATTTCAGTCATAAAGGGATCACACTATATTTCAGGCATAGATTTACTCTGGTTTTGACAATTTAAAGAGAATCTACTCATTTTTTTCCTGCTAATATCCTCTGAAAATATTCCATAGGATTGATAACATAAGAATCTCTTGACTTGGGACCAGATTCCCAAATCCCATATTAGTTCTCCACTCCTGGTTCTTCTAGCTCTTAGATTTTGTCTCTTCCTCTAAGCATGATCCAGTTGTGGGCATAAACTGGGCTTTTCTCTTTTCCTTCTTGCATGACCTTGGGCAAGTTCATTAAAGCCCTTGAGGCTCCACTTCTTATCAAACGGAGATAGCAACTTTCCAATAAAGCTATTGAGGGATGTACATACGATAATGTGTGTAACATCCCAATAATGCATGACACATATTCAATAAATTCTGGTATCTCTTAATCTGCTCTCCTAAGATTATTCACAATTTGAGGACAAGCAGTGACAATTCACCTTTGATTTTGCCACAATTTCTCATGATAGTCCAGAGAAGAAAAACAGGAAATAACAAAAACATTTGTTGAATGCATAAATAACACTGTGCCATGAACTACAGCAAAATTACCTTTCATCTACCAAAGACAGCAATTCTAATTAAGCTCCCAAAACACAAGGCAGTCACATCAGAAACTTTTAGAAATACAATATTTAACATCCTTGTCAATTATCTGATCATAAAACCACTTCACTCATTATATAACAAGTATTATATATTCTATTTTTGAAAGCTGTCTGTCCAGATATTGTGTAAGTGCTTTACAGACATTACCTTACACAGTATTTCTGAATAAATCTGAGACCACCTCCCATCTGAAAGATAGAAATGCCAAATATGCACTTTCTCTGCCCACCCCCGCCTCCATCTACAGCATGGATAGATAAGCAAGGTTTTATCAGCCATAGGCACCCACGTTGAACTTCAATGGGGAACTAATGACGAAGCATTAAATGCTGTCCAGGAAAATTGTGACAGCAGAAACCACTCTCCCAAGACAGCAGGGAGTGTGCTTCTAGGAACAGTGTTCCCATGTGAGTGGGGCAAGTGGCATATCAAGAACAATAATATGACTTTCATCTTGTTCCTAACTGTGACTACTAAGCCTGGTTTCCTGAACCTCCTAAGAATTCTCCGAGCTTCCTAGTATTTTTTAGTTAATTCCTTGGGGGTTTAAATTAGTTTTTATTGATTTATAGTGCTTACAATTAAGAAACTTAATGGATAAATGCAATAAGGCCTCAGGGAAAAAGAAAACAGGGCCCTGTAGAAAAGATGACTTATAAATATGGCCTGCAGTAAAGAAGGAGAAATTATCTCCTGTGGTCACTTGAAATGATGTGCCCATTGAAGGCAAAGCCTGAGAAAACCACATGGCTTCTATTATAAAAACCAAATTAAGAGATGAAAAAATTTATTTTGCTTGTCCATTGTATGTTTATCGATTTGAGGTTACTACAAAGCTTGCAAATAGTGTCTTATAACTCATTATTTTAAACTGATGACAACTTAACACTGATTGCATAAAGAAACAAACAAGAAGAACTAATATACTTTGTCAGCCTGCTTTTTAATTTTTTATTGTTTCTATTTATGTCTTATTGTACATTCCGTCTTCAAAAGGTGTTGTAGTTAGTTTTGAATTGTTCATCTTTCAGTCTTTCTACTTAAGATATGAGTAGTTTATACATCACCATTACAGTGTTATAATATTCTGTGGTTTTCTGTATACTTACTATTGCCAGTGAGTTTTGTACCTTCAGATAATTTATTATTGCTCATTACATCCTTTTTGTCAAACTGAACAACTTCTCTCAGCATTTCTTATAGGACAGTTCTAGTATTGATGAAATCCCTCAGCTTTTGTTTGTCTAGAAAAGTTTTTATTTCTCCTTCATGTTTGAAGGATATTTTCTTTTTTATTATTTGTTATTATTATACTTTAAGTTCTAGGGTACATGTGCCTAGTGTGCAGGTTTGTTACATAGGTATACAGATGCCATGGTGGTTTGCTTCATCCATCACCCCGTCACCTACTTTAGGTATTTCTCCTAACGTTATCCCCTCCTCTAACCCCCTCACCCCCTGCTATCCCTCCCCTAGCCCCCCACCCCCCCAACAGGCCCCAGTGTGTTTCCCTCCCTGTGTCCATGTGTTCTCATTGTTCAACACCCACTTATGAGTGAAAACATGCAGTATTTGGTTTTCTGTTCTTGTGTCAGTTTGCTGAGAATGATGGTTTCCAGCTTTAACCATGTCCCTGCAAAGGACACAAACTCATCTTTCTTAAGGCTGTGTAGTATTCCATGGTGTATATGTGCCATATTTTCTTTATTCAGTCTATCATTGATGGACATTTGGGTTGGTTTCAAGACTTTGCTATTGTGAACAGTGCTGCAATAAACATATGTGTGCATGTGTCTTCATAATAGATTTATAATCCTTTGGATATATATCCAGTAATGGGATTGCTGGGTCAAATGATATTTCTAGTTTTAGATCTTTGATGAATAGCCACACTGTCTTCCACAATGGTTGACCTAATTTACACTCCCACCAACAGTGTAAAAGCATTCCTATTTCTTCACATCCTCTTCAGCATCTGTTGTGTACATATTTTTTAATGATCACCATTCTAAATGGCATGAGATGGTAACTCATTGTGGTTTTTATTTGCATTTCTCTAATGACCAGTGATGATGAGCATTTTTTCATATGTTTGTTGGCCACATAAATGTCTTATTTTGAAATACATCTGTTCATATCCTTTGCCCACTTTTTGATGGGGTTGCTTTTTCTTGGAAATTTGTTTAAGTTCTTTGTAGATGCTGGATATTAACCCTTTGTCAGATGGGTAGATTGCAAAAATGTTTTCCCATTCTGTTGGTTGCCGGTTCACTCTAATGATATTTTCTTTTGTTGTGCAGAAGCTCCTTAGTTGAATTAGATCCCATTTGTCTATTTTTGCTTTTGTTGTCATTGCCTTCGCTGTTTCAGTCATGAAGTCTTTGCCCATGTTTATGCCCTGAATGGTTTTGCCTAGGTTTTCTTCTAGGGTTTTTATGGTGTTGTTAGGTCTTATGTTTAAATCTTTAACCCATCTGGAGTTAATTTTTGTATAAGATGTAAGAAAGAGATCCAGTTTCAGCTTTCTGCATATGGCTAGCCAGTTTTCCCAACACCATTTATTAAATAGGGAATCATTTCCCCATTGCTTGTTTTTGTCAGGTTTGTCAAAGATCAGATGGTTGTGGATGTGTGGCATTATTTCTGGGGACTGTGTGCTGTTCCATTGTCTCTATCTCTGTTTTGATATCAGTACCATGCTGTTTTGATTACTGTAGCTTTGTAGTATAGTTTGAAGTCAGGTAGCAGGGATGCCTCCAGCTTTGTTTTTTTGTTTGTTTGTTTTGTTTATTTTTGCTTAGGATTGTCTTGGCTATGTGGGTTCTTTTAATGAAGGATATTTTCACCAGATATACTATTCTAGAGTAAGGTCATATGTCATGCCACTCTCTCCTGGCCTATAAGAGTTCCACTGAAAAGCCTTCTGCCAGGCTATTGTAGCTCCATTATATGTTATTTGTTTCTTTTCTCTTGCTGTTTTTAGAATTCTTTATCCTTGACCTTTGGGAGTTTGATTATTAAATACCTTAACGTAGTCTTCTTTGGGTTAAATCTGCTTAGCGTTCTAAAAACTTCTCATAATTGAATATTGATATCATTCTCAAGGTTTGGGAAGCTCTCTGTTATTATCCTTTTGAATAAACTTTCTACCCCTGTCTCTCTCTCTCTCTACTTCCTCTTTAAGGCCAATAATTCTTAGATTTGCCCTTTTGGGGCTATTTTCTAGATCTTTAGGCGTGTTTTTCTTTTTTATTCTTTTTTTCTTTTGTCTCCTCTGACTGTGTATTTTCAATTAGCCTGTCATCAAGCTCACTAATTATTTCTTCTGCTTGATCAGTTCTGCTGTTAAGAGACTGATGCATTCTTCAGTGTGCTAATTTTATTTTTCAACTCCAGAATTTCTGCTTGATGTTTTTTAGTTACTTGAATATCTTTGTTAAATTTATCTGATAGGTTTCTAAATTTCTTTTCTGTGTTATCTTGAATTTCTTTGAGTTTCCTCAAAACAGCTATTGAATTCTCTATCTAAAAGGTCACATAGCTCTGTCTCTCTGGGATTGGTCCCTGGTGCTTTATTTAATTTATTTGGTGTGGTCATGTTTTCCTGGATGATCTTGATA
The DNA here is from genome assembly GCA_036589455.1 of Ateles fusciceps. NCBI lineage: Eukaryota > Metazoa > Chordata > Mammalia > Primates > Atelidae > Ateles > Ateles fusciceps. The sequence continues at coordinate 4,769,557 of JAZHEH010001241.1, read as the reverse complement.
CTTATGGATGTTTGTTGGTGTGTGGGCATTGAAGAGTTATTTATTGTATGTAATTTTTGCAGTTGGGCTTCTTATATGTCCTTCTTGGGAAGGCTTTCCAGGTATTTGAAGGAACTTGGGTATTGTGATCTAAATTTTTGGTCACTACAGCCATATCTGCATTATAGGGTACCCCAAGCCTAATAACACTGTAATTCTGTAGACTCCTAGAGATACCCTCTTGGTAGCCCTGGATAAGATATGGACAAATTCCCTGGATTATCAGGCAGAGACTGTTGTAGTCTTCCCTTACTTTGTCTCAAACACATGGAGTCTCTATATGATAAGCTGCCTGGAGCTGGGGGAAAGGTGACAGAATTTCTCCTGTGGCCACCACCACTAGGACCGCACTGGGACAGACTTGAAGCCAACACAGAATTGGGTCTTATGCAAGGCCTGCTATAGCCACTACCTGGCTACCACCTATGTTCACTCAAGGCCCTCGATCTCTACAATGAGCAAGTGGTGAAGCAAGACAGGCTTGTGTTCTTTAGGGCAAGGAGTTGCCCCAGGCCTCAAGCAGGTCCAGAGATATTGGCTAGGAGCCAGGGACTGGAATCAAAAGCCTTAGAAGTCTACCTAGTGCTCTATTCTACTGTAGCTCAGCTGGTATACCCAAACCACAAGACAAAGTCTTTCCCTTTGTTTCCTCCTCTTTCCATAGGCAGAGGAGTCTCTCTCCATGGCCACCTGTACCACAGGCCAACACAGAGTACTTCCAGGCTACCGATGCTTGCTTAAAGCCTAAGCGTTCTTCATTCAGCTTGTGGTGAATGCTGCCTGGCCTGGGATTCACCCTTCAAGGCAATGGGGTCCCTCCTGGACCACAGCAGGTCCAGAAATGCTATCTAAAAAGCCAAGGCCTGAAATCAGGGACCTTAAGAGCCCATGTGGCGATCTACCTCACTGTGGACAAGGTGTACCTAAGCTGCAGGACAAAGTCCCCTTTACTCTCCTCCTGGTTTTTTCAAGAAGAAGTAGCCCCTTCTCATAACCACCACAGCTGTAAATGTGCTGGGTCTCACCTGAAGCCAGCACACCTCAGAGTCTCACGCAAAGCCCCTGGTGCGTTCTGCTTGGCTATTGCTGCTGATTAGCCATGGCCCAAGGGCTCTTTAGTTACCAGGTAATGAACCCTGTCAGGACTCTGTTTTTCCCTTCAAGGAAAAATGTTTCCTTCTAGCCCAGGGTGTGTCTAGAAATGTCATCCAGAAGCTAACACCTGGAATGGGGGCCTTATGACTCTACCTAGTGCCCCATCCTACTGTGGCTAAGCTGGTATCCAAGTTGCAGAATAAAGTCATCTTTACTCTTCCCTCACCTCTCAAGTGGAAGGGAGAGGTCTCTTCTGGAGCCACCAGCTGAACTGCCAGGATCTGGGGGAGGGGTGGCACAAGCAAGCCCTTGGCCACCCTGGCCACGTCTTACTAGGTTGTGTGCCCCTCAAATCCACTGGCTCCAAGTGCAGCACAGCACTGGGACTTGCCGAGGAATTACAGTCCTTGTGGCTTACATTGTCTTTCCAGTTTCTTTAGGACCCCAGAGCACTTCAGTTTGTGGTGGGTAGGCTTGCTGAAACTCAAATTCTGACTGCTGAGGTGGGCAATTCCCTTCTGGCTAGGGTTGGTCTAAATGCTTTCTCTTTAGGTGCCAGCTGAGCTCTGCCCAGTGTGGCTTTCCATTGTGACAGGGCAGCACTGAGTTCCAATGCAAAGTCCTACAATCACCACACTCTCCCTCCCTGAAGCACCACACCACACCACATGGCTGCTGCTACGGGATAAGGGAGGGGTGGCTTCAGCAATTCAAGACTGTCTTTTCTACCCTCTTAAGTACCTCTCTCAGTGATAGGAAGTTGAAATCAGGCACTGTGATGGCTCACTTAATTTTTGGTTCTTATGAAGGTGTTTTTCATGTAGATGTTAAATTTGATGTTCCTGTAGGGAGGATGACTGGTGGTATGGGTTCTATTTGGCCATCTTGCTCTGCCCTTTATCCCAGAGCTTGAGAAACTAAAGGACTGTTGATTTGGAGGTGGGAGTAGAGAGGATGCTTACTTTTAATGGTGTTGGAAAATTAAAGAAATAGTCTGACAAACTCAAAATATTAGATTCTTGATTCAAGGCACAGGCAAAAAAAAAAATCAGGAACTCTCTATAGCTGTACTAAAATAATCCTTTATCATTACAGCTGCAGGGCTAAGATAGTTTTTAAAAAATCAAATTCAGTGTTTCATCCTGCAGTTATCTGAAATAGTTATAACGTCCAGTGAATTCACCTGGTCTCTTGTCCAATGTCCAGTGAATTCACCTGGTCTCTTGTCCAATGTCCAGTGAATTCACCTGGTCTCTTCAGGGAAGTTAAAGTGTTGGTAGGAAATAATGGCATTGGAATGGGGAATATTGGAAGCTATGACCCACACAATACCCTGACACTACACATCTACCATGACTTCCTTGGAAGGAGAGGCAAATTTTCTTCCCTGACGTTGAAACCATTTCTTCCTTGCTTGAAGACCCTGTAATGACTCAGGTTGTAGCCTACTTTTAAAAAGGGATCCAGTTCTCATTCTCATCATGTTCTACCCAAGTACAAACACATAATTAAGATGCCACAGGGAATAAAATGAAAACTCAGACCCTGGAAGAAAAGGCTTAGTCACAGAAAGAAACTTATAGAATATTAACAATTTACAAACATAAAGAACATGTTCAGGAATGAATTTTGAGTACACCAGACCAAAAAAAGAGAAATTTGATGGAAAACTGGGGTGAATGTATGAATACTATTGCAACATCTTGGTATCAGCAGTGGGGAATGGTTGTAATTATTGTATAATCTGCATTGGGGGCACCCAAAGCCCAGTAACACTGTAGTTCTTGTAGACTCCTAGAGATACCACCTTGGTGGTCAGTTGGTCAAGTCTAAACCTGTACTCAACAGTGGACCAGCATTTATTAAGTTGAGGTACCATGAATATCTTAACATGCACTCTATAGGAAGGAATGCAGAATTCAAAGAGATAGGAATGTTGGAGTAAATGTATTATGTCTTGTGAGCCACTCATTTAAGAAAACTCAGATGACTGTTATTTTCAACAATGCATTGAAAAATATTCTGTTGTGAAGAATACCAGGATCTTGGAAAGTATTTGGAAATTGTATCCTATATACTAGGGATGGTAAGGGAAGTCACCACGGTTGACATTGGTTTCCTTATTTCAAAAGAAATGCTGGTATCCCCCATGTGGCCAAGGCCAGGTTCATCATTTATCATCTTGAGGCAAGATAATGTATTGGGTGACAGACCTGAGAAATAATTCCAGATGATTTCCCATGGAAAAGACAGATGATGTACCACTTTCATCATCTTTGAAGGTTATTCCAGTGATCTGGTTCTATGCCATGATTTAGTTTGCCAGAGTCCGGATCCTCTTACCACACAGGACATCACGGTTGTGCAATAAGGTGATAACTTCATGCTAAGAGATGCTAAAGAAATATGAACTTAACAGTCTTCTAAAGCTTGCAGTAAGACATGTTAGCAGGTTGGAGGTGATGATTCCATGAAAATATAGGGGCCTGCCATTTTAGCAGACTCTCTGGGGAATGACCTGGCTTATGTCAATATACCTGGAAGAGAAGGACAAGTAGTTGCATCTTGCACACACTACAAACTTAATACCTCTTCATATTATGTGGCAAAATATGCATCTGAACATGATTTTCTGACCCACTGACCAGATAACACAAGAAACTGACAACTTCCTACTCTAAACAACTAGAAACTTTTAAACTTTAGCATATATAAAAATCACCTACAGAGTCTGTTGAGGCAGATTCCTGATTTAAAAATTTCAGATGCTCCTTAACCTCAGGAGTTTGATTCAGTAGAATTGCACTCAATAATTTACATTTCAAATGAGTTTTTATATGACACTGAAGCTGCTGGTCCAGGAACCTCGATTTGGGAACAACCGTTCTGGAATAAGAGAAAGTTATTCAGCTTCTTCAAGCTCTAATGTGTAACTTTATTACTTACGATCTAGCAGATCAAGTGATACTGAAGTATTTGCATCAAGGTAGAATGGCATATAGAACCTGTGGCAAGACACGACTGGAAAACCAAAGAGGTGGCTCCAAGAGTTTGGAGACAAAGCCAAGCCCTCGTTAGCATTTAATAATTCCACTATTGTGAGAAGGCTTGTGGGCCCTAGTAGAGACTGTGTGCTATATCCAAGGAAGTAACAAGCCTCAAAAAGTTAAGTAATTTTATTTACATTAATAAGGAGTAAAGCCAGGGTTTAATTCCCAAATGGTTGGATTTCAAATCCATCAACTCCTCAGTGCCATTTCCTGACTCTCTAGGATACTGCATGCCAGGCTTGGCTTGTATTTGCAGTTGTGGTAAGATAACCGGCCTATCTCTGCCTCTCTATATTTGACAATTAAATATTTTAGATTTTGTATAATTTCAAAGGATGTGCATCCTTGAGTCCAGATAAGAGTTTTAGCTATGGCTCCTCTTTGGGCTTCGTTTTTCTTACCTGTAAAACAAGAAGCTTAATTTGATATTACAACTTTATCCTAGCTCTAAATTTTTATGAGTATACTTCTCAGGTGTTTCATGTATACTGTGTACCTATTCCCCACAAAATCCTAGATTCTTCTTCATCAATATTTGCAATGCTTCCAAATGTTATGAAAGCATTTTACGTTTAATTCTTGCTGTGCCATATTCAGTAACAGTGACAAACTATAAAATAAAAAGGCTATTTTTCCTGTAGTTTTCAATTGCATTAATCACCTTTCTCTAAAAGCTCCAGTGAGTTTTTCCACATTTGAACTTAAGATAATTTATACCTTTTTCTTTTCCCATATACTTCATATCTTAGAGCACTAAATCCATTAGTCTCCAGACTGCCACAAAAGACCTTCCCCACTTAATGAGCTAAACTTAACACAGCAATGACACGTTCTATTCTATGGACTGTAAACAGTTGCTAATATTAACAAAAGCTCAGATGTTTCCACTCAAAAAATCTCAAGGCAAATTCACATGGTGACATTTTCCTCCATAATTCTTTTATTTCTGTACCCATTTAAGTGATTTTCAGAGCCTGCTAAATGTCATCGAAGTTACCTAAAGCTGGAGAAACTATTTTGAAGAGATTTTTTAATGCAATTATACCTCTATTTGACAACACCATCTGCTCCTAGCATCTTACTTTGTCAGCTTCCGGTTCAGTTAACTCCTTCATCACTGCAATTATCTGAATGCTGATGGATCTTTGCAACACAAACAAATGAGACTACAAAAAATCAGGGATGTATATATCCTTATAAGGGTCAAAATTACCAGTAACTCAATTATAGTAAGTCCAATATTTCTGTCTCTAGGGTAAGAAGCTACCAACTTAGAAATCTATTACTTAGGAAATAATGGCATGATTTTACTTCTGCATTTTCTTGGGATACTGATATATTGTTTTAGGAACACCAAAATGAAGCACTACTTGTTGCTATGAGAGAATTGTTAATTTTTTTTTCTTACTTGTATCTACAATATTGGGAAGTGTGGCAGACTACCACAGCATCACCCTGACAATAAAGAGGGTAAATTCTCACTTCACAAAGGAGAGAGACTATCCAAAGTCTTGTTTTCCCGAAAACACTTCAGACAAAGGGATTTCTGAATCTTCATCCAGTCATGGGGGTTAAGGGTGGTGCCAGGACTTAAGATTACAGTATTAAATACCACAGGCCTGTGATGAAGCTATTATTCCTTAAGTAAGACATTTTGGAGATAACTGAAGAAATTTGAGTGTGGATTGAATATTAGATGATGCTGAAATAGTGTCGTTAATTTTTCTTAAGATGTAAAAATGGTGATATAATTAGTTGGGTTAATGTTTATATTTGTAGAACAGTTATCAAACATATTTGGGAAAAAAGTATCAATGTATACAACACCCTTGTAAATAGTTCAGCAAAAAAATAAATAAACAGTTGTAGGTGGGGAGAGGAAGAAAGAAAGAGGAAGAATGACAAAATGTTAACAATTGCTGATGTTAGCAATTGTTGAAACTACTCTAGTAGGGTTTACAGGTAATAATCATGACGAGTTATGCTAATCCTACCCAGGAAGTATCATCACCTCAAGATTATGTTAAGCTCTATTAGGCTAAGAAGCTGTCATTCACAGCCTGTATATTGCAGTCTTGACCTTGTACCCCAAAATGTGTATCCTAAAGAACTATACTAAAATATCACTGCTAAAATTAAAGAACAGGGCATGTTGAGACTTCATAGGCAAAATGCTAAATATGGACTCAATTCCTCTTCATAGAGATCCAAATTTATTTGTTAAAATGTTATAGAGCTTCATCCTTTCTAACAACTGGGTATTCAGTCTATTAACAGCCTAATACCCACCTTATTAGAAAAATAGCCACCATTTACACCTAACTAGATTTTTAAACATGTCTAATCTGATTCAGACAAGAGAGAGAACTGAGAGTAGAATTAAAATTTGTATACATTGTATGCTCTGCAACTATACTGCAATGTGTTCAGCTTCAATAATACAATATAGGTATTTCAGCATGTCATGAATGATTCATTCTTTGACCTTTTAGACTACTACATAATTGTGGATCTAAAAGACATATTGATGTATCCTGAGACCCTGAACAAAATATTGCTAATGTTCATTTGTTATTGGCCTGCCCCCAAGAATGCTAACTCGACACCAAGTTTAAGATATAGCTGATTTAACTCAGATAGGAAACTGAGATGTGTCATCTTCATTGAAGATAATCTAGATGGATTCACAAAATGTCAACACTGCTTTGAGTTGATATCCTTCTAGTTCCCTCTAAAGACACTTAATCTTGTGACACTGTTTACAGTAGCAAAGACCTGGAACCAATCCAAATGCCCATCAATGATAGACTGGATTAAGAAAATGTGGCACATATACACCATGGGATACTACGCAGCCATAAAAAAAGGATGAGTTCATGTCCTTTGCAGGGGACAGGGATGAATCTGGAAACCATCATTCTCAGCAAACTGACACAAGAACAGAAAAACCAAACACCGCATGTTCTCACTCATAAGTAGGCACTGAATAATAAGAACACACAGACACAGGGAGGGGAACATCACACACCTGGGCCTATCGGGAGATGGGGGGCTAGGGGAGGGATAGCAGGGGGTGGGGAGGTTGGGGAGGGATAACATTGGGAGAAATGCCTGATGTAGGTGATGAGGGGATGGAGGCAGCAAACCATCATGGCATGTGTGTACCTATGCAACAAATCTGCAAGTTCTGCACATGTACCCCAGAACTTAAAGCATAATTTGAAAAAAAAAAAAAGTAAAGTGGGCCAGGAGCAGTGGCTCACGCCTGTAATCCCAGCACTCTGGGAGGCCGAGGTGGGCGGATCACGAGGTCAAGAGATCGAGACCATCCTGACCAACATGGTGAAACCCTGTCTCTACTAAAAAAAAAAAAAAAATTAGCTGGGCGTGGTGGCACGTACCTGTAATCCCAGCTACTCGGGAGGCTGAGGCAGGAGAATTGCTTGAACCCAGGAGGAGGAGATTGCAGTGAGCCGAGATTGTGCCACTGCACTCCAGCCTGGGTGACAGAGTGAGACTCTGTCTCAAAAAAAAAAAAAAAAATGACAATCCTTCCTAAGATTTTTCAGGGCATAACTACTGCTTTGTTATATATTTTTGTAACTTAACCACTCAATAACTAACTTGTATGTAAAAACCTAGGTGCATCATTGATCAAAACATATAAAAGATCTTCAGATATTCTAAGGCCAATTTATAACTTTACCCATTCATGGTTTTTCTGTATATACAGTTATACTTCATATTTATGTAGATTCCTTCTGCAGAGTTGCAGTAGTCATATCTTTCCAAAGAGGCAAGGAATCTTACCCACCATAGTTCAGTAGTATTCTGGTAAACTAGTGTACATACACACCACTCATATTTGTAATATTTGTTCATTTTTGTGAAGTACATATTTCCATTATTGCCAGTTTCAAGTTAATAATAGTTTAACCACCTGCTCACAAAATTCCTGATTTAATTACCTTTCCCAAGCTGATACACACCATCTCTAGCACCCCACCAGTCCTGAGCCTACTTCTTCTCACTTATCAGTACAGAACTAAACCATATAATTTAGAAGCTCTTATTAAATATCAAAGCCATATTTTAGATCTCTCTATAACACCTAACAAGACCCGGGTATCTCAATTCATTTTCATTCACTAATTCATTCAACTCAACAAATAGAGTGTTTGGCTTCTAATATAATCAGCATTTGTAACCAACACATAACTTTGTGAATCATGAGAAAATCTGTCAGACACAGGATTTTTTTCTCCCCTGTCAAGTTCCAGGTATGAAAATTAAATATTCAAATAGCTTATTCTTCAGTTTTATTATCTGTAAAATGAAATAGGCATATAGTAATAGCATATCTAAATCCTGTAGATAATAGATGCAATTACAGAAAGATAAAAATAGACTTGAAGAATCCTGATATGGCTTGGCTCTGTGTCCCCAGATTTCATGTTGAATTGTAACTCCCAATGTTGGATGAGAGAGTCGGTGGGAAGTGACTAGATCATTCAGGCAGATTTCCCCCTTGCTTTTCTCATGATAGCGAGTGAAATATCACAAGATCTGGTTTTTTGAAAGTGTGTAGCCCCTCCCCCTTCACTCTTGCCCCCTCTCTCCTGTCAACCATGCAAAGATGTTCTTGCTTCTCCTTCCCCCTCTTCCTTCTACCATGACTGTACATTTCCTGAGGCCTGCCCAGCCATGCCTTCTGTACAGCTTGCATAACTGCGAGTCAATTAAATGCCTTTTCTTTACAAACTACCCACTCTCTGGTAGTTCTTTATTATAATGTGAAAACAGGCTAAACAAGTAGACATTTTCAAAATTTAACACAATGTGTCCCTTGCTACACGCTTCTCTACAATGTAGCCTTCCCCCTCAAGATCACATCATCAATATGTAGGGTCTTTGTCCTCTCCCTTTCATTCGGAGCAGACTCTGTGAGCTACTTGGGTCAACAGAGTATGGTGGAAGTTACAGTCTACTGCAGCCTGTGACTAGGTTTTTATTCCTTTCCTTATGTTCATCATCATGGGAGACTTCGATGGTTATATTGATAAGTGATCAAAGGATATGGAAATCCTGTCTATAAGGCATTGAAAGATTTGTTGTTCAGTAAGTAATGAAATGATTCCACTTTCAAGGAAATTTCTAACATAGTTTTATAGTGCACGTCCTTTGAGTTATATAGCTTCATAAGGACAAGTTGGTACATTCCATGTTCACCACTGTATCCCTAGGGTCTAGCATTACATCTGGCAGTTACTTGGCACTTAAGGTATATTTTGGTGAATAAATGAGTGAATACATTAACCCAGGAAGCACATTTCAATAAGATAGAAGCCTACATAGAATACTTATCTATTTTTTCCTCCAAGATGGTGGATTAGGAGCTTTCAACATGGGTCAGCCACTTGGAAATTGTAAAACAGTACATCAAGATCAAGATCAACTCTGGGAGCTTTAAGTCAAGAAGAAACACAGAAATCAACCAGAATTTTAAAAGACAGCCCAGATTGAGGAGAGGAGAATGGCAGCAAGCAGCCCACCTGATAACACCTAGTTGACAGAAGTGAGTCCAGTCCCAGTATGTGAAAGAGGCAGAGAGCCTCCCTCTGTGACTTTCTTTTCCACTGGGGATCTGAGCAATCCAGGCTGAGGAAGAACATTCTGTTTCTCCAAAATCCTAGAGTTAACTTGTAGAGACGCCTGGAGACACCATGAGAGAAAGACACTGGGAAAAGCTGCAGGCATTTTCCCAGACCCAAGACCAAGAACAGGATGCCATTTTTTAATCTGGGCACATCCAAATTCAGCCATTACTTGACAACCCAGTAGCGTGGGTACACAGGCATCTTAGTCTCAGGCCAGAGATTGGAGCACCTGCTCTGGAGTTGGGTGGGGGCCTCCACAGCTAGAACTGTGAAAAACACCTCAGCAGTAGGGCAAAAATTGTGCTGTACCCTGTTGCAAGCCTGGGGCAGGAAGAGAGCTACTACATCTGCAGTGAGAACTAGCTTGATGACCTGGAACTGATCTACGTGTACCATTCCTGAAACAGTGGGACAGCATGGGGCCCTCTCTGTACATAGCCTACAGACCCTAAAAAGCAGCCACATAATAAAAACTACAAAGCAACCAGCTAACAACTTCATGATGGGATCAAAACCTAACATATAAGTATTAACCTTGAACATAAATGTCCTAAACACCCCACTTAAAAGACACAGAGTAACAAGTTGGATAAAAAGCACAACTCTTATCCATTGGTTGTTTTCAAGAGATTCATCTCACATATAATGACACCCATAGGCTCAAAGTAAAGAGTTGGAGGAAGATCTGCCATGAAACAGAAAATATCAGAGGTCACTATTCTCATGTCAGATGAAAGAGACTTTAAATCAACAACTGAAACAAAAGGACAAAGAAGGGCACTATATGATGATAAAGGGTTCCATTCACCAAGAAGACATAACTATTCTAAACACAAAATGCACCCAGCACTGGAGCATCCAGATGCATAAAACAAGTATTTCTAGACCTACAAAAAGACTTAAACAACTACACAATAATAATGGGGAACTTCAACACTCCACTGACAGCATTAGACAGGTCACTGAGGCAGGAATCTAATAAAGAAGTTCTGAACTTAAACTTGACACTTGGCCAATAGAGTATGGTGAGAAGAACACATACATGTACAGAACAGACATGTACAGAATACTCCACCCATCAACTACAAATACATGTTCTTCTCATCTGCACATAAAACATACTTCAATATTGTCCCCATGCTCAGCCATAAAGCAATTCTCAATGAATTTTTAATAATCATGCTAACAATACTCTTGGACCACAATGGAACAAAAATAGGAAATCAATATCAACAAGATTTCTCAAAATCACACAATCACATGGACATTGAATAACTTGTTCCTGAATGACATTTATGTAAATGATAAAATCGAGGCAGAAATTTTAAAATTTTTGAAAGAAATGAAAACAGAAACACAACATATCAAACTATCCGGGATGCTGCAAAAACAATGTTAAGAGGAAAGTTTACAGTGTAAACACCTACCCCCAAAAGTCAGAAAAATCTCAAATTAATTATGTAGCATCATACTTAGAGCAACTAGGAAAACAAGCACTGGCCCTGAAGCTAGCAGAAGAAAAGAAATAAATAAAAACACAGCTAAATTGAACAAAAATGAGACTGAAAAATCCATTCAAAGAATCAATGAAATCAAAAGTTTTTATTTTTAAAAGGATAAATAAGATTGCTAGACTGCTAACTAGACTAACAAAAAAAAAAAGATTCAAATAAGCACAGTAAGAAACTACTAAGATGACATTACAGCTGATCCCACAGAAAGTCAAAAGATCCTCGGAGATGATTAGACAGCACACTTATAATTATAAAAACACTTCTATGCACACAAACTGGAAAATCTGGAGGAAACGGATAAACTTCTAGAAACCCAGTCTCCTAAGACTGAATCAAGAATAAGTTGAAACACTGAAAAGACCAATATTGATTCTGAAGATAAATCAATAATAAAAAACTTACCAACCACAAAAAGCCCTGGACCAGATGGATTCAAAACTGAATTCTTCCAGACATACAAAAAAAGCTGGTACCAAATCTACTGAAAGTATTCCCAAAAAATCAGGGATGAGGGACTCCTTCCTAACTCATATTATGAAACCAGCATCACCTTGATACAAAAACCTGACAAAAATAAAACAAAAAAATCAAATTACAGGCCAATATCCCTGATGAACGTAGACTCAAAAATCCTCAAAAACTATTGGCATACCTAATTCAACAGCACATCAACACATTGATTCACCACAGTCAAATATGCTTCATTCCTGGGATGACAAGTTATTTCATCATGGGCAAATTAATAAATATGATTTATCATATAAACAGAATTTAAAACAAATAGACATGGAAAAACATTTTGATAAAATATAACATCCCTTCATGATAAAAACCCTCAAGAAACAAGGCATCAAAGGAACTTACCTTAAAATAAGAGCCATTTATGACAAATGCACAGCCAACATCACACTGAACAGGCAAAAACTGGAAGTGTTCCCCTTGAGAATTAGAACAAGAAAAAGGATACCACCTCTTACTATGCTTAATCAAAATAGTACTATAAGCACTAGCCAGAGCAATCAGGCAAGATAAATAAATAAAAAGGTAACCAAATTGGAAAAGAAGTCAAATTATTTTAATTCATAGATAAAATGATTTTATACTTTGAAAACCTTAGGGACTTCACCAAAAGGCTATTAGAACTGATAAATGATTTTAGCAAGAATTCAGGATACAAAAATCAATGTACAAAAATCAGTAGCCTTTTTACATACCAATAACATTCAAGTTGAGAGCCAAATAAAGAACACAGTCCCATATACAATGCCACAATAAATTAAACACCTAGGAATATATCTAACCAAAGAAGTGAAAGATCTCTGCAAGGAACACCATGAAACAATACTAAAAAGAAATCATAAATGACACAAATAGAAAAAAAATATTCAAGCTAATGGATTTGAATAATCAATGTCAGTAAAATGATCTTATTGACCAAAGCAATATACAGATTACATGATATTCCTGTCAAGCTTCCAATATCATTTTTCACAGAATTAGAAAAAACTATGCTAAAAGTGTATAGATTTTAAAAATAGCCAAAGGAATCTTAAGCAAAAGGAACAAAGATGAAGGCATGAGAGTACCCAACTTCAACAATACTATGAGGCTACAGTAACCAAATGCACATGGTACTGATAGAAAAACAGACATGTAAACCAATGGAATAGAATAGAGAACTCAAAAATAAAGCCACACACCCACAGCCATCTGATCTTTGACAAAGTCAACAAAAATAAGTAAAAGGGAAAGGACTCCCTGTTCAATAAATGGTGTTAGAATAGCTGGTGGGTCATATGCAGAAGAATGAAACTGGACAATCCCTTCCACCATATGCAAAAAATTAACTCAAGATGGAGTAAAGATTTAAATATAAGACCTCTAACTATGATAATCCTAGAGGGAAACTTAGGAAACACCATTCTGGACATCAGCCTTAGGAAAAACTTTGTTATGAAGTCCTCAAAAGAAATTGGCAACAACAAAAAAAAAAAACGTTGTCAAATGAGACCTAAACCAAAAAGCTTCTGTGCAGCAAAAGAAACTACCAACAGAGTAAACAGACAACCTATGTAATAGAATAGATTCATAAACTCTGCATCCAACAAAGGTCTAATATGCAGAATCTATAATAAACTACAATTGAAAAAGCAAAAAACAAACAAACAAAAAACCCTATTTAGAATTGACAAAAGACATGGACATGCTTGTATGTCTAAAAAAGAAGACATACAAACAACCACGCATATGAAAAAAAAAAGTTCTATATCACTAATCATCAGATAAATGCAAATAAAAACCACAATGAGATATCATCTCACATCAGTCAGAATAGCTACTATTGAAAAGTCAAAAAATGACAGATGTTGGTGAGGCTCCAAGGGAAAAGGAATGCTTATACACTGTTGGTGTGAATGTAAATTAGTTCGGCCACCATGGAAAACAGTTAGGAAATTTCTCAAAGAACTTAAAACAGAACTGCCATTTGATCCAGCAGTCCCATTACTGGGTATAAACCCAGAGGAAAATAAATCAAAAGACATAAGCACTTGTGTGTTCATTGCTGTGCTATTCACACTAGCAAGGACATAGAATCAACCTAGGTGCCCATCAATGGTGGATTAGGGAAGGAAAATATGGTAAATATACTATGCAGCTATCAAAAAGAATGAAATAATGTCCTTTGCAGCAACGTGGATGCAGCTAAAGGTTATTACCCTAAGCGAATTAATTTAGAAACAGAAAACCAAATACTGCATGTTTTTACTTATAAGTGGGGAGCTAAATATTGGGTACTCGTGAATATAAAGATGGCAATAATAGACATTCAGGGCTACTGAGGGAGTGGTTGAAAAGAGTTGAAAAACTTTTGGAGACTATGCTTTGTTCCTGGGTGACAAGATCATTCATGCCCCAAGCTTAATAATCATACAATATCCCCAGGTAACAACTTGAATATGTGGCCCCTGAATATAAAATGAAATTTGAAAATAAAATAAAATTAAATAAATAAATAAAAAGACTGTTTCAGTAACTCGCTCACCGGGAGCTCTCCTTGGTGCTGAAACCTACATCTTGCCTGAAGTATGGATCATTATTATCGTAATTTTTACATTAATAATTTATAGTTTTTGAGGTCAGTCATTTCAATGATATTCTGAGAAATTATATGTCTAGTTATAATTTCTCTAAAATGTAAGTTTACTTTCCAAAGCTACATAACTAGTAGGAGTGAGGTTAGAACTCAAATCCAGTACATTCTACTCAAATGTAGTGTTTTTGTCTCTCCACTTAATTCCAGCTATCCTCAATTATTACTATATGTGGCAACTAGCTAATAATATCACTCCACTTAACTATGAGGGACCCTTTGTCTCTGTGTCTAGAAACCACTTGACAAAGTTTAACACTCTTAAATAGGCATTTTTCAATTGAATTTTGGAACATGGAAGCTGAATGTAATACTATCGATGCTGTCCTATCCTGAGACAAAGAAAACAAGGAGAAATCTGGACACTTGTTCTTTCCTCTTGACCAGGCACTTTCTCTGTCCACAAGATTAAAGAAAAAGGAGTCAGTGAGTACTTAACTCTGACTTACGGATACATGGAAGAGGAGGCTTTCACCCTACTCCACATGGGTGGGAATGTGGGGCTCTTATTGCAGAGAAGCTTTGTACTTTTGCCAATCCACCCAATCTAATCCAACTGTGAATATATAAGGGAGGAAGACTGACTAAATAGACGACATTTTTTTCTCTTAGGTAGGAGACACACAGAGACTGAAAGCTGGTTGAAGGCAGTATAACCTTCAAACAAGACGTACCAATAACCATCACAGAGAACATTTGACACACAAAAGAGGTACACAGAGAATGAAAGCTGGTTAAAGGCAGTATAGTCTTCAAACAAAACATACAAATAGCCAACAAAGAGAATATATCATTTCTAGTGTACATGCCATGAACCAGAAGACCATTAGGTATCCCTAAGTCTCAATTTTGTGGTTATCCTTTCCCTTCTTCAGAGAAAGTACCATGATATCATACTCAAGAACATCAATATCATAAATCTACTATTAAAGCATTTTCTTTACATTTGGAAGTATCTTTTAAATAATAAGAAGAAAAAATCCTTGACCCCTATGGAAGAGTCATGCCGTTATTTATTCAACTCACTTCTTATGCCTGAAATGTAAAGGGGGTTCCTGCTATTGCTGTTTAATGCAAAGACATTGAAACAACAAATAAATCACATGTCTTTTATTGGGACTTGCTTGTTTTCCTATTTATACCATCCTAGACTATCATCACAGAAATTTATACCTCCATCCCCAAGCTTATGACTTCATCAACTTCACCACAAATCTTCCAAAATAAATGCTGATCTTTACCTATACTGAAAGTATCTTGAAATTTTAGTACAATGAGATAGTAAGAATTGTATGAAACACCAAAAAACAAATAGAAGAGACTACCAAAGGCAATACAGCAAAGACTCTTAAATATGTGAATTAATGAATAATTACTGTATAGCAGACTATCTCCAGGACTCTGTAGGCATTACCTCATTTATCCTCACACAAAATCTACAAGGTAGTTTTGTTAACAAATCCATCTTCAAATAAAGAAATTGAGAACAGAGAGGTTAAATAAATTGCCCCTTTTCACCTATCTAGTGAAGGACTATGACTGTCCTTCACTAGTCATAGTAAGCCTAGCCATAAGCAGCAATACCAAATTCAAATTTCCAATATAGCAACCAACAGTTGTCTACTTATTTTTCCTTTTGATTCATCCAAGTAGAATTCTAAAACTTAATGATTACCCTGCTTTAAACATGCATTATCTTTCTCTTTATGAAGAATAACTGGTTTGAAAAATGATCCAGAATTATTATATACCCCATTGATATCTAGAACCATCTATGGCCCTGATGAGTACTTGACAAACTTTTATTTAATTAAAGGATTAACAAGCTTTGAATGTAAGTATGTTTTTAAATTCTAATTTTTACACCTAGGAATCACTCAGAATCTTACATTCAAAATTTTTGACTTTGGACAAACCTGACAGAATAGTCACAGAAAGAAGAGATAATTTGTTCAAGGTCACACCACCAATTAGTGTAAAGCCAGGAAAATCACTGGAGGATCAGATTCCTTTGGTAAGAGGTGAGCAATTTCTCTTCCTGCAGATAATGAGAGGAGGGTTGAAAGGACATCAGAGCAAAGTAGTATGCAAGTAAGTATGTGTTTGCAACTGGGAGCACTTGAGGGGGAGACAAAATCATGGACCTGGAGGAAATGTTTGATAATTGGCAAGTCCCTGTCATGGAAGCAGCAAAGTAGCACAAGGAAATGACAAACTAATGGGAACCCTGGTGGGAAGCAGCTGGCACATATTCTTTCCTGAATTGTAGTTTAAATGATCATTCCCATTCTTGTCAGATGGTCTAGTGTATTTGGACAGCAGCAGTCCCCAGATTTCTACTGCCCTGAGCGGGGGTGGAGTATGTCCGAAGGCGAAGTTGAATCAATGAAGACAGCTGAGAGAGGAGCTTTGAAGGAACAGAATACATTCTGACATAGATTCCAAAGGGGGGATTAAAACCACTGTGTGGATGTCACAGGAAAGCACATCACAAAGTATCGGCTCATCACAGACAAGAATGTTCTAACAGCATAAATGTGCATCACCAGGAGTTGCACTGAAGAAAAGCAGAATGACCTCCCAGTCACTTAAAGCATTTAAGCAGAGGCTGAATGTAAGAAATGCGGTGAAGAAAATTTCAATATCAAATAAGTTGTTAGACTATGTAATTTTTCAACTCTTTTCAAATTCACAGATTTTAATATTTTAAATTAGCTTATATTACAAAATGTATTTCAAAGTTAAACAGGGGGAATACTACCTCACTGTCTTGAGCCCAAAGCAGTGCTCTAATCTAGAATCACCCTAGACCATAGGCTAAGGATCCCAATACCTCACATTTGGATACAATACTTGATAGTCTACGCAGCATTTTCCCCTTCTAGGATCTCATAGATTCCCACAAAATGCTGAGGACAGCAAGGCAGAGACATTATTTTCCATTAGATACAAAGAAATAGGGTCCTTAATTTAGCTCATGGTTATGAAACTCCCATCACTTCATAGGCACTTTTCTAGGTACTGGAGATAGAGTGGTGAAAGAAGTTCTAGACTCACTTCATGAAGTTTACATTCTTGTGGAGACAGACACTGAAGAAAAAAAAGTATGTATTCTGTCCTGAGGGCCTAAATGCTACTGACAAAAATAACCTACGGTAAGAGGATAAAGATTAATGATGTAGAAGGTGCTATTTTATATACAGTGGTGAGGGAAGACCCATGGCTGCCTAGAAAAGAGTATGATAGAGAAAACAGAAAGTACAAAGGCTGTGAGATGAAAGCATTTTTGTGTTTTCAAATAATGGAAATTAGGTAAGGATGGCTAGACTGGAGTGAAAGGGCAGAAAGAGGTAGGAGAAGAGATGAGATTGCATGGGACATGACAGACTGTTCCGTGGACTTTGGCTTTTGCTCTAGGTGAGGTGAAAAGCCATTGCAGGATTGTAAGCACAGAAGTTTATAATAGGCCAGTAGTGGTGGAGGTGGCAGGAGGTGCTTCGATTCTGGATTTATTTTGCAGGTAGAACACTTAACTGGATGCTGGCTGAATAAACATTTTAACCAAGTCTTTCAATCAGTTACATGACATCCTAAATCATTGACTTTGAGCGAGTCATTTCACTCTGTGTACATCGTCACGTTACAATTGGGAAGTTCATGACACTTGCAAACTTAATGTACTTTTTCAGTTTCACACATTTAAAAATACTACTATCAACACTCTTCTTCTGTGACATGGGGATGAAAACACTAGGGTCATTTTGTACACAGGACCTGTTCCTTTGAGATTTACGAAGCCCCGCCTGTTTAGAAAGATGGTACACATCCCACCACCACTCACATAGCAGTTAGAGGCACACAGTTACACACAGAGCTCACCACATGCTCTTGGCATTGAGGTTGCCTGATTTTGTCTAAATATGTATCTGAAATACTCACAGGATCCCTGGGAGGTAACTGACTCACAGAAAGATTGAGGCAATAAGACATGAAAGGCTGGCCTACAGTCACAGAGATCTCGGTGGGAAATGGTTTTAGTCTCATGTTCAATACTATCTTTAGTTGCCCAGCAGCGATTCTCCTAAAATGCTCCACAAAAATATTCATGGAGAGGGCCAGATGGATTCATCAAAACTGACATTTTTGGGTTTAAAAGTAACAGAGATAGTTTACACATTTCAGAAAATGAAGGGGCACTGGACTTGACAATCATGAAATGCTTTGCTGGTGGCATTTGCTTTCTATGCAATTAGAAATTGTTTTTATTGTTGCAAGTGAGATTTACAATATGTATTTCTGAATATAGTTTCAAAAAATTATGTAGGTCTGAATGCAATTTAGAGCTCATGTTAGCAAACTGGAAAGAAAAGTTTTTTACTGGGTGGTTAACTGCTTCTATCCCCTTCTGTGAAAGCTTCTCAGTAGAATATATTCAACGATACCCTCCTCCAAACGACAAATTAATTAAAATTTGTGCTCAATTTCTTCCTCCCATCTGCCTTTTCTGAGTCTCGTCTTCATTTATAGCATTCTTTTGGGATTTCTGGGTTATCATCACTCCAGGAAAGAGCCCAAAAACACATGCACAAAATGTCTTCCCTAGGTGCATTGGATTGTTAAAAGAGGAGTCTAGAAAAATTATTCCTGAATGCTAAAGAATAAATCTTAAGTGGTAGATGCATGGGTTGAATAGTGTGCCCCAAAATTCAGGTTCATTTGAAACCTCAGAAAGTGGACATATTTGGAAATAAGGTCTTTGCTGGTGTAATCAGTTAAGGATCTCAAGATAAAACCATCTTGAATTATAAGTGGTCCCTAAAGCTAATTACTGGTATCCTTGTAAGGTGGTGAGAGGGGGACAGAATAAGGCCATCTGAAAAGGGTCAAAAATTGGGGTGATGCTGCCACAACCCAAACAACACCTGGAGCCTCCAGAAGCTGGAGGAGGCAAGGAGTGATGCTTCCCTAGAGCCTTCAGAGGGAGTACAACCATACCAGCACCTTGATTTGGAACTTCTACCTTCCAAAACTGTGAAAGAACACAAGTTTGTAGTGTTAAGTCAATAAGACTGTAGTAATTTGTTATGACAGCTCTATAACATAAATACAGAGGGATTTGAAGTACGATGGCACTTGCAGAAGAAAGAAAGATATGGGCAGGTGATCGTCACTGAATCCATCAAAGCACAGTAGTGTGTGGAGAACAACTCAGATGCCTATATTTAAAGACACACAGTTCTGGTTAATGGTACAATCTCTGTTGGAAGCAGAATGCCTGGACTGAATCCTAGCCCACCACTTCCTAGATGTGGAGCTTCAGCAAATAACATCTGTATTCTCTAGTTTCTTCATCTGTAACATAGCATTAATACCATATCTCCCTTAAAGAGACATTGTGGTAATTAAATAAGAGAGTGCGTGTTAAACTCGGAACAATGACTGGCACCTAGCACTCAATCAGATATATATATTTTTTTATTTAAAAGAGGCCATGGCCAGGCACAGTGGCTCATGCCTATAATCCCAGCACTTTGGGAGGCTGAGGAAGATGGATCACCTGAGGTCAGGAGTTTGAGACCAGCCTAGCCAACATACTGAAACCCTGTCTCTACTAAAAATACTAAAATTCACTGGGCGTGTTTGTGCACACCTGCAGTCTCAGCCACCCAGGAGGCTGAGGCAGGAGAATCACTTGAACCTGGGAGGCGGAGGTTGTGGTGAGCCGAGATCACACCACTGCACTCCAACCTGGGTGACACAGCAAGATTCCATCCAAAAAAAAAAAGGGTCAGGCACTGACCTTTCCAATTACTCCAATTACTAAGTTTGATCTCTAAAATCATCTTGTTTGAAATGAAACATCGTTTATTAGATAGGTATTCTTTTGTCTTAAAATTAAAAAGTGGAATTATACTCTGTGTTCCTTTCAAAGCATGACCACTACGGAAAAATGAACAAGGGAGAAATTCCCTGAGAACAGAATCCAGAAACTCCAGATTAGCTAAATAAGGCCTCTTGCCTCTCCCTCCATGAGAGAGGCTTGGACCACCCTGCTGTTTGTCTATTGCATTACAGGTTAGCTTTCAAAGCAAGCAGTAGTTCAAAATTCAGGTGGATACAGAGAGCTTCAACTCTGCAATGTTTAATCTCTTGAAAAAGTAACTGAAGCAAACATAATTGTTAATACTTAATAAAACATGTGCCCGTTATATGTTCTTGTCTGTCAGAAGTATTTTTACATGATTACTTGAAATAATGACCTAAGTGAAATTTCAGAAGCAACAATGAAAACACATGAACCAACATGAATCAGGATATAAATACTAAGAGTCATGACAAACTTTAAGGTCAAAGTTCCAGTTAGGCAGTAAGAAAAAAGAACATGGAAACAGGTTGGGCAGAAAAAAGTAGGCAAGAGAAAAAAGAGCCTATATCAGTGCCAAGACCACCTTAGATTTCCCAGTGAAAAAATTGCCATGAACACCTTTCTTGAATGGAGATTACTCATAGAATGAGGGCTTTTAAAGATAGAATCAGTCAGGCGCAGTGGCTCATGCCTGTAATCCCAGCACTTTGGGAGGCTGAGGCAGGTGCATCACCAGAGATCAGGAGTTCAAGACCAGCCTGTCCAACATGGTGAAACCCCGTCTTTACTAAAAATACAAAATCTGGGCGTGGTGGCACACACCTGTAATCCAAGCTACTTGGGAGGCTGAGGCATGAGAATCACTTGAACCCGGGAGGCAGAGGCTGCAGTGAGCTGAGATCGTGCCACTGCACACTCCAGCCTGGGCAACAGAGTGAGGCTCCATCTCAAAAGGAAAAAAAAAAAGATAGAATCAGGAAAGAAATAGACTACAGGGTCCTGTTTTCAGAGAGCACGTCTTGTTCACTCAGGCAGTTCTTAGGACATAGCTGGTCCTATATAAATGTTCCTTGAGTTCAAATGATGAGTACCTTTGACCATGGACAGCAAAGTGAGACACGGACATGGAGCCTAATGATGTTGACTGTAACCAGTGCCTCACCACTTTGTTCAAAAGGAACTTATCGTATCGGCTTATTCTAGAGTGAGGGGTAGGCTGGTTGCTGTTTGAGTTTGGTAGCAGGATGGCACAAGTCCCACTGCTGGTTCATAGGTCCCAGTTCCCACACTTGGGATAACACTGAGCAGTTTCGGTTCCTGCTGTCACTTCTCAGAGTAATAGTTTTGCAGAATCGAGTGTAGTGAGAGGCACCGCCTTAGGGAATAGCGCCTGAATGCAGTCAGGGCTCCGACTAGCAGAAATCCCTTTATGCCAAATCTTGTTAAGCATAACTTATAAGTGATGCTATTGAAATTGCTCCAGAGCCCAGATGGGATGTCTGTAGCCATCAGAAACCTTCATTTCCAGGACTCAGCCAACTGGGGGATGGCCCTGAGCCTGGCAGCATGGATAGTTCTTTACTCAGCAAGCTTAACCACATGAAGCCCGTGCATATAGTGATAATGAGCCTCTCTCTGCCCTTCAGTGGGAAGAGCAAGTGTTTTCCCTCTGTTCCATACATTGTGACTATATTTCAGCTGTAAAGCTGCCCTGGTGGTCACTTGAATCTTAGTTCACTGCATGATATTCTGGGCCAAGAAATACATGGTAAGGAGCCTTTTTCCTGCTGTCAGAGGCACTTGCAGATGTCCAGGATCTGAGAATTTATAGGAAGATAAACACTATCAAGGCATCATATCCCTTCAGTCTTGTACAGAGCAGGACCTGGGAAGCTGATTATCTCCATGGATCTCCCAATGTACCATGCAGAACCCAGAGATGCTATCCCCAGGATAGAACAGAAGCAGGAGGGAAAGTAAAGAAGTTCCATACATGATAGGGAGTGGCTGATGTCCCCTACATGATAGAGAGTGACTGATGTCCCCTACATGATAGGGACGGGTTGATGTCCACTCCCTCAACTGCTTTAGTGGCTTCCTTATCTTACCTGGTCATTTCCCTAAAAGATGGCAGATTTGACTTGCCTTTTGGGTTCCCAAGAATTCAGAGTAAGATATATGACCAGACCTCCCTCCTAGACAGATGGCTAGAGCAAACTTCTTTGGAGTGATTGATGATTCACTGGCACTTCTGCCTGGGCCAACACTGAGGCTGGGGGGTCTGAAGCTGCAGAGCCATCCTTGTAAGCAGAGAGATTAGCTCTTTGTGAGTCAGGTTTGTAATCAGCTCAGAGTACCCTTGCACAGGACCACCTCAGGACCATCTGCTTTCTGCTAGATGTGCAAACCCAGATCCACACACTTGCCTACTGCTTTGCCATGGCTGGGATGGAATGATACATTTTTCTACCCCCTCAGAGAGCTCTATAACAGAAAGCATCTCCCTTCAAGTCCCACCCCTTGAGCTCAGAAAAGTGAGGATGGCTTGCCAAGGCTGAAAAATTTTCATTCCTGTACATCTTCACTATTACCACGATGAGCCAGTTACAAGTAGTTTATCTGTTTATTAAAGTAAATTCAGTGATCCTTCTGGCAGGAAGTGGGGGAGGGTGTACTTTTAGCTATAAAAGTTGAGCAGAATACAGTGTGTATTTCAAAGGTGCATCTTATACCTGACCCCTGCTCTTAAATCACAGTGCCTTTGCCCAAGGTATTGGCATGTTGGTTCTCATCTGAGCGTCTACTGGACGATGTGTGAGCTTCTCCCTGTGCTATATTCTTTGTGAGATCAGGGACAAGAGGTACTTGTTTATTTATATAATACTATGCCTAATACATCTTAGCACTCAAATATGTGATGGATAAAGAATAAATTCATTAAAGAATAAAGTAATGGTCCCATAACCCTTGGTTGAAATACAGAGTTTGGCTGCTGTTTGCTTTTTTGTTTTCCAGTTTTGTTTTTGGTTTTGTTTTGTTTCAATATGGGATCCTAGGGCAAAACTGTACTAAATCATAAGTTCTTTAAGTTTGGGAGGAAAAAAGCCTGCAGAACTAAGGCCTGCCTGACTACACAACTGTCTTGTGGAACATACAGAACAAGCATTGTTTCCATTGTAAAGATGGAGAAACTGGAATTCAGCGAGAATTTGCCTGCCAGAAGCTGAATCAGAGCTGTTCCCCTACGCTGCCCCTCTTCCTGAGAAGACATCCAAAAATAGTTCCTCTGTGAGAGTCCCGCAGTGCCCCAGATGCCCTTTCAGCTGTACTTCATCAAAACACCATGACCAGCCATGACGCTTCTTCCTATGAAGCAAGGCTCATTTCTACACCCCTTCTTCAAATGCTAGGTGAACATACTCCTCTAACCTCCACTTCAGAGTTTCCTAAATCACCACCTATGTGTCCCCCACCCGGGGAGTTACTGGCAATGTCCAATGTCCCCAAAATAGCTTTTATTAGACTTTGGCATTTTTGGTAACTTTAGTCAGAAGGTTCTCTGGCCAGAGAAACCTTAACTGGGTCAAGCCCCCTCTATGAGAAAGGCACTCTCTGGCACATGTGCAGGGGCACAGGATCGAGGTGAATGCTGGCTTAGGCCAGCTGTTCCTCCAAATGCACAGCTGGCTGGTAGCCCCCGTTTGTCTGCCAGAATCAGATCAGGGCAGTGTGGATGAGCCAGAGAGGCAGGCGGTTCAACTCCTTGGCATGGGGCAGCAGGTTAATTACATTCCGCCCCTGCCCAGTGGTGTGCAGCTCGCTCCTAGCACGTGTGTGGGCAAGACAAGCAGACAATCACCTGAAGTTCACAGGCCTGCCCTCCTAGGCAGCTTGACATAGGCAATAACTGAGGTTGATGAAAAAGACAACGTCTGGAGGGAGGGAGAGAGGGGAAAAGCATGACAGAGGTAGAAATAAGTGAACAGAAGAGAGAAGTGAGGGAAGGAAGAGCAGAGAGAAAGAGAAAAGGAATTCTAGCACTGTTCAACCTTCTTCAACCTGCTTTTCTGGTCCTTCTCTCACCCACATTACAGGTTCTAAGGGCATTTCTCACCTAGAAATACTTCTGAGGAAATAACGACGAAGTTACAACAAAGCATTTCTGTTACCTCCCATCATTCAACATCTGCGCCAACCCATGGGAGAGCCACATTCTCTCACCAGTATTCATGAGAGATACTTCAGATGTGGGGCTCTTTATCAGAGCACTTCTGTGTGCTTTATTTCATTGTGTCTTCACAACAGTCTTGTGGAACATACAGAACAACAGTTGTCTCCGTTGTAAAGATGGAGAAACTGGAATTTAGAGATGTATGTTCTCCTCCAAGATCACACAGCAGTGGCAGAATAACAAAAGCCAGGTTTCTTGACCAACCTGAACCAGTCTGCATAATGTTTATATAGAGAGAGGGCAGCCCACTTGAATCTGTGAAGGAATACTCCAGAGATTACGGGGAATACTGGAGATGTAGTAATCCATTGCTGTCATTTATGTTATTTATTTGGCTTCGACCACGAAAGTACCTGCTAAATCACTTGTCATCTTGGAAAGGGGGAAGACAAGATATAGCAGTCATCTCTTCTCTAGCCCTTACCTCTGACACTGATGGCTATATTAGTCGAGCTACACTGGTGCTTTGGATTATTCAAAGCGCCTAGAAAAATACATTTCTTTGTCAAGGTCTTGGGTCAAGGTAGGATGAGGGTATTCCAAAGGGATATGTTAGGGCTACATGTAAGAGAAAAAATCCCAGGTACAGGAGGCCAGGGAGGGATCCTGCCTAGAGGGGAAGGCAAACGCCTCTGTAGAACCTCAGTGTTCTGCCTCTGATCTGTCAGCAAATGTATTGAAGGGAGGCTCAGAGCACATCCTAGCTTTCCCCCTCTCCCATCCCCAGCACCTTGGGCATACATTCACTGCATATTAAACTTTTATATTTAATTGTATTGTTTACTACTTATATCCGTGCGTGAGTATTGAATATCCTACAGAAGTGGCACCCAAGAAACAGTTTAAATGACTTGTTCAGGTACATTTAGCATATTCAGTGGTATTGCAGATATGCATTTTTGTTCTTATAGACACTATTTATACTCTATTGCTTATATTATACAGTCTTCCCAAAGACACCGAAAGAAATTTAATGCCATGCTCTAGGCCCTATCTATCCATACCCTGCTGCCTCAGTAGTTATGGGACAAGAACTTTCACTGGAGTCAGAGTAAGTGGACTTCTGCTAGTTATGTGTCCATGGGCCTAGCATGTCAGCCTGTGGGCTCCAGCTTTATCACCTCTAAAATGCTTGGACTCGATTTCAAAGGCCCCTTCCAGCTTTAACATTCGATGACTCCATTGTTACTTGGCCTACCACATCCACCTGTCTGCAGTGTACAGCAAGAAATAAGCCTCCGTTCCACATAACCACTCAGCTCCCTGCCTCCATGGGCAGCCCGACCCCCAGAGTTTCAGTGGAGCAAAAGAAAGTTGATTCTGGAAGACGCATTGCCTGCCTCCCCCTCCCCTGATCCCCTCTTCCCCTTCATGTCTCCTATCCACACCTGTCTTTGGGCCTCAGCTTCCTGGGTCACAGCAGGGGAAACTCCTACCCACTAGTTGGGTTGGTTTTATTTTGGAGAAGAGAAAACAGCTGGGTGATTTTAAAGATGGAACTTAAGATCCACTTAACTAGTCAGCTCCAGTTGTCAGGCCCCCAAAGCTGCATTTAAGGATGGGAGTTGTGGATGTGACGGGAAAGCAAAGAAACCCAGATGCTTTGTCCTCCCCTAGCAGGAGAGAGCTGTATACTTTTTGAGATTTTCCCAAAGAACTTCTGCTGAGTTGCTTTGGTCTTATTCTTCTCTTTATAAAAGGTATTCACTAGTGTTGGTCTTTCGAGCCTTATGGCTTAGAAAAGAAAGAGTGTCAGCAAGTTAACAAATTAAACATATTCTAACTGGCTAGGCCAGCAAAAGCTAATTTTACATGTTCTCAGCCTAACCTATCCCCAGATCCTGATATGTATCTAAATGATGGAAAGCCCTGATCAAATTCATAAAATATTTTGCAGCACAGTAAAACAGATCTAATGGATCCATTTCTCATTAAAAAGGTCCATGCCAGGAACATCTGATGCTATATAACTGTCTGATTCAATTTAGCAGGCCAAGCCTGACTAATCCTATCTTTGAACGGGGGTGAATTTATTTCCCCTGAAAACATAATTAATTTCCCCCACAAGCTGGCATGTTATATACTCCAAACCTATATTGTTACAAGGCATTACTACCATATTGATCAAAACTAACCAATCCAGTAAACAAAACTGAGAAAAAGTTTCATACTGTAAATTAATATTTAAGAGCCATAAGCAATGAAATCTAAATCTTAGTAAAAGCTGCCTAGTATCTTCAGCCTAAGACAGGTTCAGAACACTTGGAAGCAAACCTGTTCAAAGTTCACCTGTTCTGAATTCACAGCTGCTATCAAGAAAGAAAATCTGATTTTTCAAACTTTCTTAGGAATCAATAGATTAAGATAAACAATACTATACAACATGAAGATGACCAGACCCTGAATCAGAACCAGGGTCTATTTTCAGTTCTATCTCTTGCTCACTATGTGACCCTGGGAAAAAAAATCCTTCCTCTCTCAGGACCCTAATTACTTATTCTCTCATGTGAGGGTTTTAAACTTGCCTTTTTGATTGCATCCAGCAGTATTATCTTTGGCTCTAAATGAATGTTAATTACGTAGACAGACTTCTAATGTGGGCCCTAAGTATTTAGGACTCTAGTCCCAAAGTCACACACACTTACCTAGTTAACCCCAAAGTCGTCTTTGATGGTCTCTCATTTTAGAGTACTGCCTTCAGAGATGTGTATATTTCTCCTTATAGCCATTTTTATGTGTAGTTCTTTGTGTTTTTCCTGGTAAACTATTATAATACCTCATACAGGATTTCCCATGTTCATTGAATATCTCCATTTCTCCTTTGGGCATAGATAGGTTTATATATCTCTACTCTCTTGGAATCAGGCATGCTTTAGCCAATGAAATGTGCAAAGCGACAACAGAGGTGACCCACAATTTTCTGCATTTTCTTCCTCTGCCACTGCTGACAATATTATAGAATGTGGCTGCTCCATTTTCCTGGGTGTAGGGGCAGATACAGCAAAGCAGAACTCCCAGCCAACCAACAGGGGAGCACAAGTGTTAAGCAAATGTGTGTTTGATGAGGCCACTGAGAGTTAATTGATGCAACTCCACTTCAAAAAGACTATCACTTGTGTGGGCTCTTAGAAGAAGAAGAGTAAGGTATAGGCAAGAAGTGTATATTCCACCTATATACAACAGAAATCCTGGGTTCTTAAGGGATCTGTTATAAAACTGTTTTAGAAGTGTTTGCCCAATAGTAACTTCGACAAGACCTTTGGGTGTTGCAAAATGAAGTATCAGAGACAGATCAGAGACTCCATGTTGACTCAAGAAAAAACAACAATTACAGAGAAACCAAATAATAAAACCATAGTCGCTGAGTCACAGGAGTGGGTTTAGGTACAAAGGAATTGATTTTAAGATGCTTAAGAGGCGAATTACAGAGGGGGTGCCCGGTCTGAATGCTCAGGGCAAAAAGTCCCCCATGGGTTTGCTTCACTATTACATTCTATCTGTTTTGCAGCGTTGCCATGCCTTAGTAATGTGGTCGTAATTTTTGGTTTGTTTCTGTCAGCTTTAGCCTACTGAGCAGTCTTGAAACGCAACCATGCATAAAATCAGCTAAAAGGGGGCAAGTCAAACTCATGAGAAGGTATGTTCTGGATTACTAACCTAAATATTTTTTATCCTTACTCTGTGTTTCATAACAATGCAACAGCATTAATTTTCCCTACCATTGTAAACATTATTAATTGCTGTAAGTTAAGCAAAGAAACACCATTAATTCCTAAAGTCAAAACAGAGGAGCAACAAGCAGTAGATTCGCTGCCTTCCTTACCAAAGTCAGAGCCCAGGACAACAGCGATAAAAGGTGTGTGGGGTGCTTCTTGTCAGCAGCTTCCTAGCTGCCACCTTTTAGCATCTGGGGCCCACTTCATATTTGCCAACCTATGGATCCTTGAGAACCATAACCAGGGTTATAATACTAGCTGTGGGAGGAAAAAACTGAAGCCAGGTGTATAACTGACATTTTTGCATCAGACAGATGTAATTAGTACCAAGTTCCACAGCCTGCAAAATAAGTTTACATTATCTGAATTGCAGATTTCCCCACCTGCTTCCAGTGCAGCCTTGACGGTGTGACTCTGCCACTGCCATAGATTTTTCTGTTGCTAAAGAGTTGTTCTGTGAACCAGATAATGAGGCCACTACGAGGGCTGTGGATAGAAAACTTGGCTGCCCATTAGAATTACCTGAGGAGCTTTTGAAAGCCTGGCTCCCCAGGCCACACCCGACCAACTGCCTAAGCATTTACAGGAGTGTGACCCAGGCATCAGTGACTGTTTATATTGTTTAATCCCCCCCAACCAGGTGATTTTAAAAGAACAAGAAAATCTTTTTTGGGTCTTCTCCCTGTAGATTCTTATTTAATTGGTATAGGTAGCAGCCTAAGCATCAGGAATTTCTAAAAGCTCTCTAGGTGATTCCAATGTGCAATCACATTTAAAAATGACTCCTATAGAGAATAGAGACATAAAGAAAAGTCAGAAGTGCTGTCTCTCTGACCCTAGCATCCTGAAGATAAAAGGCCCTTGGAGGGCTTATAAAAGTAAAGTGTTTAGATTAATTCATTCAATTTATTCATTCCAAACTTGTAACAGTCTATGAGCATGAGGCAAACACCAGGCCCAGAAGATACATTATACAAAAGATCAAAACAAGCCAGGCATGGTGGTTCATGCCTGTAACATTTTGCAAGGTCAAAGCAACAGAATCACTTGAGCTCAGAGTTCAAGACCAGCATAGGCAACATAGGGAGACCTTGTCTCTAAAAAAAAATAAAAATCAGCTGGCTGTGGTGGCACATGCCTGTGTTCCCAGCTATTTGGCAGGCTGAGGTGGGAAGACTATTTGAACCTAGGAGGTCGAGGCTGCAGTGAGCCATGACTATGCTACTGTACTCCAAAAAATCAAAAAAGAAAACACCAAACACCCTGGAGCTCAGAATCCAGCTTAAGTGTTAGAATAATGTACAATAGATGTGATGAAGCAACTAGAATATGCATAAATTTCTAGGGGGTGGGAGGATAAAAAAAACAGATAACATGGAACAGCCACTTTGCAAAACAGTTTGGCATCCACTTAAACATAAACTGACCACATGATATAGCAACTGCACTCCTAGGTATTTATCCAAAAGAAATAAAAAGATAGATCAATACTTATCACACTTATTATTGTATATAAATGTTTATAGCAGCATTATTTTTAATCACTAAAAACTGGAAGCTACCAGCATGTATTAGTTTTCTGTTGCTGTACAAGTTAACACAAATATAGTGGCTTTAAAAATGCAAATTTATTCTCTAAAGTCTGGTCATGGCTTAGCTGCTTCAGTTCTCAAAGTGTTAGCTGGGCTGCAGTCTCATTTGGAGGCCTGACTGGGGAAGAATTTGATTCCAGGCTTACTTAGACTATGGACAGAATTCATTGTCTTGCTTCTGTCTGACTGAGGACACTAGTTTTTCTCTGCCTGTTAGCTGAAGACTGCCTTTAGCTTCTAGAGACCACCCTTAGCTCTTTACCATATGGACTTCCTCAACTTTATCAGACCAGCAATGAGTGCATAAATGAGACTTCTGGTAAAACAGTCTCATACAAGGTAATGTAATCATGAGAGTAACATTACCTTTGCTACATTATATCGGTTAGAAACAAATCACAGATCCCATCTATACTTATTGGGGGGAAGATAAATCAAAGGCATAAACACCAGGAGGCAGAAATCACAGGGGGTCACCTTAGAGTCTGTCCACCACACCATGAGTGTATCAACTAGGAAATGGATAAGCACACTATGGTATATGCATACATAAAGTAATGAAATATAAAATGCACACAATGAAACACTACTCAGCAATAAAAAAAAAAATGAACTACTAACACACACAAAACATGAATGGTTCTTAAGTGAATTATGCTAAATGAAAATAGCCAAAATCAAAAGGTTACATACTGAAGTAACCCATGTATATGATCTTAGAGAAAAGGCAATACTAGACAGACAAAGATTTGTGGTTTCCAAGAGCTCAGGATGTTGGGAACAATTGAATTGACTACAAAGAGGCATGAGGGAACTTTTCTAAGTAATGGAAATGTTCTATATCTTCATTATGACAGGTAGTCATGCAACTATATGCATTATTCAAGATTCATAAAGCCCAAAAAGGTGAATTTTACTATACAGTATATAAATTATATCTCAGTAAACCTGACTTTAAAAAATAAATGAACAGAGTGACAAAGAAGCTAGCTAGCAGTAGACAGGAAACGTCCCTTTGATCCTATTCAGATTGCATGCCCTAGTGAGTAGCCCCCAGAGAAACTTCAGTAAAGCCTATAATACAAGTTGTATATTAATACTATTCTACCAATGCATTTACTAATTGCTATTTTATGTAAGTTTTGAATGCTGCTTTCATCATTAAAAGCACATAATATGTGGGCAGAGTGTGAGGTTGCTTAAAATAGGGGGGGCAGGACTCATCCTCTGAGTCGCCACAATATTAAAGTTGAAGTCTTCAAGTAGACTACAAAAACAAAACAAGACAAAACAAAAGAACATCACCATTTATTCAGAAAAACTTCTTCAAACAGGCTGCAATAAAGACAGGTGCAAAAAGGCCTGATGGCATTTAAGTCACCTGATGGCATTCTATCCCCATTTATGGGTCTATAAACTTAATCCTGCTTAGCATATTTCAGAGGGCAGCCTATGACAGAGGGACAGGGAAAGCTTATCAAGGGCTTTATATTTCTAGCAGTGGATTCAAGACTATCCCTCTTACCAAACATTTGTCAATAAACTTCTGAATTTCTGGTAATGTCAAGACTTATAACCAAGACACATTGTAGAGAGATATGAAAGAGACTCATCATAGAGAGAAATTTTGACTTATTAAAAAAAAATGATGAGAACCACTGAAGAATTATAAACATGAGGATGGCAGAATAACATTTGTATCTTAGGAATGTTCACACTTTAAACAGTATGAGAGATGAACTTCAGGGCAACACCAGAAGCCAGGAGAGCAGTTAGGATACTATTACACAACACCAGAAAATAAAAGATGAACAAAAGCAGTCAAAACAAGCAGAGAGAGGGGAGAGATTTATTGCAGTATTATTTGGAAGATAAAGTCAATAGGGGGATAGCAAAAACAGATTATGAAAGCTGTGTGTCTGGCTTGGGTAACTTCATATGTACCCAATAAAAGACAAGCAGAGATTGGAGCTATAAGGAACTTGTTTTTCAGACTCTGAGTTTGATACAGGTGGAGATTTCTTGT
Organism: Ateles fusciceps; assembly: GCA_036589455.1. Lineage (NCBI taxonomy): Eukaryota > Metazoa > Chordata > Mammalia > Primates > Atelidae > Ateles > Ateles fusciceps. The sequence goes on along the minus strand of JAZHEH010001241.1, from coordinate 4,737,620 downwards.
AGGCAGATACCCATGGTCTGGACTTCAGATAACAATACCGGGTTAGAGAGAAAGAGATCATCATGGCAGACCAGAGGCAGGACTAGATTGCAGCTCTGACTCAGATGGAGAGAGCAGTGTGCAGAGGCTCACACCATAAATTTTAGCTCCAGAACAACTGCAAGAATAAATCAGGAATCCCAAGAAAGACCCACAGACCCTCTAAAGGAAGTGGACTGCTCCTGCAAGACCCAGAGACACCCAAATACTGTGCTGGTATCCACAGCTGAGAGACCCATAGATGGTTCACATCACAGGACTCTGGGCAGACATCCCCCCTGTACCAGCCCTGAGCCTGGTAGATTTGCTGGGTGGCTAGATACAGAAGATAGATAACAATTCTACCAGATATTCAAAGAAGAATTGGTACCAATCCTATTGACACTATTTCACAAGATAGAGAAAGAGGGAACCCTCTTTAATTTATTCTATGAAGCCAGCATCACCCTAATACCAAAACCAGGAAAGAACATAACCAAAAAGAAAACTACAGACTGATATCCCTGGTGAACATGGATGGCAAAATCTTTAACAAAATACTAGCTAACCAAATCCAACAACATATCAAAAAGATAATTCACCATGGTCAAGTGGGTTTCATACCAGGGATGCAGGGGATGGTTTAACATACAGAAGTCAATAAATGTGATACACCACATAAACAGAATTAAAAATAAAATCACATGATTACCTCAATAGACACACAAAAAGCATTTGACAAAATCCAGCATCCCTTTATGATTAAAACGCTTAACAAAATCAGCATATAAGGGACATACCTCAATGTAATAAAAGCCATCTGTGACAAACCCACAGCCAACATAATATTGAATTCGGAAAAGATGAAAGCTTTCACTCTAAGAACTGGAACAAGACAAGGATACCCACTCTCACCACTCCTCTTCAACATAGTACTGGAAGTCCTAGCCAGAGCAATCAGACAAGAGATAGAAAGAAAGGGCATACAGATCAGTAAAGAGAAAGTCAAACTGTCACTCTTTGCTGACGATATGATTGTTTACCTCAAAAACACTACAGACTCCTCCAGAAAGCTCCTAGAACTGATAAAAGAATTCAGCAAAGTTCCTGGATACAAGATTAATGGACACAAATTAGTAGCTCCCCTACACACCAACAGCGACCAAGCAGAGAATCAAGAATCCAACCCTTTTTACAATAGCTGTGCACAATGTGCGTGCACACACACACACACACACACACACACACACTCTCTCTCTCTCTCTCTCTCTCTCTCTCTCTCTCCTCTCTAGGAATATACCTAACTAAGCAGGCGAAAGACCTCTACAAGGAAAACTACAAAACACTGCTGAAAGAAATCACAGATGACACAAACAAATAGAAACACATTCCATGCTCATGGATGGGTAGAATAAATATTGTGAAAATGACCATACTGCCAAAAGGAATCTACAAATTCAATGCAATCCCCATCAAAATACTACCATAATTCTGCATAGAATTAGAAAAAACAATTATAAAATTCATATGGAATAAAAAAAAAAAGAGCCCACATAGCCAAAGCAAGGCTAAGCAAAAAGAGCAAATCTGGAGGCATCACACTACCTGATTTCAAACTATACTATAAGGCCATAGTTACCAAAACAGCATGGTACTGGCATAAAAATAGACACATAGACCGATGGAACAGAATCGAGAACCCAGAAATAAACCCAAATACTTACAGCCAATTGATCTTTGACAAAGCAAACAAAAACTTAAAGTGATAAAAGGACACCCTTTTCAACAAATGGTGCTGGGATAATTGGCAAGCCACATGTAGGAGAATGAAACTGGATCCTCATCTCTCACATTATACAAAAATCAACTTAAGATGGATTAAAGATTGAAATCTAAGACTTAAAACTATAAAAATTCTGAAAGATAACATTGGAAAACTCTTTCTAGACATTGATGTAGGCAAGAATTTTATGACCAAGAAACCAAAAGCCAATGCAATAAAAACAAAGATAAATAGCTGGGACTTAATTAAACTAAAGAGCTTTTGAATGACAAAAGCAACACTCAGCAGAGTAAACATACAACCCAAAGAGTGGAAGAAAATCTTCACAATCCATACATCTGTCAAAGGACTAATATGCAGACTCTACAATGAACTTGAACAAATCAGCAAGAAAAAAATCAAACAATCTCATCAAAATGTGGGCTAAGGACATGAACAGAAAATTCTCAAAAGAAGATATACAAATGGCCAACAAACATGAAAAAATGCCCAACAACATTAATGATCAGGGAAATGCAAATCAAAACCACAACACGATACCACCTTATTCCTGCATGAATGGCCATAATCAAAAAATCAAAAAGCAGTAGATGCTGGTGTGGATGCACTGATCAGGGAACACTTCTACACTGCTGGTGGGAATCTGAATTAGTAGCGCCACTATGGAAAACAGTGTGGTGATTCCTTAAAGAACTGAAAGTAGAACTACCATTTGATCCAGCAATCCTACTACTGGGTATCTTCCCAGAGGAAATGAAGTCATTATCGGAAAAAGATACTTGTACATGCATGTTTATTGCAGCACAATTTGCAATTGCAAAATCGTGGAACCAACCCAAATGCCCATCAATCAATGAGTAGATACAGAAACTGTGAGATATAGATATATGATGTGTGTGTATATACATATACACACACATCACATATATATATGAGATGAAATACTACTCAGATGAACAAATACTTTCATCTTATATATATAAGAGATATCTATCATAGTATATAAATAGTGTATAAATACTATTATATATATATATCTCATATCTCATACATATGAGATATATATATATAGTAGTATTTCATCTCATATATATATGTTGAAAGCATTCCCTCTAATAAAGGAATGAATTAACGGCATTCGCAGTGACCTGGATGAAATTGGAGACTGTTATTCCAAGTGAGGTAACTCAGAAATGGAAAACTAAACATTGTATCTTCTCACTGACAAGTGGGAGCTAAGCTATGAGGACACAAAGGAATAAGAATGATACAATGTACTCAGGGATCTTGGGGATAAGGGTGGGAGAAGGGCGAGAGATAAGACTACAAATAGGGTGCAGTATATGCTGCTCAGATGATGAGTACACCAAAATCTCACAAATTACTGCTAGAGAACATACATAACTGAACACCACCTCTACCCCAATAACTCACGGAAAAATAAATAAATAAATAAATTTTAAAACTTGATGGACGTCTCTCAGGACAACTGGCATAAGCACCACAAGACCTGAGCTAGAGAAAGCCTTACCACAAGAAGTGAAAGTATGAGCTTGGGTGCCTATCTGGCTGTCAACACTAAGACTGGCTCCTGCTGCATCAACACAGTCCATGTGCAGGAAAGGAACAAGTAATATCGTGCCCTGGGGCCGGACATGGGGGCTTCTCCTGGGCTTAGAGTGTTGTACTTGCCAAACAATGACCATCGATGTTGTCTACAATGCATCCAATAATGAGCTGGTCTGTACCAAGACCTGGTGAAGAACTGCATTGTGCTCATCAACAGCACACCATACCACAGTGGTACTAATTCCACTATGCACTGCCCCTGGGCCACAAGAAGGGGACCAAGCTGACTGCTGAGAAGGAAGAGATTTTAAACAAAAAGGGATCTAAAAAAATTTATAAGAAATATGATGAGATAAAAGAATACCAAAATCAGCACTCTCCTGGAGGAGTAGTTCCAGCAAGGAAGGCTTCTTCCATGTATCACATCAAGGCTGGGGCAGTGTGGCAGAGCAGATAGCTACGTGCTAGAGGGCAAGGAGTTGGAGTTCTATCTTAGGAAAATCAAGGCCCAGAAAAGCAAACAAATCCTCATCCTTTCTGTCTTTGCTCATGTAATAAGTGTTTAGACTGAGCGCAGTGGCTCATGCCAGTAACTCCAGCACTTTGGGAGGCCGAGGTGGGTGGATCACAAGATCAGGAGTCCGAGACCAGCCTGGCCAATGCAGTGAAACCCCATCTCTACTAAAAATACAAAAATTAGCTGGATATGGTGGCATGCACCTGTAGTCCCAGCTACTCGGGAGGCTGAGGCAGAAGACTCACTTGAACCCAGGAGGCAGAGGTTACAGTGAGCCAAGATCATGCCACTACACTCCAGCCTGGGCAACAGAGTGAGGCTCTGTCTCTAAAAAAAAAAGTGTTTATTGTTTTGTAAAAAAAAAAAAAAAAAATTCTAGGTTATAGAATAAATTTCATGGCAACATATAAGGGCAAGTGAAAACTGTGGGTGAGTTTGCCTACAAGAAGGAGTACAGTCCATACTGAATAGGTTGCATAATGAATGTGGAAGAAAGAAACAGAAATCGTTGTGAACAAAAGGGACAATGCCTTGCTAGGAGCATTTTTCACCATTTCCCTAAATGTTGGCAGAGTTTTTCTTTTGATTTTTTTTTTCTTCAAGAAAATACCAGAGCACTAAAAACACTGGAGAGCATATAAGATGCTGCTCATATCCAAGTGGAGATACAAATTATTCCAACTGGAGAAGGTAAACGAACACTCCAATAAAAAAAAAAAAAAGACAGACAAGGTCCTAAGTCAAAATAAAGTCAACAGTATGGGGCAGAGAGGATGACACTAACTGGGAAGAGTCATGTTCTTGCCTGGTGGCTATAAGGATGAATGCCGAAACAATACTCAAGTGTTGCTCAAGTAATGAAAACCTAGAAGTAATCTACGTGGATTAAAGTTTCCCATTGGTTCTATTTCTCTTGCAAACTTGTGGTGCATGCTTGCACATGAGGCATTGCCCATTTACCGGTGAGAAAAATGAGGCTCCTTCGAGATTTTTCAGCTAGACTCAGCACACTGTGTTGGAAAAGGACTTGACTAACCATCTAGTTTATCTCTTGGTCTCCTAGGGAGAAAGCAACAACTGCTGCTCCAAAGGCAAGTGCAGTACCAGTCAAGTCTGGGAAAGCAGCTGCCAAGTGTTGCTTGGTGGATAAAGCACTGAACTGATGACCTGGAGAAGCCCCAAGAGTCACCATATACCTGCCACTCACTGGGTGAACTTGAACAAGCTGCTGACATTCACTGGCCTTAGATTCCACATCTATATACAAGAGAGTTACCTAGTTTTGATAATTACTGGGGTTCTTTCTGGATCTAAAGTTTCATTACTTGAATTATTTCTTACTTGGTTACATGCTTTGGGTCTTTTTAAATTTTATTATTATACTTTAAGTTCTGGGGTACATATGCAGATTGTGCAGGTTTGTTACATAGGTATACACGTGCCATGGTGGTTTGCTCTATTCATCACCTCATCACCTACATTAGGTATTTCTCCTAATGCTATCCCTCCCCTATACCCCCACCCTCTGCTAAACCTCCCTTAGTCCCCCACCCCCTGAGAGACCCAAGTGTGTGATGTTCCCCTCCCTGTGTCCATGTGTTCTTATTGTTTAATTCCCACTTATGAGTGAGGACATGCAGTGTTTGGTTTTCTATTCTTATGTTAGTTTGCTGAGAATGATGGTTTCCAGCTTCAACCATGTGCCTGCAAAGGACATGAACTCATCCTTTTTTATGACTGCATAGTATTCTATGGTGTATATGTGCCACATTTGCTTAATCCAGTCTATCATTGGTGGGTATTTGGGTTGGTTCCAAGTCTTTCCTATGGTGAACAGTGCCACAATAAACATATGTGTGCATCTTTATAATAGAATGATTTGGGTACATACCCAGTAATGGGATTGCTGGGTCAAATGGGTTTTTAATATCTCCACTCTAAAGATGATTGAAACAGAAGAAATTGAAGTTCCCACCAAATGCTTTTACATATTATTCCAAAATAGCTTTGGGGTGTAGGCAGGAAACATTTATGATAACTAAGCTAACAAAGCTGGGCAGAAACAAAATGTAAGGAGTAGCAACCCATATATATTCTACAATGAGAACAATCAACAAAGCTTTGCATTATCTGAGTGACACACAGGGAAGCTGGTTTTCAGCTTAACCCATTTGGAGTACTCCTATTTGTAAATTATGCAGGTTCCATTATGTCCATTTAACCATAATGTTGCAGGTATGAAACACTCTGGTGAATATTATTATTATTAATTGCATTACACTATGGATTAATAGTTCTCTGTGAATCAGAATTCAATAAAATTAAACATCAGACTAAATATAATAGAAACACTATGAGAATGTAGAGGAAGATTAGGATTCTGATAAAAGCCTTCAAGATGGAATAAGATTAATTCAGCAATAAATATTTTTGAGTGTTTATTATACACACATTTTTGTGCTAGAGGTTATAGGATTTCAATTTTCTAATTTGAACTTGAAAGGAAATTTTACTATATTTGGGTTTTTTAATTGGGACCATTCTCGTGCCCACTAGGGAAGTTAAATGTTAATCCCTTATCAGGAAGTATCAAAACCATCTGTTTAGATTACTCTTTGATAATATATTAGGCATATGAGGTTTCTGCTTCATAAGGAGTTATTTTTATAATTTTTCTATAAACAAAACCAAACAAAAGCAGGTACTTCAAATGTTTCCTTGGACACCTTTGCCTTAAGCAAACAGTTTTGCTCATGCATCCCTTTGAGTCTGCTCATTCTTTGGGGCTGCACTGACATTTGCTTTTAACAAAGCAAAAAAGCCTTTACTGTCTTGTTTTGCTGCTCCCTATCAAAGGCATGCTGGGTGATGCCCATGAAAATCACAACTGCAGCTGAGGAACATACTGATGCCACCTACCAGGCTGTGGGCACCATCAGGGAAGGCTACTTTCTAAAATGAACTTTTTAAAATGGCCTAAAATTGCTCCTCTGCTTGGTCTTGCTGGTGACATCCAGGCAGAAGGTAGTGTCCTGCTTTCCCCATAGGACAAGCTGCCTGAGGACTTGGTCCCTGGGAAGCCCACTGTCCCAAACTGGCCCAGCTCAGCTCAGCCCAGCCCAGCTGCTGACTGAGGTGGCCCAGCTTCACCAGCCTCCACCACACAAAGGCTGTGCCTCCTTCCCACAGGGAGACAGTTTATTGCTTTAAGTAGTTGAGGGTAGACAACAGGGTCTCTGAAGAGCAGTACACAATTCTAAATGGCTCTTTTTAATATCTCTGAGTTTTAATCCCTAGCACATACCTGAACAAATACCAGTATAACTGCTATCATTAGTAGGAAGAACTAAAGTCTTTTCTTAAAGAGACACTGTGTATTCCCTAAGAAAACTCTGAACAAATAAAGTCGCATGGTCTTTAGACTTCTGTTTTCTGGCATTTAATAGATTACAGGCCTACTTTAAGGAAACTAAATGTTAACAACCCTTTCTTAGAGATCACTCTAATAAATGTTGTAGAAGAGACATCAGACTTGTATTCAAAAGCCTGAGGCCTGATTCTCATCCCTTCTTCTTGCCAAGTGTGTAAGTCAGGAAGGTTCATTTCACCCCTCTGGATCTTGGTTGACTCAACTGTAAAATGAGGATGGAGTAGTTGTAAAAGTTACGTAAGATAATGCCAGAAACACAGTAAGACTTGATAGATATTCCAAGAACAAAAATCCTATCGTGGGCCAAGCTCAGTGGCTCACACCTGTAATCCCGGCACTTTGGCAGACTGAGGCAGGAGGACCACTTGAGGTCAGGAGTTATAGAACAGCCTGACCAATATGGTGAATCCCATCTCTACTAAAAATACAAAAATTAGCCGGGCATGGTGGCAGGCATCTGTAATTCCAGCTACTTGGAAAGCTGAGGCAGGAGAATCCCGTGTATCCAGGAGGCACAGGGTTCAGTGAGCTGAGATTGCACCACTGCACTCCAGCCTGGGCAACAGAACTAGACTCTGTATTAAAAAAATAAAAAGGAAAGGAAAGAAAATCCCATCATAAATGTGAAACATTTCCTGACCAGCCTGGCTACCAGGGGAGCTGCCTCATCATGATCTCATGCCAGTCTTCATGTGTTTCTCTTCCTTCACTGCATGGGGATCAGTTTGATTCTTCGTTGTTATTATTTATTTCCCAGAGCACCAATGCAATCCTTGCACCCAGCAGGCATTCAATAAATACTAATTGATTGATTGATTAAACTTGAATTTTAACACCATCTCAGCACATTTGAGAATCAGAGAACCCGTTATGCAAACACTAAATCCATTTACCTAACAAACACAAGTTTTCGGAGAGCTTTGTTTCTATAAAAAAGTATTGGCCCTGGAAAGAAAAATACTTAGGTTCAAAACAGTTTTGGTTTTGTCACATACTAAGTGAACTTGGGCAAGTTATTCAAATGGAGGCAATACAACCCATCCTACGTGACTGTTGTAAGAATCAAATAAGATACAGACTGTCTAGTACATTGTTAGCGTAAAGCATGTTGAGGTTCTATTAAAAGATAGCATGAATAAATACAATACATAAAGTTTCTTCTAATCATTCATTGGTAGATCATTTTTAAATAAACTAAGACATGTTATTGATATACTCAGATTCATGTTGCCCCATCCCCACCAATTTAAACAAGGGTGTGCTATGTAATTTGGCCAGAAGCTTTGGAGTTCGAGTTATAGAATACCCCAAAAATACTGGTACATATAAGCAACAAATCCTTAAAAGTACTTACAACTCTCAAATATTAGATTGAAAGCAGGTAGTTAGACTTCACAGGATAAGGATAACTGGTTATGTGGGCTGACAAGAACACTAACAGGCTGTCAGCAAATACTTCCCTTCCAGAGATGGTCTTAAGAACCTACATAATAATGTGGAAACCAAATCAATGTTGGCAAAGCATTTTTTTTTTTTTGAGACAGGGTCTCGCTGTGTCACCCAGGCTGGAGTGCAGTAGTTGATCTCGGCTCACTGCAACCTCTACCTCCCAGGTTCAAGCAATCCTCCTGTCTCAAGCATACACCATCATGCCCAGCTAATTTTTGTATTTTTAGTAGAGATAGGGTTTCACCATGTTGGCCAGGCAACTGATCTCAAGTGATCCACCCACCTTGGCCTCCCAAATTGCTGGGATTACAGGTGTGAATCACCACACCCAGCCAGCAAAGCATTTTTAACACTGGCAAATTGCAAAGAACAGAATATTTGAGATGGGGAAAAAAATGGAACATTTACTGGACACTTGCTCTCTACTGATCACTGTACTAGATACATAAAACTGTTTTCCTATTTGATTTCTTACATTACAGAAGAACCTAGAGCCAGAGAGTTAAGACTTACCTGGTATCACAGTGAGAGTTAATATTAAGGCCAGGATTAGAACCCAGAGACTTGTAAAGACATCTTAAACTCTCATTCTTTTCCAATAATCTCTGACTCATCAGGCAGGGAAAGCCCTGCAATTCCTGCTCTATCAGCGTAGAAGAAGTTCACCACCACCACCACTTGTCAGCATGGTTCAAGAATCCTCAAGAAGTCACAACCACTACCTGTACCCACCTCCACCTCCATGCTCTACTAAAAGATGCTACACAGCACATGATGCAGCTTAAACATAGAAGGGCAATAAAAAAAGCCATATAAGGAACAAAATATCTAATTGATTGCCTTCATTTTATACTGAAATTGAGGCCCCAGCAAAGCTAAATAATTTGCCCAAGGGCATAAAACAAGACAACAGGAGAAATATGACCCTAATCCCAGGGATCATATTCCAGTGTCTATTGGACAAAAGATCAAATATTCTTTTTGTTACCTTTTATTTTCTGGACACTGTAAATCTGTGGCTCCTGAACCTAGGCAAGCATCAGAATCATCTGAAGGGTTTGTTAAAGGATAGATGCATGGGTCCCTCCCCACAGTTTCTGATCTGATAAGTCCAGGTTGGGAGCTAAGATTTCCTTTCTGACATTTCCAACAACGCTGATGCTGCTGGTCCAGAGACCACATTTTGAAAATCACTTTTATAGAATTGATGCTTGCTTTCATGTTTTAACTTTTAACTTTAGAGCCAAAGTTTCTTCTTTCAACCTGTTAAGAAGACAGTTCTAAGTTCTGATCAAGCTTCACTGGGATTGCAAATGTAGAAAGAAATATCCCTGGGCAAGTGCAGTAGTATCATTCTTGCAGGAAAACATTTGGACATAATCTGTACAAATCATGACAGGAACTTGGAAGCAATGGGGTCTTTAACTTTGTCTATTCCAGATTTTTTCAGAGATGCCACCTGCAATCTGTCAGAGCAGTGTTCACAATCTTTTCCATGTAAGGACATACCTAGCAAAGGATAATTTTTATACCACACAAGAATAAAATTAGAGGCTCCTAATGGCCAGAAATAGCCTGCCAGGTTCTCTGGACACTCCAGGCCCTATAGAAATCTTGCCATCCCCATGGCTAGGGGGGATAAATGCTTTTTCCCATATGAATTGATTCATGCCACTTCCGTATGCTAAACATAAAATACTCCCAATATTAGTCTTTTTCTTTTTATTAAAGATAGCAAGGGGATCCCAATTATCAAAAGTAATTAAAATAGAAACATCTTAAGCAAGGAGAAAAAAATCACCTGAAAATGTGAACATTGTGGCTAAATAGTAACTAAGGAGACTAGAACTCAAATTATTTTCCAGTTCTTAGATTCTATGCCTGCATCTTATTTCTTTTTGTTGTATGAGAATAATTTTGACTCATTTTTGTATCATTAAAACCCCCTTCAGCTTATTCACTGAGTCTAAGAAAACATTTATGTTAGATGTATCATTACTGAGTATATCACTAAGAATAATTCTGCCAATAAAAAAAATATGGCCCATGCTTTCCTATTACCTAGAAGTAGAACTTTAAGCTTACAGATGGAGCTCTTTTAAATTCAGCTGGACTTAGTTTCTATATGTCACTCATAGTGCACCCATAAAGAAAGAAAAATAAGCTAATCTCATCACTTCCTGTTCTGCATATGACACTGATCACTTCATGACTCCTCCATGATACCTGTCCTTTCCTATCCATACCATGCCTTAACTGATCATTAATAGAGATGCAAATGTTTTTTAAACTGATAAACTAATATCTCTAGAATTTTCTTTCCATCCTCCAATATCCATTCTGCAAGTTTTAATGTCCATGCTCAAAAATGACCACTATGTTCCAGTACCACTGGCCTATGATGATTACAAGAGGTATTCTCAGTTCACAAATGTGAAAACCTTTCTTAAATATATCTTAGAGTGAATAAAACATGGAAATTCTATTTAATATTACTAAGAGCTCATGGAGAATCAATGGCCCTGAGTTTCAAAATGACCACACATTCTTTTTATGAAAGTGTGCCCCCCTTAATATAACAAAGCCTGCTCATGAGATTTAAATCTCCTTTTCTTAGAGTCTTCTTTTGATGGAAATCATATTCTGAAATCCTGAGCCTCTATTCTCAACTGCTCTCTGGAGTAGACACGGCTGCAGATGATTCTAGTCTAGGATGTGCACAGGGCTTAGCAAATCATATTCCTTTTTTGAGTAAGTTCTTGCTGTATCACCCAGGCTGGAGTGCAGTGGCATGATCATGGATCGCTGCAGGCTCCACCTCCCAGGCCCTCCCAAGTAGCTGGAACTACAAGCACACACCACCATGCCTGTGTAATTTTTTTTTTTTTTTTTTTTTTTTTGTAGAAACAGGGTCTCGCTATGTTGCCCAGGCTGGTCTTGAACTCCAATGCTCAAGTGATTCTCCCATCTTGGCCTCCCAAACTGCTGAGATTATGGGTGTAATCTATCACACTTGGCCCCAGATTGTTCTTTATGTGCCATGCAATATTTACATGTCAAACTCTTTGCCAGCACTACAAACAGCATTATCCTAGATTGTCATAAAACCACTACATCCCAACCACTGCATTCCAACAGGACTCCTGGATGGGAGTCACACTGAAAGTCCCTGGGAAGGAAGTCTTTTCTGGGTGGAGTAAAACTCCAGACTACTAAGATATTTTTCATTCAAATCAGTTCAACAAGTACTTTGTCTAAAGTCCTTTGATATGCGCAGCACTCTTTCTTAATTATTTTTTTAATTTTCAAAAATTGTATACATTTATAGTATACAGCATAACCTTTTGATATATGTCTACAGTGAGGAGTGACTAAATCAAGCTAATTAACATATTTATTCACACACTTTTTTTTTATAGTGAGAACATTTGAAATCTACTCTTAGCAATTTTCAAGAATACAATACTATTAACTATAATCATGTTTTATAACAGACATCCTAAACTTAATCCTCCTCCATAACTAAAATGTTGCATCCTTTGACTCCCATATGATCCAACAACTTGACTTCTGGGTATACATTCAAAAGGAATGAAATCTGTATGTCAAAGAGATATCTGCACTTTCATGTTCACTGTAGCATTATTTCCAAGAGCCAAGATCTGGAAACAACAGAAGTGCCCATCAGTGAATAGATGGATAAAGAAAATGTGGTATACACATACAATGCTAATCAACTTTTTAAAAATTAAATCTAGTCATTTGTGACAATATGGATAAAGCTTGAGGACCGTATGCTAAGCAAAAGAAGTCAGATATAGAAAGACAAATACTGCATGATCTCATATGTGAAACTCGGCACTTTTAAGTCTGGGTTGTTTAGGGGTGAGGGTTACAGATTATTAAGGCAAAGACAGTCAGTCCTCTCCTCAAATGGCTGATGTTTTGTCTAAGGAAACAAGGCTTGGCCACGTTAAATAATGAAGGAAAAACTGAAGATACAGGTAAATCTCAAATATATAATTTAAGTCAAGAAGTACTACAAATGCCAAGCAGAAAATATTGGGAGTAGTTATGGGTTGTAGTATTGGCTGGAGTTATCAGGAGATGTTTTACAGTGAACATGGATGTAAGTTTGTTCCTGAAGGATGCAAGGAATTCAGTAACACAGAAGGACAGTTCCAAGTAAACATGAACAAAACTGCAGAGATGGGTACACTGAACAGACATGTGAAGATGGAGTTAGGTGGGCTACATGTAGATGATTAAGCCCACACATGTCACCAAAGCAGCAGTACAAGCACGGAGGAGTAAAAATTTAATGTGGACTTTACTCCACAATCAGAAGAATATTTACTGTCTGGGCCAGAGGACTTGGGAGTCTTGGAGTAAAAGTCTGAAAGAGTATCAAAGGAATATAATTGTCCTTAGGTAGCTTTTGTGGCAGGCCAGCTCTCACTAATGCAGGCCTCCATAACAACTGTTTCAGCTCTGACGGAATGGTTGAGTTAAACATTAAAAGCTGAAAGAGCCAGTGCCTTTATACAAAGGCTGAAATGTAACAAAAGCCCACCAAGAGTTTTGCTTAGGCATTTCCTGGGCCTTAACACATGACAAAATAACGAAGGAATTCTTAGCAGAACCCATTTAGGATAAAACAAGTTTTACTGGGGGGTCTGAAGAAACTCCTCAGACCTCTGCAAACAAGTTTACTGGGGGTCTGAAGGAACTCACCAAACCTCCGTGATTTAGCAGGAGACAAGATAAGGGTCATCATCCCAGCACCTGGACTCATTTAGATTAAGTAAACTTACTGAGGCTTCAGGAGAAGGTCTTTGGGACTCAGACCTTACTTATACATTGAAAGAAGTTAATCACTTGTGTCTTTAGATGAATGCACACTTACATTCATCACCTTAGAAGGTCTGTAAGCTCTGGAAGACTTTGTAATTTTTGAGTTGGTCTGGTGATATTTTCCATGCCTTTTCCCTGTAACAGGGAGAAATTAAAAAAAAAAAAAAAACTCTTCCTCCCCAGTTCATCTGCATCTCGTTATTGGACCACAAGAACAGCAGCCCAACCCTCAGTTTGGTCTGGGAACACTTTTCCATCTTCCAAGTGTATGTGAGACACAGATAACACTAGATCAAGTAATAAAGCACTTAAACAACTATGTTTTATATAACCAGATGCAGTTACTTTTAATTGTATATACCTGAATACACTCCACTTTGAATATACTTCACTTATCTATACCCATGGGTGGCTATCTTAGCGGCATTCATAGTCCAGGTATATTACCCACATAAACCTACTTTAACCCCTTAACAAAGGACATAAGATTAGAAGTTATTCTCTCCAGACAAACAAAACCTGAATATCTTGATGTCAGGTATCTCTTATTACAATATAAAGTCATATTTATATTAAATATCCCCAACGACAGCCTTAGCCTAATTGTTCTCAACTAGGAGGAATTATACCACACAGGGTATATTTGTGGATGTATGGAGGTATTTTGTTTGTCACAGCTAGGTTGGGGGTTGCTACCAGAATATCATATGTATAGAAGCCAAGGATGCTTCTAAACATCTTATGATGCACAGGACAATCCTACACATACACATACACACACACACACACACACAAACACACACAATTCTCTGGCCCAAAATACCAGTGGTGCCAAGGTTGAGAAACCCTGCTTAATTCTTACCAGTTTACATGATGATTAAAACACACACACATACACTTAAAAAATACAACCTCATTCTCGTTCCCTAAGCTAAGAACTCTCCAATAAGTTGTCTCAAATGGTTTTGCCAGCTGAGTGCTTTTAAGTTCTGGACCAAATATAGCTTTAGAAACAAGAGTAAATTATTTTGCTTAAGAGTCTAGAGATCAGTATATCCAGGGTTGCTTAACTCAGAAAACCAGTGGCGTTGGGTTTTCAGCTACTTTTCTAGTTGTTTTATGTATGTGGCTCTCTGATCACTATGGTAAGCTGAAAAACTTTCACACAAAACTTATTCATGTCCTAATCTCTAGAACCTGTAACTATTACCTTATATGACAAAAAAGGTTCTTTGCAGATATTATTGGATTAGGAGCTGGATGGCACAATTATCCTGGATTATTATAATGGGTAGACCCTAGATGGAATCTCACATATCCCTATATGGAGAGGGCAAAGGGATATTTAATAACACACAGAGGAGGAGATGAGAAGACAGAGCAGGAGAGATTTGAAGATGCTGGCCTTAAATATTGGGGTGATAGGGTCATAAGCCCAGGAATGCTGACAGCCACCAGAGATGGAAGAGAAAAAGACTCTCCCCTAGAGCATCCAGAGGAAACAAGGTCTTGTTGACACCTTGATTTTGGCCCAATGATACTAATTTTGGATTTCTGATCTCTGTAACTGAGAGAGAATAAGCTTCTGTTGTTTTAGGGCTCCAAGTCTGTGGTAACTTGTTAACAGCAGTCGCAAAATGGCTGCCACAGATTCAGGTATCACTTTCCCATACAGCTGGTTCTGGGAGAAGAGAGAGACCTCTTCTCGTGCATCAATAACCTTCTTCCTTAAATAAATAAAACAAAAGAGGAAAATCTTTCCCAGCAGCCTCTAGAAAGTTTTTCCATAGGTTAGGTCTCAATGGCCAGAATAATGTCACATGCCTACAGCTAAAACAGTCACAAGAAAAGGAAAATTAACAAAATCATGATTAGCTTAAATCAATCATGGTGCTTCCTCTAGGACCCAAGGGAGGCCAATCTTTCCTGAGTGCATTGTTCTATGGTTAAAAAAAGACTTTGTAGACATGGAAGAATGGTCTGAGAGCTGTTAGGTAGGCACCCGACAGTGCTGGTTTCCTTCACCCTGCCCATGTGGTCATGTCTGCTGTGATGGTGCTAGGACTGTTCACCGTAGTCAGCAGTTCTCAAAGAGGTTCTCCACCACTGCCACTGAATGGGGCTCCACAAGATGTCACTGGACTGCCCTTAGCTCCTTCATCCCAATCCCTGGAAATTCCTTTTCCCTTCATGCAATGGATGAGGCTCCTTGTATTAGACTTCATAGTCAAGAAATAAAAATTTTCCTCATTATGGGGAAGCTGTGATTTGAGATGAGGGTCGCAAAGAGGTGAGTGGGAAATAAGATCAATACCTTCCTTGGATTCGCTTTTACTTATATCTGTTTTCTACAGACCTGCATTTTCACTGAAATTATTTTAGTAGCTGCAGTAGTCCAATCTACACCAAACTGATTTGGATTATTTCCAAAGTTTCTCGTGCCCAGCAGAGTTAAAGATTGCATCTCTCTCCCTCCTTTAAGCCACTTCATCCTCCTTCAAGTTCTTTCACACAGTGGTAATGCAGCATTAATAAAAGCCTAATGTAGAATGCTCCTATTTCTCTGCTTTGATCCTGGACTGGGGGCAGCCAGGTCTAGGTTAGCAGCTGGCCCAGTGTAGCTCTCCTCCCCCCCACACTGTCTTCCTCCTGCTGCACTATAAGGGCATTAGGCCTGGAGGGCAGGAGCAAGAGACAGTATCCAAAGGCAACATGCCTATCAAATTGCATAAGTAACCTGCATTTCTAAGGTTACCGTGACTTGGCCACTGTGAAGTGATAACAGGAGAAAACACATTTGTCTACAAGGTGATGGATTACAGGTAAGAGAATATGGCCCTGTCAACATCTGTAACATACCCATTTATTAATGTCTATCATACTAGTATAGGACCTTGATATGTATTTAGATAGTCTTATAAATAGACCTTTCATGCTTAGAAATCTCTTTCCAGCATTACTATGATAATTAATGCCTCTTGACAGATTTATCATTTTCTTATCCAATGAACATATTCTCAGCCGCTCCTATGTCCAAGGTACATGGCAGGCACTGACTAGGATATAGACAGTCTCCAAGCACAGCCTGGAGAACACTCTAGGAGTTCGCAAGCCACTGCAGTCCTTCTGCAGTTTTTTGACTCCTGTTAGATGCATAATTCCACATAGACTGTCTGCATGTCCCCAAGGAGATTCTGTGAGGGATAATTTCAGTAAAAGCAATAGGAATACTAAATTTTAAAAAATGTTTTGCCAAGCTTCACCCTCCTCACCCCTGCTGTGATTCTGATAAACACTCTCGGGTGAGCTGGGCAGAATCTGTAGTCCAAAGGAGTCCATCAAAGCTGTGGTTCAATGAAGTCATTTTTCTCAGGTTGCCATGCTCGTTGGCCTCCACAGGATGGAGACTCCAGCAGGGCACTCACTCCATGTGGTTATGAAGAACACATTGTGCTCCTGTAGACCTGTGCACAACACACCCCCCATCGTGCTTATTGCCAAACATGGGGCTTTCTAATCACTGTGTGTTCAGACAGCAATCCAGGAAGTCCACACCCGGCCAAACAAATGCAGAACTGCTCAGCAGAAGCAGCTTTAACAGGTGCCGTTGGTAAGGTCTTGGGGAACCTTCTATTGCTCCCATCCTGGGAAAGCATGTGTTATAGCAGAAAGAGAACAAGCTCTGGTGACAGACAAGGTCACATCCTGGGTCTGTCGCTTACTGGCTGAGTTTTCTCAGATAAGTTAACGTCTGAGCTTTACTTTCATCTTTTCATTTCTTTATAAAATGGAAATTATCATCTTCATCATATCTATAGTTTAACGTACTGTTCAAAGGCCACCGGCAGTTCTGTCACTGTAATCTCAAGTAGAAAGTCTGAGAGATCATTGAAGAAAGACTATGGACAGGTGTCTTCTTTGCTGGAGCCACTTCCCCAGTGGTTAACATTGTCTTTTTCCCCCTTCTCTAGATGCAATCTAGAACTCAGGAACCTAGTAGCACATTGGACATTCCTTTGCATTTAGCTACTTGGATACCAAAGGGAATACAAATTTTAGCCAATAATTTCCTTCCTCCTTCCCATATCATCAAGGCTGGTTTAGCACGTAACAGAATCTGTAACCTTATATTTGTCTAACCCCACAGAGTCTACAAGACCCTTTTAAATATAACCCTGGTTCTCAAATGTTTGCAGCCTTCAGAAGCACCTGGAGGTCTTATTAGAGCACAGACTGCTGGCCTCACCCCAGAGTTTCTGATTCAGCAGGTCTGGGATGGGGCCTGATAACTTGCATTTTTAACTAATTCCCAGGAGATGCTGATGTGCTAGTCTGCAGTGCCTCGTCCCAAGACTGTATTAAGGAAGCAGGCAAGTACCTATCAGCAATTGCAGGTGCCATGAATAACACTGCTCCCCATACATTTCTTCCATCATTTGTGTTCTTTGGCTGAAGTTACTTTTTTGGGATTTAAACAGCAAGAGTCTTACTAAAGTAAAACTATGTTATCTGTGACAAATAGCTCCAGCAGACATAATGGTCATTGTCATTTTATCTCAGAGTTTTTTTCATTTAGATTTGCTTTGAAATCAGCAAATGTTTTCTTATAGAGCCAGAGAGTAATATTTTCAGGTCTATGGGATGTGCAGTCTCTGCTGCAACTACTCTACTCCGCCTTTGTAGAGCAAGACAACCACAGACACGGGCAAAGGAATGGATTTGCTGATCTAGAGCCTGTTCAAGTTAGACCTGAGGGTCCAGAGGCCTGAGGGATTCTGATGAAAAAATTGACTCACAGAGAGTGTTGTCAATTACGGTCACTATGTGTCGGAGGCCAGATTTACCCCGGAGTCCTCCAAAGGCTTCAGTTCTGTCACCATCCTATATGCGTCACATAGGCTAGGGACAGAGGCATACATTGTAACACTTAATACAATGTTCTAGCTTCATTTTAGATTTCCATTTTTCACTCCGTTTTTCAACCTGAAGAGAATTATAATATTTCTAATATAATCTAAACTGCTACCTACTGAGTATGCCATAGAATTTCAATTTTCTTTCATATTAGTATTTGCCCACTGAATATTTAATAGAAGTGAGAAATTACTTTTCTCCATTCTTGATTACAGAAAGTTCAGAATAGTGCTGTGAAAAAATCTGAAAGGCATTTGTGTTGTCAAAATGCTCTCTCCCCCGCCAAAATACTCAGAAGGATATTAACCCCAAACCAAAAATGAATTCTTGACACCATCATGTTTGGATTCTTAGAATGGAGGAATATACATTTAAGCCATAAGGCATTCTAAATGGGGTTTGGGGTCTCTCAGGTAGAAATTCAAAGACCTGGAGAAGGAGTTTGAGGAAAAGACATATTCTCTCGTTTGCTTTCTCATTCTTTCATATCTTAGAGGGACCCTCATTTTAGAGAAGCCTAAATCTGTTATGCAACTTTCTTTACATGTTTAGAT
Organism: Ateles fusciceps; assembly: GCA_036589455.1. Taxonomy (NCBI): domain Eukaryota; kingdom Metazoa; phylum Chordata; class Mammalia; order Primates; family Atelidae; genus Ateles; species Ateles fusciceps. The sequence continues at coordinate 4,718,532 of JAZHEH010001241.1, read as the reverse complement.
TATTACCTAGCTCTCAGCACAACTGAAATTAATAGTGACCTCAATCCCCTCAACTATATTCTTCCTCTAAAGAAGATTATGTTGACATAAATTAAATTTATATACATATATGCACATGACAGGTTGACATTTTACATGTTATCTATATAAACTACACATATAATTTATTTATAGGCACAAATAGGAGAATATGGTATGATATGCAAGTGTGTTACATAGATTTACAAATTCTAAATAATTGTAGAATCATTTGAAAAAAAATGGGTTGAGTAGGGAAAACAAAAGATATATAGTAATATTTTATATCATATTCTCATCTTTCACTAAACTATTGTTTAATTGCAAGTCACTCACCACTGTTTGGAATAACAATAATATTAATGAAATGGCATTTCCACCCCACACCAGATACATAGCAAGGCCACTGAAGTTTAGTGATGAGGAAAAAAACGCAAGACTTTTTTTTTAACTTCTCATAAAGTAAATATATAAAAAAATCCTGTGATGGTTTGACACCAAAAGATGGGGATTGGAAGAAGAATAATATAAATGTTTCCCCCAGCTTGTCAAGGTTCAAAAAATTTGGAAAATTAAGGAAAGTTTTCAAAGAAAATCCATTTTAGAGGAGTTCTATATCACAAGTTGGAGGCACATAGGAAAATCCCCATATAAGCAATCAAATTCCAAAATAGTAGACTAGAGATTAATCTGTGACTGGGTCACACTAAAAAAAAATTATTGCCAGGGAAGAAAGGAATAGTCTAAAAGATACCTTACTTCACTTTTTGTCTTACTTTGTTTTGTTCAGAAAAACAAATACACAAGTCAAATGGAGAGAAAACCTTGATAGCAATTCCTAGAAAAAGTGATAAGGAAATTTTTGTTCACCCCTGACTTTATATGAACTATAGCTTTTTTTTCTTGAGGCAAATACCCTTTTATATGGAGTCAGTGGAAGTATAGTCTCATAGTACCACCTTTGAAGGGCAATGTCTGTTAACTGTCCCAATCCTCTTTCCCATATACACACCCCACCCCACAAAACCCACAACCTAGGTTTCCCCAGGAGTCAGACTATATCTAGATTATTCTTGGCACAGTTTGGATGTTTGTCCCCCTCTAAATTTCATGTTGAAATGTGACTCACAATATCAGAGGTGGGGCCTGCTGGAAAGTGATTGGATCTTAGGGAGGGATCTCTATTGAATGGTTTAGCACCCTTCCCCCTGGCAATGAGTTCATTCTCTCTTATTAGTTCACATAAGCTCTGATGTTTAAAAGACTGTGGGACCTCCCCCATCCCTCTTTAGCTCACTTTCTCTGAGGTTCCTGTACCTCTTTGCCTTCTACCATGACTGTAAGCTTTCTGCAGCCTCACCAGAAACAGAAGCTGGCACCATGTTTCCTATACAGCCTACAGAACCTCTTTTCTTTACAAATGGAACCTCTTTTCTTTATAAATTACCCAGCCTCGGGTATTTCTTGGTAGTGATGCAAAAATTGACTAACATAATTCTGTTAGGGTAAATGCATATTTTAATAATATGCATTAATAACTAGAAAAAATCTAGAGGATGAACCTAGGGGTCCAAATCTGGAGCCATGTTCTATAAGGAATGACTAAAATACTGAGTGAAAATCATCTTGGTGGAGGGGGAAGAAATCACATAGTAGAATATGATGGATCTTTCAGTATCTGAAAAGCCACATTATAGACAGAGCCATCAATTTGCTCTGATGGTATAGAGAGAGTTGAATGAGGGTTGATTTGATGTGAATTTGGACAGAGAAATTTGTTTAGTAAATAACGAATAATTAGAGTTACCTTATAGATTATTTTGTAATGTAGCAAACATCATTTCATCTGAAATACTCCAAGAAAAACTAGATAACCACCAGTCATTGATGTTGTAGAAAAGATCAAAATGTTGTAGTTCAGCTTTGCTTCTTATCTTTGAATCCTCTCCATAAACACTCCGCTTTGTGGTCACTCAGCTTATGACAGTACATGTCCACTGGGAGAAAGGCAATCCTATGGTAGGATAATGGAGCTAGACTGGTATTTCGTACAATGTAGTTGCAGGCTGTCTGCATCAGATTACATAGCTTGCTTATCAAAACATTCCACCCTCCAGCACCAGAACATCTGGATGGCCCCAGGAACCTACATCTTTAATAAACTCCTCAGATGACTCTGATGCACATTACAGTTTGAGGCTCATTAAACTAGATAAATATAAAGTCTTTCTGATGCTAAGAGACAATAATAAAGAACAGTGGGATAGATTCTGAATTTCCCCATAAGGATTAGTTCAGTGCTATTAAGATATTTTAAGTGAACAAACATTTGCAAGCTTTGAAGTCACAGTAACCTAATATTTGATGAAGAATTTTCTTATTTCTGTAAGAGTCCATAGATCTTTCTCTAATGCCGGCTTCCATGATATGGTTTCCATGGACTGTGACAAACTAGGATACTCTAACCTTACATGAACACATTCCCAACTTCATTTCAAACAGTAGACACCAAGCATCACCACTATGGCAAATGCTGATTTATTCTCTGAGATCTTGAAACAGAAGTTTAGAACCAGAAGATATCAAACTTTACTCTTGTCTAGACCTTTGTGGAAGCACCTGGCTACCTATACTGGCAGGATCAGGCCCAGCCTGATTGAGTCATGGGGTCTTTTCACATAAGTTTTGCATAATTCAAGCCTGACATCCCCTTCATTCTTACCTCCCTCTTTCTTTAGTCATAAATCTTACAGAGAGTGACTTAACAGACATTAGAAACCACAGTCACACTCTAGGAATTCTGAAATATTTTTGCAGAATCATATGTGGAACCACAGAGTCTTTAGATGCTAAGGACTCTAAATCAAGTTTATAAGTATTTACAGAGTACCCACTTTACACCTGGCATTGTAATTTCAGAGTTAAAAAATAAGTTGAATCAAGCAGTAGAAAAAGAAATGAAGTTCCTTGATATTCACTCCTAGAATTCTCACCCTTGGTAAACCTTACTCATCAGCAAAGAGTAATTTCTATACCTTAAAAACTTCCTTACCTATAACTGTTCCTTCACAGGAAAAATAGACATCTAATATTTGGATGTCCCAAAAGAACAGTTCCCATCTTCTTGGATATGGTCTCTTCTTTTATTAACTATGGGCTTCAAACATGTGAGTATCACCCTGATTCACCCTTATTTACTGACAATGTCAAGGAGTGACTACTGACTGGGTTTCTCACCCCAGGTGGGTCAACCTATGATATTGCTGAAGCACTTTTGAATTTGGAAGGAGAAATTGGCTTTCAATCTCTCTGTGGAGGCAGGGGTGGAAAATACAGGGCATCCAAACTGCTGGTGGCCATATTTCCAACTCTGTGAAAGAAGATAGTCTGTTCATTGCAGCCAACATATAGACAGAAGAAAGATCAGCAGGTAACCAGGCTGCGTATCCAGTCACACAGAGGACTGACTGTTTGTCAAGGCATACGTTTGTACTTCCAACAATATAATTAGGTACAGAAAAATTCAGTAGGTTCCTTTCTGTATCTAGCTAATTTGAACTGGTTTCTCTTTCCTGCCACCAGAAAAAAAAAAAATTGTACTAAACAACAGGAAACATAAACATATCTAGTAATTGAAGTCCTATTGTACACAGACCCATAATTCTCCCAACTTTCCGTGCATTTGGTTGCACTTTTCTGAGAGTTGATGGAGAACCCCTGTAACAACCTAGATCCTACCTAATGTAAGATCAGAAACTAAGTCCTGTAGCTGAGAGAATGTTCTTGGCGGAAATCATTAGAACTTAAAAAATGTTTTTTATTTGCTTTCAAATGTAGATAAGAATGAAGGATTTGGGAGAAAAACTTTGAAAATAAGAAGGGGCTAAAGACTGATACTCCAGTCAATGTTTTCTGTTGTATCACACAGATGTATATTCAAAGCCCTGTGATATAGTGGAATGTTAGAAAATCCCAATTCTCTCCTAGTCTCTGTGGCCACGTTAAAATCCATATCCTATTAAGATGTTTTTCTTACCAGGGGAAGAATATCTTTAATGTTAACAAAAATAATGCCTAAGGAAATTTCCAACCAAAATGGAATATAGTATTTGTATCTGTCCATAAACAAAAAACAGGGTGTATATTTGTACACAGAAGGGTTGATAAGACAGGTTGGCTAAGAAGAAGCAGGGACAGCAAAGATAAGAGAGAGAGAGGAGAAAGTAAGCAAATTAATGGCTACAAAGTACTTTATAGCTACCTGATGTTTATTGACAACCTGGAGGCTTATTTAATGCAAGACCTTTCTGATCAGGATTTAAATAAGGACCAAACTAAATTAGCAGAAGAAAAACTACGGATGGCTTGAAGGGGTATGGCAATGGAATAGAACATAGACCTAAAGCTAACATTTGCAAATAGATGAGGAGAGTTGATCCCAAGAAAAAATAAAAAACAGGCAGATTCAAGTCTCTTTCTTATAGTCACCCATCTATCTCTTTGTCAGTATTGAACACCTATTATGCTTCAGAGCCAGGGCTAAAGGCTCTGGATAATACAAACATGAATAAGACAGACACTGCCTGTAACAATGACCTTCTAGAACAAAAAAGAAGATGTGAACAAAAATAACTCAATACTCAAGACTGTGAGTATCATGAGTGATTTAACCTTTTCTTAGGATTCAGAGCAGAGAGAAACCACTTTCTGCTAAGAAGCTTCATGGCAAAGCTGGCATAGGAACAGGAACTTACAGGATACATTCACTTTCAACGCCACTCATCCAAGAATAAGAAAGCCCAGAGCATCAAATAAAAGCCCTCATAAATTCTCGATGGCTCCTGATATTCAGCAAAGGTTATAATTGACTTGTTTCCCTTCCATTTCTAGCAGTGAGGTCACAGAGGTTCCCAGGGTTTTACATGATTTCTTTCCCACTCTAGTTTCTTCTGAAGATGTAGTTATTGTAAAACATGCTTTTAAAAAATGCTTTGATGGAAAGGAAGAAGAGCTCATCTCAGAGAGGAGAAATCCCTTCTGCATTTAGTGTATATACACCAAAGAGGCTCAGATGCTAGACCTAGAATGAATTTCCTGAATAGTTCTTCTAGGTGTCACATTTACATGAAAACACCATCCAGATGGCATGTTGGCCCTGAAGAGACTTGAGACCACAAGCAGAGCTCCTTGTGTTCTTCAGAACTGTCAAAATCAGAGCTGGATGACAGGAAGGCATCACAAACCTCCAGTGGCCCGAACCTCCCACCTCTTCATGCCTGCCTCCTCTGGGGGAGAGACTGAAAGAGCTAAAATGCAGAATGAAGTCTGAGAGCTCCCAGAAAAATGATAAACGTGTGTTTTAAATAAGCAGAGAATTCCCTAAAACTAGACAAAATGTTTATAGAAAAATGAATATTTGAACTTAGGCTAAAGAAGATGGAAGGCAGTTCTTTTCATCCCCCAATACTCTGTCTCTCCACCATCACAAGACCTTTGTAGTAGCAGTAAAGAGATAATTGCTATGAAAGAATATGTGTGCTTATTGTTTTTAAAAAAATAAAACAAGGACAATAAAGAAAGCATAAACACAAATAAAAAAGAATCAAACTGGCATCTTTCTGTTCATATGTAACCTGAGAAGCTTAAAGTCTTTGTAAGGAAAGACTCATGAGAGAAAATAACTGAAACTAAAAAATTCTCCACCTAGCTAAATTATCATTCACCTATGAGAGTAAAAGTATGTTATTCAAAGATAAGCAGAAATTCAGAAAGTATTTTACCCAAGTATCTTGCCTAAGAAAAATACTTGGGGGGGGGGGGGGGGGGGCAGGAGGACTAATGGAGCAACAAATAATCCAGAAAGGGATTTCAAGACTAAGAGCAAACAATAATAAACAATAAATATGTTAATGTATAGATGTGATTACATATAAGAGGGGGATAGGATAGGCTTTATAGCTGTCTAGGGGCATGATAGAATGATTCTCTTTCAGATACACGTAAGGATTTTTCGGGCCGGCGCCCGGCCCCCCCGCGCCGCGCGCGGCGGCCCCGGGCCCGGCTAATAAAATTTCACAATTCTGAGTTCAGAACATACTTAGATGAGGACCTGTTGTTTGGGGAACCTGAGAGTAAAAAATGAGAACTGCTTTGGTGACAAAGTCGACTTCACTATAGTGTTTTCTTTGGTCAAGTCTACATTATATAACAACAGAATTTAAGAGGTATATCCAGGGTGACCAATCCATCTCAGTTTTCCCAAGAGGTTCCTGGTTTTATCCCTGAAAGTCCCATATCACAGGCCCGGCGTGGTGGCTCCGGCCTGTAATCCCAGCACTTTGGTAGACCAAGACACACAGATCTCGAGGTCAAGAGATTGAGACCACCCTGGCGAACATGATGAAAACTTGTCTCTACTAAAAATACAAAAGGCTGGGACGGTGGCTCATGCCTGTACTCCCAACACTTTGGGAGGCAGAGGTGGGCAGATCACCTGAGGTTGGGAGTTCAAGACCAGCCTGACCAACATGGAGAAACCTCATCTCTACTAAAAATACAAAATTAGCCAGGCATGCTGGTACATACCTGTAATTCCACCTACTCGGGAGGCTGAAGCAGGAGAATCACTTGAACCTGGGAGGTGGAGGTTACGGTGAGCCGAGATCGCTTCATTGCACTGCAGCCTGGGCAATAAGAGTGAAACTCCGTCTCAAAAAATAATAATAATACAAAAATTAGCTGGGCATGGTGACACACGCCTGTAGTCCTAGCTACTGGGGAGGCCAAGGCAGGAGAATCACTTGAACCTGGGAGACGGAGGTTGCAGTGAGCCAAAATCACACTATTGCACTCCAGCCTGGCAACAGAGCAAGACGCCATCTCAAAAAAACAAAAGCAAAAACAAAAAACAAAAAAGTTCCATATCACAGAAATCTATTCAGTCAGGAAACGTAAATGGTTGGTCGCCCTAGGTACACCTGACTTAGATGAAGTTGCCCACAGCAAATATTCAGAACAACCCATGGGTAGAACTGTCAGGCCTAGAGTATAACACCTGGAATCCTAGAGTTGTACAGCAGCAGACCTCAAGCAGAGGTGGGAGGTGGGGGTGGATCTTCCCTGCAGAGGACAGGTTGTAATGTCTGGAGACAGTTTTGATTGTCCAACCGGAAACGGGTATGAGATATTAGAGGAATGTCCCTGGCATCTGGTGAGTAGAGACCAGGCCAGGATTGCTGCTCACCATCATACAATGCACAGGACAGGCATCCAACACAAAGAATTATCTGACCTGAAACATTAGATGTACCCAACTTGAGAATCCCTAGTTTAAAAGAACCAAAAGTCAAGCAGAAAAGTTATATTAAATGGAAAGTGTACACATTATTCCATTAAGAGACAAACTGTCAGATTGTATTAAAAGCAAACTATCTGTAGGCTACTTAGAAGAAACACTCATAAAATCAAATTTTAAGGAAATTTGATAGAAGGAAATGGACAAAGAGATACCAGGTCAGTGAAAATCATATGAGAGCAGATGAGCCTAAATTAATAACAAACAACTTGGTTCTACAGATTAAGAACACTCAGCAAGATAAAGACATTCAATTTGAATTGGAAAACAAAGACAAAATGATCATAAACTGTGTAAACCAAATAATACGTAGGCCAAATATATAAGCCAAAAACTACTGGGAAAGACAGGAAGAATCTGACAGAGCATATAATTATAATGAGAAACAAAACTCTCTCTAGATTAGTCAATTCTGGTGGATAATTACCAAAAAATAAGCAAAAGTAAAAACATAAGAATTAACACTAAATCTTTTTAATGAACACACTTTTTGGTAAGTTCTTACAGTGTACACAAAAACAATCAAATATTTGACAACAACAAAAAAACCAGCTTATAATAGATATTTATAGGCCATATTCTTAAAGGCAATAAAATTAAGGGAAAAAAATAAGTGACCAAGCAAACTTGGCTGCTTCAGAATTAAGGAAACAAGCAAAAATAACAACAACAATATTAAACCCATATAGCTCTAGCTAAAATTAAAATGGAAGTTATAATTTATCTTTAAAGCAATTAAAATGAACATACATCATACCACAATTTACAGGAAAAAATGAAAATGACATTTAATATCTTCATAATTAATGATGATAAAACTAGAACTAAGAACTTATCTAAGGATATTTGGGGAAGGAGGGAGGAAGAGTTTGACACCAAAAAGAAGGAAGAAAGTAAAAGCTGAAGTTTTAGAAGTAGAAATAGAAAAAAGTAAACATATCCAACCCTAGTTCTTTGAGACTAATATGTTAGTAAAGTCTTTTGTGTTCCAGAATATGAAGAAAGAAAAAACAATAAGTCTAGATATGAGATAAGAGTATAAGCAGATACAGAGGAAAGAAATTCTACTTGTAACTATCAGGCAGCAAATTTTAGGGTCCTAGACAAAATGAATTATTGGACAAGTATGAATTACTAAAAATTTAAGAATAAAAGTATATCAAAGCCAGAGAAGATTAGGAAAGTCATTAAATATCCAACCTTGTGAAAGCAGAACGCTTAAATTTTTCTAAACAATAGGAAGGAATGGAAGGCTCTCTAATTCACTTTTTAAATCAGGATAATTTTATTATCAAAAGTTGAGAGAGATGGATCCAAGATGGCTGATTAACAGCAGCTCAGGATTGCAGCTCCCAGTGACAGTGCGGAGGGTGAGTGGACGCCGCATTTCCAGACAGATTTTTATTGCCCACAGACCAGGAGATTCCCAGGTGGAGGAGCCCCACAGGTTGCCAGTGCTGCGCAGCTGTTTTGGCCGGCGCCGCTGTTTCAGCCAGTGCCCTGGCGCAGCAGTTCTCCAGACAAAACACACGGGTCCAGGTGCCATTTCAGCTGGCGATTGGAGCTTCAGGAAGACAGAGTCACCCATTCAACTGCTAGAAAAAGGGACTGAAACAGGGGAGTCAGGTCAGGAGATTCCTGGGCAAAAAAGCGTCACGAATCTCAGCGCAGCTGTTTCAACTGGCACAGCTACAGTGGGTCGCGGCACGGGAAATCACACAGATTCCGGTGCCTTTTCAACAGGCGACTGGAACACCTGGGAGACAGTCGACCATTCAACCAAAAAAAAAAAAAAAAAAAAAAGCTCTGAGGCAGGGAGCCAGGTGATGAGGCTCGGCTGGTCCCACCCCCACAAAAAAACAGCGGTCAGAAACGCTCTGGATTGAGAGTATCACAGCAAGCACAGCTGAACCCGGGATGGTCCAGCTCTGTGGGGGAGGGGCGTCCGCCATTACAGAGGCAGTCCACCACTAGGGAGGTAGTCTGCCATTGCTGAGGCAGCCCGTCATTACAGAGAGAGTCCGCCACTACAGAGGTGGGTGGCCATTGCTGAGGCAGTTCTAACTATACCCATATAAACAGAACGGCAGGGGAAGTTCACAAGTCAGCTGGACAGAGCCCACAGCAGCTCAGCAAAGCCTCTGTAGGCAGACAGTGACTAAGCTGCCTCCTTGCTGGGCAGGGCAGTCCTGAAAAAGGCAGCAGCACAACAGAAACTCATAAAGACCTAACTTCCTGGGACAGAGCACCTGGGGGAAAAAAAAGGCGTTTATGAGTTCCACTGCAGCAGACTTAAACATATCGGCCCAGCAGCTCCGAATGAACAACGGAGCTCACAGCTCAGCACTTGAGCTCCTATAAAGGACAGACTGTCTCCTCAAGCAGCTCCCTGACCCCCATATATCCAAAGAGTCACCTCATAAAGGAGAGCTCAGACTGACATCAGGCGGGTATCCTTCTGGGACAAAGATAGCAGCAGAAGAAACTGGCAGTAACCCTTACTGTTCTGCAGCCGCTGCAGGTGATCCCCAGGCAAGCAGGGCCTGGAGTGGACCTCAGCAGTCCTACAGCAGAGGGGCCTGACTGTTAGAAGGAAAACTAAGAAACAGAAAGCAATAACTTCATTATCAACAAACTGGACGTCCACTCAGAGACCCAATCTGAAAGTCAACAACTACAAAGATGACAGGTGGATAAATACACAAAGATGGGAAGAAATCAGCACAAAAAGGAGGAAAACACCTGAAACCAGAACGACTCTCCTCCTACAAGGGATCACAACTCCTCACCAGCAAGGGAACAAGGCTGGATGGAGAATGAGTGTGACGAATTGACAGAATCAGGCTTCAGAAGGTGCATAATAAGAAATTTCTGTGAGCTAAAAGAACATGTTCTAACCCAAAGCAAAGAAACTAGGAACCTTAAAAAAAGAGTTGACGAAATGCTAATGAGAATAAACAACTTAGAGAGGAATATAAGTGAATTGATGGAGCTGAAAAACACAACACGAGAACTTGGCAAAGTATACACAAGCTTCAACAGCCAAACTGACCAAGCAGAAGAAAGGATATCAGAAGTCAAAGGTCAACTCAATGAAATAAAATGAGAAGGCAAGAGTAGAGAAAAAAGGGTAAAAAGGAATGAACAAAGTCTCCAAGAAATATGGGACTATATGAAAAGACCTAATCTACCTTTGATAGGTGTACTTGAATGTGATGGAGAGAATGAATCCAAGCTGGAAAATACTCTTCAGGATATTATCCAGGAGAACTTCTCCAACCTAGCAAGGCAGGCCAATATTTCAAGTCCAGGAAATACAGAGAACACCACAAAGATATTCCTCAAGAAGAGCAACCCAAAGCCACATAATCGTCAGATTCACCAGGGTTGAAATGAAGGAGAAAATGCTAAGGGCAGCCAGAGAGAAAGGTCGGGTTACCCACAAAGGGAAGCCCATCAGACTCACAGCAGATCTCTCAGCAGAACCCCTACAAGCCAGAAGAGAGTGGGGGCCAATATTCAACATCCTTAAAGAAAAGAACTTTCAACCCAGAATTTCATATCCAGCCAAATTAAGCTTCATAAGTGAAGGAAAAATAAAATCTTTTACGAACAAGCAAGTACTCAGAGATTTTGTCACCACCAGGCTTGTTTTACAAGAGCTCCTGAAAGAGGCACTAAACATAGAAAGGAACATCCAGTACCAGCCACTCCAAAAACATACCAAATGGTAAAAAGCATCAACACAATGAAGAAACTGCATCAACTAACAGTCAAAACAGCCAGCTAGCATCAAAATGGCAGGATCAAATTCACACATAACAATATTAACCCTAAATATAAATGGGCTAAATGCCCCAATCAAAAGACACAGACTGGCAAATTGGATAAAAAGCCAAAACCCATCAGTGTGCTGTATCCAGGAAACCCATCTCACATGCAAGGATACACAAAGGCTCAAAATAAAGGGATGGAGGAAGACTTACAAAGCAAATGGAGAGCAAAAAAAAAAGCAGGAGTTGCAATTCTCATCTCTGATAAAATAGACTTCAAACCAACAAAGATCAAAAGAGACAAAGAAGGACATTACGTAATGGTAAAATGATCAATGCAACAAGAAGTGCTAATGATCCTAAATATATATGTACCCAGTACAGGAGCACCAGATACATAAGGCAAGTTCTTAATGACCTACAAAGAGACTTAGACTCCCACACAATAATAGTGGGAGACTTTAACACCCCATTGTCAATATTAGACAGATCAACGAGACAGAAAATTAACAAGGATATCCAGGACTTGAACTCAGACCTGGACCAAGCAAACCTAATAGACATTTACAGAACTCTCCACCACAAATCCAGAATATACATTCTTCTCAGCACCACATCGCGCCTACTCTAAAATTGACCACATAATTGGAAGTAAATCACTCCTCAGCAAATGCAAAAGAACAGAAATCATAACAGTCTCTCAGACCACAGTGCAATCAAGTTAGAACTCAGAATTCAGAAACTAACTCAGAACCGCACAGCTTCATGGAAACTGAACAACTGGTTCTCAAATGTTGACTGGATAAACAATGAAATGAAGGAAGAAATAAAGATGTTCTTCAAAACCAATGAGAACGAAGACACAACATACCAGGATCTCTGGGACACATTTAAAGCAGTCTCTAGAGGAAAATGTATAGCAATAAATGCCCACATGAGAAGCAAGGGCAGATCTAAAATTGACACCCTATCGTCAAGATTGAAAGAGCTAGAGGAGCAAGACCAAAAAAACTCAAAACCTAGCAGAAGACAAGAAATAACTAAGATCAGAGCAGAACTGAAAGAGATAGAGACACAAAAAACCCTTCAAAAAATCAATAAATCCAGGAGCTGGTTTTTCGAAAAGATCAACAAAATAGACCACTAGCCAGATTAATAAAAAGAAAAGAGAGAATAATCAAATAGATGCGATAAAAAACGATAAAGGGGATATCACCACAGATTCCACAGAAATGCAAACCATCATCAGAGATTATTACAAACATCTCTATGCACATGAACTAGTAAACCTGGAGGAAATGGATAAATTCCTGGACACTTGCCTCCCCCCAAGCCTAAACCAGGAAGAAGTGGAAACCCTGAATAGACCAATAACAAGGTCTGAAGTTGAGGCAGCGATTAAGAGCTTACCACCCAAAAAAAGCCCAGGTCCAGACAGATTCACAGCCGAATTCTACCAGACATACAAAGAGGAGCTGGTACCATTCCTTATGAAACTATTCCAAACAATCCAAAAAGAGGGAATCCTTCCCAAGTCATTTTATGAGACCAACATCATCCTGATACCCAAACCCGGCAGAGACTCAGCAAGAAAAGAAAACTTCAGGCCAATATACATGATGAACATAGATGCAAAAATCTTCAATAAAATATTGGCAAACTGACTGCAACAGCACATCCAAAAGCTTATCCACCATGATCAAGTAGGCTTCATCCTGGGGATGCAAGGCTGGTTCAACATACGCAAGTCTATAAACATAATTCACCACATAAACAGAACCAAAGACAAAAACCACATGATTATCTCAATTGATGCAGAGAAGGCCTTTGACAACATTCAACAGCCCTTTATGCTAAAAACCCTCAATAAACTAGGTATTGACAGAACATATCTTAAAATAATAAAACCTATTTATGACAAACCAACAGCCAATATCATACTGAATGGGCAAAAACTAGAAGTATTCCCTTTGAAATCTGGCACTAGACAAGGATGCCCTGTCTCACCACTCCTATTCAATACAGTATTGGAAGTTCTAGCCAGAGCAATCAGGCAAGAAAAAGAAATAAAGGGTATACAAATAGGAAAGGAGGAAGTCAAATTGTCTCTATTTGCAGATGACATGATTGTATATCTAGAAGACCCCATCGTCTCAGCCCAAAATCTCCTGAAACTGATAAGCAACTTCAGCAAAATCTCAGGATACAAAATCAATGTGCAAAAATCAAGCATTCCTGTACACCAATAGCAGACTTAAAGAGAGCCAAATCAAGAATGAATTGCCATTCACAATTACTACAAAGAGAATAAGATACCTGGGAATACAACTAACAAAGGATGTAAAGGACCTCTTCAAGGAGAACTACAAACCACTGCTCAACAAAATAAGAGAGGACACAAACAGATGGAGAAACATTCCATGTTTATGGTTAGGAAAAATCAATATTGTGAAAATGGCCATACTGCCCAAAGTAATTTACAGATTCAATGCTATCCCCATCAAGCTACCAACGACCTTCTTCACAGAACTGGAAAAAACCGCCTTAAACTTCATATGGAACCAAAGAGAGCCCACATAGCCAAGTCAATTCTAAGCAACAAAAACAAAGCGGGAGGCATCACATTACCAGACTTCAAACTATACTACAAGGCTACAGTAATCAAAACAGCATGGTACTGGTACCAAAACAGAGATATAGACCAATGGAACAGAACAGAGGCCTCGGAGGCAACACATCTACAACCATCCAATCTTTGACAAACCTGACAAAAACAAGCAATGGGGAAAGGATTCCCTGTTTAATAAATGGTGTTGGGAAAACTGGCTAGCCATATGCAGAAAGCAGAAACTGGACCCCTTCCTGACACCTTACACTAAAATTAACTCCAGATGGATTAAAGACTTAAACACAAGACCTAACACCATAAAAACCCTAGAAGAAAACCTAGGCAAAACCATTCAGGACATAGGCGTAGGCAAGGACTTCACGACCAAAACACCAAAAGTGTTGGCAACAAAAGCCAAAATAGACAAATGGGACCTAATCAAACTCCACAGCTTCTGCACGGCAAAAGAAACACTCATTAGAGTGAATTGGCAACCAACAGAATGGGAGAAAATTTTTGCAGTCTACCCATCTGACAAAGGGCTGATATCCAGAATCTACAAAGAACTAAAACAGATTTACAAGAAAAAAACAAACAAGCCCATTCAAAAGTGGGCAAAGGATATGAGCAGACACTTTGCAAAAGAAGACATACATGAGACCAACAAACATATGAAAAAAATGCTCATCATCACTGGCCATTAGAGAAATGCAAATCAAAACTACATTGAGATACCAACTCATGCCAGTTAGAATGGCGATAATTAAAAAATCTGGAGACAACAGATGCTGGAGAGGATGTGGAGAAATAGGAACACTTTTACACTGTTGGTGGGGGTGTAAATTAGTTCAACCATTGTGGAAGACAGTATGGTGATTCCTCAAGGACCTAGAAATAGAAATTCCATTTGACTCAGCAATGCCAATACTGGGTATATATCCAAAGGATTGTAAATTGTTCTACTATAAGGACACATGCACACGAATGTTCATTGCAGCACTGTTTACAATAGCAAAGACCTGGAACCAACCCAAATGCCCATCGATGATAGACTGGACAGTGAAAATGTGGCAAATATATACCACGGAATATTATGCAGCCATCAAAAACGATGAGTTCGTGTCCTTTGCAGGGACATGGATGAACCTGGAAACCATCATTCTCAGCAAACTGACACAAGAACAGAGTATCAAACACTGCATGTTCTCACTCATAGGTGGGTGTTGAACAATGAGAACACATGGACACAGGGAGGGGGAGCATCACACACTGGGGTCTGTTGGGGGGGAAATAGGGAGGGACATCGAGGGGTGGAGAGTTGGGGGAGAGATAGCATGGGGAGAAATGCCAGATATAGGTGATGGGGAGGGAAGGCAGCAAATCACACTGCCATGTGTGTACCTTATGCAACAACCTTGCATGTTCTTCACATGTACCCCAAAACCTAAAATGCAATAAAAAATATATATATATATAAAACTTTCAAAAAAAAGTTGAAAAAGTAATATAAAAAAGAAAATGATAGAGCAATCTTATGAATAAAAATTAAAATTTTAAATACCTTATAAAATGGTAACATAAAAAATATATTTGAAGAAGTTGAATTTATTTCAGGGAAGCAATAGTGTTTTAATACTAGGAAATTTATTAACATAACACACTTTATCAAAAAATAAAATCAGAAAAAATAGTCTATAATTATGGATTCTAGAAAAGTGCTTTATAAAATTTCATATATTCCTAATAAAATAGGACTACATACCATCAGAAAGAAACAATTTATATTAACCAACCACATTGGTTGGTCATTTATCAAAACCAAACACAAATACTGTAAGCAACAAAAATTATTTCGATATAAATCAAGAACTAGAAAGAAATCTATGATCACCATTACTATTCAAAATTGACTTGGCAGCTTCAGCAAATGTAATAAAATGAGAAAACTAAGTTATATAAACATCAAAGATAAGATAACATTTATATTATTTTATAGCTAGAAAACTTGTAAGATATTAGTTTAAAAAAAGATTTTAAAAGACTTTATTCTTTTAAGAATAGAGCTTGGTAAGACGGATGGATGCAGAGGAAATACATAAAAATCAATAGCTGTTCTCTATTCTATCAAAAAAGTAACCATATATATGAATATGGGAGGAAAAGCCATTTGCAATCAAAGCAAAACAAATACAAATAGACTTTAAAAGAAAAGGAGATGATTTATGTTAATAAAACCAAGAATATTAAAATAACTATAAAAATAAGTAAGATAAGGTATAAAATGTTGTTATGGAAGAGTCAATATAACAGAAATGTAATTTCTTTCAAAATTAGTATATAGCTCATTTAATTAGGAAAAAAGTTAACATGAAAGAACAAATGTCTAAGAACAGACAAGGAAGCTATTAAAAAGAGAGAGAGAAGAATTCTGAAGGGAAATTTGCCTTTCTAGATTAAGAATTATAGATGTTTGAACAGAAAATAGAAACCAAAATTAAATCACAGCATGTTAAGTACGTGGCAAGTTCAGTAGCTCAAAACTAGTGAGAAAAGGAACATGAACATTTGAATAAGTGAATATAACATAGCTAGTCATCTATCCAGAAGAAAACAAGAAACGGGCTCCCATCTTAAAGTTTTTACATGGATTAAAAGCTTAAATTTTAAAACAATATAAACATCATGATAGAAAATCAAAAAGTCTATTTTATAATACAGAGTTCAGGGAAACTTTCCTATTTAAGACTGAAAATTCAGAAACTAAAATTTAAAAACACTGAAAATTCTTTGAAAAATTAAATTAAAAAAGCATATATCCAGAAAGGTACCATAAAGTCAATGTCACATATCTGGTGAGGAAATACAACACAGATGTAAGAGAGAGGGACAGTTTCCTTAACGTATCAAGATATCTTACAAGTGCCGGGCGCAGTGGCTCACGCCTGTAATCCAAGCACTTTGGAGGCCAAGGCGGGCGGATCACCTGAGGTCGGGAGTTCAAGACCAGCCTGACCAACATGGTGAAACCCCGTCTTTAAAAAAAAAAAAAAAAAAAAAAGACATCTTACAAGTTCCTAAGGGAAAAAAAACCAACAATTCAGGAAGAATTGGAAAGGAATACACAAAAAAACTGATAATTTATGAACAAAAATTAAAAACGGCCAAATACATGAAAAGATTTTTATATTAATGAAAATTTAGGTAAATAAAAAATAAAGTTAAAATAAATAAATTATTTTCCATCAGACCGATAAAAACTAAAAGGTGCTATAGCACCTATGGTTGATAGGAATACAGGAAAAAGAAATTTTCAGCTATTATTGGTAGAAGGTAATGTGCTACAGCCTTTTTGAAAAACAATCTACTAAAGCCGTTAAAATGTAATAAAATCTTTAACTTAGCTCTTCCAAATTCTTTCTGGAAATCTTCTACAAAATTGTTAGAAATAACTAGAAACTGGATTAACTATAGTTATTTGCCTATTAGCAAATAAATTGCCCAATAATGTATGCTACAGTTTCACCACAGAATATTGGCTACTTAAAAGAAGGAATAAAAACTGCCAGAGGAGATCTTGACAAAGTATTATTGTGTTAAAAGAAAAAAAAAAAGTTTGTGTTGTTTAAATCCAAACACTCAAAAATAAAGAAAAAAAATGATATGTTTATGCATATATGTGTGTATAGGCTTATTTAAGTAGAGGGGGAAATAGGAGAGGAAACCCATCAGATTGTTTTGTATGTTACTGGAAAAGGAAGGGCATGTTTTTGCATGGGATTAGAGAAAGAAAATCAAAGAAACAAAATTGAAAAATTAAGATGACAAAAACCATGATGACTGTTTACTTACAAATTTAAATAAAAATAAATATTTGAATAAAAGTAAATTGAAAACTAAATTTAAATAATTGAACATTTTAAAAATAAATGAACCTTTCCTGCTATCTGTCCCCACTAAGGCCATGTAAGTAATCACAGAAACACAGAATGGCTCTACCTAACAAATGATGAGGAAGTTTACCTTAAATCAGATAAACATTGATTTTGTCAGGATGAATCTTGATAGTGACATGAAAGCCTTTGATTGGGTTTTTCTAACATTATTCTCAAGAATTGGGTCTATTCCTCAAAGCAGATAACCCAGTCCTAGACAATATCAGGCCCAGTGTTCTCATTTGACAGATGAGGAAATTAAGGTTCAAGGAGGACTGAAGTCATTTTTCCTAGTTGCAGAGCTCAACAACTTGGAAAATAACTAGAAGCTGCTTCCTCTCCAAAGGTTTCTCCAACTTTCAGCTTTGTTTCCCATTTTTCTATGAGGCCTCTGGCATCCAGGATTTGGAAGAATTCTCTCAGGGCCATACTAGTATAAAAGAAAGAAGTAGAAATCAATGGAGTAGAAAGGTCTCATCCTCCCAGATAGAGAGCCTATGACATTTTCTTCTTAAGAAGAGGGAACTGTGTCACATATATGTTCATTGCCACACTATTCACAATAGCAAAGCACATCAATAGTGTATTGAATAAAGAAAATGTGGTACAAATATACCACGGAATACTACACAACCATAAAAATGAATGAAATCATTTTCTTTGCAGCAACAAGGATGCAGCTGCAGACCATAATCCTAATCCAATTAATGCAGGAACAGACAACCAAATACTGCATGTTCTCACTTGTAAGTGGGAGCTAACCATTGACCACACTTAGACATAAACATGAGAACAATAGACTTCTAGAAGGTGTACGGAGGGAGTGGGACTTGGGTTGAAAAACTACCTATTGGGCCAGGTGCAGTGGCTCACACCTGTAATTCCAGCACTTTGGGAGTCCAAGGCGAATGGATTACTTAAGGGCAGAAATTCAAGACCAGCCTGTCTAACAAGGTGAAACCTCATCTCTACTAAAAATACAAAAATTAGCCTGACATGGTGGCAGGCACCTGTGATCCCAGCTACTCAGGAGACTGGAGCACGAGAATCACTTGAACCCAGGAGGTGGAGGTTGCAGTGAGCTGAGATCATGCCACTGTACTCCAGCCTGGGCAACAGAGTGAGACACCATCTCAAAATAAAAGAAAAGCTACCTATTGGTTACTATGCTCACTATCTGGGTGCATATACCCACATATCAAACCTTTACATGTATCTCCTTTATTGAAAAAAAATTGAACTTTAAAATAACAAATCCCACCAAAAAAAAAAACTTCTTGCACCACAGTGAATCACAGTGCATCCCAAAGCTCTACTCATTTACTCACGCAATATATGACCCAGCCAAATGTCTACACGCTTACATAGTGCTCTATCCATAAAGTTTTATTCAATTGTTCATGCTCCAATCCCAAGACCATTACTTCTTTAACTCAGTATTTTTCACACAACCAACAATTGTTTACTATTCCCAAATGAGTAAGAAGAAGCTAAATAGACATATTTAAAGTCATTCTTTCCCCCTTGATAGGAAAACAAGTTGACATCAATTAACTACTTTATGCAATGCAGATTATTAATGAAGCCCTATCACTAATCTAAGCCCTAGAAAGATCAGATTATTTTTTTTCCTCCAAGAGACCTTGGTTATTTAACAGTCAAGCAAGAGATTATGAATCCCTTGTTGCCAATTTAGTATCTCCACTAAAGAAATAATTTAAGGCATATGCCCTGTTAGGTAGGTGGAAGATAACTATTACATGCGAAGACATCATGTTTCCATCTTCAGTTATGTTTCTATTTTCAATTATGGAGTAAAGAAGTATGGCTAATGTTCAAATTATTCAATTGAGTAGCTCCTTCTAACTCAGTCCACTGGTATTTGTTCATTATTCCAAGTAGGAATGCTGAATAGGAACTACGTGAAAGCTACAACCTCACCCCTATATGAAGCCGGCAAAGTTATTTTGCTTCTCTGTTACTTAATTTCTTCATCTGTAGAATAGATTGTTTTTAGCTCCAATATAATAAAGACTGTAAATTTGCATTGTGCCTGGCCATATAAATACTTCAAAATAATTACATAAGGTCTCACTTAACGTTGTTGGTAGATTCTTGGAAATTGCAACTTTAAGTGAAATGAGCCACCCACAGTGTGTCATGCCTGGAATCTCAGCACTTTGGGAGGCCAAGGTAGAAGGATCTCTTGAGCCCCAGAGTTAGAGATCAGCCTGTGTGACATAGTGAGACCTTGTCTCTAAAATAATAATAATAATAATTAGCTGGGCATTGTGCTGCACACCTGTATTCACAGGTATTCAGGAAGCTGAAGCAGGATAATTCCTTGAGCCCAGGAGTCAGAGGCAGCAGTGAGCTATGAGCGCACCACTGCACTCCAGCCTGAGTGGCAGAGTGAGACCCTGTCTCAAAAATAAATAAGTGAAAGGAAATATAACAAAACCATTTTCTCTCATCAACATTATAATAAAACAATGTTGAATGAAGCTATGTTATTTGAAGACATGCTTACTGTGTGTAGTTTCAGTTAAAGTCACTGTTTCCAAGAACCTACTGATGACTTAGTGAAGACTTACTACACTATCATTTATATGGAAAGTCTTTGTGTCCAACCCTACTGGTAGGCTTTGTGGAAATCAAAATCACAGACAAAATCCTCACACACGCACACATAAAAATTAGAGACTTAATTGCTAAACCTAAGTGGTACACATTCTGAGTACTTTTGATCCTTAGAAGTGAGGGAGGTAACCCAGAATTTCATATCCAGCCAAACTAAGCTTCATAAGTGAAAGAGAAATAAAATCCTTTACAGACAAGCAACTGCTACAGATTTGTCACCACCAGGCCTGCCTTACAAGAGTTCCTGAAAGAAGCACTAAACATGGAAAGGAACAACCAGTACTAGTCACTGCAAAAGCATACCAAATTGGTAAGACCATCGACACTATGAAGAAATTGCATCAACTAATGGGCAAAACAAGCAGCTAGCATCAAAATGGCAGGAAAAGATTCACACATAACAATATTAACCTTAAATGTAAATGGGCTAAATGTCCCAATGAAAAGACACAGACTGGCAAATTGGATAAAAAGTTAAGACCCATCAGTGTGCTGTATTCAGAAGACCCATCTCACATGCAAGGACACACATAGGCTCAAAATAAAGGGATGGAGGAAGATTTACCAAGCAAATGGAGAGAGAGAGGAAAAAAAGCAGGGGTTGCAATCCTAGTCTCTGATAAACAGACTTTAAATCAACAAAGATCAAAAGAGACAAAGAAGGACATTGCATAATGGTAAAGGTATCAATGCAACAAGAAGAGCTAACTATCCTAAATATATACGCACTCAATACCAGAGCACCCAGATACATAAAGCAAGTTCTTAATGACCTACGAAGAGACTTAGACTCCCACACAATAATAGCGGGAGACTCTAACACTCCACTGTCAATATTAGACAGATCAACGAGACCCAGGACTTGAACACAGATCTGAACCAAGCAGACCTAATAGACATCTACAGAACTCTCCACCCCCAAAATCAACAGAATATACATTCTTCTCAGCACCACATTGCACTTACTCTAAAATTGACCACATAATTGGAAGTAAATTACTCCTCAGCAAATGCAAAAGAATGGAAATCATAACAAGTAGTCTCTCAGACCATAGTGTAATCAAATTAGAACTCAAGATTAAGAAACTCACTTAAAATAGCACAACTACAAGGAAACTGAACAACCTACTCCTGAATGACTACTGGATAACTAATGAAGGCAAAAAATAAAGATGTTCTTCAAAACCAATGAGAATGAAGACACAACATACCACAATCTCTGGGATACTTTTAAAGCAGTGTCTAGAGGGAAACTTAATAGCACTAAATGCCCACATGAGAAGCAAGGAAAGATCTAAAATTGACACCCTAACATCATGATTAAAATAACTAGAGGAACAAGATCAAACAAACCCAAAAGCTAGCAGAAGACAAGAAATAACTAAAATCAGAGCAGAACTGAAGGAGATAGAGACACAAAAAAAATCCTTCAAAAAATCAATAAATCCAGGAGCTGGTTTTTTGAAAAGATCAATAAAATAGACCACTAGCCAGACTAATAAAAAAGAAAAAAGGAAAGAATCAAATAGATGCAATAAAAAATGATAAAGGAGATATCACCACCGATTCCACAGAAATACAAACTACCATCAGAGATTACTACAAACACCTCTATGCACATTAACCAGTAAATCACAAAGAAATGGATAAATTCCTGGACACTTACACCCTCCCAATACTAAAGCAGGAAGAAGTTGAATCCCTGAATAGACCAATAACAAGATCTGAAGTTGAGGAAGCAATTAATAGCCTACCAACCAAGAAAAGGCCAGGACCAGATGGGTTCACAGCCGAATTCTACCAGAGGTACAAAGAGGAGCTGGTACCATTCCTTCTGAAACTATTCCAAACAATACAAAAAGAGGGAATCCTCCCTAACTCATTTTATGAGACCAAGACCATCCTGATACCAAAACCTGGCAGAGACACAACTAAAAAAGAAAATTTCAGGCCAGTATCCATGATGAACATTGACGTGAAAATCTTCAATAAGTTATTGGTAGACTGAATCCAACAGCACATCAAAAAGCCTATCCATCATGATCAAGTAGGCTTCATCCCTGGGATGCAAGGATGGTTCAACATATGCAAATCCATCACATAAACAACCAAAGAAAAAGCACATGATTACCTTGATAGACGCAGAGAAGGCCTCAGCAAAATTCAACAGTTTTTATGCTAAAAACTTTCAATAAACTTGGCATTGAGGGAACATATCTCAAAATAATAAAAGCTATTTATGTCAAACCCACAGCCAATATACTAAATAGGCAAAAACTGGAAGCATTCCCTTTGAAAACTGGCATGCCAGTTTTCAAAACAAGGATGCCCTCTCTCACCACTCCAATTCAACATAGTATTGGAATTTATGGCCAGGGCAATCAGGCAAGAAAAAGAAATAAAGGGTATTCAATTAGGAAAAGAGGAAGTCAAGTTGTCTCTATTTGCAGATGACATGATTGTATATTTAGAAGACTCCATTGTCTCAGCCCAAAATCTTCTTAAGCTGATAAGCAACATCAGCAAAGTCTCAGGATACAAAATCAATGTGTAAAAATCACGAGCATTCCTACACACCAATAACAGAGAGCCAAATCATGAGTGAACTCCTATTCACAATTGCTACAAAGAGAATAAAATACCCAGGAATACAACTAACAAGGGATGTGAAGGACCTCTTCAAGAAGAACTATAAACCACTGCTCAAGGAAATAAGAGAGGACACAAACAGATGGAAAAACATTCCATGCTCATAGTTAGGAATAAACAATATCATGAAAATGGCCATACTGCCCAAAGTAATTTATAAATTCAATGCTATCCCCATCAAGCTACTATTGACTTTATTCACAGAATTGAAAAAAAAAAAAACAAAAAAAAAACCTTAAACGTCATATGGAACCAAAAGAGAACCCACAAAGCCAAGATAATCCAAAGCAAAAAAAGCAAAGCTGGAGGCATCATGCTACCTGACCTCAAACTATACTACAAAGCTACAGTAATCAAAACAGCACAGTACTGGTACCAAAACAGAGATATAGATCAATGGAACAAATCAGAGGCCTCAGAAATAATGCCACACATCTACAACATCTGATGTTTGACAAACCTGACAAAAATAAGCAATGGAGAAAGGATTCCCTATTTAATAAATGGTGTTGGGAAAACTGGCTAGCCATATGCAGAAAGCTGAAACTGGATCCCTTCCTTGCAAAATTAACCTTAAAAAAAAATTACAAAGATTACACCTTTTACAAAAATTAACTCTAGATGGATTAAAGATTTAAACATTAGGCCTAACACCATAAAAACTTTAGAAGAAAACCTAGGCAATACCATTCAGGACATAGGCATGGGCAAGGACTTCACGACTAAAACACCAAAAGCAATGGCAACAAAAGCCAAAATAGACAAAAGGGATCTAATTAAAATGAAGAACTTCTGCACAACAGCAAAAGAAGCTATTATTAGAGTGAACCAACAACCAACAGAATGTGGAAAAAATTTTGCAATCTACCTATCTGACAAAGGGCTAACAACCAGAATCTACAAAGAACTTAAACAAATTTACAAGAAAAAACCAACAACCCCATCAAAAAGTGGGCAAAGGATATGAACAGATGATTTTCAAAAGAGGACATTTATGCAGCCAGCAAACATATGAAAAAATGCTCATCATCACTGGTCATTAGAGAAATACAAATCAAAATCACATTGAGATACCATCTCATGCCAGTTAGAATAGTGATCATAAAAAATCTGGAGACAACAGATCCTGGAGAGGATGTGGAGAAACAGAAGTGCTTTTATACTGTTGGTGGGAGTGTAAATTAGTTCAACCATTGTGGAAGACAGTGTGGTGATTTCTCAAGGATCTAAAACTAGCAATACCATCTGACCCAGCAATCTCATTACAAAGGATTTTAAATCATTCTATTATAAAGACACATTCACACATATGTTCACTGTGGCACTGTTTACAATAGCATAGACTTGGAACCAACCCAAATGCCCATCAATATAGACTGGATAAGAAAATGTGGCACATATATACCATGGAATACTATGCAGCCATAAAAAGGGATGAGTTCATGTCCTTTGCAGGAACATGGATGAAGCTGGAAACCATCATTCTCAACAAATTGACACAAGAACAGAAAACCAGACACCACATGTTCTCACTCATAAGTGGGTGTTGAAAAATAAGAACACATGGACACAGGGAAGGAAACATCACACACCAGGGCTTGGCCGGGGGGGGTGGGAGTAGGAGGGCTAGGAGAGGGGTAGCAGGGGGTAGGGGGATTGGGGAGGAATAACATTAGGAGAAATACCTAATGTAGGTGACAGGGGCATGGATGCAGCAAACCACCATGGCACCTGTATACCTATGTAACAAATCTACACATTCTGCACATGTGCCCTGGAACTTAGAGTATAATAAAAAAATAAAAGTGAGGGAGGTAGATAAAGAATTATCATGGTATAAGTAATATTTACAAGTCCATGGGAAAACACCTCAGTTTCCAGGAGAGATCCTGTGAGGAGGAGGTAAGATGTAATTACCTGAATCTTTCATATGTGAATACAAGCTTAGGAAAGGGGGATAAATGACCATGGAAATGATTTCCCAGAAATTTCAAGAAAATAATTTTCACAGCTGAGTTTTCAAGAGCAGTGATACTCAAGACCATACCAGGATCACACAGGGGGCTTGTCAAAACACAGAGTGCGTGGCCACCTCCTCTAGAGTTTCAGATTCAGTCGGTCTGGGATGATGCTCAAGGACTTCAATTTCTAATAAGTTCTCAATTTCCAATAGCTGCTGCCACTGGTCTGGGGACCACACTTTGAAAACCACTGTTGTCCAGAACTAAATCTATTTCCCAATTTGATGTACTGATGAAATCTTGAGGAAAGGAAATTAATATGAGTAGAGAGACTTCTAAGCAGAGAGCATTTTCACAGACCTTTTCAAACCTTTCCATTATCCTTTAACATGCTCTATGGCCTTCAAAAGTTGTCGAGAAGCAGCTGTTTAAAATAATAACTCCTCTTGAAAAGGTAGTAGAGAAGACAAATGTGATTAATCTCCTTTTATTTGGGCTCTGGAGAAAAACGGTTCTGGTGTTTTGCTACAGATTTTGACATGTAGCCAGAGTTTGGCTTTGAAAATAAGAGCAGCATCTCTGCTCCAGGAGACATCAGAAGCAACAATTAACATTCAGGCAATCCCACTCAGACTCCACCAGCCACCCAGATTCTTATGCCCCTGGGAATATTGATCCAAAGAATCAATTTTCCTTATAAATTAAAGGGGGGTGAAAAGATCTAATCATTAAAGCATATGAGATTTGGTTTAAGTGCAGAACAATTATGCTATGTGAAGAGATTAAGACAGTTTGAAGATTAATCATTTGTCAATGTTGCTATGTTTGGACTTGGGGGAGACCTTAGTAACTAAAAGAGGAGGTGACAACTTTTAAGGGATTATGCAAGCTTTTTCAAATATGGGCTTGTATGTTCAGGAAATAAATTTTTTTTAATGATAAAATTTGGTTCTTTGTAATACTTGTATGATCCAAATGCCCATTGGCTTAAGAGACAACAGCCCACTAATAGAACAGTCCCCACATAAAGGACTGTCCAGTGTTTCTGGAGTCCCCACAGTATGTACTTCTTTACCCGTCTCTTGCCTCATTCTCTCACACCATCTGTGCCTCTTATGTGACCACATTTCCTGCTTCCCTGCTATGCTCCTTGGAGTGATGAACTATAGCCATTAACCTGTGTCCAGGTAAGCAATGCTGTCTCTGGAAGGGCCCAGAGTCCCAGCTGTAGGGTTCCAGGTGCAGTGGGAGTCAGGGATTAGGTCTGTCTTCCTCACACTGTGCCCCATTCTGCACCTGCTTTGCTGAGCCAAGGGCACTACAGCAGCTCTCTTGAACAATAGTGTATCCGTCTGCTAGGGCTGTTCTAACAGAACAGCACAGAGTAGCTTATACAACAGACATTTATTTTCTCACAGCTCTGGAGGCTGAAACTCCAGGTTTAAGGTGTTAGCAGGTTTTCTTTCTTCTGAGGCCTCTCATGGCTTGCAGATGGTCACCCTCACTGGGTTCTCACATGGTCTTTTCTCTGTGTGCAGCACCTCTGGCATCTCTTCTTCTTCTTATAAGACCAGTCATACTGGATTAAGGTTCTGCCTTAATGGCCTCATTTTAACTGAACTGCCTCTTTAAAGAGCTAATCTCCAAATACAGTCACATTCTGAGGTACCAGGGGTTAGGTCTTCAACATATGAATTTGGTGCCAGAGGACCACAATTCAGCCCATAACAAAAAGCAGTTGTATTCTTACTGTAATATTTCATTCTTCAAAGCCCATTTGAGAGACCCGGTCTGAGGGGAAAAATCCCTACACTTTTATCTTCCCACTAAAACTCTATTACAAAAGTAAAACTCCCATGAAAGTGAATCTTTTAAAGAGAGAGATGTTGGTGTAGGTGTGTCCTGGGATGAGGATATTGTCTTTATCAACCAAGAATAAACTGTCATAGCTATGCCTTAAGTTAGATGTTACAGCATTTGGAGATGAAAGTTCCCCTTCTATCAACAGATCACCTAATCCAGACCTTTTATTTTACAAACAAAGGAAAAAAAATGCCCAGATCAATTAAGCGACTTAAATGATATCACAGTTAAACAGTGATACATCTGCCTCTCCCAATTCCTAATGCTCTGCTTTCCCACTACACATAGTTCTTGTCTATAAAATGCCTGCAGCTCTTACAAATGGAAGGAAG
The DNA here is from genome assembly GCA_036589455.1 of Ateles fusciceps. Lineage (NCBI taxonomy): Eukaryota > Metazoa > Chordata > Mammalia > Primates > Atelidae > Ateles > Ateles fusciceps. Next base: position 4,691,402 of record JAZHEH010001241.1, on the reverse strand, counting down.
CCAGGATCCCATCTGCTCTACCTAAAGTCCCCCAGAGCCACCTCAGGTGGAACTTAGAGTATGGTATTTCTGAGAAGAGCCGCCATCCACACAATTCTCCCATATTCTTCCTGCAGAATACTTCAATGAGGCCAGGGTTTCAGGGAGAGGAAAAAAAATCTGCCACACAGAGCGTTTAGGTACCCCGATGATATACACAAGAATTGTAGAGAACATCCCAAGCCAAACAAACAAAAAACTATGGTTCAAAAAGTCCTCAAAATTTAGTTAATTCTCCATTTTGTAGACATCAAGTTTTCTCTATTAATTAGCTTTATCCAATGAAATTATTTTATACACATATACACACACATACACACATATACATATGCATACAGACATGTACATGCATATATGCATATATATATATACATATGTTTATATATATACACACACAATTGACTCTTAAGCAACATGGGTTTGAACTGCACAGGACCACATATTTGTGGATTTTCTGCTACCCCAGAGACACCAAGCCCAACCCCTCCTTTTCGTCCTCAGCCTACTCAATGCGAAGACAAAGATAAAGACATTTATGATGACCCACTTCCATTTAAAGTAAATACATTCTCTCTCATGATTTTCTTAGAAACATTTTCTTCTTTCTAGCTTACTTTATTATAATAATACAGGATATATACATAAGCATACAAAACGTGTTAATTGACTGTTATGTGTTAATTGACTTTAGGTCAACTGTAGGCTATTAATAAAGTTTTTGAGAGTCAAAAGTTACATGTGGATTTTACCTTGCATAGTGGATGGGAGCAGCCAGTCAGCATTCCTAACCTCTGTATTGTTCAAAGGGTAATATAGTTTTATCTAAAATGCACAGAAATTTGAGACATGAAGTTATTTTTAACCAAAAGTTTCAGATAATTTCCTCAATTGACCAATTATGTCAATGTGAGTTAAAAGACCTGAAAGTGCTAGACATCCCAAAAATGGCCCTAGACATCCTGCAATTGTCCGATTATGTCAATCTGATTTAAAAAAACCTGAAAGTCCTAGACATCCCCCAAAATTAGCGATGCTGGGTCACACAGCCTTTTTGTGTCTGCAGGGCTCGGCCCCTAGAGCCATTTTTGTGAATCAGTTGCCCTTTTCTGTCCTTAGGTTGGCACTGTGAATAGAACAACTAGTAGTTCAAGCTACTCAGCCAAGAATCGAAAGACCTAGAAAATGACAATGAATTTGTTTAATATTATTGTTGTAAGTACCATAATCACCAAATATACAGTCTATCTAACACAAAACATATATTGTAGGCCATGTAGGCATTGTATCAAGTTTTCTAAACTAACGGCATTAGGGAGAACAAGGCCAGCTACTCTCCAGAGGCTATCAAAATGCTTTGTCAACTAACCAAAATCATTTTGAAGAGGTCTTCTAGCACAGTACTATATTAAATTGGCAACTTTGAAATATTTCTGAGTAATGACCTCAGATATGTAATTTGACTTATGGGTGCCCCCTCTCCCTACCACCTGGTGATGTCTTCTCTTCCCCCTCTTCAACCTAGTCCTACTATTCTTCAATGTTAATTAATTCATGTATCAATCAAATATTTACTGGCCACACACTAGGATACTTCTGATCAGTTGGGACACAGCACCCTTAAGTATCTCAAAACACCCTCTTCTGACCTGTCTTAGGACTCTTGCCAAGCCCACAGCCTCATGCTGAAGGAAATCTTACGTATAGGTAGCTGCGATTTGTAGCATGGGATCTCACCTCTACCATTCTGATTGAATCAGACAGATGTCTGTACTTGTTTGGAATGAGACAGGGATGCTCAGTATTGGAGAGTAATGCGTGAACCCCATTACAAGGGACTTTTAACACAACAGGCACAGATATGTGTGCAAAAAAATATATAAACCAAATGAGGAAAACACACTAAGCATGGAGAATAATGAGAAGCTGCAACCTAACCGAAGTTTTGACTAAGCAGAAGCCAGAGTGGCTGGCAGAGTAGAGAGGCAGGTAAGAAAGAGAAGGAAAGCTGGGGCTGCTGCTGAGTCACAATAAGGCAGTCTAGAAAACTACTATTAATTCATAAGAACCACTACTGAACAAAGTTATTGAAACCTAAATGATGATAAATGACATTTTAGTGCCCCAGCAGGACTGCCTTCACAACCAATGAAGTACTTTCTGTCCTCTCTCATTTCCTTGGTATCTAAGGAAATCTGAGTGTGCTTCTTTTACTTCAATTAGGAGAGAGAATGTAGCTGGCAGCCAATGGGTGGAAAAGACAAATAAACAAAGAATGATAGTACACGTGATAAGTGGGTTTTATAGAATACAGGAAAACCTTAAAACAAACTAAGGATTATAAAAAAACAGAGGAAGACCTTAAACCGAAGATTAATTATTTCTTGGGCTGAGTTTTAAAGGTCGAATAGGAACTGAAAAGTTTTAAAGACATTTGAGGTAAAAATTATTGAGTATGAAGTCACTGAGGCATGAAAGAGTTGGTTGGGTCGAGGAAACTGTAAGTATTTTGAACTGGCTGCAATGAATGCTGAATTTGTGGCCATGCCCAGAGTTAAGATTAGGGGCAGCCAGGGGCTGACAAATGGTCTGGTGACTAAGATAAGGTGTTTGTTTCCCATCAAAAAAGATCTGGGCAACCATTGAAGGACTCTGAATAAAAGAGGGAGGCAATCATATTTGCATTTCAGAAAGTTACTTCTGGCTTGATTGTGAGAATGGATTGGAGTGTGGCCAGAATGGAAGCAGGGGGTCTAGTTAGAAAATAAATATTGTCCCCAGGTTGGATCTAGTGAGTGACTTCGCCAAAGGGGAATAGAGAGGAGCAAATAAATAGGGAGAAAATATGTTACAGAAGAGGTAAAATTTGCAGAATTTGATGCTGTATGCAGTGGCTGCAAAGAAGAACACTAAAATGACCCTAATATTTCTGGCTTGACCTCTGGATGAATAGCTATACTAATCACTAAGACTAATAGATCAGAATGAGTAGGTATAGTTAAAGAAGACAAGGAGCTTACATTTGGAGATAGCAATTTCAGGCAGAAATGTCAGGTAGACATATATGGGCCTGGATCTCAGCAAAAACAGGTAAGAACCACCATAGAGAGAATAATCAGTGCTAGGCATTTTGTTATGATCCTGAGACTGCATATGGAATGGAAGGAGCCAAGGATGAAGGGTGGGGCCTGGGATAATACCTCACTTTAGAGAACGAATAGCAGAACATATGACAGCAGTTGAAACCAGCTAAAATCCTCTGCAAGCCTTTTCTATCTCAAGCCACGGAGACTCCTTTCTAAATTGCCATAGCAGTGACCATCTTTGCCTCATTTCAAAAGGAGCTATTGTATATTAATCCCCCATTGTTTCACGTATCAAGATCTCAACTCTGTTCTATGGAGACACCTTGCCTTATGCTGCTGTTGCATGGTTTCCCGCCATCACTAACTGTGGGACAACAATTCAGAGACAAGACCCCTGAATGCCTCTCCCAACATCCCAACAAAATATGCAACCTTGAGAAAACTGTCAAAAGTGGGCTATCATTTGTTGAACCTATTCCATCAGTCAGGCATAATACAGAGCACTTTACGGAACTGTTATTTTTTATTTTTTTGCAAATCAATAAGGTAGTGTTAAAAGATAAACCTTAGACAAATTAAGTTGAACAGTTTAATTGAACAATGTGTGAATTGGGCAGCCCCAAAAACCAGAATGTTTCAGAGAGCTCTGGCACAGCTGCATGGTTGAAGATTTAGAGACAGGAAAAAAAAAGGAATATATAGGAAACGAAAGTGAGGTACAGAAACAGCAGGATTGGTTACAGCTCAGCATTTGTCCTATTGAACATGGCTAGAACAGTTGGCCACCTTTGATTGGCTGAAACTCAGTGTTTGGCCCAAATGGAGGTTACAGTCTGTTTACACATCCAGTTAAGTCACATTTCACAGTGTACTTAGAAACCTTTAGGCAAATTGTAAAATACGTAAGGCTTAGGCTAAACTTAATTTAACAGCAGAGATATTACACTACAGAAATTAATAAAGTAGGGTTCTGAGAGGCTAACAAATTTGTCACATAGTAGCAACGGAAGCCAATTTTAAACCAAACTTTGTCTTACACCCAAAATCCTGTTCTTCCTATTATCTGGTCATTCTTCTTGGCCTGATGACTGCATCTATTTTAATTTTAGCCTCCTCATCTATAAAATGGCATTAGCAATGCCTGCTTTGTCTTCTTGAAAAAATTAAATAAAGGTCAAACAAGCTAATGTTTATGAAGATACACTGAACGTATAAAATACTATACAGAGAAACTAATACACATCAAATAGCCTCTTTGTGTTTCTACATTTCCCAACTCCAATTCGGTTAGGTGGGAGGAGTGACTAGTTGTGGACAATAAATATGGGAAGTGACATCCATCACTTCTGGGCACAGGCAACGAAAATTTCCTGTGAGAGTCTGAGTCTCTCTCCTACCCTGCTACAGAGACTGAGGAAGCTGCATATTCCAGAAGGTGCAGGTATACTCCATCTGCCTAACTCCTAAGTGGCTATATGGAGCAAAATTTCCTACCATGTGAAATGTAGCAGAAGTGTAGAAATAAACATTTGTTGTATAAAGCCACTAAGATTTGGGAATGCTCTATCACTGCAGCAAAATCTGACTTCTACTGGCTAACACAGTAGAAAGTTACTTCTGGCTTGATTGTGAGAATGTATTGGAGTGTATTTCAAATTTTCATACAATATGAAAAATTGCTGTCACATGTCAACATTCAATATGTAGTGAGTGTGGTAAGAGGGCATTGTGATTAAAAGTGTGAATCCTGGAGCCAGAGTACATGAATTCAAATCCAAGTAAGTTCTACCATTCATAAACTTATGGCCTTGGCAAGTAGTTTAATGACTTGGTGTCTCAGATTCCTCATCTGTCAAATGAGAATGATAAAATTACCTCATAGGAGTTTAAGTGAAACAAAATGAGTGACACATTTATAGCACTTAAAACAAGGCCTGGGACATGAAAACACTCAATGAATGTTAGCTATTCCTATTTTTAGTCCATACTGAATTGACTTCAATTCCAATTAGCCTAGAAAGTTAACCAAAAACAGACAAAAGAAAATTCTCACATATGTCCCCCAACAAAATTCACATAGGGACTCTTCTTATCTCTGTAGATAAAGGAAAGGAAATGAGCAGTTCATGGAACACACAGAGGTGTTCCGCAGCTTTTGACTCTCTTTTCCTCCTTTCTCAGACCTGCAGACGTTTGCAAAGAAGAGCCTTTCTCTACACCAATAAAAACACCTAGAGGATGTATTCCCTAATGGAATACACATAGTCTATTTTTGTATAGCGTACAAGCTAAAAATTTTTTTAATATTTAAATATTAAAAAATACACACACCAGTAATGAAACAGACTGCATGACAGAGACTATATGTGAATCACAAAGACTAAAATATTTATTTTATTACAGCCCTTTACAGGAAAAGCTTGCCAATCCTGCTGTATTGTCAACACCCCAATCCCAACTCAGCTCATCTTAAGAACTGGGGAACGGTTAGGACTCTATTAATTCCTACACCCACTCCCCCAGTCATCTTCCCTTCCATTCTCATTTTGCTATGCTAATAAAATCTATGAATAGAGAAGAAAAAAAACACTAAAGGACTGCCTAAGCAAAGAGTAAAATAAAAGAGAGAGGAAGTCCCAGCCAGAGGATAACTGAAGTTAATATATATATACATATATATATATTTCTTTTTTAGTAATAATTAGCTAATCCACCTCTTTCTTCCCATCTGTTTATAAACTCACAGTACCCTGAAGGCAAGTGCCTAAATTAGAAGATCCTAGCAAAAGCCTGGCCTCCATTTTTCTAATTCTTTGCAATTTATTCTTTATTGAGCTGGGGTTTTGAACCACTGGAATTAATGTTTTCCCCTCCCTCCCTCAACCCTTGAATGCATTTTCCTCTTTCATCAAGAATAGATTGTCAAAAGCAGTGGCTAAGAAACAGGGTTCCAATAATGTCCGGTTGACAGTAATGACAGGAGAGAGAACTACCGCAAGCTTCCCCTTCTTTCCTCATCATCTTGACATTTAAGTAAGGAATATAATGAATGACAACCTTACTAAAAATAAATAGCAAGTCATCAAGACTTTACAAAGGCAATAATTAAGCCACATTGACCCTTGGGTTACATTTTGCCTGACAGCTAATAACCATCTGGAAAGGCAGAGGGTACAAGACAAGGCCTGAGTCATTAAGCGACCCCAGTTGGAGCCATTTCAACCTCATTTCTTTCCCACCAGGAAAATCTGCTTCCATGACCCCTAACTTCATCCCAGCCATTCCTTCCTTGTTCACACTCTTACTTCTGCTAGAAACAGTCTTTTTCTTTCACACTGTTGAACGCTTCTTTTCACTGCCTTATTAAGTCTCCACTAAGAATTTCAAGTGTGGGTCTGAATGACAGCTCCCAGTTAAATATACTGATCCTCTGACAAACACCATATTGATGGTTGTTGACACTGACAAAGCTCTGGAAACCTTCCCCTCAACAACCTATAAAGGAGACTCTTGAATTATCTATCTAGCATTGTTCTGAAAGTCTATCATTTCAGATGTTGTATCACTTCTTGGAGTATCTTTAAGTTGTTGTCTATCTTATAGCATATTTTCTTCTCACACACGTTGTTCAAGATCCAGTTTAAAATCACTTTCCCTGGAGGATGTTCCTTGAAAACTTCAGAAGGAGCAATTTCTCCTTTCTATAACCTGCTTTATATTTGTTGTCTCACTAAAAATCATACACATTACCAATTATACTCTGTAATGTATCATATATCACCTTACATTATTTAATTTGCATCGTTTTTGAGTGTTTTACTTATCTCCAAAATAAATAGAAAGCTCCAAGAGCCATGTCTCATGCCATCCATATTCCCCAGAGCCAGGTAGAATACCTCGTACATAACAGGTGCTAAGTAAGTGTGCAAACTTGGTTGATTGCATAATGAGCTCATAAGCTAGGACTGTCTTGTGTGCAAAGTTGGACTTCTTTTAATTATATTAACAGTGTTTCTCAAAAGTTGTTGAACGTTGGTATCACCTAAAGAACTTTTAAAAATTGAGTTGACAAGATTGTGCCTAATACCAGTTTGATCAAAAGCCTATGAATGGAAGCCAAACGTCAGTATTTTAAGGATTCCCAGGTGATTTAAAATGTGCAGTAACGTTTAGGGCCATATATATATTAACCTTAACTACAGAGCTGGATCCTCTACTTAACTCTGTGTCTTAACTTTCATTTTAATACCTATGAAGCCCCAACCAAGTGCTAGATATTGCATTTGGTGCTGGGTATATAGTGGTGAACAAAACAGACATAGCCCAAGCATTAATGGAGCATACAATCTGGCTCATCTAAGAAACCTACAACTGTTTCTTTTGCTAGCACTCCTCTAGAGGGTTAATGCTGTAAATTATCATTTTAGGCAGTGCACCATTTAAATTTGCTGAGAACAGTTTTATCAATGTGATAATGCACTTTCTCCTTTTGTTTTAAACACACTTAAGGTAAGCATGGGCTCTGACTTTAGTTGAAAGATCCACAAAGAATACAAACATTTTACACACACACACACACACACACACAGAGTAAAAAAATAATGACAAAGATGGTGAAAACGCTATGATTTGGGTGGTGATAGAAATGGTGATTTGTTTTTAAGCTGACAAAAAAATCCTTTGACTAACAATCTCATTTATATCAGAAAAATTCAAACTAAATCTATAATGAAATAGCACTATGAAGGTACCAAAATTGATTTAAAAAAAAATGTCTGGTAATATCAGATGTTAGAATATGGAGCAACAGGAATTCCTCCAATGCTCCTAGGAATGTAAACTTGTGCAACTGCACTGGGAAAAAAAAATTATCTATAAAGTCATAAATATGCAAAACTTAAAACAGCAAATGTATTCCTATGTACTTAGCTGTGGAAATTGTGGGCACATAGTGTGTATGTGCACTAGGGAATGAGCTCACAAAAGCTAACAGCAACATTGTGGGAGTAAATTAAAAATCCATCAAGAATAAAATAAATTAACACATTTTGATTCTGTCTAGAATGGTATAAAATAACTTGAGAAAACTGAATGGACCTGAACCATCATGGGAGAAATGGCTAAAGCAATGCTGAGCAAGAGAAATAGAACAGAGAAAAAAATACACGCAGCATAATTTAATTTATATACAGTTTTAAAAATAGCAATAGTTAAATTATATTGCTTAGGTATACATTTTTGGGGTATAGAAATATAAAGCAAAACAAGGAGGCAATTACATAAAAGTTGAAAAAGGTGGGTGAAGAATGGAACGGGGCAACAGGAAACTCCTGTGGAGTTACAATGTTCTCTTGACCTGGGTAGTTTAATTGCTGTTCACTTTTTAATAATGTGATGTCGTATACATGTATGTTATATGCACTTTTCTGTATATGCAACTTTATCACATTTAAAGAAGTAAGCATTTTGATGGAAATGAAAAATGAAATCCTTTGAATTTTAATTTCTAATTGGGTCTAGGCAGAAGAGGAAAAAGATCTAGCCAATAGGTTGTGAATCGCTTTTGAATTCCCCACAGAAATAGAGACACTCTGAGTTTGCATTAAACCTTGAATTAAAGCAATTAGTATTTTACAAGCCTTATTTACTGCCCTTAAGGGGAAATGAATTAGATGGATAAATGTAGAATTGATACGTTGAAATGTTGTCTGCCTTATTGAGGGTATGATGCAAGCATACTAATTGGAAGACTGCTCTATAGTTAATCCATTGAGAAGGTAAAAACTAAATTATATTAACCCAAATTATTAGATTTTCCTGATCTTGGGTCCTTAACCACTCATGATTCTTTGATTAATTTACCCTCCTCCAGTTCATTTTTATACTTCTGATTATTTTCCACTGCAATGTTCTGGAAGCCCATTTCAGATGCTCTCTGCCTCAGAAGGGAGGCTGCAAAGACCGGAGGAAGAATCTGGTGCCAGATCATTTTGCTAATGGAAGATAATTATTGTGATTATCTCATCCTTGCTTAAAAGCTCTAATGGTAGCAAGCAGCCTCTCTGACAGGGTGAAGTTTCAACCAAAATATGTTGACTCTCTTTGTGGAAAAACTTGTCATATTCCTCTGAATGAGGAAAGACTATAGATAATTCTTCAGTACTACTCTTAAGAGAAGACTATGTAGTGTAACAGAAAGAGAACTTAACTAGATCATCATACTTGATAATTTCTAGCTCTGGTCTGCCCACCAGGTTGCTACATGAACTTGACTGATTCCTGAAATCTGAGTTTTATTTTCCTCTTTTGTAATAGAAGGGGTACTGGCAAGAAAAAAAATTACATAATGGACATGAGCAATATCTGAAAACCATGATGTGATTGTATGAATTTATTGTAATTATTCATAAAAATTATAAAATTATACAGGATATATTTTATAGATTTAAGGAATGTTATTGACACCTGGTATCTTTTTCTGGAGCAAATGTTCTAGCCTGTACTTATCTAATCAAGAGAAATATTTCTGTATTCAGTGGGCAAAAATCACATCTCTATTCTTTAATAGAAGAGTTTGAAAAGTTACTTAAACCTCTTATACCTCCAGTTACATTATCATTAAAACAGGAATAATTCCTACCTTGGAAAAGGCTGAGATTCTTTTTGTGAAGATAACATAACATTGATAACAAAACCTGACAAAGATAACTCCCCACACCTTTAAAAAAAAATCCTTGCCACATTTTTTACATATAAATACTAATGCAGAGAAATTTAAATTACTAATCCTATAGTATGTCAGAAATACAAAACACAATGACCACATTTATTTGGTAAAATAAATAGGTGATACAAGCCAGAAAATTATCAAAAAGTAAATGAGTTGGACTAACTTTATCCAAAAATATAACCGTTTTAAAGCTAAAAAATTCAAAAGAATTTAGTGCTGACTCAGGAAAATAAGTTGAGCAGATTTTTAATAAGCATTGGACTATTAATACATAGTCCAGAAATTGTCCAAAATATATTCAGGAATTTATAATGTCATAAAGGTGATTTCTAGGTAAGGGAGAAAATGATACTAGATGGATGATGTCAGACAATTGTTTATCTATCAGGGGGAGGTAGAATTAGAAGAACTGCAGTTACAACCAGATCACACTATCTATATTGAAAATACCTAAAAGCTTTTCAAGTGAATCAGAAATAAACACATGTGAAAAGTAACAATAAGCATATTATAAGAACATATTTAATATTTTTACAGTTTCAGTGAGGACAAGACTTTACATGATTATTTAAACAGATGCCACAAAAATGTTTATGTAAGTTTCATAGTAACCACAAAATGAAAGTCTATAGTAGATACACAAAAGATAAAAAGAATCAAAGCATAGCTCTATAGGAAATCATCAAATCACTAAAAAGAACAGAAGGAAGAAAGGATCTCCAAAACATCCAGAAAATGATTAACAAAATAACAACAGTAAATCCTTACCTATTAAAATTAATTTAAATGTAAATTGACCAAATTTTCCAATGAAAAGATAAAGCCAGGTGTGATGGTAGACATCTGTAGTTTCAGCTACATGGGAGGCTGAGGCCAGAGGACCACTTGAGCCCAGGAGTTCAAGTCCAGCATGGGCAACTTGAACCCAGAAGTTCAAGTCCAGCCTGGGCTTCCTCTCAAAAAAAAAAAAAAAAGCTGAATGGATTTTTTTAAAGCTGCAACTATACGTTGCTTCCAAGAGATTCCCTTTGCCTTTGACGGCATGCATGGTCACAAAGTAAAGAGAAATGTAAATGGAAACCAAAAGAGAATAAGACTAGCTATACTTGAACAAAATAGACTTTAAGTGAGATACTGTAACAAGAAACACAAAAATGTCATTATATAACGATAAAGGGTTGATTCATTAAGAGGATAGAACAATTATAAATATATGTGCACCCAACATAGAAGCACCTAAATATATAAAGCAAATATTTACAGATCTGAAAGGAAACATAGACAGCAGTACAATGATAGTAGGGGACTTCACTTGTAACAGTGAATAGACTATTCAGATATAAATAAAATAGAAAACATTGGACTTTGATATAATTTGGATATTTATCTCCTGCAAATCTCATGTTGAAATGTAAAGTTCCAGGATACAAAAATCAACATAAAAAAATCAGTTTCATTGCTATATACTAATAATGAACTATCCAAAAAAGAAATATCATATACAATATCAAAAATAATACTTGGAATAAATTAACCAAGGAAGTAAAAGTTATGAACATTAAAATCTATAAAACATAGATAAAATAAATTATAGAAGACACAAATAAATGGGAAGATATTCTGTCTTCATAGATTGAAAAGATATTGTTAAAATGTTCATATTACCCAAAGTGATCTACGTATTGAATGTAATACCTATGAAAATTTTAATGGCTTTTTTGTTTTACAGAAATAGAAAAAAAAAACTAAAATTCATCTGGAACCACAGGAATTCAAATAGCTAAAGCAATCTGAAGCAAAAAACAAAGCTGGAACTATCATACTTTGATGTTAAGCTATATTACAAAGCTATAGTATTAAACATAGCATGTTATTGACTTGACGACAGACACATACGCCATTGGAAGAGAATAAAGAGTCCAGAAATACTCATGCATATACCAGCCTACTACTTTTTGACAAAGATGCCAGAAATACACAATGGGGAAAGGATAGACTCTTCAATAAATGGTGTTGGGAAAACTGGGTATCTATATGCACAAGAATGAAATGACCACTCTCTTATACCACATACAAAAATCAATTCAAAATGGATTAGAGCCATAAACATAAGACTTGAAACCCAACTCCTAAAAGAAAACATAAGGGAAAGATTCTTGACATTATTCTCAGTAATTATTTTTTAGATTTGATACCAAAAGCACAGGCAACACATGCAAAAACAAACAAGTGAGACTACATGAAACTAAAAGGTTTCTACACAGCAAAGGACACAATCAATACAATTAAAAGGCAACCTACAGAATGGCAGAAAGTATTTGTAAACCATACATCTGATAAAAGATTCAGATCTAAAGAACCTATACAACTTATTAGCAAAAAATAATAATAATAATCCTATTTTTAAATGGGCAAAGGAACTAAATAAACATTTCTCAAAAGAAGACATACAAATGGCTAATAGATATATAAAAACATCATCAATATCATTGATCTTCAGGGAAATGCAAATCAATAGCACATTGAACTATCACCTCACAACCTGTTCAGATGGCTATTATCAAAATGTCAAAGGTAACAAGTATTGGTAAGGATATAAAAAAGGGAACCCATGTACACTATTGGTGGGAATGTAAATTGGTATAGCCATTAGGGAAAACAGCTTAGACATTCCTTAAACACTTAAAAAGTGAATTATCACATGATGCAGCAATCTATTTCCAGGTATAGAGCCAAAAGAAATATACCTTTACAGGGTATCTGCAACCCCATATTCAATGCAGTGTCACAATAGCCAAGATATGGAAACAACCTAAGTGTCTATTGATAGATGAACAGGTTTTTTAAAATGTGGTTTTATATACACAAAGACACACACACACACACACACACACACACACACACACACACACACACTCATCCCATACACACAGGAATAATATTCAGCCTTTAGAAAGAAAGAATTCCTACCACTTGCCACAATATAGATGAAACTTGAAGACATTAAGGCTAAGTGAAATAAGCCAGACTCAGAAAAATACTGCATGATGTCACTTACACATAGAATCTAAAAAAAAAATTTAAGTCTAATTTATAGTAACAGAGAGTAGGGGTTACACGGAGCTGGAAGGTAGAAGAAAGGGAAGCTGTTGGTCAAAGTGTACAGCTCCCCTTCAGCTGTAAGACAAATAAATAATGGAGACCTAATGTACAGCAGGGTAACTATAGTTAATATAATGTATATTTGAACCTTGCTAAGAGTAGGTCTTACGTATTCTCACCACACCACACACACACACACACACACACACACACACCACAAAGGAACTATGTAAGGTGATGTTCCTTAGCTTGATTGTGGTAATTATTTAAGTTTATACATATGTTGAAATAGTCCATTTTTTGTCTACTCTAGATAGATGCAAAATAGATGCAATTTGTCACCCCATCAATCATACAGAATAAAAAATGCATGTTTTGTTAATCAAACCTGAATAAAGCTGGAAAAAAATTAAATTCAACACAATAATAAAAAGGTTTAAAATACTGGAAAAATATCATGAAACAAATTTGAGAAATATTTGTAACACGCACCCCTGTAACACAGGGCCTAAGGATTTTAGCATACAAAGAGCTTTCACAAAGCAGGAAGACAAAAATGAGTAACTTAATAGAAACAAAACAAAATATACAAGGAGGCATTTCACAAAAAGAAATGCAATTGACCAGTAAGTATTTATAGCTTTAAGAATTTAAATCATTAAAATACATTTCTACCTATTAGCATAATATAGACTAAAAGGTTTAATGATCCCCAATATTGACTAGATTGTAAGACATAAACCACAGAGGGAAATAGGATTGTCAGAAAATATTGCTTGCATATTGGTGGAAATATAAATTAGTACATTTTAGGAAATACAAGTCTCCCCTACTTCATCTAGTTTCACTTTCTGCAGTTTCAGTTACCCACACTCAGCTGTGGTCCCAAAATATCAAATGGAAAACTCCAAAAATAAACAATTCCTAAGTTTTAAAGTGTGTGTGCTGAATAGCATGATGGAATGATATACTGTCCCATGCCCTACCACCTGGGATATAATCCATCCCTGTGTCCCGTGGACCCATGTTCTCTACAGTCACTTAGTAGCTGTCTCAGTTATTAGATCCACTGTGGCAGAACTGCAGTGCTTGGCTACAAGTAACCTTCATTTTACTTAATAGTACCCCCAAGGCACAACAATAGTGATGCTGATAATTTAGATATGTTGAAGAGAAGCCATAAAAGGAAAAGAATCTCCACATAGTACATACATGGTTCAGTACTGAAGGTCTTATCTGTGGGTAAGGGGGAACTATGGCACCATTTTTCAATATTTAAATGCACATAGTTTTCATCCTAACAATTCTGCTTCTAGCCATTTACTCTCATTGGAAAGGACACATAGGAATGTCCTGTGTTAGATTTTAGGACTTGGTCTGCAAACGGATAGAAATAGTTGAAGCAATTTTGCTTTTCAAACTTATAATGCTCTTTATTTTTTCTTTTATGTGTTACGTATTAATGATCTATTTGCAAAAGAAATGATTAAAGAAATTAAGACAATGCCACCATCTTAAAAAGATATTACGAAGAATAGTGATCATCTGTGTAATACACCCAGAAACTTACTTGGCATATAGTTAAGTGTTCAAAAGAAAGGATGGCTTTTTTCATATTTTATTTTGTGAAAAAGAAGCATTCTAGCTGTTCCCCTTCCTTCTTCCTTCTTATTTTCTTAGATAACATCTAGCAAAATCTTGAAGTGTGTCCAATTCCCTTATCTAAGCAATGTAACCCCATCAAATCTGGGACATGAATACATTGTGGAATAGAGATACTAGAGTTGGAGGAATCTTGGAAAATATCTAGCTAGACTCTTTTGTTTGATTTTAAAATAGTTAATGTATTTCCAGAAAAGTAAAGTAACTTGCTTGAGTACTCAGCCATTTAAGGTTAATAGAAACAGAACATACACCAATAGAGTATTCTGTTGAGGGAGGAGAAGGAAATGTTTAAAAGTTTTGAAGATTCTTGAAAATAAATGGGACTAACTTATTTGTGGGGAAGCAAGGACAAGTGAAAATGAATATACAGTTGTATACAGTTGACCTTTGAACAATGTGGGGGTTGAAGCACCAAACCGCCCCTTCTCCTAGGCAGTCAAAAATCCACATGTAAGTATTGACTCCTCAAAACTGTAGTAGCCTACTGCTCACTGAAAGCCTTACTGATAACAGTTAACAAATATTTTGTATGTTATATGTATTATATACTGTATTCCTACCGTAAAGCAAGCTAGAGAAAAGAAAATGTTAGAAATTCATTAAATTTTTTAAATGTTAATTCATTAAATTTCTTTAATGTTAAACATTAAATGTTAAGAAAGTCAATAAAACATATTGACTATTCATTAAGTGAAAATGTATCATAAAGGTCTTCATCCTCATTCATCATTTTCAGGCTAAGTAGGGTGAGGAAGAAGAGGAAGGAAGGGGTCAGGCCTTGCTGTATCAGGGTGGCAGAGGTAGAAGTGGAAGGAGAGGCAGGAGAGGTAGGCACATTTGTGTAACTTTTATTGAAAAAAAAATTGCATATAAGTGGACACCTGTAGTTCAAACTTACGTTGTTCAAGGGACAACTTTGAAATCAACTTACAAGTGTTATGTGCTATTAATAGTTCTATTAATAATAATATACAGTTTTAAAATATAATGGCCATCAAGTAAAAGCAAATCAACCTGGGGGAGCCCAAAGGAAGTGTTCTTCCCATAAATAAAGATAAAGGGGACTAAAGCCTCAAAGGCATTTTCTATTCTTCTTTAGAATCCCAATGATAGTGTAAAGGGCACACAAGTGAAAATCCAGAGTCTCAGAACCTAACTCTTTCTAGCTCCTAATTCGCTTTAAAATTTTCTTAGTCACTAAACCAGAAAAGAGCTTTCTACTTCACGGTTCTGTTTTAAGGGTCAAATAAATAGTTTAAATAGTTTGCTAAAGTACTTTACAAATCCAAGGGATTATTCAAATGTAAGATATTGTCAGTGATCAGCTTTCTTTTCTAGTTATGTGTTGCCCTTACTAAGCAAACTCGTTTAAAATAGCACACAAAGATGCATCCTATTTTCATAAAAAGTGGATACATAGAATGCACAAAGCAAAGGAAAGCTGTTTGCCTACACAGAGGATAATGCCCCAAAGGAAGCAGGCTGAAGCGTGAGCTCAGTAAATATTCTGACGCATGCCAACACTGGATGCTCTCGGTCAGCTGGCTGGCAATGCTGTTTCTGAGATTTGAAAAGCCTACAGTCTTCAGCCCTCAGAGTTATTATTGTCTCTCTGAGAAGGGAATGAAAAGATGCTCCCACATATCCAACATGGCCTCTCTTGAAGCCCGAAAAGGCTGATTTTAGTGTTGGAGAAAAACACCCTATTGCAATTAACTCAACTGCCATCTCTACAAATCTTTGGTTGTGGCTCACGAAATAAAACCTAAATTTATTGACTTAGAATTAACAAGAGGTTGGGTTTCATTCAGCATGTCTTTTCCATTCTATTTCTTTTTTTAAAAAAATTATACTTTAAGTTCTTAGATACATGTGCAGAACGTGCAGGTTTGTTACGTAGGTATACACATGCCATGGTGGTTTGCTGCACCCATCAACCCACCGTCTACATTAGGTATTTTTCCTAATACTAACCCTCCCCCTAGCCCCCGACCCACTGATAGGCTCCAGTGTGTGATGTTACCCTTTCTGTGTCCATGTGTTCTCATCGTTCAGCTCCCATTTATGAGTGAGAACATGTGGTGTTTGGTTTTCTGTTCCTGTGTTAGTTTGCTGAGAATGCTGGTTTCCAGCTTCATCCACGTCCCTGCAAATGACATGAACTCACACTTTTTCATGGCTACACAATATTCATGGTATATTTATTTTGTGCTTAGCATGGATCATAGGTAGTGATCCTACTGGTAGCTTCCTAATCGAGGGAGAATGATGGACAGTTTGGTTTTTTGGTTTTGTTTTTAAAGAATTTGTGTGTTTGAAACATTGTTGTTCATACCTTCTCACTTATTGATGGCTTGGGGCTATAGAAGGCTAGGTTCAAGTCACTGTCCCTACAACATTTGAAAGCATTTCCCCCTTGCGTTCTGGCCTCCATATTTTGCAGTGAGAAAGTTTAGTTTTACTCTCATTTTGACCTTTGTGTAAACTTCTTTTTGTTAATCTGTTATATTTGTAGTTGCTTTTTAATCTCTTGAAAAATTTAGGATCTTAGCTTATTCTCTCATGTTCTGAAATTATACCACACTGTGAATTGCTATGTGTCTATTTTCAAAAAACTTTGCTGATCATGTAGTAGGCCATTTCAGTATGGAAACTCATGTTCCTCAGCTCTAGAAATTTTTTCTACGTTGTGTATCATTCTCTCCCATCAGTTTTTCTCTTTTTCTTTTCTGAATATTACTCCTCAGATCGTGGAACTATTAGAACGCCCCTATACTTTGACAATTTCCCTCCTTCTTATAAATACCTGTATTAGTGTTAATACTTGTTAATATTGTTTACTTTCTAAGTTATTCTCAGCTCTGTCTTCTTACTCTCCTATTGATTTTTATAAATTACTGCTACTCTATTTTAAAACCTATTTTCAGCCAGGCAGAGGGCTTATGCCTGTAATCCCAGCCCTTTGGGAGGCCAAGGCAGGAGGATCACTTGAGCCCAGAAATTTGAGTCTGCAGTGAGCTATAATCATGCCACTACACTCCAGCCTGGGTAAAGAACAAGACCCCATCTCTGAAAGAAATTATTTTAATCCTATTTCTCTAAAAATACCTTTTAAATAGAAGATATAATATCTGTGATCTCCAAACTAGATGTCATCTTTTTGAGAATGCTAATGAAGTTGTTTCTCTGTACATCTGATTGTGTGTTAATCTGCCATATGTGATGCTGGTTTTGCTAAAAACATGAATGAAGATCCTTGGCTACCTGTTCATATAAAAGAGTGGGTCATTCAGAAACTGAATAGTAATCAGCTCCTTCAGTCATTATTTTTTCTTGTGTTAGTCAGATAACCAAGGAGAATATTGTGTCAGTCAGATAACCAAGGGGAATATTTTAATCTCGGCTTGAAGGGAATTAGCATAGCTGCAGCTATTCCTAGAGACCAGGGAGGGAAGAAGTTTAGGAATTTTAAAATTCCTAACAACATTCTACATCATTCTGTATTATCAGTATGGTAACCCTAACCTCAGCTGTGATATGTTCCCAACACAGTCTATCCTTTCTCCTGAAAATAAACCTTTGCTTTTTCTATCTGGAGTTGAGGAAGGAAGTCTTTCAAGTGGAAAGAGTGATGTGTGGGGCATGAGATGCAAACTACTAATACATCAGACTTTCAGCCAATCCTGTTTTCAACCCCACCACTACCCTCACTTTCAGATGTACCTAATGGTGCCAATTTCTGTGCCTTAAAGGAGTCTGCAATACAAATCAAAATCTCAGCTTCTTCCACTGCTTACTTACATCCCCCCTCTCTAAGGTCTGTAAATCATTTACCCCAAGTCTATAAGCTCCTGTTTCCAATAATTTTTATGCTTTTGTCTTTGCTCATGTTCTTTGTCCTTCAGGGTTTCAATCTTTTTTTTAATCCCTAAACTATTTTTAGTAAGATTCTCAGAGGACATAGAGATAAATGCTCATGTTTGATCCATCATATTTAATCAGAACTCAGGGAGAAATTTTGAAGGCAGTAAAAGGGTGAGGAAAAGATCAAGCCTCCTATGAATCATGATCCCTAAACATCATACATAATACTCATTAAGCAATCTTTTTTTTCTTTAAAATAACTCAATACTTTCCTAGCTATATATTTTTACCACATCCCTCAGAAAAAGCCAAATTTCAGTTTTAAAGTGCCAGACTCTTGAAGGAGATCATATTCAAATAAAGGTCATAAATAATGGCTTGAGAGTTTCCAGATTCTCCAGGAGAAAGTTAAAGAAAACACTGCCTCTTTGCCAATAAATATTTAAAGGTACTGTTAAAATGATGAAGTTTAAAATGCCATAAGAAATTATATCAAGATATAAATATTTTCTATCTAACTGCTGGATGGAGTGCTTCGGATAATCTGCTTTGGGTTTTAAATAAAGGGAGGACAAAAATGTAGACAGCACAAATATCCGGTATATGAAAATAGGTCTTTCATAAATTGACCTTCTCACCTTCAACAATAGCAACAACAACAAAGGCATTAGAAGTTTTCATTTTTGCTGAAGATCTGAACTTTTTTCTCTGCCCACACTGAAATTGAAACATGAGAGGCAGAAGCCTGGGCACAAAAGCCATTCTCATAGAAAACTCCAGATTTACAACATCCCTTTTACCATGGCCTACCCTGGGACCGATGGGGCATTTCAATAAATTAAATTAAAACCACTGACTTCAGGAAATTAAATTTAAGTAAACAACAGCATTAAACAGCCTTGACTGGCACAGGGGGAATTATTAGTGCTGGTCATTTGTTTTTTTCCTTTATTTTCCTCTAGCTTTTCCCTGTCAAAAGCTTGGCATGTACCTTCCACATTTGTAAGAGATGAGAAAACATGAGGGATCTGAGAGATTCCAATTTTATTATATTGCAAGGCTATTACTCATTTTGCCAAGGGTTCAGGCCCTAAATCCTGAGACTGTCCAAACACCCAAGAACAGCTCTCACCAATCAATGTCCACACATAATCTGTCTTTCAGCTCCCCACACAACATGTGAAGACATAGTCTTATGTCCAGAATGTCAACAGACAATACCTGTCAAAGAAAGACGTTCCTAAAGGGCCACCGCACTCTTTGCCAAGCACCAAGGTGGGGAAGAAGCAGGATATCATCCAGTCAGATTTCAGAACACAGCTGATATAGTTTGGCTGTGTCCCCACCCAAATCTCATCCAGTATTGTACTTCCCATAATCCCCATGTGTTGGGGGGAGGGACCTGGTGGGAGGTAACTGAATCATGGGGCTGCTACCTCCATGCTGCTGTTATTGTGATAGTGAGTTCTCACAAGATCTGATGATTTTATAAGAGGCTTTTCCCCCCTTTGCTCAGCAGTTCTCCTTGCTGCCACCATATGAGGAAGGATGTGTTTGCTTCCTTTTCTGCCATGATTGTAAGTTTTCTGAGGCCTTCCCAGCCATGCTTAACTGTGAGTCAATTAAACCTCTTTCCTTTATAATTTGCTCAGGCTCGGATATGTCTTTACCAGCTGTGTGAGAATGGACTAATACAATGGCTCTGCAAAGTATGACTCATCCTGTTGTTTTGTGATCCATGAACATCCATGTGGGTGAGTTGCAAAGATAAATCCGTCTTGACAAGATGGTGCTAATTCTCCCCAAAGGAACATATATTTTATTGTAACAGCTAATTTGAAGAACTGCTGAATGTGTCCTAGAATAGCATAGCTAAAAATCATTAAAATGAACAGTCTACCGTATTTCTCCTTATGTAGGGAGTTATGTTTAAGAGGCAAAATCTTAAACAGGCTTCTCCAAAATCTACATTATCTCTGAATGGAAGAACTGCTTAACAACTGAAGAGCCCTAAAGTGGTTGTACTTGCTCAAGAGATCTCTCTCTCTCTGTCCTCTTTCTCTCTCACACACACACATGCACACATGTACACACACACACACAAAGCAATTAATAGCAACATCCATGAAAATAGAGAATAATGCAAATGCTTACATTTTTTTAAAACATAATATCTCCAGTAAACGGAATGATGATACTCGAAAATTGCTAAGGTTACCATTCTCTTTCACCATCATTCCTCATCCAGTGGTTCCCTACATTTTCACTGCATTTCTCGAATAATTATTCTTATTCTCTTCTATACCATCTACTTAAAAAGAATTACATTATTATCAGATATTTAACATATCAAGGGTAAATGGAAAGTTTAATTACTCTGAAAGCCAGTACAAGGATATCCAGGTTGGAATAGTATAACCAAGTACCCTCTCTTCTAAAAAACAGCTTTTCCCAGCTGGGCAGGGTGGCTCACGCTTGTAATCCCAGCACTCTGGGAGGCTAAGGCAGGCAGATCAACTGAGGTCAGGAGTCAGAGACCAACGTGGCCAACATGGTGAAACCCCGTCTCTACTAAAAATGCAAAAATTAGCTGGGTGTGGTGATGTGCGCCTGTAGTCCTAGATACTTGGGAGGCAGAGGCAGGTGAATCACTTGAATCTGGGAGGCGCAGGTTGCAGTGAGCCAAGATTATACCACTGCACTCTAGCCTCGGTGACAGAGCAAGGCTCTGTTTAAAAAAAAATTTCCTTTCTCCTTTTTGTGTTGTCATGTGTGCTGACTCCTTACTTAGTACCTTAGGAATGTGAGTATAAGCTCTGCTCTTTTTCCACCAGTCACTCCTTGAGCCGCTAGCTTCTCTAACTATATGTTTGCTTAGAAGTTTCAGAGACTGAATCTTGAAACGATCCAGGTGCCTGTGAAATTCTTCCCCATTAGATTACTTCAAGGCTGCAGTTAACTTACGACCTGCTTGTGCCTGCCATGGCACCAGCCCATTCACCAGATTAGTCATCAGAACCTGTCATGTAGACCTGCACTGCCTCACCTCCCCTGTCCTCTGCATACCTCTCATGCCAAACTTCCCTTTTTAAACTCTTGATTTCTGCCCAAAATTTGAAGTTGTTCCATTAAGGCAGAAATCTGAACCACTTATGAACCCTTGCTAGCTTTGGAAAATAAAGTCTTTTTCTTTCTACAGAATCTCATCTTTGTTATTTGACTTTGCAAGCAGTGAGCCTCTGAACCTGCATTCGGTTACAATAGCACTACATAACTGAAGAATCACAATGAAATTATCCTATTAAAGCATAACCATCTTCCCTGAGGGCTCTCATACATTAAAAAATGAATATATGGATTGAAGGATTCATGAAAAAATAACAAATATTTCAATAATTCTAGGCAGTTGTATCTTAAAATCTAAGTTATATTTTGTCTGATGCTTTATATGACACAGAAACAAGCAGACTGGGATGAGACAACTGACTCTTGAAGTTAAAGGTAACCTAGAGAGTGACTATTCCAAGCTCCTAAGTTTACAATGAAAGATGATAAAGTTTACAAGGAAAGATGATAAATCTCAGAGAAAAAAAAATCGAAATATCTTATAAGTGGATATTGACTTGAGATGTAGAAATCCATCAATGGTAGAACAAGGATAAGTTCTAGTTCTTGTTTCTAATTGATACAGTGTTTGATACCACGCAACAGTGTCCTGTCTCATAGTGACCGCTAAAAATCATCTCAATCTAGACCAGGGAAAGTCTACCTCTTCATAGCGTTTATTTTGCCTCTTTCAGGGGAAACCTGGACAGCACTTACAAGAAGGGAATGTTACATCTCCCTCAATCCCTCTTGTAATTAAATAAGGTCTGGCTATTGACATCTATGAATGCTACCACAAGAACTTCTGCTGGAGTTAGGTGGTTTCCAATGTTGGATTTGCGGATCAGGGATGTCAGGAGACTGGATGCGGTCGCTGTTGATTGCAGAGCGTTACAAGAGGATTATAATAGTTCTAAGCATTGTAGTCATGAACAGCTGTTTTCAGTATCGGGAATTGTGTGGTGGCATGGGGGAAATATTTTCCTATGTTTTTTCTTTATGGAGGGAACTCTTTCTCAAGACATCCCAGCAAACATTATTTAGTACCATTTGCCATAACTTAGTTGTCTGTCTTTTAATAGATTGGTGATGAGAAGGGCCTTCCACTCAAGGCCACATTGTCAGAAAATGAGACATCTTGAATAACAGAATAAGAACCTCCAGAAAACTGTTGCTTTATTTAAAAAAAAAAAAAAAAAGCAAAAAAAAAACCAGTGAAACCACTGGCATTGTTATTGTTACCAAATATATTCCTAAGTGACTGTGGAGGCATATGAAGGTCGTGCTACTCATGAATTCTCAAAGTTGAATGAGCAGAGCCCATCAATGGTAGCAATGGAAAATGCATATGGTGCCAGTCTCAGAGTCACAAATAACTCTAATAAAGACTTTTGAAGTTATTTCCAAATAAAGTTAATTTCAGATATATGTTTATAGGGTTTAAAGACACATGTTTTATATTTTTAAATTCACAAACCACTTAGACTATGAAATTATATAAATCGAATTATCTTGTAAGTAGAACAATTTAATTGTGCTGTATTCTTTTAAGTGATAAAAGTTTCATTGCAGTGAATGTTAATATTCTAAACTTACCAGTTTAATATAACCTTTTTTAGCATTTCCTCATTTTAAAATACCCTAAATCTCAAAAATGAAAACATTGGGCCTCTCTTGACCTTTAAGAGACACAAGGCCTCTGACTATATTCTCATGTGTATTGGGTGTTTTGGAATCCCAGGAGAGAAGAGTTTAGTAAAATCAGGCACCATAAGCAAAGAATCAAAATATTCTAAAACATTGCAATTACATGGCTTGGAAATTGGGCCTTCTTAGAACCTTACTACTTGAAATGTGGTCTGTAGACCAGCAGCCTCAGCATCTCCTAGAGGATTGTCAGAAATGCAGTATCTCAGATCCCATTATGCAGACCCACTAAGTCAGAATCTGCATTTTATATGGCTATACACACATATGTTTTTTACAGACAGGTTCTCACTCTGTTGCCCAGGCTAGAATGCAGTGGTATAATCATAGCTCACTGCAGCCTCACCTCCCAGGCTCAAGAGATCCTGCCAGTTCAGCCTCCAGAGTAGGTGGCACTACAGGTATGTGCCACCACACCCAAATAATTTTGCATATATGTTGGAAATATACATATATATTGGAAACGTAGGCCTTAATGAGTGGCCATATGTCCAGTATAACAAAGGCCACAGGCTTTTTCCCTTTAATTGAATGAGGTATTATGTAATATTATGTGAGAGCTCTTAATGAGTGTTTGTTGATTACTAAGTGTGACTTCCTCATTTTTCTTCTTTAATGGTTTTGTGCAGACTCTATACCAACAAAGACAAAAAGATGTAAGAAAAAAAGTCCATGAGTCGCTGCTACTGCGAGTCCTACGAGGTTCTTCAGTGCCGAGCTAATCTCCAGAAATGTCTTTATAAGGCCTTGCCCTCTGATGACTCCTGTTCTCAGATCTTATAATGCCTCTTAATCTTAACGTGTATGTGTTTATGTTTGTATTTAAAACTGGATTAAGGCAGGTTGGCAACTCACACTTCATGCATTTCTTAATGATAAAACATTATGCTCTGAGACCATCCGAGTCTAGCTTTTGATGCTCAGAAGCCTGGCTCTTGCAGTTCAGAAAACTTGGCCTTCACATCTGTTGTCTTTGTAGCACATTTAAGGAACCTGTTGTGACATGCTGAGGCTGAGCATCAATGCCTTTGTTCCTTTCTCAGACTCCTTTTCCCTAAAACCATGAAAAGGTCCCAGAGCTTGGAGTGAGCTAATAGGGGACCGTGATAGGGAAACACAATGGCTAAGATTTTAAAACATGTTATTTGGCTCTTACAAACTAAAGAGTCTGGGATTTATTTTAAAGTTACTAGAGAACTTAGCAAGATCAGATAGATTTTAAGCAAAGTACTAGGAGGTTGTCATTCCTTTCCTTGAACGATACCAGCACATCTACCCTGGGGGAGGATGACCAGCACAGTCAAAGGCTTTTTGACACGTGAAGGATATTTTTGTTATGTGTTTTGGAGATTTGGTATTTTCATCCCCTTCTCCCATCCCACCCCCCCAAAAGAGGTATCAATAGCTTTTTGTTATCATGTGTTTTTGTGTTTTTTGTTTTGTTTTGTTTTTGTTTGTTTTGTTTTACCTTGGATACAAGTTGCAGTTAATTTTCTTTATTTCCTTTTGCTTCAGGGACTTCAACAACCCTTTCTAGTGTAGTTCCCTGGTATTCATCCAGAGGCTATGGGAAATCATGTCTGTCATTAGCACAGCTTCTCACTCCAGGAGCAAATGAACCTTCTTAGCTGGGAGGAGGGAGAGTGAAATGGGGAGTTGGGGTCTGGAGAAATGGACTTAGGACCTTTCTAAGAACTGAAGAATTATACTCCCAGAGGGAAACCAGGAGCACTGTGAATGGTATCTTGATATGGTTACATTTTACAGTTTACCTAAACTAGGGGAAGCTAGAACACTTTTGACCAGTCTTTGCTTGGTTTCCTGGGATTTATACATATTTGAGTTGAAATAATTGCAATGAAATCTGATCTAGGAAAAGAGGCTTCTCTACTTTGGGCAGCTCTGAAAATGGCCACTAAAGGTTTTGATCAGGTAATTGGGATCAAAACAATATTATAAGATTAATCTCTCCCAGTTAAGAAAAGCCAAAAGTGTTAACATTTCTATTAGAGCAACACGATATTTTTAATGTGTCTGTGTCAATAAGTCATCTTTCATGTATGATACAACCCAAATGCATTTAAAAGACTTCTTTCAGGCATTTATTAAGGTAATTTAAAGTACCTGTCTCCTGGGTAGAACGTCTCTCATTTCTTTAATGACACTGGTCTTCCTAATAGAGTCTGGAATACACTTAAGTATGTAACTCTTTAATTCCACAATTTCATCTACCTACTGGTATTCTTGGCACCTTACTCTCTACCTGTATAGAACTAACCATGTCATCTCTCTTGAAGAGCAGACTCTTGTTTTCTCCATGTCTGTACATAAAGGTATCCAGTTACCTCAGAGTGATCCTTGTTCTCCATTCTCCAGCTGCTACAGTCAACAAGTTCTTTTAACTTCTATGACGTCTTTCACATCTATCCCCCATCTCTCCATTTACTGACCTAACTCAGTCTTCAGTGGCTGTCAAATGTCACTGCCCCCCCACCGACCCTAGTAATTGATTATGTGCATCACCGATAGATCCCCTAAAAGTACAGCCCTGAAAATATCACTCCCCTTTCAAAACTCTTCACTGGTTCCGTGTTACTTACAAAGTCTATAAGATGAAGGGATTGCTAGATCTGTATATCTGGTTGGGGTGGTTGAAGAGTGAATTAGTTTCTAAAAATGAAGTCTTTTATAAAATATACCCCCCAAAACTAAAGGGCTCCTACAGAAGCCAGGAGGAGGAACATAAACTCTTCTCAGTGATACTTCCATTTGGAACATTTGGAAGCTTCCCTTCTTCCACAAATCCTTCAGGGAAAACCTGATTCATGTCTACAGAAAAGATCTGGAAACCACTGAGTTGGATGACTC
Organism: Ateles fusciceps; assembly: GCA_036589455.1. Lineage (NCBI taxonomy): Eukaryota > Metazoa > Chordata > Mammalia > Primates > Atelidae > Ateles > Ateles fusciceps. The sequence continues at coordinate 4,665,239 of JAZHEH010001241.1, read as the reverse complement.
CTGGATTTCCTTCTGGTTTTCCTATTCTATGATTTTATAAATGCATATAATTTCTACTTCAATGTGTAAAATGGTTATAATTTCTATACTTTCAAGATTCAGATACAATGTTTCTAATGCTGAACCTTCAAATGTGCTGTAATCTCCTTTCTCTTCTCTAACTCCCCAGAATGACTAGAATTTATTAATCTCAGATGGTATTCACTTTCTATTCTAAATCTAACTGAAAGTTCTTTGAAGGTGAGGACTTTGCTATAATTCATTTGGTAAAATAAAAAAGATCTTCAACGTAAGTGTGTATGTGTTTTTTAAAAAGCTAAAATAGATAGAATATAACCTCTGGGCATGCTCTAGAAGGCATAAGAGATCAAGGAGGGACTGCCCTGCTTCTTCAAAGTTGGAATTATTTTTTTAAACTAAGTGATTATAAGGTGACTCAGAGAAGTGGGCCTCTAAATAAAAATGAGATGTTCTTTGACCAAAACCATAATGGTGCAAAGCTAGAGGGAGGCATTCATAAGATCATCTTCACTTCTAATACCAATAGCAATCTTAGGGGTCCCCAAAGCCACACGGGGGTTCAATAATTTGCTAGAAGGATTCATAGAACTCACTGAAATCTGTTAACACTTACAGTTATGGTTTCTTACAATGAAAATACAGATATGTCACTCAAGGGAAAAGATGTGTGAGGCAAAGTCCAGGAAATTTTCAAGGACAAATCTCCCAGTTGTCATTTGCCAGTGGAATCATGGACAGCACTGCCTTTCCCCAAATTGATATGTGACAATATACATGGAGTGTTACCAATCACAGCAGCTCACCTGTGCTGGTGTCTAGAGATTTTACTGGAGCTCCATCACATAGGAATAGTTGCATGCCCACCTGCCAGAACTGTTTCTAGTCCCAACGGGAAAAAAAGTCAAGTTGATACATGTGATCCAAAGCCCTCACCCTAAATCACATTGTTAGAGTACCTAGTGTGGCTCACGGCTCTCAGGCAAATAAAAACATTCCAAAGATTTAGATATTACTTCCCAAAAGCCATTGGCATAGTGCCAGGGATGTCCGAGGGAGAGAATACAGTCATGGGTTCTTAGCTTCTGCTCCTGATTGGGTCAGTGAAGTCCCTTCCTCATCCCTTTTATGCTAATCATTAGAGACAGAAACTAAAAACCATGGTTTTAGGCTGCTAAAAGCCCAAAACAAAACAAAACAGAACAACAAGAAAAATAAGGTGGGGGTGGACAAGCTTGGTGGACCTCCCTTGGGTAAGATTACATTCTTTACTATACAAATGGCAATTGAATATATGGAAAATACAAAGGGAAAAGTTACTTATCAAAGAGTAACCACTTCCCAAAAATTTAAGAAGGGCTCAATTTCCCAGGGAAGATAGGCATGCTATTACTTACTTTTAAATTCAAAAGCCATCATAATAGTCAATCATTATATTAATAGTGATAGTAGCAGTAACAACTACCATTAAATTAAAACATTAAAAATTTAAAAGTACAACCAGAGATTCTGGCTCAGTGGGTCTAGGGTCATGTCAGAGCAGAGTTCTTTTTACAAAAGCCCTCTGAACCATCTGATCCAGGATCCTGGCTGAGAACCCTGACTTAGAATAGGTTTTGATTAGGAGCTCTGCTAGATGAGAACATTTCATCAGTTCAGCTTAAGCAACTACATTTTAAATACTTGACACAAAGTGTCTATTGTCTCTATAATGCAGAGAAACTGCAACTATAATATCTCATTGACTTTGCACATATAAATAGCCAGTATTCTGGAAACTGGGACTTGGATAAGAACTACTGATATTAGAATGGTTAAAATTTGAAACGAAACAGAAAAGAGGCTGTCAGAACCCAGTGATAACCAGCATGTGGTGCGAGAGTCTCATAAGCCATTTGGGGGTTAGATATTATAACACTCACCTTGGAAAACTGGCAGGTTCTATTAAGTCTGGACTTAAGCCTGCCTTATGATTCAGCAATTACACCTCTAACATACACTCATCAGGAATGCAAGTCTATATAAAATGCATAGAATTATCAGAACAGCACTTTTAATAGTAGTCCCATATTGGGATCTGCAGAATAATGTATAGATTGTGGGGGTATTCACACAATGGAATATGAGATAGAAATGAAATGAGCAATTTACTGCTAAATGTGAAAATATGGGTGCATTTAGGTAAAGTTCAAAAGTAGGTAAGAGCTCGTGGCTCTTCAAAGCATGAGGGAGACTTTCTATCATCACTGCTCAGTCAGGGACCAAATGTGTCAAGAATTAGTATTCTTGACCAGTACAACTTACACACAGACATTTTGTTTAAGGTACACCCCAAACTGTACTTTGGGCCTTGACTATATGATATACTTGTCATTAGCGCTCTCTGTCCATAACCAAAGTTCTGCTTTTGAAACTGAGACACAGTCTAGACTTCCCTTGCCTTAAGTTTCTCTCAAAGACCACCGTTCTCAGCATGTTGCTGCCCTAAATGTTTAATTTGAAATCCAGATGAGCTATCAAATCCAATCTCTTTTCTCCCAGAACCCCTCAAGCCACTTAGGAAAATTTGTTGACTTCAAGTAGAAAGCGGGAGAAAGGCACTTACGTAATTTCTTTGCTCACTTGGCAACAACGTCCAAAGTCTAAATGCAAATGGAACTGGCAATATGAAACTACCCACCTGCATCACCTGAGCCCCGACTGTGCCCTGCTATGTGTTCCCTGGAGGGCCACCCTATACCCCACACTGTGATGTAGTTCATTGGCGACTGAAGTTGCATGATAAAGGTTTTTGCCCTCAAGGATTTTTCTCACTAAAAGTATATATGAAATCAGTCCACAATGATTTTCTTAGCACTACGTGATGGGTGCTCTAAAGCTCATGGACTAAAGATGGAGAGCACACAATTTTACTAGATAACACACTGTGTACTAGGACCTTGTAGCCTGAACTACTTTGGGGGATGGGACTCTATCCCCTGCCCCCCGCTCCTACACATTTCTACCTATAGTGACCTCCCTTAGAGGAATGCTTCTGGCCTCTTAGTGCCCCCTTCATGCCAAGACTACACTGATTGCTGAACAGGAATGGACAGAGCTCAGCCAGACCTCCCCCAACTGTTTGAAGTCTGCCTTCTTTTGGGAGCTTTGGTCTACGCTGGCCTGCAGTAAGCTTAGCATTAAAAGCTAGCCTCTGAAAGCCAGGTCTGCACTCTTCAAACTCTTCCTCAGACCAGGCAAGTTTTCTTCTGGAATACAATATAAGCAAAACTCTAATATTTGAGTGAAGCATATTCTCCAAAGAAATTTACCTGGATTAAAGCTTAAAATCTGTATCTCTTTAGAAGAGACTCCTGTTCTCTTCTAAAGTGGTTCTGAATGCAAATAGGGAAAATAGGATTGTTACTTTGAAAACTGCCCCAAACCCTAATGCTACTCCACTGCCATAAAAGCCTTAGCAGATAAAGGGATGGAAGGTTTTCCTAGAGGGCTGAGAAACATTGGATAAGCAGCTCCCCAGTCTTCTGTTATTACTTCTCCACGGTGTTGTTTGTTGCTGGTGCTTTGTTTTATTTTGCCACTCGGAATTGCCTCCAGTTCCATTCAAATGACCACAATTCCTTCAGTTAGTGGTGTTCAACACTGGTTATCTCTCCAAGGTAGTCACTTTAAGGGAATCTCTTCATTTTAATTGGAACAGTAAAATAAACACCAACAGATTCTCACAGCTGTAGCTGGCACCACCATCAAAAGAGTGATTCAGGATTAACTTTTGTGGGTTCCCAAAGATACTTTCCTTCCACTTTCTATCTCAAGTCCTGCTTTGACCAGGCAGCTCACTCAGGAGTGAGCCAGCAATACATCCCCTGCTCATCCCTCTATCACTGATGAGACATTAAAAATTCAACTTCCTCTTCTTTAGTGAACAATTATCTCACTCATTGGCTTGATTCACTGATCTCTTAATGACAGCTTTCCTGCGGTTTTCTTTGAATGTTTAAAATATGAAACAACTCCATCTCGTCAAGCTGAAAACTGTGGCTGAGTTTTAGTAGCCATTTCCAATAAATAATTTCAAGGGGTTTCAAATTATCCATCACCTGACAGCTCTTGGGAAGATTTTCTCATCTCTTTCAGGCATAAAAAGCCATTTCTAACCTCCATGCCATCCCCGATTACCCTCAATGATTTTCAAAATCGATTCTATTCTTCTGAAAGAACCTATCTCCCTATCAATATTGATGGGTGCTTTGAATGAACACATGCCCAGAAGAAAGGGCTGTCTGGGCTGTCCTTCCCCTGCCAGGATGCACTAGTAAGCGGATGATAAAGATTAGAATGGAATACTAGTCCTGTCTATGTAATATCTTATGAAAAGATACACACGTTAGGAAGAGAAGCTATTGGATGGAGGAATCTAAAGCAATTTCTAGTGGGAGAAGGCAAAAATAATATCTTCATGAAAAGATTCAATTGAGAAAAAGTCACTCACAGGGGTTTGTGCTATCTACCTGTCACCAGAACTTCTTCCTCCTTCTTCCCCATGAAAGGATGAAAAGGAACACTCAGAGCGGGGACGTTAGAAAGGAGTACAGTCTTTAGTTTATTCATAGCTGGTGGGAAAAGACTGAAATAGCCAATAGACTCTGTAATAAAGGGTTTCTTCATGATCTCTGGAAATGAGAATTTGAGAAGTTACAGAACTAGAAAATGCAGTCTTTGGACATCTTCATGCCCAGAAGGATTGAAGTTCAAAAGCTGAAATTAGGGGGTAAGGGAAAGCAGTTGAGGACAAAAATCTAAACCTAAGAATTAGTTCTGAATCTCAAAGAAGGATTCTGCATATTTTTTAAAGGCTTTCATAGTCTAAATTAGCAAAAACACTAATAATTCATCTACATATATTTCTTTGAATTTGTACTGTGTCTTGTTGATGTTGAAAGTGTTTTTATGCTGCTGTGCTTAATTTTATTTAAAAGATTTCTGATTTTTAATTTAAGGAAAGCCATGCTATCAAAGAAACCTATGAGCTAATCTCTGGGGTGATATGCAAAAATAGAAAGTGTTTCCTGGACTTAAACAGCTCATCAGCTAATTGAGGAAATACACATATAAATAACTCTAATGAATACAGTAGGTAAACTAATGAGATTCTTCCTCTTTACACATTATCATCACCTTTAAAACAAAACAAACCCTGTACACAAAAGTCAAAAGGATGTCCTCATTTAGAGTTCTCTAGCTCATCTACCTAATGATGCAAACTAGAAACCTAATTGTCATCAAACCCTCAACCCCAAATCTGGTCTATCACCATGCTAGTTGATGTGACCACTTTATACTATTTTAGGCCTGTTGAGGTCTCTAGAACAGCTCATCATCACCAACACCCTCTCTTTTTTTTTTTGAGATGGAGTCTCACTCTGTCTCCCAGGCTGGAGTATAGTGGCGTGATCTCAGCTCACTGTAACCTCCGCCTCCTGGGTTCAAGCAATTCTCTACCTCAGCCTCCCGAGTAGCTGGGATTACAGGCACCCGCCACCACACCCATCTAATTTTTGTACTTTTAGTAGAGACCGGGTTTCACCATGTTGGTCAGGTTGGTCTTGAACTCCTCACTTTGTGATCCACCCTCCTCGACCTCCCCAAGTGCTGGAATTACAGGCGTGAGCCACTGCACCCAGCCAACACCATCTCTTTAACCCACATCACTGCCCAGTTGACTAAATGGCTTTGCCCATGTCCTCCTGTACCCCTCCAGTCTACCCTACGAAGGGGAGTCAGAGTGATCTTTCCAAAGGACAAACCTCATTATATCATCCCTCTACTTAAACCCCTCTGAAGGTGTTCCATTGTTCTTCAGATTAATGTCAACTTTTTCACAGAAAGCTGCACAGTCCAGCCACTGCTGACTCCTCCAGCCTCAGCATAGGCCAAGAAGCCTCCACCCCTTCATCAGGCAATCTCTTGAGGGGCCTTGTCCCTGCCCCAGGGCTTTACACACTCCAGCTCTGCAGCCTTGCCCGTCGCTCCTCACCTTACCAGCTCTTACGCAGCCTTCAGAGGCAGAAGCCGACCATGTGCTGCGCCCTCTTTAACTTCTGCCTCATGGCAGGTGCAATCTTCCATTTATTTATGTGATATGATTAACAGTCATCTCTCTGATCAGACTAACATAGTGCTTGATATATATGAAGTATTAAAAATATTTGCTGAATAGATTCATAAAAATTAAACTGGGATTGCAAACTGGGATTCATAAATGTAAGTGGTCCAAGGCCAATTTACAAATGCATCCCTTTGAGTTGAGTGTTAAAGGACAAGTAGCAATTTACTAGGAACAGAAATAATTAAAAGAATATTTGGGGGCAGAAGCCATAACCTGAGAAATGTTTTGAAAACATGTGAAGTATAGTTGATGCTTGAACAGGTTTGAACTGTCTGGGTCCACTTATATATGGATTTTTTTTTTCAATGAACGTTACACCCAGTGTGCCTGCCTCTCTGTCTACCTACTCTGGCACAGCAATATCAACTTCTCCTTCTCCTCAGCCTACTCAATGTGAGAACAACAAAAATGAAGGCCTTTATGGTGACCCACTTCCTCTTAATGAATAAATTCTCTCTTCCTTATGAATTGTTTAAATTTCCTTTTCTCTACCTTGCTTTATTGTAAGGATACAGTATATAATGCATATAACATATATAGTATGTGTTAATCAACAGTTAAGTTATCAATAAGGTTCTGGTCAACAGTTGACTATTAGTATTTAAGTTTCGGGGGAGACAAAAATTACATGTTGATTTTTAACTGTGCAAGAGGTTGACCTCCCTAACCTCCACATTGTTCAAAGGTCAACCAGATTCCAGATCTGTACAGTCCCTGACATATTGGCATAAAAAGTGAATATAGTGACTGCAGATGAGGGTACAGAATTAGGCTTGAGCAAAGTAGTAAAAGGCAGTGAGAAGCACAGGAAGCATCTGGACCTGATCCTGTGGGTGATGGGGGCTTGCTGAGTATTAGCCACAGACTGGAATGATCCAAAGCAGAGCAGAAAGGATTAGATGGGAGAAGATGATGCAGGCGAGAGACCCATTAGGAGGCTGACAAACTAACCCAGTAGATAAAGCAGTGGGAAGAAGGGGTCCAATTCCAGAGCATTTTAGGTCAAGTGGACAGGACACAATGGTTGAATGGCTGTCAGGGGTTGAAGGACAGGAAAGGAGCGTAACACTTTTTTCAAACAACTGGATGATGTTTTCATGAACTTAAACAGAGACCTTAAAAAGAAGAATTTTAGGCATAGGACAGAGAGAACAAACAATTTCATATTTGAATCTGTTGCATATCCAAGTGGAGACATCCAACAGGCCTCTGATACCTACCTGTAGTCCTCAGGAGAGGAGTCATGGCTCTGAGTGTGAGGGGCTGTGTTAAGTACAACTCAACTTACATCCAGGCCAGGGTTGACAAATGGCTTCAATGGATGTAGCAGCTCCAATACATAACAAGTAGTTAAGGCCCTGATTCTGCATTAAGTCTGATTTTGAAGCCTCATACAAGTTTACTGGGAAAGAAACTTGTGAACAGTTACCAATATCAGCTGTGCACGTCAATGTAATATGTGTTTGTGATTTGTTACTGCATTCAGATCAGACTTGGACCACATTGCATGGCAGTAGTTATATTGTGGTAGTTAAGAGGACAGGGCTCTACTAAATGACCCAGCTCAATCCACACTCAACATCTTTGAACTTTTGAAAAGACATTTAATTTCTCTTTGCCCTAGTTTCCTCATTTTTAAGATATGGACAACACTAGTACCTACCTCAAGGCATGGAGTGGAGTATAGTATGTTATAATACTTAGCACTATAACTGATATAGAGTAAGTGCTCTTTAAATGATAGCACTTTTTTTTTTATCATTTACACACTTATCATTAGAGTTAAATTCAACAAATATATACATATTGAGATGCTCCTATGTGCCATCAGGACTGAGGTAGGCAATGGAATGGTGGTACAAAAATAAATTTATACAAATACCCTCAAGGAGCGCACTTACTTTCTAGTGAAGGCCGCTGTTTTTTGGTGGAAAATAAAGAGTAAAACAGCATAAATATTGAAGGACAATCAAAATGATAACAAATGCTCACATGCCAGCCCAGCTACCATCAGTACTTCTTGAAGCTTCTGTGAAGCTTAGAATATGACTCCACTTTTTCCAACCTGCATCTAAGTTGTGGGGCAAATATTATCTGTTGAGTGCTATTACCTACATGAGTAAAGCACTAGTGTTCAGTGTATATGCACTGTCCCCAGTTCTATATGTGTCTTTCTATGATTTAGCAGGTAAATAACATTTCCTATTTTATACTAGATCACATAAATGAGGAAATGAAAGTTCAAGGGGTTAAGTCACTTTGTCCAAGGACATGAAGCCAAAGCCACAAGATTCATAAATGAAAGATTGTGAATGAAGATTGTGTAGCTTTGAGTTTGCAGGACAGTATTCACCACCCCCCAGATAACTTTCTTTGCAGAGGTCGTGGAGACCTTAAAGGGACCATTACCTAAGGATGATCTAAGCAGGGATGGAGAGATGGAATTCCGGCATGTTTTCTGAAATATTTATAAGCTTTGAAATGAATAGTTTTACTAACATGGATAAGTGGATGATGTCAATGTCTTTAAGTAGCTATTATCTGTGAGAATCTATGGAATCCATTTAATTACAGAATTTGGAAATTGAAAGGACCTTAGAGGTCATCTGGTTTTATCTCCCACACCATACAGAAGCTTTTTTTTGAAGCAATTTTCAAAGAACTTACAAGGATACAGGTCCCTCCAAAAATTGTACAATCTCTCAAGGGAAAGGCATCCTAGAAGTCATCCAATCCAAGGCCTCCAACTGACAGGAAAGGAATCTAAGGCCCAAAATGTCCACATGATGCATTTAGAACTACCCACCACTTGTCTCCAGAAATAGGCCCAGAAAGCAGACCATCTAGAGTCACACTGCACTGCCTCAATTTAAGATCTTAAAAGATACAGTAAAGAAAAAAATTATAGATGACTCTTATCCATTTTTCACAACAGATAATTTAGAAAATGCTGTTTGGGACCAGGGAGTTACAGGAATAAAAATAGAGAATTGCAGCTTAAAATTGCATATAAACATTTTGATAACTAGATATTCTGGTCCTAAGAAAACATTCCTGGCTTTTGACAGGTTCGGAAATGTGCAAATGACAGGAAAAGTCATACTGAAAGATTTGTATTACTAGTACTATCATAATTGTAGGTAAATTGTGCAATAGATTTCCTAGATAGGCTGTATAAGTACCAAATAGGAACATTTTTATCCCTTATTTAACTGACACTGGGGTGGGGTACAGCTAAACATTAGGAATAAAATGTGTCGTGTAAGAATGTGCCAGTGCTGAGATTTGTTCTCTCTTCCTCACAAGCAGAGCATTCTTCTGTCTAGTCTACAGTCTTAAAAGTTGAAGCTAAGTTACTCCAACTTACTGGTTATCCCATATAAGTGGCAGAGCCTGATTTTTAAACAGAGATGAAATCTTGCTAGGTTGCCCAAACTGGACTTGAATTCCTGGGCTCAAGTAATCCTCCCACCACAGCCTGCTGAGTAGCTGGGACTACAGGCACATGCCACTGGACCCAGCTTACAGCCTAGATTTTTAAAGAGATTATTGGTTAGTCTATAATAAAGTAGTCTGGAGTCCAGGCAAAGCCTTTTGAGGCAGGCTACATTTTGAATAAAATAAATAAGGATCCACATCCTGGCTTTAAAAGTACATAACCCATCTCCTCTTTTTGCAGGGGGATTTGAGTACTCACTGAAAATAGAATTCTACCTGGAAGCAGGCTTGCCTGCCTCTCCCCACTACCACATGAATTTGGTCAATGCTCTTTCCAGCATTGTCTGGAGAGAAATTTCTCCAGAACCCTTAACCAATAGGGGGGTCATATTGTGCTCAGTCAGTCAGTTCCAAGGGATATACCGATTTAAGCTTTCTAATTTATAATTTCCATCAAAGTTTAGTGACTCCCTGTTGACCATATACAGCATAAAGTCCAAATTGCCTTGTGATATGCATAGGCTAGCATACAAAACCTCCCACACCCTGGCTGGAATTTCCTGTTTAATGTTTTGCCCAGCCAGTGCATTTCCCAAGCCTTCCACTCAACCTAATTGGTCTTATCCATCTTCCAAACATATTTTACACTACCCTACTTCCACATTTTTGCTGAGGTTGTTTCTCCATTCTTAAATGCCTCTACTTACCAAGTAGCAGCTCTGTCAGCAGACCACCACCCAGGCAGCTCTGAAAGTATTTGAGAGGCAGACCCCCAGATAGCATAACAAGAGTGTATCTATCCTGGAGACCAATAGCTTGAAAGCCTCTGGGGCTGACAGCTCTCCAGGCTGAAGGCCCCGAGTAAATTGTCATCCACATATTTAGTTGCTCTTTGACAGGTGATTCTTATTAATACACAAGTGTTCTCAAGAATGTACCAAGTAGGCAGGTGTTACCCACCTACCACTAATTACACACTACAAGGTATCCTCCACAAAGGAGCCATGGGGGCGGGGTAAACTTAATGTTTCTCAACATCTACTTTCATCATTAATCCAGATTCTACCATCCTCCAAGGCTCAGTTGCGATTCTTACTACTTTTGTTTGTCGACTAAATAATTGCTTTTATGTCAAGCCCTATACTATGTGCTAGGTATTCCTAGGTATAAAATGGTGAAAGAGAAAAAATAAAAGCTCTACTCTTACTTCCTAGTTTTGAGTAGGGGAAGGAGAAAGAGAACAAACAGGAAAACAAACCAATTAATATGCAATAAGCATCAATAACAATTGCTATGGAACACCAAAGACAGAAAATGGATTTCAGTGGAACGATTGCTTTTGACAGCGGTGATTTAAGACTTCTCCGAAGAGGAAACCATTTGAGCTAAGACTTAAGGACGAGAAGGAGCCAGATGTCCCAGGGGACATTCCAGTCCTGAATAACAAGGTAAAAAGCTTCAGATGGTGAAAGATGAGAGTGGCAGGGAATAATGCTGGTAATGCCACAAGCTTCCTCATCCAAAAAAAAAAAAATCTGCTTTTTCTTCTGACCTCATCTGCTACTTGTTTTAATCTTATCTTCTTACATAGCCTGGCTGCTTTATCCCAATATCTGCCAGTAAATAAAAGCTCATGGAAAGTATTCAACAAATAATTGCTGAATTCTCTCTTGCTCACAAGTAGAACATTCTTCTGTCCAGGAACTCTGATTCCCTAAGGGCAGGGCTTTTCCATGCTCCAATGTTTCAGGACAGAGATGAGCATGAAAAATTTATAAACTGATTTCCCCCATTTACTCCAGGAAACCAGATCTATTTGTAATCACTCTTACCCTAATGGCCAGAGGCTGCCTTCCAAATCTTACTCCCTTCTATACTGTCACATCCCCCTGTGAAGCGTCCCTGACAACCACACCTAGGCTGATTGTCCCTGCTCTAGACATCTGGCCTCCAACATGAAAGTGAACCCATATCAGCATAAATGTTTAAGTCATGTACATATATAACTGCTTTAATACATTTACTTAGAAAACACTAAAAAATAAGTTGAAAGAGCAGGTTCTTGTGAAATATGCAATTTTTATTACAAAGAATCAACCATTTTACTGCAGAGAGAAAGTGATGTGATTGAATGTTTCATTATGTTTTTAAGATCTCAGTTAAATATTCTGTAACACAGTGACTTAAAAGTCTGGGTCTAAATTCAGTTTTTTCCAATACCTTGTTCAATAGCTCCATAGCTGAAAATGTTACCTCAAAATTACATAAGCATAAACAAGATAAATGCATCACTGGCTGCATTTAGTAATCATAATGTCCACTGTCCCTGTACCACCAATGCTATCAACTATTCAGTTAATAGAGTTCTATTTCTTCTGATGTCAATCAGTTGCTCTTACAACTGGCTGATGAGAAGCTCTGATGCACAACTGATGGAAAATTCTACGTTTTTCTTTATTTAGATCCATGTGTTCAAGAAACCTGAGAACATGCTACTATAATTATTTTACATTTAATATATGATGTTTAATTATGACAATTTATGGGGGGAAATCACAAAACAATAAAAACATTTTGACACAGCCATTTTCAACTTTCTAATCCATAGTAGGGGGTGGTGGTACCTTTGCTTTTTTTGCTTTGTCTGCTTTGAGTTTTATTTCATAGGTTACTACTTTCTTACTATTTAAAAAAAGATTACCTTACTTGACAGAAGGGTTTTAAATTTTTTTTATGTGCTTGGTAGCACACTATTCAATACCACTGAAGCAACAATTTGTCACCACAGAAAATGTCAGCCAATCTAGAACACATGTCTTTCTAAATATATAAATACATGCATAGTATTTATAAGTGGGATAAGTCTGAGTATTTTACCATAAGGTAACCCATGAATCACTGTGTGGTACAAAAGATCTTTGTGGTATCCACACAGCTTATTACAAAATATTATAAATAACTATATTTTAAAGGACTTGATATTTAAAATTAATTATTGATGACATGCTAAATTTCATGCACCTCAAGCTTCAACTTGTTGACTTGAATGTTTTATCTATAAATTGTGCTGTTAGTAACTTTCATATATAGAGTCCTTAGTAAACCTAACCTAGAACTTAAAATCCTGTATTTACTTCAATCAAAGCAGCTGTTTCATCAGTGGTTACACTTGACTTTTTGATAAAATTCTGTTTAACTTCTTAAGTCACTTGCTGTTGAGAATGTCTTCTCCAGTATATCTTTCCTGTTTGAAATCCCAAATCAGTCTTTGATCTATTTCAATATTAAAATTTACTCTAGCAATTATCATAAACACTGAAATTTGTTTTTTAAAAAAAGCACTTTCCTTTAACTATATAGTAAGCTCCCCTACTTTAAATTTCAGCATTTTTCTCTTCAAATCATCAGCAGTGTTCCCTAATGTGTTACCCAAGTATTCAGTGATAAAATAATGACTTTAGTTCATGATTACCTTCTTTGGATTAAAATCAGGCATTCTTACCATAGCAAGAAGAGTGACTATTTTCCCATTAGCAGGTAGCCTTTTACCCTCTGCTACGTACTAGGTAATTTTCCCTCAAATTACTTATTTAATCACAAAGAGGAAAATGGCAACTCTATCATGGAGAAACTGGACAGATACTGCCTTAGCCAAGAGATCAAATTTAATAGCATCAGTAATAGGACAAACCAACATCAAGTGCCTGTCAACATGGTGTACTGAGACCTTCAAATGATCATGTCTGTTATATCCCTGCCCAAAATATATACCTGAATGCAACCATGAGGGAACAGACAAACCTGAATCAAGGATTATTTCACAAAATAATTTACCTGTATGTATCAAAACCACCAAAGTAAAGAAAAAAGCAAGTAAAGCTAAGAAACTGTTTCAGACTAAAGGAAACTAAAGAGACATAAAACTAAATATAATGTGTTATCCTGGACTAGATCCTGGAGCAGGGAATGATGACAGTGTCAATATTCGATTCTCCGATTTTGATCATCGTAATGTGGTCATTTAGGAGGATGTCCTTGTTCTTCCACAATACTTAATGAGATAGAGATAATGGTACACAATGTCTCCAACTTACTTCAAATGATTAAGGAAAATATATACATACATACAGGGACAAATAAAGCAAATTGGGAAAAACATAAGTAATTTTTTACTTATGTTTTCTTGCAGCTTTTTTTTCAGATTAAAATAGCAATGTAAAAATTTATAAATTTAAGAAACTAAATCTCAATTCACTTATCCAGGTATATGTCAAATGCAGTATATCTCCATATACCGGAAACAAGTGAATAGGGACACACTTCTAACCCTCTGGGCTCCTCCCTTATAATCTTATGACATAGCTGTCTCCCATATTATTGAATGAGGGCCCTAGTTTCAACTTACATGCGAGCACTCATGAAACAATTTATAATTTTGAGGTTACAATCTAAATAGAATTTTTAGTATTTTCTCCCTTCTAATATCTAGCCTCATATAGTTTGGCTCTGTGTCCCCACCCAAATTTCATCTTGTAGCCCCCATAATTCCCATGTGTTGTGGAAGAGACCTGGTGGGAGGTGACTGAATCAGGAGGGCAGGTCTTTCCCATGCTGTCCTCATGATAATAAATGGATTTCACGAGATCTGACAGTTTTAAAAACTTGAGTTTCTCTGCACAAGCTCTTTCTTTGCCTGCTGCCAGCCATGTAAGATGTGACTTGCTCCACCTTGCCTTCCACCATGATTTTGAGGCCTCCCCAGCCATGTGAATTGTTAAGTCCAATAAACCTCTTTCTTTTGTAAATTGCCCAGTCTCGGGTATATCTTTATTAGCACATGAAAACAGACTAATACATACCCCAATTATTATTTTGTTAATACATATCCCAATTGTTATTTTGCATACGCTCAGTACAAAACCCACTTTGGGCATCCCTCTTCTAAAATCATACAGTGACCCTTATTGCTTGCTGACTGTGGTGCGCTGTCCCAGTTGCTTTACATGAAATTCCTTAAGTGACCACCCTATGAGGTAGGTGCTAGAGACAGAAGTTGAATCCAGGCTGCTCTCCTTCAGAGTTCATACTTTTTCAACCATCAAAACAGCTTGCTTCTTTAAATATTCTGTTCTGTATGCCAGAACGTATGCTTATGCCATCCAGCTTTGTATGCTTAGCTCCTGGCACACTGCATGGAGGTCTCAACCAATGTTGAGATGAACTGACTACTGCTCATTTTATGTTGTATTATCTATGTTTTTTACAGTAATGGTACATGATACATATGGTTACATGTAAAATCTTATCTTCTTAACTGAGTCTCACTTTCCTCAAATAAGGGTCTTGGGCCAGATAAAGATTTTCAAGGTTGTTTTCAGATAATAACCTATCATTCTACAGCCTTCAGTTTTGACCTTTGCATCCATCTTGGTTAATAAATCCTAATTGCCTATGGGATATAGCCATGCCGTAAGTTTCTCAATTTCCCTCTGTCTTGGCCTCCTAACCATGGCTTCCTACCCAACAGTAGTCTGATAAGCCTATTCAAAGTACTCATGTTATTTGTAACGTTGTTTTAAAATATTACTTATATGCAGATTATGTCCTTGAAGGATATTGCTTACTTTTAATATTTGAAAGTCCTGATTTGATTTCAAATATATTTCAGTAAACACTGCAGTAATTTCTCCTTTATACTAAATATAATTTCAAACTCTAGCAGTTAGAAAACATAGATTACTCTCTAGACAAGTACCTGTTTATTATCCTTAATATTCAGATACACTGTCTAAGAAAATCTATTCTCTCTAAACAAGTACTGGGTATTTATTTATGGTAGTGATGATCTTCCAAATGGATGATGAGGCAACCAATGAATCTCCTTCTAAAGTAAAACATTTGAGGCTTAGGACTTCAGTCCAAGGAAAAAAATCATTTATGGAAACAAGCATAGAGTCTTCATCCTTCTCATACAAGCTCCAGGGTTTTTCCTTATTTTCCCAGTATGCACGTTTTTAAACTAGAAAAGCTAAAACATGAGAATTATATTAAGAACCATATTTGGCCAGAGTAATATAGTAATCCCTTTATTTCAGAGGGCTTTGCTGTTACAGAACATTTTCTAAAGCTTATTGCCCCCTGGAGCTGCTTGAAATGAAACAAAATAAACAAATGCTAGTCATCCTGTCCAAAAGGAAAGGACAGTGTCCTGCCCCGAGGAATTGTACAACTGAATATGACAAGCCAAAAATCTATTCCTACATTTGCATTTCTTTCCTGAATGATTTGAGGTAAGCATTGCTCCCAGAACTACAGCCCTGACTAGAAAAGATCGTCCCGACTAGAAAACAGCACACCGGAGGAAACATATCACTCTGGTTAAAGAATGGCATCAAATGGACTTTATGCCAAAGGTTAAAATTTGAGATATAAGGAAAACATACATTCTAAGGCCTAGAAATCTATCTGAAAGAAAGAAGTAATAAAAGAGAAAGGTTGGTAGAATGACTCCGCCAAGTTAATAAAGGAGGGAGTCCACCTGAGCTGGGAAGGAATGAGAGATGAAACACCCAATTTCAGGGCCAAATTTCACGCAGGTTTGTGTTAGAAGGCAGTAGCAGCACAGCAGCAGCAGGTGCTGGTGACTGGTTTCTAGAGCTGAACCAGGATGGGAAATTCTATCTCTGAGGAATAGATATTCAAAGCAGGAAAGTTTTTGCTGGGAATAAGATATGACCTGGTTACTAAAGCACTAGCAAAAGGGGAAAGACTGCCACAAAAGATATACAAACTGGGGCCCTGTCCCCATAGAACTACCAGGTCACCAGCACAGCAGGATGAGAGGCAAGGCAGGGCCCAGCAAGTTTCTGGATCTTTCAACTTCAGCCGCCGGCAGGCAGGACTCGGGTGGGACTGCGCCTACAGGGTGGAAGTGATCTCCACTAGGAGTGTTCAGGGACGACAGGGGCAGGGAGAAGAGTCCAGCACTGTACCCCAGATACGGCTTTCCATCCCTCAATGGCCTAAACTACAGAGTAGTAATGGCCTCTCACTTCTCTTTCTAGTCTGGGATTTGTTCTTAATGCACCCTCATCACTTGACATCGAGTATATATTTTACATGGGTCTTACGCAGTATACCATAAGCTTTGTGAAAGCCAAGCCAATATCTTTTACATCAAATGTTGAATCAAACATCAGTTCAACAAATACACAAATGAATCTCTAGCTGGTAGAGTGGAGGACTGTCTTAACTAGTTCCCCTAGTTGAGACTACCTCGTTTAGGAAGAAGACCTTGTCTGCTGCTGTTTCTCTGAACAAGTATCTGTTCTCTTTGCCTGGATTCCAGGCCCTGCTTCCTCAGTTATCTGTGTTGACCTATAATCTTTGAACTCCAGCTGACCAATAAAAGACCTTTGAAGTTCTAGGCTGGGTTCCTATGGATTATTCCAATTCTCCATTTGCCCATGACTTACCCTTGCCAAACAGGCGTACACCTTCTGATTTGATCTGGTCTAGATATGCCCCTCACTGTCCTTCCAGATGCCTCACATTGTTCAAGGGCAGCTGCAGCTCAGCCACTGGTTCGGGGCAATATTTAGGCCCAGCCATGTGTCTATCCAGTCCTTCATCTGCCATCCTAGACTAGCAGCCACCAAGCACCTTAGCATGACAGGTTGGTAATCAACAATTTGTGACTAAAGCTGCCATTAAGAACTTGCTGTAGGGCCAGGCGCGGTGGCTCACGCCTGTAATCCCAGAACTTTGGGAGTCCAAGGCAGGTGTATTACCTGAGGTTGGGAGTTCGAGAACAGCCTGACCAACATGGAGAAATCCCATCTCTACAAAAATACAAAAATTAGCCGAGCATGGTGGCACATGCCTGTAATACCAGCTACTCAGGAGGCTGAGGCAGGAGAATCACTTGAACCCAGGAGGTGGAGGATGTGGTGAGCCGAGATGGTGCCATTGCACTCCAGCCTGGGCAACTAGAGTGAAACTCTGTCTCAGAAAAAAAAAGAACTTGCTGTTGTTAAAACACTTTTTTCTTTTTCTTACCAACATTAAAAGCAGCCACTAGAACACCTACAATGAATATAAAGTAATTCCATTCATAGTACGAACATGCATATACATTATACACATATAGTATAAATTAACCAAAAGCTTAAAAAGTTGTTATTCAAGATGATGTTTTATACCTGCATTTGAAATGCTTAGCCAAATGACCATTGTGATGTTGTCAAATGTTTAGTTACCATTCAACAATTTGAGGATCACAAATTCTATGCTGCCATACTTTAGGGGAACTTCATTCTTAAATCCTGGGTCTATTCAAGGTAAAATAACTATACAATCCTTTGATATACATTTGCCCCTAGTAAAGGAGATGCCTCCAGTAGTTTGACAGGGAACTGGCATGTTTAGTGGACATGAAACTTACCCAGTGGCAGGGAAAGTAGATTATACGGGACAGCTTGCAAACATTATTTACACAGTGCTGTAGAAAAGTTGTGTTGGCAGGAAACCAAATCATTAAAGGTCAATCTGTATAATGTACATCTACAACAGAAACCTGCCAACTGCATGCTCACCCTTGATTATTCTTACTCATCTCAAAGAGAAAGCATCCCCTGAAACTGAGGTCACCCCAACATAAACAAGAGTCACTACATCATTCACACCCAGACATAGAGAGCAATGTCAGATCTCTCACAAGAGGACACAAATACAGAAGCAGAGATGTCAGTGCAAACTGCACCACCATGCACTTATGGTGTCAATAATATACATGTCTTTACAATCAAATTAAATCCTGCTCAGCTTTCAGCCTGCCTGATATTATCTAGGAGTCCCCCAGCATTTACCCACTTCCTCAAAAGAGGCCTCTAAGCCCACAATTGCAGTGGCAGCTATTGTTGTTGCAGCCCCAAGATGCACCACCGGCATCAGGTTTTACCATCTGTCCAGCTCTGTTGTTGAAGTTAGAGCAGAATCTAACTTGCCCAGCTTGCTGCCAAAGCCTCTGTTGCCTACTTGGTGTTGAGCAGCCTTGCAAATGGTGCCAGTTCATAGAGAGTTCCTTGCTCAGACTCCTAAGGCAACTGTCCTTAAGGTGTGGCTTTTACAGGAACCCATGTTAGTTGCCAGCACCTCTACCAATGCACAGCCTTCCAGGGATAAGAAACCTACCTTCCAAGCTTAAATCTTTCAACCCAACCCTACAATCTCATAGCCCAAAATACATGGTAAATAGACTGCCGTTTTCTTCAACTTGAAGCACAATGCTTCCATTGTCTCCTTGTCCATCAAATTCAATTGTACGAAATATGTTTGTTTGATTTTATTTTATTTATTTTGCCTCATCCTATGTGACCTCTCACCAGCTTTTAACAAAAGTTGAGGCCGGGCGCAGCGGCTCACGCCTGTAATCCCAGCACTTTGGGAGGCCGAGGCAGGTGGATCACTTGAGGCCAGGAGTTCGCGACTAGCCTGGCCAACATGGTGAAACCCTGTCTCTATTTAAAAAAAAAAAAAAAAAAAGTTGATCACTGTTTTTTTCTTTGGCATTGATATGTCACACCCTCCTGGTTTTCTCTTCTGCCTTGCACTGCCCCATCTCAGTCTGCACTGGCAGGTCTCTAATGTTGTACTCTTTGACTTATGCTTTAACACACCCTTACAATCATGTACTATTAACACTCCCTAAATAACACTTGCTCTGAGTACCTTACAGATACCATCTCATTAATGCTCCCCAAATCTCAATTCTCACATTTCATCCATTTTTCCCTTTCTTGGTTATCTCACTCAACCTGATAGTCATAAGTACCATCTACTCACTGACATCTCTCAAATTATGTTTCTGGCCCCAGTGTTTCCCTGGAACTCCAGATTTGTTCCCCCATCTCCCTATTCAACATTGCCACTTGCACATCTATTAGAAATCCTCAACTCAGCACATCCCAAACTAAATTCTCCTCCTGCCCAAATATACATCTCCACCTCACCCCAGTCTCCTTCTATGAGAAAGACGGCAACTCCATCCATTCTAAGATCCTCAGGCCAAAAATCTGTAGATATACTTGACTCTTCTCTCTCTTACCCTACACTTAATTTTTTATTATATTCTTTTGGATCACATTTGGTAAGATGTAGACTCTGACCATCTCTCACTTCTGCCATCCTGGTCCAAGCCAGCATCATCTCTCATCTGGATAAATGAAAGAGCCTTCTATCAGGATATCCTTCTTCCACTTTGTCTTTCTATTGTTTGTTCTCCTCACAGCAACCAGAGAGGTCAGACTTCCCTATTGGCTTCTTATCCTATATAAAATACATCCAAAGTCCTTTCTATAGACTAAAGGCCTGAAGTGATTTGATCATCATTGTCTCCCTGGCTTCTTTTCCTCCTTCCCAACTCATTTTAACCAACCTGCTATTCTCCAAGCAGGACTTTGCTCTCTTTATTCCTATGGCTCAGAATATTCCTTCCTGAGACCTTTGCATAGCTCACTCCCTCCATTCCCTTACTTTATTCAGGTTTCTGCTCAATCATTACTTCTGCAGAGAAGCTTTTTAGACATTATCTAAAACAGCCACTCCCTTCACTCTCTTTCACTTACCTTTATATTACTTAATTTACCCCTTCACTCCCTACTATCTTGACTTTTTCTCACAATGCTTATCTACTTATACAATTGTTATGAATCAGATTGATTCTCCCAGCAGAATAAGATATTTGTATTCATTGTTTTACCCTTAGTGTAGAAAGGGGAGACTGTAATGCAGAAGTTAATTACTATTTAATAAATAAATTTTCCCTAATAATTCACTTTTGACTTTAAACAGAGTTGAAATTCCATCACTAGAAAACTAAAGATTTTACCTAAAAAAATAGACGTGGCATTATTGCGATTACTTAACCACATGAGGACAAGATAACCCTCTCAATTTCAGCTCTAATAACATACACAGAGCATACTAGAAAAATTCTTCCAGGCAGATAGCACTCTACTGAATTGAAAACTGATGCATGGAACAAAATTTCATGTGATTTTGAAGGATAACATAAGTGATTTCAAATTCACAACTCTCTTCCTGATAAAAGAGTTGATTGCTATTTCTCAACATGAGGTTCCAGTTATTCTATCATCTCTACTTTTGGCTTTATGACTACAAAAGAAACATATCAGATTGTGGTGTACCACTAGTTTAATTCAGTCTTTTACTATGATTCTCTAGGATACCATCTTGTCGGGGAATTATCATTTATTTATTCAAAACAAATTTAATATCTTGGGTGAGGGATGTGAGGGGGAGAAAGGATGAATCAGTAATTTAGCATATTCAGGGTATCCCAGATTGTCTAAGACTTTCCTGGTTTTAGCATTGAAAAGCTTATATCTTGGTAAACCTCCCCATCAAACCAAGGTAGTTGGTTACCCTACAATAATTACTCTTAGGATGTGGGCCTGAGTAATGGGATAGATAGTAGAGGTATTTACCAAGATAGAAAATACTTGGGAAGGAATAAGTTGGAAGATGAAATTAAGACTTCCCTTTTTAGATGCCTAATAGGCACCCGAGTGGTAGTTGGATAAATAAATCCAAACTTAGAGGTTAGAAACAGAATTATAAATTTTGAACCCATTATCTTTGAGACAGTGTTTCAGAATCATGAAATTGAATAATAACCCTAGGGCACGAGCATGATACAGTGTCTTCAGACCTCTTTTGTGGAGTTCTGCTGTAAGAGAAGCTCTCAGAACAGTGTGCCTTAGAACCCATTGAACACCTGTGACTTGACAACCTGGATGTACTGCAATAGGTCTCAGGTGATGGTAAAAGCCTTTTTATTAAAAAAAAGAAAATGTAGTAAAAGCTCTTTTCCCTTAAGGAATCTAATACTGAAGGCCAGCACCCCCAATTTTACATTTGCACCCAATTATGTCTCACAATCTTCTAAACAAAAATGATTTCTAGTTCAAATGTTCTCTGACTATAAAACTGCAAGACAGCCTATCGTTATCTCAACCTATCCCTAAGATATCTATGAAGACAAGTTTTAAAGAAGATTCACAACTTTGGAAACCAAACCTGTCAGAAAACGTAAAGGCAGAATGTAAGAGGAACTGACACTAAGTACTGAGCAGATAGAACTAGAGTAGGAAAAACCTCCATAGCACAGCTCCAATTTGCTTTATAAAAGAGAGCACTTGATTTAAAAAAAAAGTGCTTCTTCAGGCTTCTGGATAAAGATGGCAGAGTGAAAATACGCATTTACTTTTGCTCCCTTCCAAATAGTAACTGAAACTACAGGACAGATGTTATTGACACTAAAGAGCAAACAGAAAATAAGAAAAAAGAATAAAACAGCAGAAAAGATTTTAAAACTGAACTGTAAATAGACAAGAAGCAATTTACTTAGGCTAGAGTGCTGAATCCCAAGAAAGTTTTAGAGAAGGGCAGAAACGGCCCATTTTACACACAGAAAGTAACTAATACCTGACAATCTTTACTATCAGCAGCACCTGGGGCCTCTGAAGTGGAGGTGGAGGTAAAACTACAAAGAAGAGCATTAATTAAAAAGTTTAAGAAGCTGTTAGTGCCCAATCCCTGTTCCCTAGTTCATGCAACTGATGTCTTTCTTTCCCCAGTCCTTGCCGAAGAGGCAAGGTTTATTCTCTAAAGATAGTAAAATCATGCAATTGTCAGACTAAAGAAAGTTGGACAGATAAGGGTAGGAGCATCATACTGAAAACAGGTGAATTAAGTAAAATACTTACATGTGGAATACTGAAGCCACTTCAGATTCATATATACCACTGCCTAAATGTAAGAAATAAAATTACAAAACTTAGACAAAAACATAAGTAAATCTTCGCAACCTTAAATTAAACAATGATGTATTAGCTATGACATCAAATGCACAAGCAATCCAAGAAAAAAATATATATAAATTGAACTTAATCAAAATTACCTATTTTGACTGGAAAGAACAATATCAAAAAAGTGAAAAGACAACCCACAGAATGGGAGAAAATACTGGCAAATTATGTACCTGATAACTGCCTATAAATATATTTTTATAATATAAATATATTAAGAAATATTAAAATTCAACAAAAGAAAACAATCCAATTAACATGGGCTAAGGATTTGAATAGACATTTCTTTAAACAAGATATACCAATGGCCAATAATCACATGAAAAAATACTCAACATCATTAGTTGTCAGAGAAATACTAACCAAAACCCCAATGAGATGCCAATGTCCACTTAAATGGCTAGAATCAAAAGGAAATAATAAAAAGTTTTGGTGAGACTATAGAGAAATTGGAGCCTTCAAACATTGTTGGTGGGAATATAAAATGATGTGGCTTCTTTGGAAACTAGCTTAATATTTACTCAAAATGTTAAACAAAATTACCATATGATCCAGGTATTCCACTCCTAGGTATATGCATAAGAGAAATGAACACTTGTCTACACAAAAACTTCTACAGAAATGCTCATAGCAGCATTATTCATAAGAGCCAAAAAGTGGAGTCAACTCAAATGTCCAACTAAAGAAGAGATAAACAATATTTGCATATTTATACAATGAAATAGTATTGCGCCATAAAGAATAATACTCTGATATGGATAAACCTTCATAACATTATGCTAAGTAAAAGAAGTCACAAAAGACCACATATTATGTGATTCCATTTATACGAAATGTCCAGAATAGGCAAATGTATACAGACAGAAAGTAGATTAGTGGTTATCAGGGGTTGGGGAAGGGAGTACAGGGAGTGACTCCATTGGTATGAGCTTTCTTTTGGGGTTGATAAAAATGTTCTGTAATTAGACGGAAGTAAACAGTGCACAACTTTCTTCACCTTAAAAGGGTGAGCTATGTGAATTATGTTTCAATAAAGCTGTCATATTTTTTAAAAGAAGACAATGTTATAAAAAGAACCGTTAACCAAAAAGTCTCCCCAAAGACTAATATATTTGGTAGAGGCAGAAGTAAATTGAAGTAAAATTGTGTTAAACTTCTCCTGTGTTAGCATTTCCCTTTTTATTTTAACATTTGGATAAATAAGAAGCACTTTTGCAAAACATCAAGGCAATAAGCAAAAACACAGCAATCTAGAAAAGTACAAAAAACATGTTCCAAATGTGGAACAAAATAAAAAATGAAAAG
Organism: Ateles fusciceps; assembly: GCA_036589455.1. NCBI lineage: Eukaryota > Metazoa > Chordata > Mammalia > Primates > Atelidae > Ateles > Ateles fusciceps. The sequence continues at coordinate 4,641,419 of JAZHEH010001241.1, read as the reverse complement.
AAAAAAATAATGCTCCAGTGATCACAATAACTCAAAATTTGTTCAATTCCCAGTAAAGACAAACATGTTCAAGTTGGGTCAAATCAAAACTCAACTATGATGTTGGCTGTTAACATATATTCCTGATATACAAGTAGAAATGAAGTAAATTTTACTGAATAGTAGAGAATTTTAAAATCTATTACATCACACTCTTTTTCTTTACTGTATTGAGAAATCTTCATTCTTCGAGTCACCCCCTCTTTGGAATTCTGTCTCTTATCCTATTGTTCATTTGAGATGTATTGATAACAAATCATTGTTCCCCATGGCTGACACTACTGGCTGCTTAAGCAAAAGCCTCCTCCTTCCTAGAAAACATACCCTTGATTTTATGAGGGCATCAACTTGCCCGGTGTTCAGAGGACCACCAGGCTCTTCTCCCCTATTTAAGGAAAGGAATCCTCATTGTGCTAAGATAGTAAATGCTTCCTTTGCTCTTCGAGAGTGACTGCTTCTTCAGGGACTATCACAGAATTCCAGACAAAGAGACTTAAGGGGAAATCTTCTAAGGATATTCTAGGAAATTTTTTCTTTGAAAAGTAGGTTTGCTATTCCTTGAATAATGTTGTTAAGATCTGATGGACCTGGAGCTGCAAAAACAATCCTGCAAACATGGTGCAGGAAGGCAGGTGTAAATGACCTGTTAGGATTAGGTACATGAGGAAGACAAGAAAAGCCTGAGTCCTTGGCGATTTTGGACCACAGACAATCCCTAGATCAGCCATATTTTTGAACTTAGGAGATAACACATTTTTCTTATTATTTGACCACATTTTTTAAAAACCTTGTGAAAGCTGTCAGAATCAAAATGGAGTCACTTCTTTTAAAAACTCTGGTAGAGCTATGGAAGGCCATGAAAGGAGGGTTTTCATGAAGAGATGCCTAAAACATGACAAAAATATCAAAGACCGTGCAAAATCTACACTCTTACACAAAAGCCATTGAAACCTGCCAGTAAAAAAATAATAATAATAATACCTCTATGGGGACATCCACTCAACAATTGCCTGTCTAACCTCAGATTGGTACTCCCCATGTTACTGATTCTTGTAGCCAAGGATAATTACCTCAAAAACAATTATGTAAACCCTCCCCAATTTTCTTGTAAAAACTTTTGCCTTCCCTAACATCCCCCGAATACACACAGAGCTTGCTAGGGCGTGCGTCCTCCCATTGCAATGCCTTTTCTGAAATAAACATTATTTTTTTAGAGACCCCTCTCTGTGTTTGTTATTAAGGTTGACAACTTCCAGACAAAATAATCTTAACCAACTCGTTCTTTAGTTGATACACAAGTACCCATAACTTAAGATAATTTTATCCTTTGGTGGTTGATTTATGAAGGCACGAGATGGAATTTATTTGGGAGGTCAGCAAAGTTTGAAATGATTGAAATAATCCATCTAATCAGTGGTGTTATTGAACACAGACAATATCAAGAAGAGAAAGCAAGCCTTCCAGAGGTAAACCTCAGAAGTCTCCTCCGGGTCTGTATTCTTTATTAATTCTAATAATTTATTCTGAATTTTAGGTTTTAAGGATAAAATGAAAGTTGAAGATGGATATTAGGAGGGGATTTTAAAAAGTGGAAATAATGGGTAGATAGATTCATAAAACCCAGTGAAAGCTTCTTTTTATAAATAAGTCTTGTAATTAGGTAGAGTTAGCACCCATGTCTTCTAAAACATCTTGAAGCCAGTAAAATCCCTTAAGATTATGTGACCAGATTTTTCTCCAACTGCTTTTTATATGTTGGGACACTTACCTGTCGTGAGCATAATGTATTAAATTATATGATAAAAGATGAACAAACACAAATTCAGTGACTTGGAAATATACACACACGCATACCCACACACAGAGCGAATGAATATTACTAGATTACTTCTGGTTTAAAGGGAGTATCTAAATTACAGTTACAGACTATTTAGAAAGTAACAATATTGCTAATGCAACATATCAAAACTTAAATGATATGGCAAAAGCTGCATTCAGAAAAAAAAAAAAACACAGCCTTAAATACCTTCATTATTATAAAAGAAAGAATAAAATCAATTCAAGAGACTAGAAAAAATACCAAAATACCTAAGAAAAATACAAAGAAACTATAATGATGAAAGCAAAAAGCAATAAAATATTAAAAGATAAATAGTATGAGTAGTTTTACACATTTAAAATCTTGGTTTTCAAAAATGTACATAACAAACATGTATAGATGATTAGTCAAGAAAGAAGTGAAATTGTAAATATTTTTTACCATTGGGACTGGTAGAAAATTCTCAATAAATTTTCCTTACATATTTTTCTAAATAACAGGTAGAGAAACTGAGTAGAGCAAGACCTATGAAAGAAATAGTTTCCAATAAATTATTTCAATAAAGATTAGTCCCAGACAGTTGTCACTTAGTAAGTCTGATTATATACTTCAGTGTGAGATAATTCCATTTCAGTGGACATTCTTCCCAATTCATCTTGAAAATGAAGCATAACATTTGCATCAAAATGTTAGAAAGCAAAACAAAATTAAAACCACAGACCAATTTTACATAAACAATAAAACTCAAGACTTAATAGAAATGATTGTGTGAGTTCCAACACTCAATAAACCATAATTTAACCATTTATACTGCTACATCTTGAGACAGATGACAGATATGCAAACCATGCCCCATCTTAACCAATTTCATTCTGAGATCTGATACTGGCACATTCTACTTCTACTTACTAAGTACAGGGATCATTTGATTGCAAGTGGCTTTCAACTTCTGTGTGCAGAAAGGGAAATTGTTGGCTCACGTAATGGCAAAGTCCAAGGATCAAGTAGCTGCAGAAATGGCTGGATCTAGCGATGCAAGAAATGGCAACGGACTGAGCAACTGCGTATGATTGTTCAGTGTATGCACTGCACATATGCACCAGGCCATACTCTACTCTCAAAATCATGAGCTGCATTCACCCAGAAGCACAGGACTCTTCCTTTTCATGAAAGTGCTGTTTATTTGCCAAATTGAAACTCACCTAAAGAAGGCACGTTTTTCCAATTATCAGAAATTCTTTTTTATAGGCGGGCAAAGGCCCCATTCGCAGGGCTCAGCTTAACTCTCTCCATCTCTTATTTTGCTACTGTGTGTGATGGCTTTCGTCTCACACAGGCTGTCTATATAGTAGCTAAGATGACACTAGACAACACTTGCGTTGACCTTAGTGCTGGAAATCCCAAAAGGTAAGAATATATCTGATAATTCTAATTTTTAAATCCCTCGAAAAGTTCTCATTGGCTACACCTGCGTGATGCTACCTGGTTAACAACATTTCGATGATGTAGATTCAGAGCTGGACAAAGCAGTATCACTGAAAACTTAGGGTGTCGTTAGCCAGGATGTAGTTAGGGGTGGTAGGTAAACGAACCTTACAGATCCTCTTCCCTTTTCTTTTATTAATCATCAAAATCATTATCATTTTTTTGTTACATTTGCATTCCACTTTACTGGCTGGGTTTTCCTCACAGTTAATGGAAATACCAAATGAGATTTTCTGTAAAACAGTGCTGCATAACAGAGCTATGAACAGATACAAAGACTGTCTACACAGCCAACTTTGTACACCCTCACATACACACACTGTCTTGATTCTTAGCATTGCCAGGTGTAAAAGATAAGTTTCATGTTGGTATTTTTGTTTGGTTTAATATTTCTTCATTTACAGAGCTATAATGCAGCCAGCTGCTTCTTCTACTGCAGTTACTTAAAACTCTGCCAAGAGAACTTATTAAATTTAAATATGTGGGGGTTTGTTTCGTTTTGTGTTTTGCTTTTCGTTTATCCTGCAAAATTTGTTTTTTTGTTTCAAATTGTTAAGTCAGATTTTTTTGTGGTTGAAACAACATCATCTGGTTCAGTCTTGATTCTGATTTGGAAAAGCAATAATTTGTACGCTATAGTAATTTTACTCTGGTTTCCAAATTTTCTTTTTAATTCCTGTTCCAATATATTAGGGAAAGGTAAAACTGGATTTTCCTATCGTAAGGAGCCCCTTGCTACACAAAATTTTTTTGAATAGACTGCAAGAAATGAAGTAAAAGAATCCTAACCCCCGAATTTAAGACTCATCTTTGTAAAAGAAGTCCCCTTTATCCCACACCTAGAGATCTGTGATCCATTAAAAATCCAAGTTTGGAGCAGTGATCTCTTACTGCTGGGGATAAAAGCTTTTAGAGTCAAATCACAAAGGCAGGCATCACTTCACAGTCAAAAGACAAGTGGCCCATTGGGGGAGGGGGGTGTGTGTGTGTGTGTGCACTCGAGTGCATGTGAAAGAGAAGAGAGAGAAAAAAATTAATCAAAGTCATAAAGTCAGAAAATGAATGCTTGCCATTGTTATGCTTTTAGGATGACTTTGAAGAACCTTAAATATAAGTATTTTCTTTGATTTACCTTATTATTTTATCATTTACCTTAATTGAATAGAAAGCAAAGATAGCTAATTAAATTTTCAACTCTAGGAAACAAAAATGAAAATAAAGCTCACTGTGGGAAAAGACCGCATGATGCATTATTAGTGAAGGCATAACAAAGAGAGTTAGTTAAATGCTGCTTTCAACTGACCCTGAACTTATTTCTGAATATCAAAGTGTCCAGATCTGTGCTGAGAAAAACTAGTGTTATAAAAATAATAGGAAGTAAAATCTCAAGTTGTCTGTGTGCTTTGTCCCTAGAAAGCACTAAGTCACTCGGCAAATGTCTGTGCCTTCTTTTCTTCTATAATGAAATGGAAAAAACACTGTCTATTCTACCTTCTGTGCCTGAGGTTTGTTGTAAAACTGAAGTAAGCTAATAAATGGCAAATGTTCAAAATTGCAGGGGGCTAAGACATGAGGAGAGTCAAGTTACATACTTTTCTACAAATGCATTGAAGATACCTCAGCAATACAGAGGAAGGACTGAAGGGGGATCATTTAGAACTCAAGCACCAAGAGTTTAATAATATTGGGCAAAAAAAAAAGTTCCTTAATACTGTACATGTTAAGAAACAATGTAATGTCCCAATGACTTTCCATCAGAGGATCCTGCAGAAATGGCAAAATTTGTGTGTCATAAGTCAATTACAATTGATCCACAGGATCAGATTAACTCCTAAACTCAGCACATTGTGGGCAGTCAAGCCCCCTGGCCACGCTGCAGTTTCATAGGACTCCCAAAGTTTGTCCCTTGCCAGAGTCATTTCCTGCTTCAGCTGCTCTCCTGTAGATGGCATCAACACTTTCATTGTGTGGGTGCCATCTTTAAAGCACTTTTCATAAACTTTGCACTATTTGATTCTCACAACTGCTTGTAGAACAGGAAACAGACTTTTAAAATAAGGAAAATGAGGCCCAGCGAGAGTATTTTGCCCTTGATCATCCAGCTTGTGTCCAAGCCAGAAGTGTATTTTTCATGTTCTTTCAGCCCATAAGAGAGGTCACAGAGCTTTTTTTCTCAGTGATGAAATTTATTAAGTCTATCTTCACTATTTGATATTAATGCATGAGAGAGATGGGTGTTCATCCTTAGAATCCCTCCTCCAGCAATCATAACAGTGCCTGAGAGATTTCTGGCACTCGGTATGTGCTTGTTTATTTTAATGTTTTAAATGGTAAACACAGCATTTTATTAACACATTACCTCATTAAGTAAGAAAAAAGAACAGGCACCACAACTGCCCTGAAAGTTTGTTGAACTGAGACTTCCTAAGGAATCTTGGAAGCTGGTTTTCTGGGCAGTAAATTTCAGTTTCATTCTTCCCTCTGTTTTTCTTCCTTCTCCATCCCTCGGCCCCATTCCTCTGGCGGTAATTTTCCCTCAACAGAAAAAAAGGCTGTGGAGCAGTCTGCTCATGTTGAAGAAATGTCTCTGCTTTTAACATCTTGACTTTAGCACAGATTTTCTTTCTTGGAGCTGTCTCTCCCCAGTTTCCCTGGGCTATCTTTGCCTAATTTTTATCATAGTAATTGTCTTGGTAAAAGAACATTCCCTACCTCTGCAAATATATCATGCTATATTTGCTCCTGTTTATAGAGATCTTTTTTGCATTGTTATTTATGTGTGTGTGTGTGTGTGTGTGTGTGTGTATGGTATACAATGAATTTTTTTACCACACAAATCTTTCCAGTTTTCCATCTTTTCAATGAAGCTTATTTAAGACCTGCAGGCAGATTATATCAATGCTTCATCAGACTTCCATTGTCCTGGCAACAGACAATACTCTGAATGGGTCCAAAAGAAAATCACTACCTGCTGATAGCCAGGGTAGATCTCACTTACCAGATGTCTGCCTTTCATTGTTGTGAACTTGTTTAATTTCTGCACCCAGCAATGAAAGTGTTTTGATCCTTCAAAGCAGAATGTGCTCTGTACCAATTGATTCCAAATGGTCTCTCTTTAGACTGAATTTTTATTTTATTTGGTCGAATGACTTCATTTCATTTAAACCTGTATTTATATGGAAAATTCAAATAATGCATTCCAATTTGCATTTCAAAAAAAAAATTTGTGTTTATAAATCACTTTTGAGTTGCAATTACGGTTATTTATCTCTGGGATATACAACATGTAATTGGGTCAACACTGTTAATGAGAGACTAGTGATATTGTTAATGAGTTACTAGTGATAGTTTCAATGTTTCATCCTCAGCAGGTGGTAAATACAGTATGTTAAGATAGATAATTATATTAATTTTTCAAATATTCACAGACCAAAGAAGTCATTAAAAACATGCAACTGTGAGGTTAAAAGGTACAAATACATGAAGTCAAGGTTAAAATGTACAAATACATGAAGTGAACTCTACCTTTACCCAAAGGGCATCAGCTTGTCCTTCATAGAAACTTTACTGTATATTTCAGTGCTCCAGTTCCTGTTAACTCATAGCTCTTCAAAATAGCAAGAAGGCTGCTTTCAGCTGGTTTTGAATGCTGTCAACTTGGGCAAGTATTGTTTTAACAGTTGGCCTTGAATGCTTAACTTTGTAGGATGAACATCGTTAGGGTATTCAACAAAATCTTAACTGTTCCATCCCAGAAAGTCACTGTGTGGAACACTTAAAATAACAAATAGGCTGTTTCCTGCTAACAAAACGTTTACAACCCATTAGAGAGGCAAGATGTATATATGTGAAATAGTTGGCAAGGCATGAGTACCAACTATGTAGTGGAAATAATAAGGAACTTGAAAGAAAGAAAATGTGGACAGGAGTAGGTAGAAAAGTCTTTATTAAGAAGGAAGTTTATATCAGTTAGAGATGCTTTTGCTGTTTTTGCTTGAAATTACAGAATGCTTAATTAACAGTGGCATTAATAGTGAAGGCATTTAAATCTCTCACATATAAAAAATTTGAAATTAGGAAATTCTAGGTTTAGAGCAGCAGCTTTAAGCTGTCATCAAAGACTCAAAATCCTTCCAGTCTTTTCTGCTTTCTTCAAAATGTCAGTAACATATAATATATGGGCACCAGATAACTTCTGCAGCTCTGCTCATTACATCCTTATCTACAAGCATCCCTAGCAGAAAGAGAATGGGGGAAAAAAAGAAATTTCTTCTAATCCTTTTTTAGAAAGGAGGACAAAAAAATCCCCACAATCCCCCAACAGATTTTTCTTCACATCACATTGGTGAGAACTGGTCCTATATTTTCCCTCTGAAGCAGCCACCGGGGAAGGAAAATAAATCAGGATTGCCAAAAAGGCTTAGACCAGCCACAGACAACTGAATTGTACCTGGAAGATCTTGGGTCCACAAGTAACAAAACCAAATCAGGAACCCCGTTTGAAACGAAAAAGAGGGCAAGTGCTAAGTTGGGAACCAAAAACTGAGCCAAGGCTTCCATTTCCAGACCATGGTTTCCAGAGGCAGAAAGGAAACCCTAGGCTGGAGGGCTGAGGCTGGAGTGGAAGTAAAGCACTAAATGCTCAGCAGTGAAGTTGCAAAGCTGGTTTAAGAAAAACAAACAAACAGAGGATAACTATGGTTTTGAGGAAATACAGGGTGAGGAAATACCAGAGAAGCTTCAGGTGAGTTTTGCAAATTACCTCTTGGCTTAAGATGCTTTTGTCATGTAGTGTTTGCAATCGCTCTCAGACAATAATGTTGAAGTAGCTCAGAACACCAAATGTTACATCTGAGACAAATTTACCTAGATGGCTAGATTCTGCCAGCGAATCATAAAACTTTGGCCTCATTAACATCACTGGCCCATACCAAAACATTCATCAGAATTACTAGGAGAGCTTTCCAAAAATAAGTATTCCCAGACCCTACACCAGGCCTTCTGAACCAAACCTCAAGAGCTGGGCCCATGTATGTCTCCCAGAGTGCTGTTAAGGCCACAAAAGCCAATAGATTGCTAGTTGTGGCAGTCAGTTTTCATCAGGCTATACCATGGTTACAACCCCAAACCCTGAGTGGATCACAAAGAGGGTTTATTTCTCACTCAGGGTATATGTCAGCTGTGGGTTGACTCAGTCTGTGGCCCTGCTGCATGTTTCTTCCACATGCTGGGGATTGAGTCCAGTGTTTCTCAACCCTTTTTTACTCTTTTTTATATCTATTTATATGCTTTATGTACATCTCTACTCTCGTTTTTTTTGCCAATTCCCCTACCCAAGAACCAATTATACTCCACTGAGGGCAGTATCACCCACATTGCAAATCTATATTCAGGGTTGAAAAAGTAGCCTCCATCCCCATCTCATGGAAAGAAGAAAACACTGGTGGGTAAACTGTGCAATGCTCTCAGAGGTTCTGCTTGAACATGGCTCATATTCCACTGGCCAAATCAAGTCACGGGGACATGCTTAATGTTAGTGGGGTCATGAAGTATTCTCCTCCCATTAGGAAGCAATGGATGTTGTAAGATAAGTTATAGGAATGGCAGATAATCATTTGGATCAGTAACACAACCTACCACCCTGCATGTCCTTAAGTGGAGATGTTGAAACAAAATAGAAATTCTTATTTACATGTTTCCATCAGAGCCATTATCTTATCCATCAACTGTACCAATAAGATGCTACATATCACATTGCATCAAGAAAAATGTAACCAGAGTGGGGATAGGCAACTATCATGCTAGCACAGTTTGGGGGAAAAAAATAAAACTGAAAGAGAGTAATATTAAAGGCAAAAAAAAAAAAGATAATAGTCATCACTTGGGCTTATATGATAGAATAGATTTGAGAAAGAATACAATGCTAGAACTAGAAATACCATAAAATTTAGAAGAAACAATCATAGAACAAATAAAAGAAGGTGTCATTTTATTCATTTGCAAAATATTTACTATAGTTTGTGCTAATCCTTAAGTTTATGGTTAAGAGAAGGTAACATAGAGCTATCAACCAGGCACCTGATCTTTACTCAGATTACAGCCTAATATGAGGAAAATTGGCTCTTTTTTTCAAAAAGAAGAAATTTTCAAAATTATAAAAATATTTTTATTAATCATCTTGGATCTCAAAGATATAAGAGGGACAAAATAACCTCTACTCTTTTTACTTTTTGTTTATTTTCTAATGACAGAATCATGTGGTGAAATGCACAGAGAAACCTGCATTTGTTGACCCTCGTCAATCTATCATTGTGTAACTGGCTTTCAGTCACAGTCTGCCTCAAGCACTGTGGTCTACAAAAGACTTTTAAAAGAGATAAATATCCAGGTTCTTAAGCCCTGCCTTACCACTTCTAATGTATGGCCTTTTTCAAAGTCACAAGTGTCCCTTATTAGTAGTTTACAGACTTTGATAAGAAAATAGCACAAAGTCCAGAGCAAACATATAAGAAGTACAAATGAGCAAGTTCTTCCCCCAGTCCTTAGGGCCACTATAATTGTGCCAAAATTTTATAAGAGTTCTCTTTCTCTTCAGCTTCCAAAATCTCTCACTGAAGCAAAATACATGTGTGGGAATCAGTTTCTTTGTGGATAGGACAATAGTTGCATTGAACAAAAAATTCTTTTTTAATGGAACTTTAAATTTGAATACTTGCAGGAATTTTAGCAAATATTTCCTAAAATGCATTGGTAGTACTAAATTCATTTCCTAAAATGCATTGATAATAAATAAATGGTAATAAATGATCAGTTAGCTCAATTGTTACCTTCTCTGAGACATGGAGAATGAAATGTGTGAAGAATGTGGAGGCACTAAAAATATTTACCAAGCATCAATTCATTACTGTAACTAATAAGCAAATTTACACATCATATTTCTCTCTCTTCTAAACATATATTGAGTTCTAGCATTGCTCTCTATTCTCGCTGTTATTGCTGTATTCCAGGCTGACATAATCCGCTTTGAAAACAAACAATCTACAAGCAAAAAAAAGTCTTCCATTTCCACTCTATTCTTGCTCCATCCCACATAGCCAAAGTGATCTTCCAAAAATGTAAACCTATTCATGACGCTGCTCCTCCACCATCTCCCCAAAATAATTTCAATAGGTTCCAATAATCTCAGGACAGAGGACAAAGTAACTAACATTATTGCTATGGCTGGAGCATTTGTGTTCACCCAAAATTTACAGGTTGGAACCTAATACCCAATGTAGTAGTATTAAGGTGGAGCCTTTGGGGAAGTGATTTAGTCCCTTTTGAATGAAAATAGTGCCCTTATAAAAGAGGTTGAAGGGAACTCCCTTGCCCCTTCTACCATGGGAGGATGCAGCTAGAAGGCACTGTCATGGAGCAGAAAACAAGTGCTCACAGACACCAGATCCACTGGTGCCGTTACCTTGAACTTTTTAGCCTTTCAATTGTGATAAATTTCTGTTGTTTGTTTATAAACAACCCAGTCTAAAGGCATTTCGTTATAGCGGCCCACAAGACAGGTAGTAATATGTCCGCTGCTTTCCTCTCTAGTTTCACCTCCTATCCAGTCAGTTCTAGAGCTCACCATCTGTGCTCCCAATTCTTGGCTCTTGGTTGACTATTACATTTCATAGATCATTTTTCCCCTCTTTCCATCCCTTCTCAGTTGGTAAAACTCTGTTCGTGTGACTTTTCTTTTAGGTTTCTGCTTCCATGTTGCTTCCACTTAGAAAGCCTTCCCTTACCATCCTGTTAAGACCAAAGAGATGCCTCTTGTATGTTTTTATTGAATGCTAACTTCTCATATAGCCCTTATCATACTGCATTGTCACTGCTTGCTTCCTTATCCATATTCCCTCACAAATACACCCCCTTCAGGTTATAAACTTAATGCAGACACAAACCATGTCTGTACTGTCTCACTGTTCTGCTTCCAGAACCTAGTATGGTACCTAGAACATAGTCTTTATTAATGAATATTTGTTTAATAGCTAAATGCTGGTGGCATTTGGTTCTAGCCCAGTAAGAAAAATGGATAGAGCTAACCCATAGCCGTGGAAACAGAATTAAAGGTTTTATAAAACCTGGTGGCTAGGGAGAGCTATGGAGAGTCTGACATTCCAAGCCATGGCACTGAAAGCAAAGTGAAATTGATTCCAAAGCCAAGTGTCTCTGATGGCTGCCAGACAAAATGGGAGGCCAGGTTTGAGGAGTAGAGCTATGAGTGGCCACCAGAAGCAAGTGACTAAAAGAAGAGAGACCTTGCAGCATACCCGCCACCATGACCTAGGCAGAGAGTGAGAATGGAACAGATGAGAGCACACGGGCCAGTTGGAGGGCATGGAGATCTGAGACACTTGGGAGCTAAGAATGACACAACTGTCCACTAAATCCAGCCCCCTCAGTACTGTTGCCTTGAAAGCTTAAAGTCAAACTTTAGTTAAACATTCTCCTATGATTTAGCCTTTTCTTTTCCTAAGTGTCCAATAGAAGAAGTTTTTTTAAGGAAAGACAAAGCTTTTCCTGAAAAGTCTGTATTTACTGGAGTACTCCCACAAAAACCAGCAAATAAACAAGCTATGCACTTTAGTTTGTGTAGACTTAATAGTTCCCAAGCTTTGACCTGTATCATTTCATTTTTTAAAAAATTTTATAGGTACACAATAGGTATACATATTTATGGGGTACATGAGATATTCTGGTAGAAGTATACAATGTGTAATCACATCAGAGTAAATGAGATATCCATCACCTCAAGCATTCACATCTTTGGGTTACTAAAGTTCCAATTGTTGTCCCTCAGTTATTCTAAAATGTACAACAAATTAGTGCCAACTGTAGCTACCCTGTTGTGCTATCAAACACTAGTTACTATATTCTCACTTATTTGCAGAAGCTAAAAATTAAAAAGATTGAACACATGGCGATAGACAGTAGAATGATGGCTACCAGAGACTGGGAATGGTAGTGGGGCAGAAGTAGGAAGTGGAAATGGTTAATAACCACAAAAATATAGTTAAATATTACTTCATTTTTAAAAGCATACCCTAAATGAGCAAAATGCAGCACATCTGAATAATGGAACACTACTAAGCTATAAAAAGGAACTATGACTCGGGCCAGGCAGGCTGGCTCACACCTGTAATCCCAGCACTTTGGGAGGCCCAGGCAGGCAGATCACGAGGTCAGGAGATGGAGACCATCCTGGTTAACACATTGAAACCCCGTCTCTACCAAAAATACAAAAAATTAGCTGTGCATGGTGGCACGCACCTGTAGTCCCAGCTACTTGGGAGGCTGAGGTAGGAAAATTGCTTGAACCTGGGAGGGAAAGGTTGCAGTGAGCCGAGATCATGCCATTGCATTCCTGGCTGAGCGACAGAGAGAGATTCTGTCTCAAAAAAAAAAAAAAAAAAAGGAACTACTACTGACATAGGCAACAATATGGATAAATTTTATATGCATTATTATGAGTTAAGCCAGACACAAATGGCCACTGAGGGGGAAAAATAATAACTTTTTTCAACAATAGGCTTTGAGTCCAAATGGACTCCTGGAACCAGACAGATTAACAAGAGAAAAACAAACAGAAGTTTATGAATATGTATATTTTATGTGTGCATGGGAGACTCACAGGAAATGGGCAGTTCTCCAAGAGGTGACTTTGAATTTCAGCTTATATCACATCTTCAACAAAGAACAATAAATTTTTAGAGAAGTGACCAGATGAAAGAAAAGACTTTGAGTCCTCAGGGGTGGCAACTTGAGGGAAGGCAAGTAACTGGCAGTTAAAGGCTTTTTGAAAAACAGGAACTCCTCCCTAACTCATTTTATGAGGCCAGCATCATCAATGTGACAGAGACCAAAATGTGACAGAGATACAACAAAAAAGAAAACTTCAGGCCAACATCCCTGATGAACATCAGTGCAAAAATCCTTAATAAAATACTGGTAAACCAAATCCAGCAGCATATCAGAAAGCCTATCCACCATGAGCAAGTCGGCTTCATCCCTGGGATGCAAGGCTGGTTCAACATACGCAAATCAATAAACATAATTCATCACATAGAACTAATGACAAAAACCACATGATTATCTCAGTAGATGCAGAAAAGGCCTTTGATAAAATTCAACATAAAAAAAACTCCCAGTAAACTAGGTATTGATGGAACATTTCTCAAAATAATAACAGCCATTTATGACAAATCCACAGCCAATATCATACTGAATGGGCAAAAACTGGAAGCATTCCCCTTCAGCCTAAGACAAGGGTTCCCTCTCTCACCACTTCTCCGGTACCATCTTTAGGCTGATAAGCATTCAAAGATGTCTTCAGTGCTTAACCTTTGTTCTTCCTGGTAGAAAGGGGGTAGGATACCTTTTGTCTTTGTCAACATATGTCCTGTTTTCAGGAAAATAGCTGAAGGGCAGAGAGCTTGTATTAGACTCCAAGAGAAAGAAAGTAGGAAGGGAAAAAAATTCCCTTCATATGTATGAAATATAAGTTAAAGTACTATTATTCCCATTTATAAATTGGTGAACTGACTGAGAGGTTAACCAGTACTCACTTGAGGTTGCATGTCTAATTAATGGAGAGTCAGAAATAAAATCACAGCATTCACCAGTCAAAGCAGTCAGATCCATGTCATGGTGAACAGAGCCCTCAGCTTAGCACTGGTTGCCCACCTGCATTTGACTTTTACATTGGGAGCATGTTCTTTGACCATGGGTTATTATTTAACTTTTCTGGGCTTCATTTGCCTTGTTCATAAAATGGACATGATATCTACTCACAGACATTTGATATTTTATGTAAAAATATGTCTTAGCTTGGGTTGTTGTAAAAAAATATCAGAGGTGGCATGGCTTAAGCAATAGGCATTGTTTCTCATAGCTCTGGAGGCTGGAAACTCAAGATCAAGGAACTGGTGGATTTGGACTCGGTTTCTGTGAGGACTGAGGATCCTCTTCCTAGCTTGCAGATGCCAACCTTCTCACTGTGCCCTCTCATGGCATAGAGAGAGCAAGCTCCGGTCACTTCCTCTCCTAATAAGGATGCTAATCCCATCATGAGGGCCCCACCCTCATAATCTCATCGAAACTTAATTAGCTCTTAAAGGCTTCATCTCCAAATACCATTGGGGCTAATAGCTCCAATGAATGAACTTGAAGGGACGCAAATCAGTGCAAATCAATTAGTGTTTCCTTCCTTTCTATCCTTCTAGAGTCCAGTACTGACCAGTGCACAATGAGTGGACAGACTAGAAGAAATTTTGCTTTTCAACTCAGAGTATTTCCTGGGGGGGAGAATCATACAGAAAATGGAGAGTGTTGTCATCACCCTCTTCAGATCCAAGAGTTGCTCTTTCGTGCAACATTAACACACAGAGCCTACAGTTTTATTCCTTATTCTTTCACTACACCAGAACTAGATTCCAGATGATTATCAGATGAGTTCTTAACAAGATCTTTACTGCTCCTCATTTCTAATGCCTAATACATTCCCTGGCATGCAGTTGGTGCTGAATAAATATCTGTGGGATATAGAGATGGTTGAATGTTTATAGTCAGCTTATTGCATTTTATTTGTTATCTATGAAAAAATATTTTATGTTTGATATTTCTGTGCAAGTGAACATCATTTTCAGAAATAAAGATTTACATACAGCTAACTTAGGAGAAGTGATTATTGCAGCGTGACATAGAAGGCAAGGATAAAAACTCTCAAACTTGACATTTAGCTTACCTTAGACAATTAGAAGAAATATTGCAAAATCTTTTACAGAAACACTAAATTGTTAGAGAAAAATAAATGCAACAAGTGGAAATGTGTATAATTAGCAAGGGTACTTTTCGTTTGTGTCTTGTTCATCTTTGTTCCTCATTTGTCTGCATTTCAAAGGTCATGGTCTTTGGTCTGTGCATGACTCATTCATACCTGAAGATCCTTTACATCTGACTTTTTTCTCTCTTAGCACATTATCTCTTTTTATCACAAATTTTATTGCGGTAAAATACACATAATATAAAATTTACCATCTTAGCTAATTTTAAGAATACCATTCAGTTGTATGAAATACATTTCTAATGTGATACAGCCATGTCCACCATCCACCCCCACAACTCTTTCATCTTATAAAACTGACACTCTGTACCCATGAACAATAACTCTCCATTCCCTCCTCCCCTCAGTCTCTGGCAACAACCATTCTATTTAATGTTTCTGTTAGTTTCATTACTCTAAACATATTATATAAATTGAATTATGCAGTATTTATGGATTTTTTTGTGACTGATTTGTGTCACTTAGCATTATGTTCTCAAGGTTCATCCACGTGTGACGTATGTAAGAATTTCCCTCCTGATGATGGATAATACTCTATGGTATGTATACACCCTATTTTGCTTTTTCATGCATCTGCTGATGGAACTTGGGATGTTTTAGCTATTGTGAATAATGCTGCCATATAGATGGGTATACAAATATGTTTTTAATACTGTGCTCTCAATACTCTACATTCAGTTCTTTTGGGTATATTACTAGAAGTGGAACACTGGATTATATAATTCTGTTTTTAATTTTTAAAAAATCTTTCATACTGTATTTTACAATGTCTATACCATTTTACATTGCCACCTGTTAGTGGCACAAAGGTTCTAATTTCTCCGTATCCTCACTAATACTTGTTATTTTTCTGATTTTCTGATAGTAGACATCCTAATGGGTGTCAAGTGGTATCATGAGTACTTTTGATTTGCATTTTCCTAATGATTAGAAATATTGAGCATTTTTTCATGTGCTTATTGGCCAATTTTGTATCGTCTTTGGAGAATTGTCCATTCCAGTCCTTTGCTCATTTTGGAATTGGGTTGTGTTTTTTTTCCTGTTGTTGTTGATTACTTTTTTGGGAGTTCTCATGTCTTCTAGATATTAACTCCTTATCAAAAACATAATTTGCTGATATTTTCTCCCATTCTGTAGATAGTATTTTAACTCTGCTGATAGTATCTTTTGATGCACACATTTAAAAAAAAATTTTTTTAAGTCAAATTTGTCTATTTTGTTGTTGTTGCCTCTGTCTTTTACGTCATAGCTAAAAAACCACTGCCAAATTCAGTGTCATGAAGCTTTTGCCCAATGGTTTCTTCTAAGAGTTTTACAGTTTTAGGGCTTACCTTCTGGTCTTTGATCCATTTTGAGTTACTTTTTGTAAAGCTTCTTAGGTAAGAGTCCAACTTCATTCTTCTGTATGGAGACATCAGCATATTATCTTTCAACATTTTAATTGTAGAGTAAAATGTGAGAGTGTATCCAATCTATGGGAGGAAGCCCAGCCACAACTCTTGGATTCCTTAACTTCTGGATTGATGGTGGCCTAACTTCCAATAGCCAGCACTTTCACAGTTGTCAGAGCATAGCCCAGGGCTGCTAAAGCCCATTTGCATACAAGCAATATAGACCAGAATTATCTAGGAATTAGCATCCCCCCAGGACAGCTCTTAACCAGTAATAAATAGGGTGACAATATACTCCATCTCTCATCCCTTGATCTGGATAATTCTGAGACACTTTCCAGCACTCCCCTATAAAATTAAGATCCAGTGTGTAAGTGTGGTAGCTGGCAACAGTGTACCTTTTACTGGCTGCCCTCCCTTCCCTCTCTCACCTCTCCCCCCTGCATGCCCTATAGGTGTTTCTTATATCTCCCATTAAACTGTTTGCACTTGAATCCTCACATCAGGCTTTGGCTCTGATGGAAACCAAAGTAAGACAAGGAAGAAGAAAAGAGATATCAGGAATAGTCTATAGAGAGCGCTTTCCATGGCTGTACCATGCAGTCTTCTTTCCTTAGCTATCTTTCCCCTTTCGTCAGGATCTCCCCTAGTGTCTACAGACTTCTAGCTAAGACATTTTGGGAGTAACAAACGACACCGAAAATGACTGATAATAATTCCTTAGACTTGTACTTGACTCAAAGTCAGTGTCTCCAAATATGATGCACTGCTTCCTCTAGATAAGAGGAATTCAGAAACCAGAGCCTCTTTTTTATTTATTTTCAGCTCCTGACATTAGCAATAGCTAATGTCACCCCTGCAATAGATTGCCAAGAGCTTGTCCAATTAATATGAAAATTATAAAGTCAGAGAGTACTTTAGAGGACATTGCGTGAGTCCTCAGGCCCATCCATTATGAAGCCCAAGTGATCCCCTTTACCAACAGCAATAAAACTGCCACATCGAATCTCTCTCTTATGCCATAAAGCATTAGAGGGACATGATCCATCCTGTGACACTCATCTTCTCTTTGGTATTTATCCCCATGGCCAGGAAGAAGGTACATGGTCCACCTGTCAGAGGAGACCCCTCTGCACTCAAACCAGTACATTCTCACTCATCCCAAATATTCAGTCACACTAGTGGTTTCTAAATGCCAATCTGCCACTGGTGCTTTGTGCAAAGACATTTTCACAAATCCAATAGTAAAACAGAAAAATACATACAATGTGGAGTGTTCTTCAGGCTAAATACATTCATTTTTTTTTAAGCTGTCCCATATCCTTATGTGTCTCTTCTTTGGTGAATATCAAAATTTTTCAAATTTTTTATAAGAGATGATAATAAAAATTTGTTGCTTCTTATTATGTGGTCAAGTTATCCATTTTGAAATTTTTCTAATTGTGTGACATCAAGAGTTTGGGAAACAGTAGCCCACAGGACTCTCTTAAGACAAAGTTCAGAAGACAAAGTTGGACATGTCACTCCCTGACTAGAGAGCATATCCTTTTAAACGATTTTGAATTTCCCTCTAGCTCCTGACTGCATCCAAAAGGTGTCACTCAGAAGAGCTGCCACTACCCCTTTTGCATCCACCATTGAGAATCTAGTTGAATTCTTCAAGCAATATTTATTAATCAGCTACTAAGTCCTAGGTGCTATAAAAAGAAATAAATACTTCACTCATTTCTAAGATGCCCCTAATTTAATGAGGGAGATAGGTCCCTATAAGATAAACTATACAAAAATCTTAGAACAACACTGGAGGAAAACAAAGTTATGAGGACAAAGAAGAGAGAACTCCTCTACAAGATGCTGAGAGCTCCACAGATGAGGGCCCTGATTTATTTCTGTTTTGAACATTATTATTTAATAATTTCCTTGTATATATTATTTACAACATACAAGATACCCTGGAGACAAAGGGAACGATGTTCCAGTAAAATATTACCATCACTTTTGTTTTTATCACTATAATAAGCATGCAGGCATAAACAGATACACATCTATTTAATATATACATCTCCATAGTGACTATTTGATAGAGAATTATATGCAGACTAAGTAAGAAAAGTCTACTTGGACAAAGATGGGTGGCTATTATTTTTTATGCACATAATTTAGAGTGCTTAAAAAAATGCCGATCAGCTTCAATTGGCTAAGCTGGCCAAAGGATAGCATTCAGGTGATTATAGACTTGGTAGAAATGGAAAGTCACTGACTCAACCCAGTGATATGCCCACAGAAAGAAACAATATCAGAGGGGCTTCTATAGGATTTAGCCAAGTTTTAAAGCACAGTTGTTAACGTCCAGGAAACAATAAAACAAAACAAAACAAAAATCATATCAATCCAGTATGCTGTTAACTTCTGTGTGTAGGCCAATTCCTGTGCAGCTTTAGGAATATAAAGGCACCTTCCTATGCACATGGGTTTATTTGTTTCTTTTTGTGTATTTGTTTATTTGTTTACTTCATTGCCCTAAAGAATCTTGAAGGGCAGTGAAGGATAAAGTCACTAGCTTATGTGTACTAGGTTTAATAAAATGGTTAATTCATCCTTTCAATACCCTTTTAATTAGATCCATGAAGGTTAGTGTGTTGCAGAAAATTTGTGCCTATTATTTTCAGGAAAACATTTCCATTCTACAAATGATCAATTAACTTGTGGAAAAAATATTTAATTCACCAGTTATTAGAGAATACAAATTAATATAGGAAGAGCTTAAAATGGTTTACCTATCAGATTATAAAGGATGAGTGAAAATGTTAGTATTCACTTTGTTTGAGA
This sequence comes from Ateles fusciceps, assembly GCA_036589455.1. Classification (NCBI taxonomy): domain Eukaryota; kingdom Metazoa; phylum Chordata; class Mammalia; order Primates; family Atelidae; genus Ateles; species Ateles fusciceps. The sequence goes on along the minus strand of JAZHEH010001241.1, from coordinate 4,621,975 downwards.
ATGTAGGGAAAGAATGTTCTCCTACCGTATTCCTAGTAAGATTATAAATTGTTCCAACTTTCCCAGAGGGCATTTTGGTCTGTATATCAAAAGTCTCAACAAATCCACATATCCTTTGACCTAAAAATTCCACTTGTTTGAATTGGTCCTAAGGAAATAAATGGATATATGCTGCAACTAAAAATAATTTTAAAATACAGCAGTAGGATATTGTATTTGACTACTATGATTTATCCACAAGTTAGAATGCAATGCAATCTCTAAAAATACAGATGCTAGTCTATATTTGGTGATGTGAAAATATGCTCATGATAAATGTAGACGAAAAGAAAATAGGTTACAAAACAAATATAATCGTGATTCCACTTGAGAAAAAGATATATGTTATGTACCCAATAGCCCATATGCACACACAAAAAACTGAAGAGATATAAAATAGTAACCATAGTCTTATTATTATAGAGGAATTGCTGGTGACTTAAATTTTTCATTTAAATTTTTTTTACACAGTTACTTGATATATGATAATGGGAGAGGTGGACAGCCAGATGGGGACTGAGCTGAAGGCAAGAGTGGCACAGTAAAATAGAAACAGGCAATTAACGCCTGGACCAACCCTGTCATTCCTTAATGAGGCATAAACTGTTACTTTCCCTTTTGAGTCTTCAGTTCCCTCACATGTAGTATAAAAAAATGAACCAGATATTCTCTAACTCTACTCTAGACCTTTCAGCCCAGGAGATTTAAAATGGGTACTATAACTTGAATACCAAGAGAGACTCAAACCTTGAATTCTAATTACTGGCAATAAAGCCAGAAGATTCATCACAAAGATACCACCAGGATTTATTTATCTCTCAATGGTCTGAGCAGAGCATTTGTGGAGGGAAAGTGGGAAACCTACAGGGAATATAGCATGTTTTAAATCATCAGTGTTGCATTAGGACTCATCACTAAAATTCACTAATATTAGTGCATGTGACTAATCACTAATATTCTCTGAGGTTTATCACTTCTAGGCTAATTATTGAACTGGTGGAGATAAAGATCTAGGGGAAAATCCTGAGGAGGCTGTTCAATTTCATGACCCACCAGATTTAAAACACATGCAGTTGGTTACAAGGAGAGAAAATGATCAGACTCCATTCCACCTAGCAGCATTATTAAAACTTAAGTAAAAAGTCAGTGTCTTTATTACCCTGCTATCCCAAACTAGGTCAAATAGTTGCACAACACTCCATAATGGGTAACCATTTTCACTACTGACCTGAAGTCGCTGACCTACAGTGAAAGACGACATCAAGAGAAATAAGGTTAAGCCATGCAGGAGAGAATAATTTAATTTTGTAATAGCATTTGTGGAAGTAACGATACCCCAGGGCAATGGGAGACATTCAAGTTTAAATGGCTTTGAACTTACCAAGCAGCTCCTCCTTTCCCCTTTGCTGTCTTTTCCTCTTCCTTCAGGATTCAATTCCACCCATCCCATGTGTAGAGAGCAGCCAATATACCTTTCTTCCCTGCACTTGTCCAGTTTCTTCAGTGTCTCATGGATCTAGCATGTTCATTGCTCAGTTCTGTTTGAGGAATATACCTCTCTCTCTTCCCCTACTCCAGGCCAGCCAGATAATTTTCATCAATTTATCAAGAGTGAAGTACAGCCCTTCAGACCCCTTCAGTTTCCAACAAATCTCCTCTGTTCTGACATGTTCTTGTTCACACTATGAAAATTCATCTTCAATCATATTCTTCCTTGGCAACTGATAAGCTTAGTATGTCTCTGTTTTATACCTCCAGAATGGAGGCTTCTTTAGGGGAAAGACCATGCCCTATAGTTCTCTGTGTTCCCTGAAATACTTCATAAGTACCTGTAAAGCATTCTATAAATCTTTAATGAAATCAGATGGATGATAAAAAAAAATGCATACCCATGGTCTAGTAAGAACCATATGGGGAAAAGGCATCAAGCCTAAAAGAAAATGTATATCCTTCAACCCTCCTAAGAAATATCCATTGGTTGTTGGGGGCATCTCACAACAACGTGTGCACCAAGAGTGGAGTTAGGGAGTGGACCTGCTGCAGGTGCACAGGGTATCCTCCAAGGCTGCGTGTAGAGGATGCAGTTAATGAGGACTGGGATTCCACACTGGAAGACATAGGTGGACCAATACAGACTTGAGGGAAGGCCCATTGGACATTTGGTGCCTAAAAACTTGTCACATTTATTAATATCTCCTCGATACCATAGGGAAAGATATAAGCTGTTTTTTCCCTATGGGATAAACTCACTTGACTCTTGCAGTGTGGCAATTCTATTCCTGAATGCAGACCTGGCTCTTCATGCAGGATCTTTACTACACCTGCTAAAAGTAGCTGCAAGGGCAGTTACCTTCCTCCAACCTGCTGATGACCATCTGCTAGTAGATGGACGTGGGGGGGGGGGGGGCTCCAGCCACAGGCCCCCAGCAGCTCTCTTCCCTTTTACAGCTGGCTAGGACTCGGTGGGGGACAGAGCTTCTGCTGGATTTGCTTTGCAGCCAACATTATTTGGAGTGAAGATATTTTTAACCTTGCTCAGTTTTCCAAGATGAGAAGCAGACAGTGATACAGACACTGCAATGTATGCTTTGTGGGATTACTGTGGATGCAAACTTGAGACCTGCCTGGCACAGAAGAGCTTGTAGATGAACTCTGGCTATTCCTGACAGCCCAGGAATTCTGTGACAAGACTGACACAAAACTGATCTGATTAAAATTAGCACACAGCTCAGTGTCTAGCACATTCTGTGTGTGTGTGTGTGTGTGTGTGTGTGTGTGTGTGTTGTGTGTGTGTGTGTGGAGAGTAGAAAGAAAGGCAAAGATTACTATGTTTCATCTTACATTGTAGAAGTGTCTTTAGCATTTTACTATTTGAAAAAAATCATGAAAATTATGGCATAAGAAGAATTTTTCAGAAAAAGAAAATACCCAAGGAACATACTTCAAAATTTAAAGTGATGATCTGTGCAGTATAATCATGGGTATTTTAGATATATTACTCTTTCTGTGTTGATGATTTTTTTATTATAAGCATTCATTAATCAGAAAATCAGAATTAGTTAGAAGAAGAAATCTGAGTTGGCTCTCTCCCCCTGCCATAGCTCTTCCCAGATCTGTGACGTCCGATTTATTCTGTCGGGACATCTGGTGCTCCTGCACACACCAGCTTGTCCCCGAACATCAGCTGCTACGTTCCTGGGTTACTGAGTCAAGCCTTTCTTCTGCCCTCCTGAAGCCTTTGTGACTGAAAAAAGTACTTCAGGACTCAGTCTCTCAAAGTTAGTCTGGTCTCAAAGTTAAATTGCAACCCTTTTTATCTGTTACTGTCATACATGTAAGCATCTAGCCAGGATCCTTCATGTTTCAGCAAACAAAGGGATTGGAACATAGTGTTCACAATTTCCTAGTTGTCTAATCCTGGAAGCTAAAATGTATTTGCTTCTAAAATAAAGGGAAGAGAATCAAAGGTCATGGGCATGACTGTCTTTCCAGGTCCGTGAAAGAGAACAAGGTGACACTGGGTGACACATAACAGCAGGGCATTAAAAATGGTATAGGAGCATCCAATTGTAATTACCCTTTGGAGCTCCCTGCCCTGTGATATTACAGAGGCCGGTAGCTTAGCTGCCTTTCGAAAATATTGTTGGAAGGCGATGTGCATTCAAACCAGATTCCACAATTACACATGTGTGCTTAAAAGCATTAGTGCTATTTGTCTCCCCAGACCTAGGCAGAGGGTTTTGGCTGTTAAGAAAGCACTCTAGGCTGGGTGTGGTGTGTCATACCTGTAATCTCAGCATTTGGGGAGGCCAAGGCGAGCGGATCACTGGAAGTCAAGAGTTTGAGATCAGCCTGGCAAACATAGTGAATCCCGTCTCTACTAAAAATATAAAAATTAGCTGGGCATGGTGACACACATCTGTATTCCCAGCTACTAAGGAGGCTGAGGTGGGAGAATGGCTTGAACCTGGGAGGTGGAGGTTACAGTGAACTGAGATTATGCCACTGTATTCCGTCCTGGGTGACAGAGCAAGACTCCATCCCCCCCAAAAAAGAAAAAAAGAAAGCACTCTAAAACTGACATATGCAACTTGGCAGCAAGCTAATTTGTTGGGCAAAGCAGGGATGTGGTCATAGCCAGTCACTTGCATTGTTTAGCACTTTACCAATCAGAAACCACTCCCCTCACACTTTCACATAATTTACAGAGCACGCTGTGAACCAGGTTATTATCATTCCCATTGTACAAAGATGGAAACTGAGACTCAAGAGTTCAACTTAGCCGGTATCACACAGCTGGTACCTGGTAGAACTTGAACTCCAGCTGAGATGTAGGGTCTGCTAATCTCTGGCCTTATTCTTCATGTTAAATCAGCTTCTTATTGGAAGCATCCAGAGAGCTTGTAAACAATAATAATGTCAGGACACTCCCTCACATCCCCGATAGGTTCTAGTTTAACTAGGGCCAGGGAGTTGTTATTTTTTCTAAGACCTCCTCAGAAGACTCGAATATGCAGCCAATGCTGAGAATCACTGTGTCGGACAAAAACGATCCCCCCACCCACTGCCGTGTGTAATGCACAGAATACACTGTTCCATGAAATGAAGTACCTTTCCCAACAGAGAGGATGAAGACTGGGCTTTCAGACTGGTGCTATGTGTCACTTAAATAGGTGATGGCTTACTAGGCATAATTTGACAACCAACAAGAAAAACTCCCAATCTAAAATGATACCTCCTCTGTCTCTCGTGTGCCTCACTTTAGTGAAGGGCTGAAAGGCTGGTTCAGGATCAGGCTTTGGGAAGTCCCTCTTGGGCCAGGCATTGATCATTTCATTGCTAGATCATTGTCCCAGAAAGCCTAATGAAGGGATTGAATGAACTAGATGGCTGAGGGGCCCTTGAAGATTTTGGAGCAGCAGGATTTTGGTTTCTTATGGGTTTTCGGGATTTTGTTTTTTCTTATTTTTTGCCAATTAGTACAGAAGTATGCCTATAATTTGACTATCTCTATGACTATGGCGATGTATATTGGCAGAATCCCCACCTCTGATATGCCTCTATTCCCGTGTTGTTCTGATAAATGTTTAACAATCAGGGCAGGGTTGGAGGCAGAAGACCTGATTTGTAACGTTTGCTAATGCCTGTCGTGTAAATATTCTCATCATGGCCAATTTTAAGCTACCAATGTGATGTCTTTAAACACAGAGTTGGGAAGAGATGCCTATTAGCACATTATTTTATATATAGTATTTATATATAATAATATATGCAATATTATATTTAATATATATTGCATATAACTGTATATAATATATACTTATATATTATATAACATATTACTATATGTAATTATATATAGCATTTAATATATAATATATAGCATATATAGTATTTAATATAACATATATTAAATATGTTTATATATATTATATATAATATATATTAAATATAACTCTATATATATATACTATATATATATAAAATAATGTGCTAATGGGCATCTCTTCTCAACTCCATGTTTAAAGACATCACATTGGTAGCTTAAACACAGCTACAATAAATATATAACTTCAAAATATACATAATAGTTAAATGCTGCAAAATAATTACAAAGTGATGAGTATTTGCCTTTAAAAATATAATTAATTTTGTAAGTTTACATAATTTAATTTTTAATGAGGGCTGTTTTTAACAACCAGCTGATAAAATTCATGAAAACTTAACAATTGATTCTCAGAAGTTAGTACAATCTGACTCCAGCACGTCAATGCCCCACCATTATCCAATCATTAATGTCACTGTTTAGGGGAAAAGCTTGAAAGCTTCCTAATGAATGGATATATCATGCTAGAGAAGAACACAATCACACAATAGAATCAATAAACAATTTATAGCAAGTTAATTTGTTATATTGAGTGATGAATCACTTTGCAATGTCCTGGAAGAAAAAGCAAAAAGATAAGAAACCTTATTATCCTTATAAAGAATATGGAAATAATACTAAGTCTCAATAAGGTGCATAGAGCACAGTGACTAATCACTAAATAAATGACAGTCACTTTACTTTTTCTAGTGGACAAGAAAATTAACCTTTAATGCCTATTTAATATCTGTTAGACACTATGTCAGCACTTACGAAGGCTGGTGTGATAGCAAGAAAAATGGCAAGTGGGATACAAGCGTTACAGGAGGAAGAATAGCTTCACCCCTATCCATTGGCTTTGAGTTAGATAAGTGCAACAGTAAGTATACGCCTCACCCAAGTGACAAGAGAGAAAGGTACAGAATGGACAATGGACTTGGAATCTAGGGGAAAGTTGCCACTATCTGGGAGAGGGAGTAAGGACAGGTTCGCAGAGGGAAAATTTAAGTTATATCTTGAAGTCTAAGGAGGAATCTTTTTCACAGTAGTGGGTGAGACTTTTGGTTGTAAGAAAAGCTTACACAAAAGCTCAGTACAGCCCAGAAGGTATTCAAAAGATCCTTTGATGGAGACTGGGCTGTGTGATGGATAAGTGCAGTAAGGAACACTGGAGAGGGTCTTGCCGAAGAGTTTAGACATATCCTGTTGGTCATAAAGGCTTCAAGGAGAGGAGAGAAATTTTGAAATATGTTTGAGAAGACAATTTTGGCTACCCTAAAAGCAGTATCGCATATGCCTACATTAAACTTGCTTAGTAGGTGGGGCAGGGGGAAGACCTCATTAGAAGGCAATTTTAACTGTCTGAGTAATATATGGGAAAGACCAGAATTACACCCTTACTGCCTCTCAAAGAAGTAGAGAAAGGGCAGACTGGAAAAATATTTGGAGGATAAAGTAAAAAAAGAAAAAGAAGGAAAAAAGAAAAGTTGATGAGCGATAGATGTGAGTAGGCAGACATAGGAATAGAAGATGATTCAGAGGTTTCTAAATTGGGTAATGGGATACGTTATGATATTAACGAAACAAGGAAAGCAGCAGAAGTAACAAGTTTGCAGAAATACTGTATTAAAAAGCCCAGTGTTAAATTTCTAAACTCAGCAAGTGCAAAGACCTGGATTGTTTCTGTTTCAGCTTCTACTTTGATTTGTGATCTACTAATTTCTTTACTCCAGATCAAGAAGAGCAAATAGAATAAAGAATATGAAAGTGCTTGGAGAAAAATATATGAGAACATATGCAAATAGGAACCCTCATTACCATTTATTCAGAGTAAATTTATTATGTCCTGATCCCAGGATCCTAGGAGCCTGTGCCAAAGTGTTCCTGCATCCAGCTTTCTCTCCTCCAGACTAGCAGCTGGGAGAGAGAAAATAAAGAGGCAGAATTATGGGATAGTCATCTTTCCTTTTTATCTAGAAAAGCATTAGAAAAATATTTATGGGGACTAGACTGAAGACAAGGAATCAGAATCTGCTTTCTGTGGCAGAGACAGGCTGCCAGGCAGGCCACAGAAGGGCAGGCAGGAAGCCAGAGAAAGGCTTCAAAATAAAGTTCCCCTGTTTTGGATCAGGATGTAAGATGGACTGATCTGGAACACAGGTGTAGGCTGAGGGTTGAACCAAAGGACACAACCAAGAGCAAGGCAGGAAAAGGAAAGAGGAAACAGGAACTTAGATGCAATAGACTTAGGTGATAAAACCATGAAAACACAAATAGAACACAGGCTAAGACGGCCAGTAAACTCACAGAAGTAGTAGGTAGCAAGCTGCTCTGCTGAGATCAGAGGCAGCATTCAGATGGATGGGTACCCAAAAAAGTAGCTCCCATGGTACATGCGTCTCTTTAGCAGAGGGCTGTGGAATTCTCTGAGAAGTTCGGTTCAGTTCTAATAAGCAACAGTCATGAGAGGGGGCTTGTTTCCAGTGGGACAGAGGCTTTCCCTTTGGTTCAGGAATTTCACTGAATATAATGAGTCACCTTTGAATGGGTGGACTCTCTGGGTCACTAAAGTCAGAGCTGCTGAATTTATTTCCCAACATTGGGCCAGAAGTCCTAGCCCTGGGGTTTTTATTATCAAGACTGATGTTAATGAGGGTAATGACACCAGGCAGAAGTTATAGCCCTAGCAATTTTCTTGCACACGCAGGAGTTCACTACAGGATTGCTGCCTTGAAAAAAAATTTAAGCAAAGGTCTTTACCAATTTCTTGGGGAGATTAGGATCAATATTATTAATATACTACCTCTAAATCAAATATATCATATTTTCATGATTAAGACGATATAATCAAATTCAAATCAATTTCAAGACTTTACCAACTAAATCCATGCTCTGTAGGAACCAGCCATGCAAACCTGACCCCCCAAAAGACACTTCTCCTCCCTGGGTCTCTGGCACAGGTGTTAGTGAAATGAAGAAATAATGTCACAGCACCCCTGAGTGTCCTTCTAGTTTGTTTAAGGAATATAAATAAAGCCTGCAGGATTTGAAATGAAAGTAATTATGTTTTGTGTTTTTATTCAACCCGTATATGCTAAACACATGGCCGTGTGTTGAAAGAGATATTAAATCTCACAGGCAAATTATAGAGAAAAGAGCCAGCATTTTTGTGTTGGGGAAAGAATCCCGTCTAAAAAGATAAGTCCTCCTCCAACATTGGCCCATATGCAGTTCCTTGAAAAACACCTCCCGCAGCACATCTGCTTCCCCCAACAGCCAGAATTCTGTGCCAGAGCCCCACAGCATGAGCAGTGCAATTCCTCACTTCCCCAGAGTCTTCTCAGAAAAGAGGTAGAGAACACAAGGGGAAATGACCAAAGCCAATTGAGTGGTGATTTCTCTGCCTGCTAAGTTGCTAAGACATGTCAGCTCTACTAGCTTTTGATCAGGGTGGACGCCATCAAGTCTTAAAAAGCCTGGTACCACCAGGCAATCAGGCTTCCCACTGAGTCCTGTCCTAGAGGATGAGATTGACTTTTGTGGCCTGTAACACTGCAGACACAGGGAAAAGTTACTTGGAACAAGCGAGAAAAAAAAACATACTAACACTTGTACTTTGTGTGTTTTCAGTTAGCAATATGGCTGTGGAAGAAAAAAATAAATGAGCAGAATTTACTTTATAAAAATAGTACAAGTACTTTCCAGGAACTATAGAAGTACTTGGTTCTTTCCAAAGTACTATCCAATATGGTAGCTGCTGGACCCTTGTGATTATTTAAATTTATATTAATTAAAATTAAACACAAGGTCAGGTGCAGTGGCTCACACCTGTAATCTCAGCACTTTGGGAAGCCAAGGCAGGTGGATCACCTGAGGTCAGGAGTTGGAGACCAGCCTGACTAACACAGTGAAACCCTGTCTCTACTAAAACTACAAAATTAGCCGGGCATGGTGGCCCATGCCTGTAATCCCAGCTACTCAGGAGGCTGAGGGAGGAGAATCATCACTTAAACCCGGGAAGCAGAGATTGTGGTGAGCAGAGATTGTGCCATTGCACTCTGGCCTGGGAAACAAGAGCAAAACTCCATCTCAAAAAAAATAAATTAAATTAAATTAAACACAATTAAATCTTGAGTTCCTCAGTCACATGATCCACATTTCAAGTGCTCAATCGTCACATGTGGCCACTGGATACATATTAGACAGTGCGGATAGGGAACATCTGCATCATCACAGAAAATTCTATGGGGTAGAGCTGCTCTAAAAAGCTGGGTAGGCTAGGTGTAGCGGCTCACACCTGTAATTCCAGCACTTTGGGAGGGTGAGGCAGGTGGATCAGGAATTCAAGACCAGCCTGGTCAATATGGTGAAACCTGGTCTCTACTAAAAATACCAAAAATTAGCTGGGCTTGGTGGTGGGCACCTGTAGTCCCAGCTACTCAGGAGACCGATGCAGGAGAATCGCTTGAACCTAGGAGGCAGAGGTTGCAGCGAGCCGAGATCACACCACTACACTCCAGCCTAGGGTGACAGAGCAAGACTCCAACTCAAAAGATAAAAAAATAAAAAGCTGAGTATATCAAAGAAAGTGGAAAACAAACCAGCATAACATCAATAAGGCTGCCTCCCATGTCACTGCTTGCTTAGAAGAAAATGTTAATTTTTTCTATTTGTTGGCAAATCCTCTACCTCTGTTTTCTGTAGCTTTGGCACTTTACCTCACAGCTTCCACTCAGCTGTTAGTCAAAGTCACAGCATTAAAACAAAAGAGTAGCACTTCCTTAGGGTTGGGAAGTGTCTGGACTCCTCCTAGCCTTTCAGAAGACCTTACCCAGGCAGCTCCTAACGCCCGGCCCTCACTTCCATCTCCTTTCTGTGAGCAAATCGAGTCATCTGCCCTTACAGCCTCTACTCCCACTGGGTAGTTAACTCCCTTGGGTTTTCACTGAATGAGTGACTCAGCAAAATGACTTTTTAAATGAGCATTCACATTGAGCAATTCTGTCCATATGCAAAGTAGGACTGGAACTGACTTTTTAAGTAAACATATTGAGACTTTGATAACTAAATTAGCGGGGTTTTTCCCAGTCACCCTAGTAGGTGACATCCTGCTTCCAATCATACAGATTTTGCTCAAGCCACTGCTGAAACATTTCTTAGGGAATGGTTTCAAGGCACATGTAAGTATAAAATGACGAAACGTTTTTTAATAAGGACGTGGATGCCTTCTCGCTCTCCCCCTCTTTAGCGTGTCTCCTTGAAAACTAAGAGGCCACAGAACTTTTGATTTTACAAAGCAGGTCACAAGCCTTCTGACCCTTAGAACTGTAAATACATGCATCCAAAATTAACACGGGAGGTGTATAGAGACAATCACAAGGTGCATATCAATTTGTCTGTCAAACAGACGAGACATTTTAATTGTCCTTTTTTCTACTTTACTGCATAAATTTGTGTACAATTCTGTCCAGACTTTATAGACACTTCCATGCTGCTGGATGTGTGTGTAAATCTGATAATGCTCGCCTGGTAATAAATGTTTTCTCCCTTTTCTGTATATTTCATGTGTGTCCTGTGTTGGCAGAATTGTATTTCCCCAACACCTGCAACACATGCATTTAAATATTTTAAACCCGTGTGTTCACAGGCAAATTTGATTCTTGGAACCCCTTTCAAAAGTCACCCGGAATTTGAGTAGTGGTATGAATGATCAAAATCATAGAGTTTGGGATCAAAAATGAAGTAGGTTTTGCTGTTTGTTTTTTAATATAACTCACAGGTTAATTTCCAGGAATACTTATTTGAAGGGAATGAAAACTTGGGTTCATTTTTTAAAAAATGAATAGCCCTATTACTTTATATTTCTACCACTTATATAATACATATAATGTATTCAAAGCAGCTAAACAGATTTTTACACTCTCTGTAAATGATTTTTTCCCTTATTTTTGTGCATGTCCTTAAAATAAATGGACTTCTCCATTAAAGATACCAGACATCCCAGCAACAACTTACAGATACTGGAGTTAAAGAGCACATAGTAAAATTCAGTTGAGTCAAAAGAGTAGAAAAAGCTAATTTTGTATTATTTTCCACGTATTCTGAGGACCTATCTTTGGCTGTATACAGAAAGTAAAATCAAATACAATCTTTGCCCAATATTCACAATCTAGCTGAGTAATTCCCTAGATGCAAACATAAAGAAAGGAGAAAGAAGCCTCAGGAAAGAGATGTTAACAAACTGAAGATGGCCAGCACCATCTCTTTCTGGGAACAGGCATGAAAAAGTAATCAGTGCCATCTGTCCAGCACTCTGAGGTGGATGGCCCTGTTGAGGTGCTGGGTGATCATGTGAGCTGCTAGTTGGATACTACTGTAAAGGCACATTCTCTCAGAACAACACATTGCTGCTGGTCCTCCTCTGATCTCCACGAAGGCGCCAGGTGTGTGCATCCATCCTGGTGATCTTCTGGTGGAAAGCACCCTACACCTTGCCAGGAGTTTGGAAACCCAGGCTCTCAAGAATAGTTTCTCGACCAGTGAGTAGGATAACCTTAGCAGTTCCCAGGCACTCATTGTACCCCAGACTATAGATCTGATAAATGAGGGGAAGTGATGGTCACTGAAATCCTTTTATTACCCTAACTCCATGAGACTCAGGTTTAGCTCCTTTAGGCCAGTGTCTCTTGAATTTGAAAGACCCTGAGAATCACATAGGAGCACTGCTTTAGAAAAAAAACAGATTGTTGATCTTTATCCCAAAATCTTCAGAGGAAGAATCAGGGAAAATAAATGTTTAAATGAAGACTCAGGTGAGACTGAGATAGAACAATGAAGGGTAAGGAGCCACCCTAAGTCTCCACTGTTCCACCTTTCTTTGATCTCATTTTAGAATGAAAAGTTAAAAACTGTATCTTTATTCCTATTTTTCAAATATACCCAGGTATTACCATTTTAGCAACTGAAGAACAGGGCCGTATTCCTCACTGTTATTCTTCCAGTGCATAAAGTAGTGAATGTCTAAATTTGTCCAGGGTGTTTAACAGACTTCCTTTCATTTTAAGTGAGAACAAATGCAGTCCAGTCTGCCAGCATTTGGAATTTGTTGGGCTGTCATGCAAAAATATAAATGGTTAACTTTTTTTCCCAAAAGAAAGGGATGAGGAGGAAGTTATGAAGGAGAGGAAATAGAACTCAAACCTGGTTGCAAAATGACCTTTGTTACCAATGATCCCACAAATATCATAGCAGATAGTCAAATGGATAACAGTCAAGTGGATTACAGTGTTCCCCTTTCCTGACCTTCCCAGGACCTTTGCAATACAGGCTTACTGAGAAAGAAGGCGAAGCAGGAAGAGGCTGGACCGGGAACACCAGCCCATCTCTAGTTCACTGCTTTGGGAGTGGCTAATGATTGGTACCCATCAGGTTGTTCAGAAGGGTCTGAACAAGCTGGGCTCAAACTCAGCCAACAGCCACATCTATAGACTAAAAGACTACAGAACAATAGGATTCCCTAGATAGTAACAATTGTAGGGTTTAAGTCTATAAGGCTTTTAACAGACTTCAAGGGCTCTTTCCAACAAATAACACACATGTGCATATACATGCATGTGCACACACCTACACATACACACATATTTTGGATTCTATATGCCTAAGTTGATAAATCCACTGTATCCTATAAGGTTCCAAGTGGTTATTGAAAGCAGAAAAACCGAATTTTATTCCCAAATAGGAAGAAATTGAAAACATGTCTCAATAAGAGATTTTTTTTAAGTGAAAAATTTTATTTTTCTTAAAGGAAATGTATAGACTTCCTAACACTTGAAGTATACAAATAGTCTAACTTGTTTGAGAACTCCATACCTGCAAGTAATCCCAGATTTGAACTGATGCCTGAAATACAACTAATATCTGACTTCACTATTTTCTCCTTGCTTTCTGATAACTTGAGGAACACTTGGATACCGTGCTCACACTGACCAACAAATAAATGGCCAAGAGCCAGCTTGAGTGGCAGCAAAACCCATAAACTGACTTGCATTAAGAAACTGACTTGCATTGCGGGATGTCATCTCAACAGAAGAGTGCAGGGGTGTCTGACATCTGACTGCCCTTTCACGGTTATGTTCTGTGGGGGTAAAACCTGGACCCACAGTTACTGTACAGAAGTGGTAGAAGGAGGGATGTTCCGGAAGGCATTGACAGCTGACTCAGCTGCAGCTGGGATGATACTTTTGCTGATGTGTAGAGGATTCCTATAGACACATTTTATCCTTTTGGTTAAATGTAATAAATCTTCTCTCGTTTAAGTAGTAAGTGGTTTGCTTTGGAAAAGCTTTAAAGAGAAAAATCAACATCTGTGGTCCATAGAAAAGCAGGAAATTGGTCAAACACCAATATATAGCCACTGCCTTCCAAGAGTGACAGACATTAGATGGGTGGAGGGGGCCTATGTTCTGAATAAACATCCCTCTGCAGGACTCAGTGGAGATGGAATGGCCGGAGCATTACAGGTTCCGCAGGCCTACCTGATTCAGGAGCAAGATCTAAGCCAGGTATGGAACACAAGAGGTGCAAGAACCAGTCCTGGCAAATAAGACTGGTAACAGCTAGACAGCATGTTCAATCTTCAGTCAGCTTCAGGGGAGGGTAAGAGTCTCGTTAAAAAAACTAACAAACAAACACGCACACAAAGAAGAAGAATGCAGTCATGTAAACACGAAGATAGTATTCAGGACCAAACTGGAGGAACATGCAGTTGCCCAGGCATGGGACAGACATGACCAGCAGTTGGCACCACACACACTGCTTTTTTCAGGGCCAGCCTTGTTGAGAAATGGCTACTGGACTTGGTAGTTGGGGGCATCCATTCAACTGGACATAGCTGGGGAAGAACAAATAGAAGGTCTCTTGAGCATTGAGGTCTGTTGCCTACAGCAATCACTGACAGCAACACACTGCACCCCTGCTCCAATTGCTTCCAAGGCCAGATCTGATTGACCTTTATTCAAGTAGAAGTAAGGCCAAGGGAGATAGGTATGGAAATAGTCATGTAAAACATGAAGACTTTACTTTTCACAAGGAAGCCATTTCACAGTGCTCACCCTCCAACAGCAACAGTATCTTTACAATCGAGTAAAGATGATGACATTTAGGCCATAGGGTTATTAAAAGTCTAAGAATCCAAGTTATCAGTAATTGAAGATAAGACAACCTTTAAAAAAGATAATTTGGGTATATACCAGTGAGTCCCAGTTAACCTCTCAATACTGTCATTGCATAGACCAAAAGAATGTCTATGCAATGACAGTATTGAGAGGTTAACTGGGACTCACTGGTATATACCCAAATCCAGTTGTTCTTGTACCACTATGCATAACCCCTCATGAGACATTCTACCAGTTGCACCAAAATGAGAGGTACCCCACAAATGGATCATGTCAAATTGCTCCTTAATATGCTCAAGAGCATGTGGCTCATTCCTTTATTTCTAGCCTTTCTATTTCCCCCAGGCCTCTGCCACCACCTTACATAACATTTCTGAGACCTTGTATATTTGGTTTCAATCTGAATGCCAATACTTTCTTAAGAAATCACAAGGAGAGAGCTGGCTTATTGGAAATTGTATCATGATGCACATATAGTCCAGGTGATGTAACAGTTCAACAACTTAGGACAAGACAGTGAGGTTTTTATCATATCACAGAGCAAAAAAGAGAGGAATGTGTTAAGTCTCCAAACATTTGCTAAAATTATTTGCAAAACATGTCTCTAAAAAAGATGTATGGAGAATACATTGTACTAGTCTGTTTTCACAGTGCTATAAAAAAAAAAAATACTCAAGGCTGGGTAATTTATAAAGCAAAGAGGTTTAATCGACTCACAATTCTGCATGGCTGGGGAGGCCTCAGAAAACTTACAATCATGGCCGAAGGGGAAGCAAGCTTGGACCTTCTCACATGGCAGCAGGAGAGAGAGCGTGAGTGAAAAGCCCGGGGCAACTGCCATTTATAAAACCATCAGATCTCTTGTGAAGACTCCCTCACTATCACAAGAATAGCATGGGGGGAACCACCCCTATGATCCAATCACCCCCCCCCACCAGATCTTTCCCTCAACAGCAGGGGGATTAGAATTCAAGATGAGATTTGGGTGGGGACACAAGCCTAACTGTATCATATATAAAGAATCCTCAAAACTCAATAACAGAAAAACAGCCCAGTGAAAATTATGCCAAGGATTTGAATAGACTCTTCACCAAAATGATATACAAATGGCAAATAAGTACATGAAAAATTGCTCAATATCATTAGCAACTAAAGAGATCCAAATTAAAACCACAATGAGACACCACCATTCCTTTATTTGAATAGCTAGATTTTTTAAACTTTGAAAGATAATGCCAAATAATGGCAAAGATGTGGAGCATCAGAAATTCTCATACATTGCTGGTGGGAATGTAAAATAGTCCTGCCACACTGGAAAACTGAAAGTCTTTTATAAAGTTAAGCATATATTTACCATATGACCCAGTAATATCACTCCCAGGTATTTACCTAAGAATAATGAAAATTTATGTTCACACAAAAAGTACACACATGTTTATAGCAGCATTATTTATAATTGTCAAAAATTGAAGTGACTGAATGTCCAACAATTCATAAATAGATAAACCAGCTGTGGTACAAACATACAATGGAATACTACTTGTCAAAAAAAGAAATAAACGTTTCAAATGCATTATGTGAATAAAATAAGCCATTCGAAAGTATCTTCTAAATGATTCCACTTATAAGATCATCACAATATGCAAAATTATAGGAACAGAAAACAGACTCTCTTTGCCAGGGGCTGGAGAGAGTCCAAAGGGTTAACTACAAAGGAGTAATGTGAGGGAATATTTTGAGGTGATAGAACTGTCCTATATCTGGATTATGAAGGTAATTGTAGAACTATATGTGTTTGTCAAACTCATAGAACAGTATACCATAAAGAATTCATTTTACTATATGTAAAAAGGAAATAAAATTTTAAAAAGATTTCTTAAAAGTTATTAAAATGGTTGATAAAAGTCAAAATCAATATCCAATAGTCAACTGAAAACTTAAATCACACCACATTTATTCCACATCAACAGTGTTACAGTAAAATGACCAGGAACTAATTCCTTTTTTAGGGCTCTGTCTTTAAGAATCTTTGTCCAAGTTATCAATCATCAAAATGTCCCAGATGAGCCTCAGTGTTCTCAATGCAGTGAGAATAGCAGGCTATCGCCATTGGGTTTTAGAGGTCCCTGCCTCAATCTGTTGGAACTGGCCCAAATTTATCTCTGATTTCCACTAGTTGAAGACCAAAGGCATGAAATTCCTGCATGTGATGAGCTTAGGATCCCTTATTATAAGTCACTTACAAATTTGAAAAATGTCATCCTTTGAAGTAAAGGAATAAATAAGATTAGTCTCTGACTCTTAAGGTTTATTCTTAAAGTAGCATAGCAAGAAAAGGAAGCATAAGGTTTGTAAAGGCCCAGACATTTGAAGGAAATGAATTTCAACCCAAATGCACTGCAAAGAGTTATCTCTGCATTTATTCAATAAGAAATACAGACAAGCAAAATAAACATCCTAGGACATATTTTATGGGGGGGAAAGAGCCTAAAAGCCAGTTTCCTCAAATCGATCTTTTGAAATCTCAAAGATAATTTTTCACCTTGTTGAAATAACTCCAGCCTCCTCCACGCCCTCTAATACTCAATCTTCTTTACCTGTGAAAATCCTACCCATTCTTCGAGATGCAATTCAAATGAAAGTTACATATTAGTCCTACAATAATGTGGATTTGGTATTTGATTTCCAGGTTTAGTTTTAGAAACGTGTTAAGATTCAACTTAAATAATTAATTTAATCATATTTGAAATCGAAAGTATTAATACATTGTTTATTCTGTGTCAGTGGTTCTCAAACTTTGGCATGCATCAGAATCGGGGGAGAATCTGTTAAAACTCAGATTTCTGGTGGGTCTCACCGCCCCAGGGTTTCTGATTCAGTAAGGCTGAAGTGAGACCTGAGAATCTGCATTTCTAACAAGCTCCCAGGAGATATTGATGCCACTGGTCTAGGGAACAGACTTTGAGAATCCCTGCCCTGCATAATGCAAAAGTCAAATAAGAGTACATGCGCAAAGCTGTTTGATACAGTATAAATTGCTATATTACTGTAAGGGAGTCTTGTTTTTATTGTTGCACTGAATTCCTTAAGAAAGCTTCTTTGTCTCTCCAGCTAGATTTTTGAAGTTTTTATTTTGAAAATCTTTGAAATACTCTGTACTTTTTTTCTGACACTACTGATAGTCCATCTAGGATTGAAGTGATTTCTATTCTGTTTTTATTACACCAACTAGACATCATTGAAATCTTTCAGTCCCCTGCAGTGCACGGCAGACTATTTTGCACACAATAGTTATTCCGGGCAGTAAGTTGTTGAACTGAGTTAAACAGCCCTTATTATAAGAATACTGCTTTACTTTCTGATTATTGTAACAAAAACACAGTCGGAACATATTACAAAGCACACAATATATTATTTTCATGAATTGGATGTCTAAGGTCACATTGAAACTGACACAGTATAAACTATTTGATCAAATTGTAAACAGCAAATAAATTCTATGCTTGCATAAATGATAATTGCTAAGTATGTTATTTATGGCCATGCATTTTAAAAGTTGTGTAAGTTTTTTGATCAGTAGTGTAAATCTTCCAAGTATGGCTTTGATTCCATGAGTAAATGTGTTTTCAACTTCATTGCTTCTTCGAATAAAGTTGATACTAAAAGAGCTGTTTACCTCACATCAGTGAGTCTCAAATTTTAGCATGCAACAGAATCAGGGGGAGGAACTGTTAAAACACAGGCTGCTGGTGGGTTTCCCCCTCCAGAGTTTCTGATTCAGCAAGTTTGAAGTAAGACCTGAGAATTTCCATTTCTAACATGGTCTATATTTAAAAAAGCAAAATTCCTGCACAATAAACATAAGGTTTCTGATTGTGGTTATGAGGGGTCACACATGCCCACTGTGAAGAAACCAGATGTACCTACTCTTAGGGAAGAACAAATGGGACACAATAGTATGTGGTAAATGGCTACTAAACATTAAAGTGTTAAATCATTATTGTTCTTTACATTTTAATAGCAAAGTCTCATTTATGCAAGGCAAAAGAATTAAGTTATAATTATCAAAATGGAGGCATCAGTGACCCTATGAGAGCATATGGTAAGAAATGAAAAAGACCTTCCCAACACCCTGAAATGATACCTTTGTTGATAGTTACTTATTTTGCCCCACAGAAAGTCAAACTCTGCCTGTGAGGAATAAAGCCATTGAAAAGCCAAATTCTGAAACAAACCTTTGTCCATTCGTAAAATGTCACTTCACATTTTTCTTTTGATGTTACAACACAAACTCAAAATTCTAAATCTATGCTTGACTTATCTTGAAAAGCTTATGGACAGGTAAATCTTTGTTATCTTGGTAAAATAAACCATCCCAAACAGTGTAAGGCAACAGTACTGTTATTTATTCTGGTTGCAATTTGGGCAGGACTCAGCAGGGATGGCTTGTCTCTGCTCTGTGTTGTGTAAGCTGGTGCAGCCCAGCTTCCAGGGCAGTTCACTCACATGACTGGCAAGTCAGTCCCCAGTGCCCAGGAGCTCAACCAGTCTATTAGCCAGTGGCCTCAGTTCTCGTCCATGTGGACCTTTCTGCTTGGGCTTACCCACAGCATGGCAGCTGGGCCCAAGAGGCAAGAGGCAAAAGCTGCTGGTCCTGTTAAAACATCACTTCCCCTGCATTTTATTGATTAAGCAATCACAAAACTAGTCTAGACTGAAGGGTAAAAGAAACAACCCATGCCTCTCAATGGAGACAGTGACAAAAAATATGTGTGGCCATATTCAACCTTTGAGTATGGATTTTAGTTAAGACCAGACATTAAAAGAGCAGAAAAAGTGAAACATCTGCCTTTAGTCTTAAAGCAAGATAATTCTTGACCTCAGTGCTTCTCCAAATGTGGTTCCCAGACCAGCCGCATCACCCAGAAACTAGTTAAAAATGCGGATTCTCAGGTCCCATCCTAGACTTACTGACTGAGAAAGTCTGCTTTAACATTAAGGGTGATGATGTTTCCTTCCCAACCCTAAACTGTACTGAACCAATTAATAAGATGAAGATGGAGTTTAGTTATAATAAACAGTTATGTTTACTTAGAAAAGACAATAGCAAATATAGCTAAAGATCTGGATTTACTTAAAGTGATACACATTGTTTACATATAATTTAATATTCTAAAAATATTTATCGGGGTTTATACATAATGGATTTATATCTCCATCGTGGTTAATCTTCAGTAAATATGTTTTTACTTGTTATGCACTCCTATTAAATCCAATTAAATTCCTATGTAGGAACATTCATTTAAAGTGATACTAGAAGTACTAATTACTAAATCAATTACTGGCATGGAGCCCTAGTGTTATTTGAAGAAAATGGTGACCTCCACTTGTTGGTATCAAAAGAAGAGGAATTAAAAGTTACGCAGTCACCAATCATAGTCTATAAACAATATTTCAGGTTGTATCTATGGTTGTATTTGCTTAAAGACAGGAAAGATAATAAAGCTCATGACCAATTCTGAGAAAGATAATACTTAGTATAATAATAATCTGTCATTAAAGTTTATAGCAACATGTATTACTATTGATTTATCTACATATACACATACTACATGCTATACAAAGCATACCCAACAGTAAAAGCCAAAAAATTTAAATAGCTGACACAATAGCCAACTAATACTCCATAGCCTTGTGCCATTTAATGGAAGACTGGGTGAAACCACCTTAGCAAAAATTATAACTGAGAAAATTATTACAGTGAAAGAGATCTGACCTAAACAACTCTATCTTGCTTCTAACCTCCAAGCTGTCTTTGTTCATTCCTGGGTATAGGACAAACTAACTTTGGGAGGAAACTAGTTTATAGTTTAACTTTGAAATAAAGACGATAGCAGCCCTTTCCCAGAACAAAACCCCTTTTCTACCTGGGGACTAGACTGCCTCTGCAAGACTAATGAACTAGCTACAAGATTAGAAATTATGGTTCAAGAGTCATGCAGCTGGAGGCTGCAGGATTTTGAACCTCCCATAATGTTCCTCAGATAATATCACTATTGTAAAACCAAAGATCAGTGCTTCAGATATTTTGCAGACCCTGCACTTGATGGATCAGCTGGCACCACCCAGATCAATAAACTGGCTTATGCAGTTTTGTGGCTCCCACCCAGGAACTGACTCAGTACAAGAGGACAACTTCAACTCCCTGTGATTTTATCTCCAACCCGATCAGTCAGCCCTCCCTACTTTCTGATAGCCCTACTAACCAAATTATCCTTAAAAATCCCAATCCCTGAGTTTATGGGGAGACTGATTTGAGTAACAATAAAACTCTAGTCTCCAATACAGCTGTTTCTGCATGAATTAAACTCTTTCTCTATTGCAATTCCCCTGTCTTGATACAACAGCTCAGTTGGGCAATTACATGGTTAGCACTGAAACGTTAATACCCCTGAGACTCTTCCTATTGTTACTGGGGGAGTAAAACTTTAATTGGATTGCCTGGTTCCCACACCAGGAGTCGAACCCAGGCTGCCTGGGTGAAAACCAGGAATTTTAACTGCTAGACCACCACAGAAACGGAAACTGTTGCCAGCTTGTAGGCTTTTGGTCTTTTTAACCCCCCAAAATGGGGAAAGAGGCCCCAGAGGCATGGTGAGTTTACCATTGGAATAGAAATTGTGGACCCAAAGAGTTTTGTGCAAGAGTGATTTATTACAGAGAGAAAGGCAGCTCCCACGCTGTTGTGGGAGGGGACCCAGAGAGGGAATTTGTTCAGCTAGGAGCGGCTGGGCCTTCTCCATGTGCCCGGTTTAATCACGCTTACTGGCATCATGGGCACATCCTCACTGTCTAATGTCCTTTTTGGCTACCTTACAGGACATGGGGACTGCTGGGTTTAGTGGCCCTGTACCGCCACATCCTTGAAGAACTAGGCCAGTGAGGCTTGGGTGATGGGTGACATTTATATTCCCTAGCAAGGTTCAGTTGACATAGGCCTGACCATAAAACTGCCTCAGGAGGATAAATTCCTTGGGAAGGGCTTCTAAGCACAACAATCTTAAAGAAGGTAATGGCTGGCTGCATGGCCAAGGCCAGAACAATGCCTTCGGGACCCAAGCCTTCTCCGCAACTTTCCATTATAGGAATGTGCCATAGGGATGTGGGGCCTGTAAGTAACTATTGAGTCTCAGACCAGGTTTGACTACGGTATTTTAGATAGAGAAGTTCTGCCGTACGGAGATCCAATCCTAGGCAGGACAAATTGTACGTCGTTGGATCCTGGCACCATTCAATTGGATTGGGAAATTGTGGGTGGCAGAAAACAAAATGTCCTATAGCCTTCAGTACCCACTGATAGGACATAGCCTAGCACAGTGGACTAAGGGAACTGGCCCTGTGTATTTATTCTGTAAGAGGTCCTCATTGGCATAAGCCTGAGGGCACCACGGGCAAGGGTCCATGGACTGCCACCCCAAAAGCCTTAAAGTCCTAGTGAGAAGGCTAATGGCCTCATGCGTAGGATATATTTTAGAGGAAACAGCCTGGAAGAAGTTTGCCTCACAGATATCTGGACCCAGTAGGTCAGGGTCTGAAAGGCTGGGCATTGCTCGCATAGGCAGCTTTTCCTTAGGGGGTCTAAGCAAGGCCACAACCTCAACCAGATTGAACCAGGAGTTCGGGACTGTTGCTCTTTGCCCCTAGCCGACCCTAGGCTTGGCCCAGAGAAAGAAAGAGCAGTAATAAAGGAAAGCCGGTTCGGGGCTAACCAATGCTCACAGTTCCAAAGAGCTGGGGGTTATTAGAGAGCCCTTTCCCAGAAAGCCTGACACCCATGTCTTTAGTCCAGTAGCCACGCTAATTGATTTTAAGTGGCCAACAGGCTCCCAGTCTTCATCTTCTTTTTTTATTTTTATTTTTTTATTTTTTATTGCATTTTAGGTTTGGGGGTAAATGTGAAGAACATGCAAAATTGTTGCATAGGTACCCACATGGCAGTATGATTTGCTGCCTTTCTCCCCCCATCACCTATATCTGGCATTTCTCCCCATGCTATCTCTCCCCCAACTCCCCACCTCCTGCTGTCCCTCCCCTATTTCCCCCTGACAGACCCCAGTGTGTGATGCTCCCCTCCCTGTGTCCATGTGTTCTCATTGTTCAACACCCGCCTATAGTCTTCACCTTCTTGGCAATTTTAGAAGGGAAAGGAAAGATTAGCAAGTGAAAAGCATCCAATATCACTCACTGCTCTGAAGACCGATGTCTCCTAGCTGGCTCACCAACAGATGTTACTAGGGGGAGTAAAACTTTAACTGGATTGCCTGGTTCCCACCCTGGGAGTCGAGTCCAGCCTTCCTGGGTGAAAACCAGGAATTTTAACTGCTAGACCACCACAGAAACGGAAACCGTTGCCAGCTTTTGGCCTTTTTAACCCTGAAGAATGGGGAAAGGGACCCTGGAGGCGAGGTGAGCTTACCATTGGAATAGAAATTGTGGACCCAAAAGTTTTGCAAAAGAGCAATTTATTAGATAGAAGAAAAAAAAAGGCAGCTCCCAAGCTGTTGTGGGGAGGGAACCCAGAGAGGGAATTTGTTCAGGTAGGAGCCGCTAAGGTTTTAACCCTTAAGTTATTTTTTTTCCCATTTGTGTTCCTGTCCAATGAGAGGAGTTTTTTAAAACTTCCTCTGATAATTAATCTTTAACTCCAATACCAGATTGGTTACTTGTTTTACAACCCAAGTTACAAAGCCCTCCTCCAAAAGCCAGTGGCGAAAAATCTGAAAACAAAGGGCCCTACTTGGCTTGTGGGCAGGAAACGAACAGCTTTACCTGGCCAGCGGGTGGAAAGTTCCTGCACTTAAAACCCTGACCCTAGCAAACCCGGAAAGAAGAACTTTTTTACGACAGTCCCACACCATCACAGCTCAGTCTGATTGTTAATGAATATAGGAGGATTTGGGCCCATAGATAGACCAAGAAAAGATCCATTTATGTTTAGTTCCCTCCTTCCAAGAGAAAGTGAAGAGTTCAGTGCACTCTAGAATTTTCTTTAATTCAAAACATTTTTTTTTTTTTTTAACAGGGTCTTGCTCTGTTGCCCATATGAGAATGGCATGATCACAGGTCACTGCAGTCTCAATCTCCTGGGCTTAGATAATTCTCCTGCCTCAGCCCCACCAAGTAGCTAGGACTACAGGCATGCACCACCATGCCAGCTAATTTTTGTATTTTTTAGTAGAGATGGGGTTTCGCCGTGCTGCTCATGCTAATTTCAAACTGCTGGGCTCAAGCCATCCATCCACCTCGTCCTCCCAAAGTGCTGGGATTACAGGCATGAGCCACTGCACCTGGCAAAAAGATTGATTTTTTTTTTAAAGTTGGTTCTTAGACAAGTAATTAATTCTCCGGATATACTGCCTCTTTTCCTAGTGTCTGGTTAGCTTATAGTTCATCGTGATCTTTTTAAAGAAAAATTTTCTAAGTCTTTTTATAGATTCTCTTAGGAAATTGAATGGACTTCTCCCCCTCAGAGAGTGTTAATACTCAGTTCAGTAAACAGCAGGATTCAGAAATCAGCCAGGGCCTCCCTTCCAGGAAGTATGGCAAGGAGCCCTCAAAAGGCTGTCTTGCTCAAAACGTTGGTGCAAGCTTAAGACAGATATTTAAATAAAATGAGCCCTAAAAGGAGCTACCACCTGAAATAGCACCTCTAATTACCCAAGTAGAAGCCTGCTGCTATCCCCGAGTTTTCAAAGGGCTGATCTAAGTAATAATAAAACTTTGGTATGCACCCTCCCAACTTCTTTCTCCACACTTGCCAAGAAATATTTCTACATTCCTGTCAACTTTTTATCCTCTCTCTTCTCTTGGAGGACAAGTTTATTGGCCCAAGGTGCTTCTGTGCTCTAAATTCCTTTCCTCAGGACTCTTAAAACCTTATTCCACAGATCATTTTTATGCTAATACCCATCCCCTGTAATATGAGTCATCCCTTACACAGCAGGTACAAGCAGCCTAAATTTCCAATTTATAAGGGTAGCCCCAGGAGAGGAAGAGAACTAGGCAGTGAGTGGGAAAATAGGATTTGGGGAATTCTGAAAAAGGCCAGGGCAGCAAAGAACCTAGAGCCAGCTAGGAGGATGAAAAGAGATTAAGGAGCCTGTAAACATGTTTTCACTTAGCACAGGGCTAAGTGATGATATTGTAAAGATTGCATGGGATTTGTATGCAAAGTACCTTAAAGAGTGTCCCATGAATAGATGTACCCTTTATGTGTACTACTGTATTTGCATGTATGTAGAAAGGACCAAGAATACCAATGAAAGCAAATGCCTGCTCCTCCTCATGCAGCACTTGAACAAAGACAATATGTAAACCAGCCTAACACCACCCACCTCCTTCCCTCTTATCGCTAAACATTCGGAGGCTTATGGAACACTGGTACATGTCATCAATTCCACACTAGAAAAGGCAAAGGATGCTCCCTTCAGCTGTTTCTTTCTTTGTCTTCATTTCAGATTGTCTGCATTAAATTACAACTGAAAGGTAAAGTATATTACACTACAACTTAGGAATTCTATGAGGAGTGGAGGCACAGATTTTTCATTCTGCCTTTCCCATTTGAGGCTATCTCCTTTAGCCCTCCTGTCTGCTCTCAAACCCCACTGACATATGTTTTTGTGTATAATACAGTGTAGAAAACCTTAATGCGGCATAATTCTTAACCAGCAAGCTGCCTCAGCAAGCATTATTATAAACCAAACATGCGTCTTTCCCAGGTGGGGGAGACTGAGGTAAGAAAGGAGGCAGAGAAAAGCAACACAGAATAAAGCATGTAATGTGAAACTTCGTTTTTGTGAGCTGGGGGGGGTCACTATATGGGCCTCATTTGCATACTTGCCTGGGGGGAACCCCACGTGCTGGAGGCAAGCCTTGGGGCCTTATTTACATAATCCTGCTGAACTTCTGAGGCAGGCCTGTGGAAGGGACTTGGGGGTTTAGTCACATTCACTATGTTCAAACTAAAATTCCTCTTGGAAAGAGGAACTAGTTCCTGAACCACTGCAACCCACAGAGAAGACAGCTTCGGCAGGGGGAACTCTCCTAAGCCAGCAACAGGCAGTGATGCAGTGGCTCTCAAGAGGGACAAGGACTTTGTGGAGTCATGATGCTGAGTCCTGCTGATGGGCTTCCTCCTCTGCTTCTTAGGGAATGGGAGAATTTCCCTTGAAAGAAAGAAGACATTTTTACCACTAAGACTCCAGATGCACAGGATGAGCTAGAGACACCTGGGGTTAGAGCGGTTACAACAGCCTTGGAGTAAGGAGGAGGAGGCCTGGCTAGTGGCAGAGATTCTCCCTTCCAGGCAAGGACACAAAAGCAAGAGTGGCCAAGAGCAGCTTTGTCCAAAGTGCATCCCTAATGGCTGACCCCTTGTTATTACCCCACAGGGTAATAACTGAGCACAGCTCAGTGCTCTCAAACCAGCAGCATGGACATCACTAGGGGCTGGTTAGAAATGCAAAGGCCCTGGCCCTGTTCAGACCTTGAATCAGACACTCTAGGGGTGAGAGGCAGTGATCTCTGCTTTAACAGGCCTTCCCAATGATTTGATGCTCTAACTAGTTCTCTCTCTAGGGAAGAAAGTTGGTAATTGAGTTTATTGTTTTTCTGATGATGGTTGTTTGCAGGGAGCTCCTCCTCACTGCCCAACACGTGGTCCTTTGAAGCTCACCAAATGCCTGTGGAACCTGCTTATCCCCCTCTCTGTTCCGGTACTCTACCTGCCCCTCCCACAATGCGGAGTGGAACTGTTCATTAACAAAGTGTTCAGAAGATGTGGTAAGCTGTCCAGACACACTGCCCTGCATGGCTTGAGACTCTTTCCCTTCCCCTCTTCCTCCTGGAGTCCTCTCCCTTTTGTAGCCCTGATTAGATGCTCCACCCACTCCCCTACCTGCTCCTTTCAAATGTATTAAGACCTCTGGCAAACTGGGATTCCAGGTGTCTTAGGAATGCCTCAGCCTCAAGCACTTACTAAATATCCATGGCTTTCCTCTTCCACCCAGTTTTCTGGGCAAGCTCTGGTCCCCATATTTGCTGGTTTCATGGGGCAAGCGGGAGGGAGACAACCCTGTCTAGTTCATTGAGATCAGAGAATGGTTTAGATGAGACATATGTTGGGGCTCTTCATCTGAATTGTATCTGATGTTTTGTTAAAGTTTCTGTGACTAGTTTCATCTCAGTACCCAGAGGTTCATGGAAAAGGAAATAAGTGTCATGGCGTGACTTACTTCACAGGCAGTAAGGGAATTTACCAAGACAGTTGTAGGTAAGGAAAGGCAGATTTAGTAGAGAACGTACAAAGGTCTGTTGAAAGGGTTCGACAAGCAGCACAGAAGAGAAAGGGCTATATGCAAAGAGGCAAGGACTGGAGGGAGTTTCATTGGATCATGCTGGAGGGGGCTCCCTGCAAAACGAGGTCATGCTGCTGGGGCTTTCTGCAGAGTGAAGTAGTTGTGACAAAGGTTGCTTGCGATTAGCCATCTGTATTAGTCAGGGTTCTCTAGAGGGACAGAACTAATAGGATAGATGTGTATATGAAAGGGAATTTATTAAGGAGAATTGACTCATAGGATCACAAGGTAAAGTTGCATGATAGGCCGTCTGCAAGTTAAGGAGCAAGACATCTAGTGGTGGATCAGTCCTAGTCCCAAAACCTGAAAAGTAGGGAAGCCTTCAGTCTATGGCCAAAGGCCTGAGAGCCCCTGGCAAACCACTGGTGTAAGTCCAAGATTCCAAAAGCTGAAGAACTTGGAGTCTGACGTTTTAGGGCAGGAAGCATCCAGCACAGGAGAAAGATGAAGACCGGAAGAGTCAGCCAGTCTGCTCTTCCATCTTCTCCTGCCTGCTTTATTTTAGCCAGGCTGGCAGCTGATTAGATGGTGCCCACCCAGACTGAGGGTGGGTCTGCCTATTCCAGTCCACTGACTCAAATGTTAATCTCCTTTGTCAACACCCTCACAGACACACCCAGGAACAACACTTTGCAACTTTCAATGTAATCAAGTTGACACTTAATATTAACCATCACACTGTCTCTCAGAACAATTGTTCTCCTTCACCTGGAACTCTTTCCTCATTGTTGCTTGCCTACCTTATCAGGACTCTAAAATAAGGTTGGCTAGAGATTTGGGAGCAAGACCACTCTAGTTCAAATCCCAGCTTTCTCACTTATGAAGTCAGCTGACTCTTCCTTAAGTAGTGTAACCCCCAACTCCATGTTTCAGTTTTCTCACCTGTAAAATGGTGATTAAAAAGCTTGCCCCTCAAGGACTGTCAAGAGAATTATATTATGACATGTGGAAATGTGATAATGATATAGGAGTTAAAAAAATTTATTTAGACAGATAGGGTAAGGAAGTCCTCGGTAAGGTTTTCCTTTTAATAAAAAGCAGCCCACAAATCATTTTTCTTCTAACAAAAAGCAGCCTAAAAATTCAAGCCACAAGCAATAGATAAGCAAGCTGAAGCTTGCATGGATGAATGCTGCCAATTGTGCCGATAGGAAAACGGCTACCTGGGGGCTAGGCAAGTTCAACATGGCAGCTCCATCTTCCCTTTCTTAGTCAACCACATGTACAGTAAGGAGCAGACAACATGGCCCAGGCCAGATAGAAAACCTATCTGAATAATAAAAAGATCCGGGGTGGGGTGGCCAGCTTCTTCACACACTATGTAAACATCACACCTGCTCCAACCAATGTTTGGGCCCTATGTAAATCAGACACTTCCTCCTCAAGCCAGTCTATAAAAGCCCCGTGCATGACACTGTGGACCAGAAGTCCCACTTGGACGCCCCTCTTCTCTGCAGGAGAGAGAGCTATTCTCCTTTCTCTTTCTTTTGCCTATTAAACCTCTGCTCCTAAACCCAATCCTTGTGTGTCTGTGTCTTTGATTTCCTTTGCATGAGACAACAAACTTTGGGTATTTCCCCCAGACAAATGATGCCAGTTAAATAATATATGAAAAGTATTTAGGATGTATGTTTTTGTGCCATATAAATGTTTGCAATTATTAGTTTCCTTCAGTAGACATTTCCACTTAGTCACCATGAACATTTTACATTATTCCTATTTCCTGTGAAATGATAAGCCTGAAGAATAGCCATACTGCCCAAAGTAATCTATAGATTCAATGCTATCCCCCATCAAGCTATCATTGACTTTATTCACAGAATTGGAAAAAAAAACACTTTAAATTTCATATGGAACCAAAGAAGAGCCCACATAGCCAAGACAATCCTAAGCAAAAACAAACAACAAAAAAAAAAAAAAACAAAGCTGGAGGCACCATGCTACCTGACTTCAAACTATACTACAAGGCTACAGTAATCAAAACAGCATGGTACTGGTACCAAAACAGAGATATAGACCAATGGAACAGAACAGAGGCCTCAGAAATAATGTCACACATATACAACCATCTGATCTTTGACAAACCTGACAAAAACAAGCAATGGGGAAAGGATTCCCTATTTAATAAATGGTGTTGGGAAAACTGGCTAGCCATATGCAGAAAGCTGAACTGAATCCCTTCCTTATAACTTATACAAAAATTAACTCAAGATGGATTAAAGATTTAAACATAAGACTTAACACCATAAAAACCCTAAAGAAAACTTAGGCAATACCATTCACGACATAGGCATAGGCAAGGACTTCATAACTAAAACACTCAAAGCAATGACAACAAAAGCCAAAATAGACAAATAGGACCTAATTAAGCGAAAGAGCTTCTGTACAGCAAAAGAAACTATCATTAGAGTGAACCAGCAACCAACAGAATGGGAAAGAAATTTTGCAGTCTACCCATCTGACAAAGGGTTAACAACCAGAATCTACAAATAACTTAAACAAATTTATTAAAAACACACACACACACACACACACACACACACACACACACACATAACTCTATCAAAAAGTGGGTGAAGAATATGAATAGACACTTCTCAAAAGAAGACATTTATGAGGCCAACAAACATGAAAAAAAGCTCATCATCACTGGTCATTATTGAAATGCAAATAAAAACCACATTGAGATACCATCTCATGCCAGTTAGAATGTGATCATTTAAAAAATCAGGAGACAACAGATGCTGGAAAGGATGTGAAGAAATAGGAACACTTTTATACTGCTGGTGGGAGTGTAAATTAGTTCAACCATTGTGGAAGATAGTGTGGCGATTCTTCAAGGATCTAGAACTAGAAATACCATTTGACCCAGCAATCCCATTACTGGGTATATATCCAAAGGATTATAAAACATTCAATTATAAAGACACATGCACATGTATGTTCATTGCAGCACTATTCACAATAGCAAGACTTAGAATTAAACCAAATGCTGATCAATGATAGACTGGATAAAGAAAATGTGGCACATATACACCATGGAATACTATGCAGCCATTTAAAATCATGAGTTCATGTCCTTTGCAGTTACATGGATGAAGCTGGAAACCATCATTCTCAGCAAACTGACACGAGAACAGAAGACCAAACACCACATGTTCTCACTCATAAGTGGTTGTTGAACAATGGGAACACATGGACACAGGGAGGGGGAATCTCACACACTGAGGCCTGTTGGGGTGTGGGGGACTAGGGGAGGGATAGCAGGGGGCTGGAGGGCTAGGTGAGGGATAGCATTAGGAGAAATACCAAATGTAGATGATGGGGTGATGGATGCAGCAAGCCACCATGGCACATGTATACCTATGTAACCATGTTTTGTACATGTACCCCAGAACTTAAAGTATATTTTTAAAATTAATTAATTAATTAATTTAAAAAATAACAATAAGCCTGGCCCTACTAGGTGAAAAGCTAACTCACCTTACCTTGGAAGGCAATGGCAATGAAAGTTATCACCAAAGCATTTTCCTCGAATCCAGTGGTTCTCAGCCTTGGCCTTACACTGGAACTCAGGGAACTTTACATAGTACTGATGCCTGGGACCCAACCCCAGAGATGCTCATTTAATTAGTTTGGGAGCCGTATAGGCATTGGGTGTTTTAGAAGCTTCCCAGGTGGCTTCAGTGCACAGCCAAGGTTGAAAACTCTTCCCAAACTTCCTTTCATGGGGGTGAAGTGTAAGTAGGGTTTTTGAAGGTCAGATTCACTCACCACATGAAACCAGGATGTTGGTAGTGCTTCTTGAAAAGTGTTTCAATGCTAAATACATTTTACAAGTCCTGGGTTAAACAACAGCAAATAATAAACAACCTTTGTTTGTTAGAGGATTTATAGGACTTTTAAGGGCATTTGGTATGTCAATAGACTGAAACTCTCAAAGAGGGGGAACTATACATGGAGCCTTTCCAAAACTAATTTAACCACAGACACTTTTTGAGTTTGAGTGTCTTGGGGAACTGGCAATCTCAGAAACACACTTTGGAAAATGTTAATTTATGGCAATGCCAAAAGCAGAGTGGAAAGCTGAGCAAAGGCAGAGCCTAGGGGAGCTTGTGGGTCTCCTGCTCCTGACTCTCCTGCTCCTGACTCTCCCCTAGCAGAGCATTCTAGCCTGTTACCCCTACTCACTTTACTGAGAAGGAAAAGAGCACCCAAAAAGGACAGAAATTGCCCATCCCTGTCCAAGGGGGAGAAAAACAACGCAACACAAGGGAACTGTAGTGGACTCAGCTTTTGGCTGACCCGGAAGCCTGAACAAAATAGAATTTTTGTTGGGACTGGAGTCCTTGGCTGGGAGTTCCAGGTGTGACTCAGGAACCATCAGTATGATGGTGGGGTGAAAAGGATGTTGGGCTGTGTGTCCAGAAACCCGAGTATAGCATTCAGAAAACTGTCTCCATCCTCTGATTTACTTTTCTTAGTAAAGCTAAAATTGTGGCTAGAAATTGTAGCTATACAGTCCCTAATTTCCATGATTCGATAGTATATCCTTTTCACTTTACCCTTATCTTATACAGTGCATCATTTTCAAAACTTTTGCAAACATATTGTCTCACTGGATTCATAGAACAATCTTATCTGGTGGGCAGTGCTAGTATTCTTGTTATCCGTATTTTTCAGAGGGGAAAACTGAGGCCTAGAGTGGTGAGTTGACCTGTGTGAAATTATAGAAGTCTGTGATGAACCCAGGTTTGAGTATAGGTCTTTTAGCCACGAGTTCTTTCCACTGTGTTCTGAACCTGCTTTCAAATTACAGATTTATAGAATTCTCTTGGGGGAAACTCCTTTCCCAAGATGCGTGTTCCCAAGTGAGGGGTAGCAGCCCTACCTCTATCTACATTAACCCATTTTCTCCAACAGAGGGTAGAAAGAGTGACAAATGACTGGAAAGTTTGGGAGCAGAGGGTGAGAGCCCTGGGCTTATCCCCTTCTGTGGTTGGTTGTGGGCATCTGCAGGCAGTGCACACCCTCTTCTGTACCAGCCTATGGCAAGGGAAGGCACACAGTTTGAGGAAGAAAGATAAATTCAGAGGAGGGCTAGCAGCTACTTTAGCTGCATGCTGAGCCATGTCCTCCAGTAGAGCTTTTATCACAATAAAACCTATTTTGATCTCCATCATCTATAATTCCTGAGTGTGGCTCTTTTACAATAGCTTCCAAACATGGGTAGGGAAATGGGGCATTATTTATTAGTCCCCCCCAGACCTTATAAATTTTATAGCT
This sequence comes from Ateles fusciceps, assembly GCA_036589455.1. Classification (NCBI taxonomy): domain Eukaryota; kingdom Metazoa; phylum Chordata; class Mammalia; order Primates; family Atelidae; genus Ateles; species Ateles fusciceps. The sequence continues at coordinate 4,589,696 of JAZHEH010001241.1, read as the reverse complement.
GAATCAAACCTGAAGTTATTTGGTCTAAGCTGCTGCTTTTAAAAAACGAATCATCTGAGTAAGAGTCAGGTTTTATTACTTGCTGAAAATCACAAAAAGCTGATTAATACATAAGCCACTGGGTATCCTGACTTCCTGGGAAGTGTTTCTTTTGTCCATTTAAGCATGCTTTCTTCAAGATTACCCAAGAAGGGGACTGAGCTCCAAACGGAGCACCCACACACACAGCAGTTGGCCATAACAAAATGAGGAAACAAATGTTATAAATAAATTGATATTCAGTGAATTTCAATAAATCTTTGAAGTAATCATTGTGGTTGGGAGAGAAAAATCATAATTTATTGGGTTAGTATCCCTAACCTTTAGGATAGTTCTTAGTTTGAATTATACATGAGAGTATCAGTTTTACTGCAGTAAGAACTCCCAAATTCCAGTGGCTTATAACAAGTGACATTTATTTCTCATGAATTTTAATTGATGGCAGCTGCAGGTCATTTGTGATGGTTCTTCCAGCTCTGTTCCCCATGTTTTCTCTAAGAGCCAGGCTGAAGAAGCAGTCCATATTCGGGACATGGCATACTTGTGGAAGAGGAAACAGAGCAGGAGAATTCATGGAACCCATGGTGCCTGTTAAAGCATCTGCTCACACAAGGCTGATGACACTTCTGCTCACATCCCTTACGCCAAAGCATGTCACATGGCCAAGTAAGGAGGGATGTAAGCTGCTCCTTCAGGAGGATTACAAGTCCCATGGCCATGAGTGGGTGTGTATAATCCTCTGATAGAGAAGGAGAGAGCACATACCTGAGAGAAATAATACAATCAACCACAGAGTGTACACAGTGTCTGTAGAAGTCCTAATATGGACCTGCCCTTAAAGTGAGACTATACCAAGGGATCGAGACCATGCTGGACAACGTGGTGACACCCCGTCTCTACTAAAAATACAAAAATTAGCCAGGCATGGTGGCACACACCTGTAGTCCCAGCTGCTCGAGAGGCTGGGCAGGAGAATCACTTGAACATGGGAGGCAGAGATTGCAGTGAGCTGAGATCGCGCCACTGCACTCCAGCCTGGCAACAGAGCAAGATTCCATCTCAAAAAAAAAAAAAAAAGAAGTGAGAATATACCACACTTTTGACCCTCTGGAAACTCTCCCCTAGAGTTAGAAGGGGGCGGAGGAGGTTGAAATGTAAAAGGAGGAGAGAGTTGGGTCAGGTGAAGGGAGTAGTCCTGTAACATGTGCTTTGGATTGGAGTCCACTAAAGAGACCATCTCCAACCCCGCCCCGGGGCTTTAGATGTCTTGCGGGTTATTCACGCAGGAGAGAGAAATTTGGGTATGCAGTGGCACAAATAATCCAAAACTCACTGATATTTGAATACTTAATGCTATTTGTGATTTCTGCAGGCAGTATAGTTCCCTTCTTGATTCCATTTAACTGGGATCATTGTGAAGATTGCTTGGCATTCCCCATGCACACAGCAGCTAATGGGAAGACAGTGAGGAGGAGCATGAGAGGAAAACCAACTAAATGAGGTGAGGCTGGCCACAAAAGTGATTAATTCACATAGGGACAAGTGAGTAACCTCTTACTCCCTGCTGAATTCTAAGCCTCCCACAGGGACTGAGAGAGACAGCAAATCTCGTGATTCTACAGTAGCCTCACTCATTCTCCCAGGATGCAAACTCAAGATTGGTGAGGAGAGGCCAGGGCTCAGGCAAATTACAGCCTGCAGCACGCTGCAGCCCTTGACCGGAGTTCATGACATTTTTTCTTTATTGCCTCTTGTATCAAGGAGTGATTGAGGACCTACTAGTTGCAAATGTGTGGGCACTATATGGAAGTCAAAAATAATAAGGAAACACTATCCCTGCCCCTCCAAAATTATTGCTAGTGATGATAACATTTTATAACTTTAAAGCACTTTGAATGTTTTAAATTGCTTCACAATGGGAGGCCAGAGCTATAGAAGCAGCTCTGTAACCAAGAAGCTGCCAGAGGTCCCAATAAGCACTTTCTGTCTCATGTTCTCAAGCTTGCAAGGTACAGCACCAAGGGCTACGGTGGTGCCCATCCTGGGAGGTGGTATCTGCAGGCTTACGAATTTAGGAGACAGCCCTCAGCTGAAGTAGCTAACCTACCAGAAATAAAGTAACAGAAAAGAATGCAAAATCTCTTGCCTATGCACCATTTTGCATTACTTCACTATCTAGAAAAATAGTTTGAAATATTGCTGAGTGGTTAACAGCTTAATTTTTCACAATAGACTATCAAGTTCAAAACTTGACTTATTCATTTATTAGCTGTGTGACCTTGGAAAAGTTATCTTACTCTGTGTGCCTTGGTTTCCTCATCTAGAACTAGAATCGTTATGAGAATTCAAAACACAATGTTTTATTTTCTTGTTGCTTAGCTAATTACAAAAACAATTACTCCCCTGGAGCAGCACTAAGAATATGATGGTTTTACTATAACAGTGCAAGTCTAAGTCTCTTGAGATACTAAAGTTCAGGCATGCGATTTAGGTTCTTTGAACCAGACCTATCTGCAAGATCCTATGATGTGGAAGTGAGGGAATAGCAGGAATAGGATTTCCATTTTGCAGCCTAGGGGGTGGCAGAAGCCACATGTTTCTGTGATTGGAAGTGGGGAAAGCAGCAGAGGCCACTTGCTATCATGGATAGAGCAGTGGGGTCCTGGGATCAGTGGCCAGTTCCTCAGGGTGTTTTCAGGAATTATTACTGGAAATCAGCCTAGAATTGTCCCTCTAGTCCTTTTTGTGACTCTGGGAGTTAAAGAAAGTAGCCAAGGCTCCAATCCCAGCTCTGCACTTAGTAATTGTGTAATCTCAGGCAAGTTATCTCACTGCTTTATGCCTCAGTTTCCTTATCTGAAAAGTAGGTCAAATAGGTAGCTATCTCACAGGGTTTTATACCATATAAAGGAGTTAATATAGATAAAGCTTTTAGAATGCATCCTGACACCTGGTAAACATATTAATGTTACATCATGGTTGTTGTGCCTCTGTTGTTATTATTATTAATGATATATTTCAAACAAGCTAAAGTGGATTCTCTTGTCTACAAGTAAAAGCACAGCTTAATACAAAGAGCAACATGCTTTGTACTTGACTTTTTACGTAAAGAAGTAGTAACGCATATATGTGTTACTGCCTGAGAAGGCCAAGAAACTATAGTTTAGAAAGTGTATAAATGGATAAAGACAATTTTTAAAAAAGCATTAATGAAGTCAGGAAATTACAGGATGGAATGCAAAATAGAGACAATCAACTGTGTTATAAGAATATGAAACAACCTCACTGAAGGAGGTATAGAGAAAAGGGGCTGATATAAGTAACTTTGGAAATGAGCAGAGAGCTTAAGACTAAAGGCAAAAGAAACTGTACACAAGCACTATATTCTAACTGATAAAGTCTTTCTTCCAGAGATTACAGGCAAGTGGAGGAGGCTAGAATGACTCATATGGTAATAATTAAAGATGTTAGAACTATCTCCACTGGGTGTGGTGACTCGTGCCTAGAATCCTAGCACTTTATGAGTCCAAGGCAGAAGGATTACTTAAGCAGGAGTTGAAGACCAGCCTTGGCAACATATGAAACCTCATCTCTACAAAAAAACATGGGAAGTAGCTGGGTGTGGTGCTGCATACCTGTAGTCCCAGCTACTCAGAAGGTTGAGGTGGGAGGATTACTTGAGCCCGGGAATCAGAAGTTGCATGAGCCAAGATCATGCCACCGTACTCCAGCATGAAAACAGACTCTGTTTAAAAAAAAAAAAAAAAAAAAAAAAAAAAGAACGTGCTCATTTTCAGCTTAACATAGTTAAATGTATAAATATTTGTAAATAGGTGTATGTACACAGGTTAGCACATACACATATAATTCTTTCCTCTGTCAGCTAAGAAAGCCCAGAAGAAATAATACCTTTACAGCACACCTAGTGCTCAAGTCTTGGTTCCTTATACCATTCTGCAATGAAAGGAACCAGGGATCCTTGAAGAAATGGCCTATTCTAGGACTGGTGAGGGAAACACCAAAGATAAGCCTGGACCAGCACCTTAGACTACCAGAAGGTAAGAAAGTGCTAAGGAAGAAAGAGAAAGAGGACTAGAGAGAGGGAAGGGCAGAGTAAAGGAAAAGAGGAAAAGGGTGGAGACGGGGCCATAGTAATGGGTTATGTCAATAGGGGACAACTATAAGAGTTCCCAATGGCCAACTCTGGATCAATTTGAGTGCCAAAATAAATAAAGTTGTATTGAATTATAACCCCAGCTATAAAATAAATGTTGATGAGTCCATGCAGATATAGATGATTTTAAAAATAAATAATTGGAGTAAAAGGGACAAATCTGAGAAGAACAGTTCCAAGTAATTTATATGAATGCTCCACCTCTAGTGTGTGGAGCATAACTCCCCACCAAAAGTGTGAGCTATCTCTACTGATTTCCTTGCAAAGAGTACAGTATGGAAAGGTGAGTGGGGAGCAGGAAGTGATTTACTATACAGAAACCTGAAAAACACTACCTTGGCCAAGTGATCAAGGTCAACATCAATAGTACTAAGTCAAATGAATCATATGTATACCCTTGATATGATCTAGTGGGATACTGAAGGGTAATATAGTGAGGCTAACGGTATTATCCCTGTGCTCTTCCTCCAAAAAACCTATAACCCCAACCTAATCATGAGGAACAAAATTAGAAAAATCCAAATTGAGGGATAGTCTATAAAAATACCTGACCAGTACTCTACCCCTCAAACTGTCAAGGTCATCAAAAATAAAGAATGTCCAAAGGAAACATAACAATTAAGTGGAATGTGATCTCCTGGATGGGATCCCAGAACAAAAAAAAAAAAGGGACATTAAGTAAGAACTAAGCAAATCTCTATAAAAGGAAGCAAATCTCTATAAAGTATACATTGTAGGGAATTTTTTAAAAAGTGAATGAAGAAATTTCAAAAGAAGAGACAGACAATGACAAAAGCTTTATTAATATCAACATTTTGAAGACACAGAGCCAGCAACTGGAAGAGAATCCTGCCATACAAGAAGCTCTTTTGGATTCTACAGTAAATGCACAGAATCCCTTCTGTTGGTGGATCTGTCATACCACAACTGAAAGCTGTGATTTGGACTGGTCATAGAACCTGTAAAACCTACACTGGTGAAGTTCTGCAGCACAAGCTGGAGCTCAATCCGCTTTAAAAGAGATCCAGGAATTATTTTGATAAATTTTGTAGTGAAGTTAGCAGCATTCTCAAAAACATCAGCCGCTAACAATTTGTATCAACAATCAACTTGAACACTTGGTTCCGGAATATTGTGCTGCCCATCCCAGCTGCCTAAGGCAAGAGGTGGTGCCATCTGGGAAAGAGAGGAGAAACTGAAAGGGACAGTGTTTTTTTTCTAAAATAACAGAAGGATAAATGAGAAATGGAATAAAATGCTAGCATTTCTAAAGGTACCATTGCGGTAAATATTAAACAGAATGCAACTGAGGCAACAATGCAGAAGGACATTAGAATTTATGAAGTAGCTTGAGCCAAAAGTTAAGGCAAAGTATATGACTAGGGATATGCCTAAAGCAATTATCCCAGAATGTGCAGTAGATGCTTCTTAAAATGTATTGTTACACTTGCTTCTAATCAGTTGCTTTCTCATGTCCAGTTATATTTCACTTTGCTTAATCTGTAAAAACAATACTTCATAGAACCTGTTCAGTGGGTGAAGGAATATAAATGTGTTTAAATACATGGTATATATCATATATATCTAAATACACATAGAGATATATACATACACGTATATATATATATATATATACACATAAATTGCATTATGATGAATGTAATTTAAAGCTCTTGAGAATTAATGTTATGTTTAATCGAGTCATTTTAAATGATCTTTAAGAAAACATAATAGTGACCATCTCATTTGATTTTCTAAGGAATTTTGTGAGGTAGAAACACCAGGTATTGTAATCCTCATGTTACAGAGGGGAAATAAGCCCAGAGAGGTTAAGTGGCTTGCTCAAGGTCACATAGTTAGTTAGAAGAGCTTGCAATATAGTTGGTCTAATAAAACACCTCCAGGCACATAAAACATCCTGAAATAATTAGAAGTTTGTGATTTTTTCTGAATCAAATTTCCAAGCTCCAAAGATATTCTCCTAACTAAAAAGAGATCCACACAAGCAAACCATTTTCGTCTGCCTGAGAAATACAGCGGGTTCTTTTCGAGGGTGAAAAACAAATTTGCCTTCTTCAAGCTTGCAGATGAAGTAGAAATATTGGTGCAAGACTTTTACGGTTCATTAACTGTCATCCAGAGCAAGGAAGATTTGTGGCTTGCTTAAGGGACCGTTGGGCAGGGGTACGACACACATGCCAATAGGTTTAACTCTTTAGCAAAGGGCCGTGGCAACAGACCAGGAGGCCACCAGCTCCCAGACAAGGGCAATGAGGACATCAGTCACACTCAGAGTAGATTGCTTTGGGTCCTCACATTTTAAAAAATCTCTAGAATATTGTGTGTAGAATTATTTTTATGTTCTTTCTGGAGATTTCTATTGTAAAATCAATATGAGCCACTTGCGGAAGACCTATGTTGTTAGTATTAGATACTATAAATTGAATATTACAGCCATCAGCTCTACATTTCTTGTTCTTTAGATTTATAATAAGCATTTCAGATATGCCAGAGTGAAGAACAAAGTTTAGATTAAAATGTATGGCAGAAAAGAATAATTAACACCTTTATTCAACGACCAAGCAAAGTGTTCTTTTAGTTTCAACAGAATTACTTGGCATTCTGCCCATGACAAGTTGTTTACTCTAAAATAAATTTCTAAAGAATTGACTGGTTTGGATCAAATGCGTAACCCTGAAGGGCATAAGAAAACACCTGGAATCTGATTTTTAGATCAATCATCTATCTTGGAAAAAAAAAAAAAGGTGACTGGAAACTTCCTAATGAGCTTATCTTGTGATTGTCCAGTGGTTTGGACCACTGTACTACTTCTATTGACAACGTTTGTTGTTTATTTTGTGTGAAATAAAGCCTTCTGTGCCTATGTAAGTAATCAATGGCTGATATTAAGTGGTATTGTGCTAGAGTTACTTAGAAGTAATTCAAAAGAGCTTGCATTTCACAGAGGGGTATGCACAGTTAATATTTCCTCATGCTGAAAACTGCAACCAAGGCACATGCTATTACTTATGGTAACTAACAATTACCCTTCACAATAGAACTAAAAGCAGAATTCTGACTCATGAATATGCTTTTAATATTTTCCTGCTGTGGGCATTATTTTTTTTCCCACCCTGGAACACACTGAGAAAGAATGTTGTGTACATGCAGAAATGTGGTACTGGGTGTACACATGCCTGTGTGTGTGAATGTAAATAGTCAATAAAATGGAACTCCGCTCATTCTTTTTTACTAACCACAAATAATAGCATCTAGTAAATGTTTAGCAAATGAGTATAACAAATGCTCTGAAATTTTAATACAGAGCTAAGATTATTACTGATATATTCTTTTAAGACTATTAGTATAATTAATCTTTGAATGAGCGATACACAAATTATTATGGCAATCTGTGGAGACCATAATCTTGTTTTCAATGATCAATTTTTTTATTTTTTATTTTTATAGGTATATAAGAAATATATATTTTTTCAGGGTACTTGCGATAATATGATACATTCGGATAATCAAATCAGGGTAATTGGGACATCCAACACTTTAAATATTAATCCTTTCTAATTATTCTCTTGCAGCTATTTTGAAATGTACAATTGATTAGTGTTAAATACAGTCACCCACCTGATCTATCAAACACTATGTCTTATTTCCTTTAACTATATATTTGTACCCATTGATCAATCTCTCTTCATCCCTCTTTTCCTCTACCTTTCCCAGCCTCTGGTAACCACCAATCCACTCTCCATCTTCATGAGATGCACTTTTTTTAGTTCCCACATATGAGTGAGAACATATAATGTTTGTTTTTGTTTTTCTGTGCCTGGCTTATTTCTCTTAATATAAGGATCTCCAGTTTCATACATGTTGCTGCAAATGACAGCATTTCATTTTTCATGGCTGAATGATATTCCATTGTATATATGCCACATTTTTATTATCCATTTATCCAATGATGGACACAAACATTGATTTCATATTTTGGCTCTTAGAGATACAACTGCAATAAATATGGAAGTACAGATATCTCTTTGATATATTGATTTCCTTTCTTTTGGATATATACCCAGCTGGATATATGGTAGCTCTAGTTTTAGTTTTCAACGAAACCTCCATACTGTTTTCTGTAGTGGCTGTATTAATTAACCTCTCACCAACAGTATACAAGGAGTCCCCTTTCTCCACATCCTTACCAGTGGCTGTTATTCCCTGTCTTTTTGGTAGAAGCCATTCTAATTGGGGTGAGATAATATCTCATTGTTGTTTTGATTTGCATTTCTCTAATGATTAGTGATGTTGAACATTTTTTCACATACCTGTTGGTCATATGTATGTCTTTTATTTTTTTTAGAGATGTCTATTCATGTCCTTTGTCCACTTTTTAATTGAATTGTTTGTTTGCTTTTATGCTATTGAGTTGTTTGAGCTCCTAACTGAATATATTCTGAGGACGGGGTTTCTTATTTGCATTTCTCTGATGATTAGTGATGTTGAGCACTTGTTCACATACCTGTTGGTCACTTGTATGTCTTTTTTTTAGAGATGTCTATTCATGCCCTTTGTTCACTTTTTAATTGAATTGTTTGTTTACTTTTATGCTGTTGAGTTGTTTGAGGTGCTTCTATTAATATATTTGATGAAGGTTTTTATCATAAAGGCATGTTGAATTTTATCTGATGTTTTTTCAGTATCTATTGAAATGATCATAAGACTTTTGTTCTTGGTTCTAATAATATGATGTATTATGGTTATTGATTTGCATACACTGAACCATTCTTTCGTCCTGGGATGAATCCCACTTGATCATGGTGAATGATGTTTTTAATATGTTGTAACGTTGAATTCACTCTACTAGTATTTTGTAAGGATTTTTGCATCTATGTTCATCAGTGATGTTGGCCTGCAGTTTTTTTTTTTTTGTTCACTTGTGCCCTTGTCTGGTTTTGGTATCAGGGTAACGTTGGTCTTATAGAACGAGTTTGGAAGTATTCCCTTCTCTTCAGTTTTGTGGAAGAGTTTGAGTACAATTGGTATTAGTTCTTAAAGGTTTGGTAAAGGGCTGGGCATGGTGGCTCACACCTGTTAATCCCAGCACTTTGGGAGGCCAAGGCAGGTTGATTACTTGAGGTCAGGAGTTTGAGGCCAGCCTGGCCAGCATGGTGAAATCCCATCTCTACTAAAATTCAAAATTTAGCTGGGTATGGTGGTGTGCACCTGTGATTTCAGGTGCGCACCACCACGCCTGACACACCAAGAGACAAGAGAATCTCTTGAACCTGAGAGGTGGAGCGTTGCGGTAAGCTGAGATCACATCACTGCACTCCAGCCTGGGTGACAGAGTGACTGAGACTTCATCTAAATAAATAAATAAATGTCTGGTAGAATTCAGCAGTGAAGCTATCAGGTCCTGGCCTATTCTCTGATGGTAGACTTTTTCTTACAGCTTTGATCTCATTACTCATGTTGGTTTACCGAAGTTTTCTATCATTTCATGGTTCAATCTTGATAGGTTGTATGTTTCCAGAAATTTATTTATTTCTTCTAGGTTTTTCAATTTGTTGGCAATATAGTTGTTCCCAGTCGTCTCCAATTCTTTGTATTTCTGTGTTCTTAGTCGCTATGTCTCCATTTTCATTTAATTTTATTTATTAGGATGTTCTCTCTTTTTTCTTAGTCTAGCTAAAGGCTTGTCAATTTTGTTTATCTTTTTGAAAAATCAGCTTTTCAGTTCATTGATTTTCTGTATTTTTGTAGTTTTGATTTTATTTATTTATGCTCTAATTTTTATCATTTCTTTCCTTCTTCTAACTTTGGGTTTTGTTTTGTTCTTGCTTTTCTAATACATTGAAGTGCATCAGTAGGTCTTTTATTTGAAGTCTTTCTTCTTTTTCATGTAGGCATTTATTGCTATAAACTTCCCTTTCAGTACTGATTTTGCTGTATTCCATAGATTTTTGTATTTTGTCTTTCTGTTTTTATTTGTTTTAATATTTTTTTAAATTTTCTTCTTAATTCCTTCATTGACCCATTGGTCATTCAGAAACATGTTGTTTAATTTTTCTGTGTCTATGTTGTTTCTGAGGTTCTTCTAGTTATTGGTTTCTAATTTTAATCCACTAAAGTCAGAAAAGATAGTTGATAAGATTTCTGCTTTTTTGAATTTGTTGACACTTATTTTGCAGCTTAAAATATGGTCTTCTGGAGAATGTTCCAAGTACTGATGAAAAGAACATATTTTGTAGCAGTTAGGTAAAATGCTAACTCTGGTGTTTCTTTGCTGAATTTCTGTCTAGATGAACTGCCCATTACTGAGGGTGACGTGTTGAAGTCTCCTACTATTAACTATATTGCAATCTACTCTCCTTTTACCTCTATTAATGTTTGCTTTATATAATTGTGTGCTCTGGTGTTGGGTGCATAGATATTTATGATTTTTATAACCTCTTGTTGAATTGACTCCTTTTTATTATTTTAGCATGACTTTCATTCTCTTTTACAGTCTCAGACTTGTCTGTTTTATCTGATATCAGTATAGCTACTCCTGCTCTTTAGTTTTCACTTGCATGGGATATCTTTTCTATCCCATACTTTCAGTTCTTATGTGTCTTTATAGGTGAAGTGGGTTTATTGTAGGCAATATATAGTTCAGTCTTGTTTCTTCATCTATTCAGCTACTCTATGGCTTTTAATTGGTGAAGTGAGCCCATTTGCATTCAGTATTATTACTGATAAGTAAGGACTTACTACTGCCATTTTATTGCTGGTTTTCTGGTTGTTTTGCAATTCCTCTCTTCCTTTCTTTATTTCTTACTGTCTTCCTTTTTGGTTAAGTTATTTTCTCTGGTAGTATATTTTAATTCATCACTTTTTTGTTTTTAGTTTATCTATTGCAGATTTTTGCACTGTGGTTACCCTGGAACTTACAAAAAACATCTTAGATATAAAAAGCTATTTCAAAGAGATGACAACTCATTTTCAATCACAAAAGAAGAATAGAAACAAATGAAGAAAAAAACTAAAAGTTTATGCTTTAACTTCGTCTCCCCACATTTTGACTTTTTATTGTCTCAATTTACATCTTTTTATATTGCCTGTCTCTTACCAGGTTGCTGTTGCTATTATTGATTTTGATAGATTTGTCTTTTAGGCTTCATACCAAAGTTATGAGTGGATTGAATACCACAACTACAGTATTGGAGTATTCTGGAGTTACCTTTGTGCTTAATTTTACCAATGGGTTTTATACCTTCAAACATTTTCTTTTTGCACATTAGTATTTTTCTTTCTGACTTAGGAACTTTCCTTAGCATTTCTTGTAAGTCAGATCTGGTGGCAGTAAATTCTTTCAGCTTTCATTCATCTGAAAAAAACTTTATCTCTTTTTCATATTTGAAGAATAGTTTTGCTAAATACAGTATTCTTGGATGGCAAGCTTTGCTAAATACAGTATTCTTGGATAGCAAGTTTTTTTTTTCTTTTAGCACTTTGAAACTGCCATCCCACTCCCTCCTGGCCTGTATGGCTTCTGTTGAGAAGACTATTGCCTGATGAATTAGAGTTTCTTTATATATTATCTGTTTCTCTTCTCTTTCTTCTTTTAGGGGATCCTCTTTTTCCTTGAACGTTGAGAATTTGATTATATGCCTGGGGGTGATCTCATTAGATTGAATCTGTTTGATGTTATCTAATTTTCTTGTACCTGGGTATTTATATCTTTCTCAATTTTTGAAAAGTTTTCTGTTATTGTTTCTTTGAATAAACTTTCTACCTTCTTGCCTTGTTCAACTCCCTCTTGAACACCAGTAAGTTTTAGATTTGGTCCTTGGAGATAATTTGCTATATCTTGTAGGCAACCTTCATTCCTTTTTATTCTTTTTTCTTTTCCTCCTTCGACTATGTAATTTCAAATAGGTTGTCTTCAAGTTCACTGATTCTTTCTTCTGATTGATCCATTCTGCTGTTGAGAACCTCTTATGAATTTTTTAGTTTATCAAACATATTTCTCAGCCTAAGATTTCCATTTGATTTTTTTTTATTATTTCTATCTCTATTGTATTTCTCCAATAAATTTCTGAATTCATTTTTTGTGTTATGCTGTAATTCACTGAGTTTTCTTAGAAGTACTATTTTAAATGTTAGGTCAGAGAGCTCACATGCTGCCATCTTCTTTCTGTCAGATGCTTGTTCTTTGCTTTGTTCATTTGGGGAGGTCATGGTTCTCACTGTTGTGTTTTGTGGAGATACATATATGTCTTTGCATTAAAATATTAGTTATTTATTTCTATCTTTTCTGTCTTGCTTTTTGTTGTTGGTGGTGGTTATATTATATGTGTATATGTTTGCTTAGAGGTTCTTAGTAATTTACCTGTTGAATGTCTTAATTTTTTTTTTCTGCTAGGTCACTGCCTTCTTATCAGCATTAAATGGCCCCTTAAGCCCAGATTTGCCTTGGCTCTAGCACACAGAGTGCTGCCCCTCCAGAATGTGGGAGGTCCCAAATATGTTGCAGCACTAAGAGAAGGCTGGCTAGGGATTTGTGCCCATGGGTCCCATGGAACATACTTTCTACAGCCTGGAGCTGCTGAACAACCACTCTGATTTGGTGTCTCTTTTGCCTGAGTTATGGGGCAGGGTTTCCAGGGCTAGTTGGAAGTCCCACCTCCTTCCTTTGTCTCTTGCTGTTCTCAGAGACATTTCTCCCTTCAGGCACTCTGCGATGCTACCCATGGTTTGAGGCAGAAACAGATCTCCTGCCAGTAAACACAAGATAGTGGGGAAGCTGGTTGTCCACCTCAATCTTACTTTTTCCAGTGTAGAAATCATGAGTCATAAGAAATTTTCTGCATGCTTGGTGCTGGGCAGATGTAGTGGAGGGGTGTTGCAGATATGGAAATCCAATTCTTTTACCATCTACTCAGCTTTTTTCACTTCTCTGTGGCCCCAGTAACTGACTCATTTTCACATTTGAGTTCTGGGATATTGCTGGTGATAATCTTGGCACTGTACATTTGTTTTTGGTGTTATGTGGTGGGAGCCAGCTTGTGTTTACACTACCATTTTGGAACCGAAATTATGATCAATCAATTAATTATTAAATATTAATTATCTTAGATACAAACTGGTACATAGCTTATTCTACGTTCAATAATACAACTGTATGCTTTGTAATACACATATCATTAATATTGACAGTTCTATCTCAAAAGCTTTTTACATCTTTGACTTTACAATCAGTGGTCGAACTGTCAACCAGCTGGTAGTTCTGATGTAATTGCTATTGCTTGTTCATGCATTAACTTGGTTGTAAATGTTCTGTTATTATTACTGCCATTAATTGAATAATTTGTTTGGGCCTGAAATAAAAGGCAATGTACTAGAAGACCAAAAGTGCTATATAGAACATTTTTAAACTTTTTTGTGCTTCAATTAGGCAAACATTTTTTATGACTTCACAAATTTTGAATTACAAGCAGAAAGATCTTCCCCAAACTAAGATTTTAAAATGTTCCCACAATTATTTTTTTGTTTTTATGGTTTCATTTCTTATCCTTAAATATATAATCTATTCAGAGTTTATTATGGTATTCTATCATTTTCCCCAGTGATCTATTATATTATTCTGTTATCAGGCTGCTATAAATAACTACCCAAGACGGCATAATTTAGAAAGGAAAGACTGGGTAATTGACTCACAGTTCCAGATGGCTGGGGAAGCCTCAGGAAACTTACAATCATGGCAGAAGGTAACACAAACACATCCTTCTTCACATGGCAGCAGGAGAGAGAAGTGCTAAGCAAATGGGGAAAAACCCCATCAGCTCTCCTGAGAACTCACTCACTATCACAAGAACAGCATGGGGGTAACCACCTCCATGATTCAATTACCTCTCACAGCGTTCCTCCCATGACACATGGGGATCATGGAAACTATAATTCAAGATGAGTTTTAGGTAGGAACACAGACAAACCATATTTATTATACTGAATTATTATAATCTAAATTTGCTCATATTTATTTTATTTTAAACTATTTCTAGGTTTTCAATCATTTTCCTTTGGTTCATTCATCAATTCCTGCACTGGTAACTCACTATTATAATTATTGTGGCTTTATAATAAATTTTCATGTATATCAATGCTATTTACCTTTCATTTATCTTCTTTTTAAAAAATTTTTCTAGCTATACTTTTATTGGAGACAGAGTCTTACTCTATCACTCAGGCTACAGGGAAGTGGTGTAATCTCTGCTCACTGCAACCTCTGCCTCCCAGGTTCAAACAATTCTCGTGCCTCAGCCTCCTAAGTAGCTGGAACTACAGGTGTGCACCACTATATCTCGTTAATTCTTCGTATTTTTAGTAGAGACACTGTCTCACCCTTTTGAGACCAGAGAGGGTTGCTCAGGCTGATCTTGAACTCCCGAGTTCAGATAATCCACCCACCTCGGCCTCCCAAAGTACTAGGATTACAGGTAAAAGCTGCTGCACCCAGCCCCACCTATACTTATTTTTTAGTTTCCCATGTGAGCTTTAAAAGTACCTTGTCTATTTCAGTAAACCATTCATAATGCTGAGCTACTTTAAATTTAAAATTAACATGAGATAATTGATATTGTTGTAACATTGATTCTGCCTATACAAGGATATGTGTGTGACAAAGATAGTCACCATAATAGTTTCAGCATTGTTGATAGGCACAGTTTTGTTTTCATTTTTAAAATTTAAGTTGTAATGTTTTCAAAAACTGATAAAGTGTAAGCATCCTGTGCAACACGGATGTTTGAAAGTATACAGACATTCTGGAATGGTAAAATCTAGCTAACAAATTTATTTCCTCACATAGTTACCGTTGTTGTGGTGACAATGATATCCACTCTCTCTGCATTTTTTGAGACTGTACTGTCATTAACTGTAGTCACCTTGTTGTAGGTACAATTCTAGATGAGGTCCTTGTCCCCTGCTTTCCTCTAGCAAATTCATTCTGTGACAGCTTCTGCCCGTACCTCTGCTTTACCCAGTTCCCACATCCAGTGTCGTAAACAGAGAATCTAGTATCTGCTCCCCCTGGGCATATCTCTCACCTTCAGGAAATGCTGGTGCATTCTGAAATAACTGCCCTCCCTTCTCCATGCCCCGTCTCTTCCTTTCTTCTTGCATCATTTCTTCCTGTTCTCAGCTACTTTTGGTAACCCTTAACACATTCTTTTCAGATATGGTGAATTAGATATGCTCTGATTTTTTTAATTTTGAGGGACAGATTTTGATAAGTTCCAGAATGATAATAATAAATGTCAATTTATGAAATCCTCTTCATTCTGGGGCCTATAGGGTAGCCTTTTAACCAAATCCTCTATCTCCTTTCTCCCCAGGTCAGTCCATCTTATATGTTGGTATTATGTGCTAATCTTTTGAAACACGGATCTTTATAAAGATCAACTTATCCATCTACTCAAAAGTATGTAGCATCCTACTGAACTCAAACTGTTTAACCTGCAACACAATGCTGCCTGACATCTGGCTCTCACTTAGACTTGCAGCAGCCTTGCTCACTATTTCTGCTCTCTTACTCTGTGTTCCGCATTCAGTCTCCTCTTGCAAACTTCTTTATTTTGTGCAGGCCATTTCTCAATGCAAAAATCTCTTCCTCTCCTTTTATCTTTATATGAACACATCCTACCTCTGAACCCCCCAGCTGAAATAATTTTTGTCTTGCTCTACACTTTTCTGTACTTACCTTTGTCTTTTCTCTGACATTATCATTATATTCACATTTATTGTCTTTTCTCCCAGCACAAAGGCTCCAGAGAAGACAATCTGCCTGATATATCTTAGTTTTCCACAAAACATTCAGCACAATGAAAATACTCCATAAATATGTCTTGAATGAATGAGGTCATTCTCAGTATTTAATAAGAATAGAAATAAATACTGCGTTGAAGAGTAATCATTTTGCTGGGTTTCGGGGGGTGCCATCCTTCTATACGTAAGGAATTGTCATCTTGCTGTGATTTTGTCTTTTCATGAAATATAATTTTTAAAGGAATCATCTCTTACTAAGGATGCCAATTAATTGCGCTTCAGCTATGTGAGGTTTTGCAGGTCTACATCTGTGCTCTGTTACATAATTTCTTCCCACTTCCCTGGTCATGCCCTCTCCTACCCTCCCTGATGCCTAACCCTCTCAGAGCCTGACCTAGATCTATCCTTCCCTGAACACTTCTCCAACCTTCCAAGACACAGGGATCAGTTTTCCTATGAACTCTCAGAGCAAATTTGTCAACATGATGTACTTAGCAGAAACTACCTTTTGTGTTATTGGAGTGACCAAATTTCTTATCTTCTCTAGTAGACTAGATACTTTGAGGAAAGGGATGATATTGTACATCTGTTGTCTTAAACTCTTATAACTGGATCATATCCAGTAAAATTACTATCAGGTTTCCAAAAACCTCAGTCAGCTCAGCCCTACAGATAGCTTCCTCAAAGACAGCCACCATGTAAAACCCAGCCCCAGCATCTCAGACACATACCAGTTCTGATGTCCTCCTTTAAAGACAAGCCTGCCATCAGCTTTTTTTCCTCTAAGCTTTGATCTCTAAGCCTCCTCGGTGTGGGTGAGCATTTTTGAGGCTGCCAACTCAGGCTTTGCCCACTGTGTAATGGATATGAATACTGAACTGGGGTTGCTATTCTGGGTTCTAGTAAGCAAAGCGTATCAGCTGGTCACACCATTCTGATCACGATGCGGACCAGGAAAGGGTCAGGGAGGCAGCAGGAAAGTAAAAGTGGAAAAAAAAATTGACAAGAATTTAGCCCTAAAGCAAGTGTGTGTGTGTGTGTGTGTGTGTGTGTGTGTGTGTGTGTGTGTTAAAAATGACCACCCCTCCCCCTCACCCCTCAACAGGTTGTAATGCCTATTCCTATATAGTGTTGCTTGCCAAGGTCCCAGAGGGAAAGAATAAGTTATAATTGCACAAAATTCAACATAACCCCAAACATGACAGTACATGAAATCTGCAGATGAATTAGAAAGCTTAAGTCATGAGCATTCTCCGGAGGTAGTAGCAGGGCAAATTTTTTATCAATGATAATAAAAATAAAGCTAAATTATGATCGCCACCTAGTGGAGAAATCTCTCACTGCACTAACCTCCTCCACTGAGGGGCCAGGTGGAAATGCCAAGGGCAGGGAGTGCCCCTGGATGTGATCAATTGCCGCTGCTCATATCCCATCTCACCCAGGACATTATGCCATTTCCTTGGCGCACAGGGAATTGGGGATAGTTGCCTGAGTCCTCGCCCTCTGATGTGAGCAGCAGGTGACACATGACAGCGACACGGGGACAGCTGGTGTGATGCTGTTAGCTGGTACAACAGAAACAAAAGCCGTGATGCACATTCATGAGTGTATGTATGCATTCACACATCCACACAGAGAACCCCCAGGGACCTTCTCCCTCCCCCACATCCTGCCAAGGGAGAGGCTCTGTGCCCTCCCTTTCTTGACTTCATTGCCTTTTCAGGACTTCCCTTTGCCCTTGAAGGACACTATGACCTATGTAAATTCTGGGATGGGACTGGCTGTAAATCCTCCAGCAGCGAGTAACCAGTAGGATCTGTCCTGGTCCTGGCAACTGTCTAAGGATCTTCCTGGGCAAGTTGTGTCATTCACCCATTTTACTTTCTATTCTAGCCAGTGACAGGGACTTAAATTTGTCATGCGAGTTTGAATTGCTAGTTAAGACTGCAAGGGAGGATGGAACTGGACTCCTGGGTTCAATCTTCAAAGCGTTTCTGTCTAGCAGCTGCCATTTCGGACAAGCTCCTCGGTGAGGGAATCAATGAGACAGCATTTATCTTCCTGACAGAACGGCCCCCTAAGAGACTGTTTGTTTTTGTGCTGGCACTGCAGCAGAGGAAGGTACGGCTTAGATCCAGGCCCTGCCTCGGTGACTTCACAAAGGGACAAATTTTCCTCACCAGAGTGACCACCCTGACGCCAGTGACCGGGCAGGAGCCTTGGGGCTGCAGGTCCGGCGGTGGGACAGAGGTTCTCAGCAGAGGCCAGACTTGAGAGAGCTGCATGCTGTTCAGGCTGGAGCATCATCTTTGTGAGCTGGAGCTGTTGGCTGCCTGCCATTTGTACAGCTAGGAGTGTGTGTCTGTGGGAAGTGCCTCAGCAGAGTCAGGAAGACCTGGATTGCATCTTGGCCCAGACGCCACCAGCCCTGTAACCTTTCTTAACTCACTTCACCTCCCTGGGTCTCATAGTTGCATCTATACAATGGGGATAATACTGCTTTTCTCATGGGATTATTACAAGAGCTAAAGAACACAACAGTGCCTAGCACAAGCAGGACTCAATATTAATTCCCTACAGTTTCACCTTTGAAAAATAAGAAAACTGTTAGGCACGCTCTGAATGAAGAAACCCCCTAAACAGGCTTTGTGGGAGCAACAAGGCTGTTTATTCACCCGGGTGCAAGCGGGCTGAATCCGGAAAGTGTCAGCAGAGGGTGGTGGGATAGGAGTTGGTTTTATAGGTTTGGGGTAGGCAGTGGAAAGTTACAGTTTAGGGTGATTTTTGCAAGCCAGTGGGTGTCGCTGGGGAATCCAAGGTCCAGTGTCACAAGGTTGGCTTATCAGTTGAGGCAGGAACAGTTGAGGCAGGAACAATGGTGGAATGTCACAAGGTCAGTTAATCAGGCACTACAGGAGCTAGCTATTCTTCTCCTTTTGCAGTTTTTCTGTTACCTTAGGTTTTCTGGTTCTGGAAGGCCAAGTGGAGGTGTACATGTGGGTCACAGGGGTCACCATGGTGTAGGCCATGATGTAATCAGTTCAAAGAATCTTGCAAAGACAACTATTTATGTTTATGTATGTACATGTTTATAATTTTTTGCATGTGCTTAATAACTATGAAAATGTATGTCTTTGGACACCAGAACTTTTTAAAACTAAAACGCATTGCTTTATTTTAGATTATTTAAAGAAATTAGCACTTAGGTGTCATATTTTCACAATTTTTCTTTTAGTACTTTAAAGATACAACATGATGCCTGTGAAACACAAGTACAACTGGGTATTTTACAAACTAGAAAATCTTTTTGCAACCAATCTTATTTGTTTTTCAGATAATATTCCTTAAGTAAATAAATTTTTGCCATTGGTAATTTTGTATTTTCTACAAGGCAGAACTCTTTTTCCTTAGTAATAGAAACATTAATTAAACACTTAGTTGTGTTAGGCAGTGTTCTGTTTTTTTGTGTTTTCTACATTTATTTTAGAAACAAAATGTACTGCTCTTGGTATACAGTTTTATGAATGTTGACAAATGCATAGTGTCACACACCCCGCACCACAATTGATAGAGTATTTCCATCACTTTCCACACAAAAATTCATCCTTGCTGTTCCTTCGTAGTCAGCCCCTCCCTCACTGTCAGCCTCTGGCAACCACTGGTGTGTTCTCCACCACTCCAGTTTGCCTTTTCCATCGTGTCACATCAGTGGAATCATACTCTGTGTATTTTTGGGGTGCCTCTTCTTTCACTTAACATAATGCATTTGAGATTCACCCATGTGGTCGGATGTATCAGTGGTTTGTTCCTCTTCATTGCTGATGATGTCAGAACCATCCAAAGAGCCAAGTTCCTCCATTCTCCTGTGCCCTTTTCCTAGCTCCATGCAGAGGCAAAAGCAAACTAACAGAATCCTTAAGAGACTTCTTTACAGGTGGACCATACTGAAGCTCTTCAAGAGGTCAAAACAAATGAAATGGTCCTTGGCCTCAGGAAAGTGAATATCTCATTGGCTGGCGGGCACCCAGCCAGCTGTGTCACACCAGGAAGAGAAACCAGGCGGCCTCCTACGAGCGAGGAGATGAGCACAAGGGTCAAATTAGAACTCTGGGATTTGGAGAAAAGGAAGGTCACTGGGATGTCAAGGGAGTCTTCATGGAGAAAATGAGCTTAGGTGAGCCTGAAAGTAAGAGAACACTTTCGGCAGGTGGGAAGGACTCCAGGGAGAACAGCACGTGCCAAGATAGGAGAACAGGGCAGGAAATTCCTGCTGAGGCAGATAGGATCTGGAGGCAAGGAAAGAAAGGCAGTCCCTGTGGCTGGAGCACCATGAGTGAGGGGAAATTGGCAGGAAATGAGGAGGTAGGCAGAGAAAAGATGAAAGGGTCAGGAGGCCCCTGCAAGAACTTTTGATTTACTCTGAAGGTGATGGAGCTGCCAGAGGGTTCCGAGCAGGGGGAGGAACACATCTATGTATTAATAAGATCATTCTGGCCATGGCTCTGTGAACATTACGTAGGAGCCAGAGGCAGACTTGGGGGACCAAACAGGAGGCTTTTACTCAATCCAAGTGATAGATGATGATGCCAGAAAGTGGAGGTAAAGGTGGTCACAGGTGATCAGAATCTCAATAGATTTTGCAGGTAGAACCAAGAGAATTTTCTAAAATAGGCAACTGGAAGTCCAGAATTGCCACTGAGATAAGAAGATTCAAGTGAGAAGGCTGGATAGGAAAACGGATTCCAAACAGAAAGCGCTAAAGATTTGAGACCTAATCTTTAAACTGATGGAAAATTGCTGCAGATTTTAAACAGGACTGTGCAGTTCTGAAAGATCATTCTGGAAATGGTGGGGGCTGGATTAGAGGAGAATGAGATGAGAGTCAGAGAGGCCAATTAAGATGTGGTAGCTATAGCCCAGGTGGGAAAGTCTTCCCAAGAACAGTGGCAAAAACAGGAGCAGAGGGGCCGGAGTCACCAAGGAGGGAGAACTGGTAGAGGGGGCAAGATGTGGAGATATTGGGGGAGACAGAGGATAGCTTTTGGGGTATAAAATCAGTAGTTGACTTTGGACCATGTTAAGTTGAAAATGCCTCTTAAACATCTCTTATGGAGATGTTGAATAGACTCGGGGAAAGGTGAGGGCTGGAAATATCAATCAGGGTGTCATCCGTGTATCAGTGAACAAGCGCAGGTGCACACGAGCTGGGTCTGAGAGGGAAAACAGTGAAGGCGCAGTGCCATCAGCACGCCAGGCACTGGGCCAAGCATGCGGAGAGGGAGATCTGGGCTTAGAATAGAAGGAAAAGAGATGCTTAAAGGTTGTTTAAAGGATGACTCCCTAGACTTAAAGGTGAAGGCAAAAAGTTCCAGTTTAAATCTTGGACGACTTCAAGACCGATGTTACCTTACCGGAAGTAATTATTAATGGATTTTTTAATTTCTTTGCAGACAATATAGATAGAACTGGAGGTCATTATGATAAGTGAAATAAGCTAGGCAACAGAAAGACAGACTTTACATGTTCTCACTTATTTGTGGAAGCTAAAAATCAAAATAATTGCACTCATGGAGATACAGAGTAGGATTGTTACCGGAGGCTGGGAAGAGTAGTGGGGGAGTAGGATGGCTAATGGAAAAAAAAACAAAAACAAAAACAGAAAGAATAAATTATATCTAGTATTTGATAGCACAACAGGGTAAATATAGTCAACAATAATTTAATTGTACATTTAAAAATAACTAGAAAGTGTAATTGTATTGCTTGTAACACAAGGCATACATGCTTGAGGTGATGGATATCCCATTTACCATGATGTGATTATTATGCATTGCATGCCTGTATCAAAGTATCTCATGTACCCCATAAATATATATATGTACTATATACTCACAAAAAAATAAAATTTTTTAAAAATAAATTTCATTGCAGAATTTTTTAAATAACTGATGAAAGTACATGCTTTTTATTATCAAAAAGGAATTTATTAAATATTTTGCCTTAGTGGAAAGAACTCAAAATTTTGCCTCATGGCAATTTATCGTCAAATGGTGATGTCTGTTCAACTCCAGGGTCTGAAAATCTCCTCCTCCTCTGCCTTCCTTATGTATCTTCAAAAGTCCAAATCTGTAAACTGGCTCTAATTGTTTTGAAAGTGGGCAGCTTGCAGAGTTGGAATAAATTCAAATTCAAATGCCCAAGTTCACCTTCCTGCTTTAATGAATATAATGGAATATTTTAGTTTTGATCATGATTTTTAAGGCCACAAAGTCATCATCCTACATATCAGTGGTCTTTTTCTCCCATGGAGAGAGACAGATGACTGAAGACGGCTGCTCCATTGAGTCTAGCACTTGCATGCACAGTTGTGGGCTATTTGGCTTATATGTTTTTAAGAATTCCCTTTGCTTAATACAAGCTAATTCTTCTTGTCTAATCATTTCCCAAGGGGATACATATTCTTCCAACTTGGGTATCTTTCTCTTAATGGAGGAGCCTCCTCAAGACAAGGTACCTTGTCTCTAGGAATGGTCCACTCATCATTACCACCCAGACCAGATGCCTGAGAGCCGCCCTTCATCTCCCCAACATCCGCACATTCACCAGCTCCGCCAGTTCTCCCTCCTCGGTGACTCCAGCCCCTCTGCTCCTTTCTATCCCCCCTTTGCCACTGTTGTTGGGAAGCCTTTCCCACCTGGGCTATGGCTACAGCATTCTAATTGGTCTCCCTTACTCTCATCTCATTCTCTTCTAATCCTGCCTCCACCATTTCCAGAATGATCTTTCAAAACTGCACAGTCCTATTTAAAATCTGCAGCAATTTTCCATCACTTTAAGAATCTCAAATCTTTAGCACCTCCTGTTTGGACTCGGTTTTCCTCTCTAGTCTTCCCTTTATCAAAATCCTAACATGCTTCAGAACTCCCAATTGTAAAAACGCTTTCAGTTTCCCTAAACAGCCTGATTTCTTCTATGCTTTTATACAAGTGCTTTCATGCTTTGACCAAGCTACAGCCTCTCCTTTCAATGATCTTCATCATTCTTCAAGATTCAACTCAAGCATCAGTTTCATTGGCTTGTCTTCCCAACTATCTCCACCAGTGCTAGACTGAGTACTCTACCCTCTTCACTCCAATAGACTCTTACCTTCCCTCCATCCCCGCCCCTCATCCCACTGAATCATAACTTTTGGACTTATGCCTTGCAACACACGTGTGCCCACATGCACATGCACACACATGCGCACATGCACACATATACACACATACATAATAGAGAAGGCTTTACCCATTTTATTCCATGTACCTAGCAGAGTGTTGCAGGGTACAGTAAACATTCACAAGCTCTGAATTAAATGAATAAAATAATAAATTTTTAAATGTATGAATGAGAAAATTAAGGTTTGAGGTTTACTGGGCCCTGACCATTTGAACTGTTAATGTAAGGAGCTAAATGCATAACAGAAACATATTTCCTCTTTAAATCCTTTAAACAGCCATTCATTTTTTTCCTCTCCACAAAGGCCTTTCATTTAAAACTTTCCACACAGGAACATCTATCAATAGAACAAAGCCAGAACCCATGGCAGAGGTGTATAAACTCTACCCATTACCAACCAATGGCATTAGCAGCCACTTTCATATCAACACTTTAAACTCTTGGAACAAACTGACTTCAATAGTCTTTTCTAACCCAGACTTTTCAGAAGTCAAGAAATTTGTCTAGTACATACCTGTACAGAAGCCTGAAAGAGTAAGTGCTTTCCAAAAACCCTCCTCCACCACCATGGACCATTGAAGCGTGTGGAATACTAGTGCAAAGAAAATAGAACCAGAGGGTCCAGCTCACTTTGGCACAAGGCCTGATCCACTCAAATGCTGGAAGAGCTTCACCGTGCAGTGTGATTTAGAGAGGCTCTGGGAAGGCCTTCCTGTTTAAAAATGTCACCTCACCCAAGGGCCACAATCCTTGATCTCCATCAACAGAAACGTCCCCCTTGAGGTTCCACATCAGTCTTTCTAATAGCAAGTGTTCCTAGGAGGGGCCGTATGGCAAAATTCTACCACCCAACACATGAACCACTTTCTCCAGAACAAGAGGTCCCTCGTGTAGCCCAAGGGTACAACGGGAACTTGGAACAGGAAGAAAAGACTTAGAAAGGGCAGCAGGGCACCAAAGTGACACCTGACTTACCTTCACAGACATGCTTGTCCGGATTCCCTGCTATCTGATTTATGGGTGTGGGTGTCCTTGGATTCAAGAAGTTCTCTATACTGGCCTTTCCATCCCCCACTAAGCAAAACGGACTAAAGATTGTTGGTTTTGTTATTGTTGTTGTTGTTTTGTCTTGAAACCCCAACTCTCCTATGACTTCTACAGGGTCCTGGCCAATGTCAGAGTCTGAATAAGATTTCAAAACCCTGTGAATCAAACCACATGAGGAGTTTTCCAGCCTTGCTAAAGTGTGTGCATCCAGTGACAAATGAAATGGCCTCCTGATCCCTTTCAAAGGCATGATTGTCCTCAGAAGTTCCATGAAACTGTCATTTCCCACCCCCCAGAAGGCAGAGCGAACCTGCTTTTCAGGAAATGATACTACCCAATTTATAAGTACACGCAACTCGATTGCAGTCTCCAGGGTGCCTAATGAAGCTGATTTGTACTGATCTCCAATAATGCCCATGAATAATGCACATTTCAAACATGTCCTGAATAACAGTTTAAATAGAAAGAGATGGTGTTATGTCATGTCTTCCAGGGAATGGGTTCAAAATGCACGGCAAGCAAATTAAACAGATGAAGAAAACAGGGCAGATTAATGAAGGGATGTGCTCAGTGGGAAGGGGCTCAAGGTAGCTGAGGCAGTGGTCTTGCAAAAGGTTTTGACAAGAATAAGGTACTAACTGCATCAGTGTGACACTTGATAAGGCTGCCCTTGAAGCAGGCAGTTCTTGCCAAGGCAGGATCTGAGGAGGCAGGGATCACATGGGAGGGAGCAGAAGGCATATACTCTATCAGAAAGGATTAAAAGTGACCCCCCCAGGTACCCTTTAAGTCCTAGGAAAAGCCTCCCAGCAACTTAGCATGGTGGGATTTCTCCTGACTGCTTGTAGAAGCTATCGAAGTTTGCTGGGTGGTGTGGATTATCAAAATTGACCCACTTGCTCTCTCTGATGCACAGTCACTGCTCCCGGTGGAAGGCAGGTATGTAGTAGCATCATCAGTATCACTGAAGCAGTGTGCTGTACCTATATTCAGGTGTTTACCCTGCCAGTATTGATCATGGCTTCCTGTAAGCCCACCTCCAGCTCCCATGAGAACTAGGCTACCTTTGGCCTTAATACTGACTTGTTCAAATGCCCACAGATGCGATATTCAAGAAAGGCATAAAGAGTAAGCAAAACAAAAAATTATCACTAAAAAAAAGTAAAGCAGACAGCCAAATGGATTAAGTCACTTTCCCTTTGGTTTTCCATATCAGAGAGGTCAGCTTTGAGTTGTCACCTGTGATCAAAGGAGATAGGGCTGGGTGTTACGCAGATCCTGAATGTCTACCTGTAAGCCAGCAGCCTCAGCCAGGTGCCAGGATCAAACCAGGTGCTTGGTGATGGGTAGAGAGTGATTCTCAAGTGTTCCAGCCACGTTCCCTGCCCAGGAATTTAGCACAGGCCAAAGAGAGGAGAGAGTGACAAAGTACAGAAACCTGATGTTCACTGCAGGCAAGGAATAACAGATAGTAGTAGATTCCAAGAAGAGTCTCCCAGGAATCATGTCCCCCTAAACCTCAAAGAAAAAAAGTGGGACCCCCTGACATATACTAGAGTTCTGACTCAAGCCTATGAGAAGGCTGACCACTCTTTCCTGAGCTCCCTGCTCAGGCTGTGTCCAGGACCCAAGCGGAAGGCAGAACCTCTCAGTGCTCAAAGTTGGAGAGCAAAGCCAGGTAGAGAATGACATTTTCAAAAGAGTTCACACTGGACCAAGGAGCAAGTGTTTCTGAGCAGGTGCCAAGGGGCAGCTAGGGGCTGGAGATAAAGTTCTGAGTCTCGGGGCTTAAAAGCAAGTGAAGGAGAAAACAACAAAATGACACTGAGAATTGCATCATGTTAGCTGTGGCCTTTGTAAGAGTGCCTCAGAAACAGCCAGTCACAATGCAGGGTTTTTGATTTCACAACTTCCAGCCAGAATGTCAGTATCCACTAAAAGCCTTTGATTGTGGGTCTCAGGGAAGCATTTGCTGTGATAATGGGTATTCGGACATTTCAATTAATGACTGGCTCCCATGCTGTGCCTAATCCCCATTCTCAAATAAAAGCAGGTGAATTTCTTATCTTCCGGTGGGAAGAGGCAGTGAGGAAGTGACTGGTTTGTGACTGTTTATTCTTTCTCCATTCAGCTGCTTGTGACAGTACAGACCAAGTGAAAAGACTGTTTTCATTGCCTCCCAATTACCCACATTTATATTGTTGAATTTTTGGATCCCCACTCATCTTGTTATCTTGTTTAGTCCATTCTGACTATGAGATATCTCATTACTTATAGGTAAGAGTAAGAGAATGTAATAGCACTTCAACAATATATATTTATAACCAAGTGCCCCCATTTTTTTCTAAGAAAAAATGAATGAGTTACTTTTTAAAAAATTATTGTCTCTTCGTTTCTCCTTTCCCCTTTCCACCTTTTCCCTGCTTCCTACTTAGCCCTTTAGAAATGCAAATACATCCTTTCGCCTCACCTTCACCAGTTATTCCCTACAGCGCAAGTTCATCTAACTCTGCTCCAAGAGAGATCTCTCCTCTGGAGTTGACAGTCGATTTGCAGAACAAAGCATGCCTACCATGGAACTCTCATCCTCCAGGGCGTTGCCGCAGGACTCTCACCCACCAGGAAGGCATGTTGAAAGCATGCCCACTTGGCCACTTTTATAACTTATTTCTTCCCAGGAAGGTGCCAGCTCAACTGCCCAATAGTTAAGGCAACAAGCTAGCATGGGGACATCCTGTCCTTGCTCGCTTCCTCCTCTGTCTTATAAAAGTGCCCACTTTCTGCTCCAAAAGCAAAGTGGCACATTTAAAGGCAGGACATCTGCGCCTCTTCCCCAAAGCTAGCTTCAGAGTAAATCACTTTCTTTTATCCCATACTTTGCTCTTGTTCATTGGACTCTGCATGCAGCAAGCAACTAACCTGCTGTTCAGTTACATAGTCAATGTGGACTGTCAGGCACAGCACTAGGTATGGGTGTGAGCAAGACAGGCAGTTCCCTACCACTAGGAATTCATAGGCCAGAGGCAAAGACAGGCATGAAATAAGTAATAAGAATACCAGTCGTATAGAAAGCATAAGATGTATGGAGCAGCATTTGGAAGGATAATTAATATTAATCTAACTTTTATCGTTCCACTTTGGCTTTTAAAAAAGAAAGAGAAAAGGAATCAAAGAAGGAAGGAAGGGAGAGAAGGAGGAAAGGAAGAAGACAGGTGAAAAAATTTTAAGACAGGCATAAGGATAAGTGGCAATTGGCACCTGACATTAGTGACAAAGAGGTACTAGGGAGTGGTGAGGACTGTGGCAAACCTAAAGCTCATCCCAGGTCTAAAGGAAATTCCTCTAACTAATTGCTTCCAAGTACAATGGCAGAACGGTTATTTCCAGATCTTCCATTAAGAAAAAAAAAAAAAAAACCCTCAAATTCTGACTTGTTTTAGGTGAACTCTCCTGAATTATAAATGTTGACTGATATTTAAAAATTAATAAATTATATGCAGGCCAAACCAAACACCTCAGCAGGTGGAAATCAACCCTTCAGGAGCCAATTTGCGATCCTTGCTTTAAATGCTCTTGTGGAAGGTTATGGATCTCTGAGTGTGGTGCCAGACAGATCCCATATTTCAGACCCTGCTCTTTCTCCACAGCACGATAATGCCTCACACCAATTTCACATTCTTGTGTGTTTCTGCATACAAACTGATTTAGCATTTTACCTTGCTTTTGCTAAGTCAGAAAACTGTCTTTTGGGTAGGACATTGGACCAAATAACTTCAAAGGTCGCTTCTGAATCTCATTGATAACCCATATCTTGAAATTAGGAGAATAACGACAGAACAACAAGGATAGAGCCAAGAATGCATGAAGTGCTTCATTTCCAATGAGTTCATTTGTGTTATCTGCTTTGAATTACTCGCAGTATTGTTACAGCAGTTAGTTAGCCAGTCTATGAGGAGGGCAAGAAAGGGCTCCCCCCATACCCCCACCAGGAAAGTCTGGTGACCATCAGGTCCTAGTCAGGTAGTTGTTAACTCTCTCTCTAAAATAATAATTGGTGACAGCCAGCACCAGAGAAAGGCAGTCTCCCTATACAGATTAAAAAAACACCTATAACTGGTGATTGGTAGCTCTCAGGAGCTGGGCGAGTGAGCTCAGGCATGAGCATTAAGAGACAAAATGGCCTCACTTGTCCTTCTGGGGGCACTCCCACCAGAAAAGGGAAGAAAGCCTCAGGTGCGCATGAGTAAAACTTCTCAAACACACTGCGCATGCTCGCTTCCCAAGCGCAAGGAGGGCATCGCACATGCAGGAAGCCCACCCTAAGGGAAGAATCATGGGAAAAGGGACGCAATTCTCTGGAAGTAAGCCAGTATATAAAACTTCAAGTCAGAAGGTCAAACGCTGCACTTGACCTCCAAAGTGCCTGCTTGGATCTCTTCCAAGTGTACTCTTTTCCTTCCCTGCTCTAAAGCTTTTTAATAAACTTCCACTCCTGCGCTGAAACTTGCCTTGATCTCTTTTCCGCCTTATGCCCCTCAGTCAAATTCTTTCTTCTGACAAGGCAAGAATTGAGGTTGCTGGAAACCTGTATGGATTGTCACCAGTAATCAATAAAATTATTGAACCTTAATAATATTCAGTCATTTTATTTATGTAGGAAAAATTACCACCTGTTTGTCTTCCCATCCACTTTTTCTTGATGCTAGTGCTAGAGATTATAGACTTCCCTGATAACAAAGGGCATTTTAATTTTCTGACCAACCATAAATGTCACCCATAGGGTGAACATGTGCAAAACTGGAGAGGGTGTGTGCCCAGAGCACCATGTCTACCATGTGTCGGGGGTGGGCTCTGAAGTGGTCATAGATTTTTCAGAAATTTATCATTTAGCCAGAGAGAGAAAGGATCTTCAGATGAAAATGTTAGCAGAAAACCCAGTGCTCACTTGGGGACAAATAAAGCTGGGAGAGAGATGAGAGGTGCTGTGGAGGTGGAGTATTTTTCATAGCAAAGGTGGATTGAGCTGGGCCCCTGGGGAGGTGAGTCATATTTGAAAATGCTGAGGGGAGGAAAGCAGGTGACAATACAAGGCATTTCCCTTTTCTGATTTTTAGGTTTTAACTCCATTTGGCAGCCTGAGAGAATGCAGTCGGGGAAAAGTGTGGGAAAGACACTGAAGGGCAGTAAAGGAGAACCCAGGACAACCCAGTCCCAACCTTGTTTTCCACTCTCGGCCTCAGGCCCCAAGACCCTGGGGCTGGGATACAAACCATGCAGTACCTGGGTAGCAAACAGCAGTGTAAGGCAAACAGAATGAGGGCCTCTGCTCTTTGTGTCCCTGCTCCCTGATTTACATATCTCTGGGCTGCAAACAGAAGCCCCAGGTCCACAGTGCAAGGCTTTGAAGGCTTCCCTCAGGCACCCTCTGCGAGAGGACCCTGCTGGCTGGACTTGGCCCCCAGCCATGGGCAGGCCACCAAGCAGAGGGGAGACCTGGGAAGGCAGAGGATGCCTGGAAGCCCCAGTCCCTCCTCCTATTTGCCTGAAGGTCTGGAGGGCACTTTCCTGAACCAGTACAGGCAAAACAATGAAAGTCATCTGCAGGCAGAGGCAGCACAGCGGGGTGTGCGGAGAGTCACAATGGGGAGGCGGAGTGGGGGAAGAAACACAGAGAAGGCTGGAGGGAGAGCCCATTTGGAAATAAGGAGAAGGCTTTGAACTTGCAGATCTCTCCAACTGAGGCAAAACCCACACTGAACCAGCCCCAGCTGGGTGCTGCAGGAGCCTATGAATACATTTGACAGGGAGAATGAGATGACAGTTCCCCATTCTTTATGCATTCACCCCAAGGTGCTGCTGGGCATCTGTTCCATAATTAACCAGACTCTCCCCTCCACCACCCCCCTGCTTCCCCTTCACCTCCTCCTGTGGCTGCTCAGACATTTGCCATAATTATTTCCCCACCCCACTTTTCTAAGAGCCCTCTGGAAGGAGTTTGCTGTCTGGCTCTTTTTTCTTCCTCTGTCTCCCCAGTTCTGGGCAGGGTGACAGCCATCCTTGGCTGAAGGGGTTTGTGAGCATCCCACTTCACAGAAGCCGCTGCGGTAGCCCATCCTCCTCACCCCAGCCAACCGGTGGAACATCTGTTCTCCCCTCAGTGAGACTCAGTGGGGCAGGAAGGCGGAAGGGCATAGCAGGGTATCCGGGAGGGCCATTTTCCATCAACATGTGATCTCTTATCTCCCCTCCCCCATGATCTGATATGAAAATCACATCAGTAGTGAAAACTGATGGCACTACATGGCACATAGAAAATCCTAAAAATTTCTTTCCAATAACAATATTATATTATGAATGACAATAATATATATTTTAGATGGAAGATCACAGAAAGTTGTCTCGTTATTGTTTATTCTCAGCCTCTGCGGCCACATGTAACACATACTGGGCATTCAATACATAATCATTGAAGACATGGATCATGGCTTTATCAAATACTTTACAAAAGTTGTCTCTACACACGCTACTCATGAGAAAAAGGTAACAGAATCTAGACTTTAAGGAGAAGAAAATTGAGGCACAGAGAGGCTGAGCAACTTCCCCAAGGTCACACAGTTAGTAAGAGACTAAGTCAGGACTTGAACACAGACCTATGACACCATGCCCATGGTTTCTCTGTTATGCCATGCTACCAGGCCACTTCCCTGCATGAAACACTTCAGGAGGTCCCTGATAATGGATTTGCTGTTTCCTCTAGCTATAGTGTCATTTTACTAACTCCCACTCATGGCTCAACTTCAAAGACTCAGTGAAGACATCTACTGATATGTCTTTTATTGATGAATATTTTATTAGCATGAATCATATTTTGTTTAACTCAATATCACTATTGCATATCACAAATACTTAGTACATGGTAGATACTCAATAAATGTTTTTGAATTTCCATTTTACAGATAATACTCCTGAGATTCAGAGATGGGACTAACTTATTCAGGACCACACAGCTAGACTATGTAAAAACTACAATTTAAATGTAGAGCTTCTGACTATGAGTGTAGGAGGCTTTCCAGTAACCTGTCAACCACTGAGCTACATGGTATATAATTTCATTTTATATTTACATATGAAGCTCTGTAATTGTGGTGATTTCTATTTTTTTCTGACAGCTTCTTAATATATGAACAACTAATAATCATCAACTCGAGTTATTTCAGTTTTTTTATTATAATAAAATAATACAAGTTGATTAGAATATTAGAGAATGATGAGAAAAAATTAAAATGATAATCTCAAACATTTAAAATTAAGTATTTTCCTGCAGTCTGTTTATGCCTTTTTAAATAATTGAGATCTTAGTCTTTACATGACTTGGAATCCTGCTTTTTGAAAACTAAATATTACAACATAAACATTTCCCTATTTACTTCAATAATTTTCCTATTTACTACTTAAAATCATCATTTAATATGCTTTCATAATCATTTTTAATGACTAAAATATATCCACCATATGGAATGTCAATGAATCATTGTCCCACAATTGCTGGACAATTTATGACTCATAAAAATTCATAGTACAGGCCAGGCAGGGTGGCTCATGCCTGTAATCGCAGCACTTTGAGAGGCCGAGGCAGGCGGACCACAAGGTCAGGAGTTTGAGATCAGCCTGGCCAATATGGTGAAACCGTGTCTCTACTAAAAGTACAAAAATTAGCTGGACATGGTGGTGTGTGCCTGTAGTCCCAGCTACTGGGGAGGCTGAGGCAGAAGAATCGCTTGAACCGGGGAGGCAGAGGTTGCAGTAAGCTGAGATCACACCACTGCACTCCAGCCTGGGTAACAGAGTAAGACTTTGTCTCAAAAAAAAAAATCATAGTACAAAGCACATTGGTTTTTTTTCTGAATTTCAGAACACTTTTTGAAATAGTTTTCTAGAAGAGAAATTATTGAGTCAATGGGTATGAACATTTTCAAGGCTCTTAACATAGATTGACAAATTGCTTTCCAAATGAATTGTACTAATTTTTATTCCTATTAACAGTAATTTGGATATTCCCATCACTTTAAATATGCTACTTTCTTTAAAATATACACACTTAATCACAATGCTTTGAATGGCAATATGAAAGAAATTTTAGAGGTGATTTAGCCAGCATCTTCTACTCCCTCTTTATACATTAGACAACCAAGGTCCAGACATTCAATCGTGTGTTCAAAGTCACAGGAACATGGAGGGATGAGCTGAGCAAGAAGCAGCTCTTCTGACCCCCCGCTTCTCTGCACTATCTCCCAGGGATCTGAAAATCATTCTGAGCCTATTTATTTGCTCAACAGAAGTGTTGCAGAGTTGCCATCACCTGACGTCTTAATTTGGATTCTGCCTTCAAGGGAAGCAGCTTTAGAAATATCTGGACCAGGCAAGTAACAAATTTCCCTGCCATGGTGAGAAAAGGGTATTTCCTGATAACACTCTTCTATCTGCCAGGGTTCTGCAGGGAACCTTGTATCTGCTTATCACTCCTTGCTGGCTCAGGCTTCTGGAACTCTGTTAGCCCTGCTTGACATGCACCTTGGCAGCTTTCACTGCATCCTTCCTGTGAGCTTCTGCTTTCCCTGTCCCTGCTCAGCACGATGGCAGCCTACCTCATTTTCAACCTCAGGCCAAGCAGAAGTGTTGTTCCTGCCCATCTGCCATGTTGGCCAAATTTCCCCGATTGCTAAGTAATTCCAGGCTCTTCTCAGAAGGGCTGAGTGAGCTGCAAGTTAAGCCTCTACTCGAGTCTTTGCCTGGTTCTCAGTCATTATCAGAGCTAGAGTGGGGTATGCAGATACCGCTTCCTCCACCAGGGGCCACACACCCAGTTTGGGCTGGGTGCTCACTCAAAATATAGCCTGCACAGTTCTGTGGAAGCAGAATGCAGACATCACCAACATAGCATCGCAGGTGACTTCAATACCTAGCCTCTTCCTTCTAAACCATGTTATGCCATGGCCATGAAAACCCTTCTAAAATATTGCTCACATCAACTTGTCTCTGCTTAGAAACCTATCCATTACTACAACTCAAAAACAGCTAGTTTGGCTTTTAACTGCCTTCCTATATATAACATTTGTCTTCCACTAGTTACTCCTAGTTCATTGTGTGTCAGCCTAGAGAGAAAAGGCATACAAAGAAAGGGGGACAAGCCGAATGAAAGGAGACAGTTACAGGAGAAGATACGATTCAGCCTGGTTGTAGAACGATTTAGCCTGGTTGTAGAAGAAAGTATGTTCTGGGGATAGTAAGGGGGTGGGTGCTGTCTACTTCGCCTAAAATGTTCTTTCCCATCCTCTCCCTGGTGGACCACTCATTCTTCACAGCCCAGTTCATATGCCACCTCTGAAGCTTTCCATAATCT
Organism: Ateles fusciceps; assembly: GCA_036589455.1. Taxonomy (NCBI): domain Eukaryota; kingdom Metazoa; phylum Chordata; class Mammalia; order Primates; family Atelidae; genus Ateles; species Ateles fusciceps. The sequence goes on along the minus strand of JAZHEH010001241.1, from coordinate 4,556,004 downwards.
ACCCTGCTTCCAAACTTCAATTGCTTTCCTGACTAGTCCCAAATCTCTTAGTCCATACCTCTGCTATGCCATTTTGCACATCAAAATAACACATTTTGTAAATGCCTTACTCCTGCACAACTAAATATGCATACTATTTGTTTTAACATGGGCCTATGTCTGTTACTCTTTTTTATCCCCCAGTGTCTAGTATCTCTTTCAATGGGTGGATGACCAGAACATGTGTTAAAATAATGAAAACAATATGTAAGTCAGGATTATTGCTGGATGGAATAAATGAAAGAGTGAATGAATGAATGAGTCATAGAGTTATGACTTGAAAAGAGTTGCTTGAGGAATTCTCCAGGTATTTGTTGTAATTGTGCTACCTGGGATGGACACGCACACTGGTAACATATGTTGGCACTTTTAAAAATCAGGATATGGGCATGCAGCCGTGTGACTGGTTGCTTTGCAGAACATTAAACATGGACTATAATAAAAATTTATCAATAAATAAGCTTGATAGTTTTTTAGAAGAGCACTGAGACTAAAATTTCAACACATAAGCTCTACAGCCAGAATATTCTACCTACCCCTGGCCAGCTAGAAGCAATTATCTTTTTTTTTTTCCATAGCACAGCACACATCATGAACCACAGGTTGTCACTTCTAGGCATCTGTGATGTTCTCTAACCAGTCTCATATCTATTAAGGAGAGGACAGTTTGAGTACAGAGCTAATCATTCAGTAGCCAGGAGAAAATTCAGGGATTCAGGTTCCATACATCTCTTGACCTGATCTCTAGATTATTTGCCACCACTAAAAACATCCATGGCAGAATTATGTCTGGTCAGGCATTTGAAGAAGCCTTTGTACACTCTAATTTAAGGATCTTTGGGAAAATAAGACACTGTCATTTAACACAATCTTTAAATCGCATGGAGTCATTCTTGCGAAGTGGCCTAAGGGTTGCTGGTAGAACATCAGTCAATTTTTGCCCTTTTCTTCTTTTAGATGCATGTCTAAGCTTTGTAATTGAATCTATATATGGCTCTGGGGTATTTTTAAAATCTAGAGGTTGGAAATACTTATTGGAAGAGGCTGGCTTACAGGTTGGGGGCTTGGCATTGGCAGCAGCTAAGGACTCCGAGAATATGGCAGAATTAGGGTTGGCCAGAAGCAGAGGGAATGTGGAAAGGCCAGGTTTGGCTTAAGAGCCTAGCGTCAGCTGCTATAACCTGGCAAAGGGATAAGTAATTTTTTCACAGCCAGCAGTAAAATGAAACTTATGGGAACAATAAAGTAAATGCTCTGTCTAGCCAGTAAGTCAAATTAGAGAAGATTAGATTTTCCGACCATGCCTGAAAATCAAGGTAGCTTGGTGGTCTAAGGATAGCCAGGAAATTAATACTATTTCAGGTTCTGAGTTAATGATATACATCAAAGATTAGCCAATGATGGCCCCAGGTCAAATCCAACCCACTCCATATGTGTAGGCTCCCCCAGGGAGGAATGGGTTTTTTGTTTGTTTGTTTGTTTGTTTGTTGTTTTTCTGAGATGGAGTCTTGCCCTGTCACCCAGGCTGAAGTGCAATGGCACAATCTGAGCTCACTGCAACCACTGCCTCCTGGGTTCAAGCGATTCTCCTGCCTCAGCCTCCCAAGTATCTGGAATTACAGGCACGCCACCACACCTGGCTAATTTTATTTTGTATCTTTAGTAGAGGCATGGTTTCACCATATTAGCCAGGCTGGTCTCAAACTGTTTCCTGACCTCATGATCTGCCCGCCTCAGCCACCCAAAGTGCTGGGATTACAGGCGTAAGCCACTGCACCCGGCCTTTGATTTTTACATTTTTAAATAATTGAAAAGAAAAATCAAAGGAAGAATACTATGTTGTGACACATAAAAATCATTTGAAATTTGGATTTTAGTATCTACAGATAAGGTTTTCTTGAAATTCAGTCACACTTATTTGTTTATGTAGTGTCTAAAGCAGCTGCTTTTGGGCCACAGTGGAAGTTAAGTGGCTGCAGAAAGAGAGCACGTAGTTTGAAAAGCCTAAAATATTTATTTACTATCTGGCCCTTTTCAGAAATAGTTTGCTGACTTCTTAGATCCACGGTCAAATTAGATTAGCTCAGGGCCCATTCCTGATGTGGTAAAGGCAACCTGTAACACAGCACAAGGAACAAAGCTTCAAGTGAGAAAAGAATTTAGACGATCCCTGGTCCAGCCTCCTAGTCCGTAGAATGTCTGCAAGAGCCACCCAGGCATGGGGACTAACAATTCCAAGAATCCCAACTCATTATCAAACACCTTGACTCTACCTATTAAGGAAAAATGTTTCTGAGGTTGAACTAAGACAATTCCTACCCTCATCCCAGTGTGGGCTTTTTATCTATAAATGTTTTCTACACCAAAAGGGCATTAATCACAGTCCTTCTTGGTCAAAACAGTGGACTCCTACCCCATTCCATGGGTTAGCACTTTATATCTGAAGGAGCTTTCATATTCATTGTCTGATTCTTCCTTAAAACATCTTCCCAGGAGCAGGGCTGCATAAATTATCCCTGGTACAGACAAAAAATCTAAAGGTTGATGTTATGGACTGATATTCTGTTTCCCCAGAGCACATCTAAATGTTGAAGCTTTAATTCCCAATGTTACTTACTGTATTTGGAATGGGACCTTTAGAGAGGTAATTAAGGTTAAATGAGGTCATAATGGCAAGGCCTTAATTCAATAGTACTGGTGTTTTTATAGGAAAAAGGAAGAGACACTTGTAGGGCTCCTCTGACCCGGGCAGACAAAAGGCCGTATGAAGACCTAGGGAGAAGGCACCATCTACAAGCCTGGAAGAGAACCTTCATCAGAAACCAACCGTGATGGTACCTTAATCTTGGACTTCTGGCTTACAGTCCTGTGAGAAAATAAGTGTCTGTGTTTAAGCCATCCAGTCTGTGCCATTTTCTCAGGGCAGCCCTCACAGACTAATACAAACACAAGGTTAAATAACACGTTCAAAATGAGGCAGCTTACCAGCAGCAGAACAGAAACTAGTCACTCACTCCAAAAATATTTATTAAGCACCTACTAAGTGCAAGGAGTCTTCTGTGGGAGACAAGAATTACTCAAAGAACCAAACCAATACAAATTTTAAAAAGAGTTACCACAGAGAGATGCTTGGTGCGATGAGCTGTAAACAACATGAACTGATTTCCCCAGGTTGGTGAAGGAGGCTACCCTAAGACACAGGTGAACTAAGATCTAAGTTATTAACTGAAGGAGAAGAAGAGTGAACTTCCAGAGAGAGGACATGCGCAAAGACTCTACCGTAGCCAGAAGCACATGGTGTTCAAGGAAATGAGAGGCCATTGTGGATGGAGTAGAAAGATGTGAGAGTAGCATAAGATGAGGTGCAAAGGCAAGAATGGGCCAGACTTCTCTGTGGCCTTGTCAGCCAATGTTAAGTGAATGTGTCTTTATTTTCAGAGCATTTGGAAGTGTTAAAGTACTTTCAGACATGAGAATGACTCTTTCACAGCTTCTCATTAGAAATACAAAACTCTGGCTGCCATGTGGAAAACAAGAGGTTGGAGAAAGTCAAGGGGGCTACAGGAAGACCAATTAAAAGACGACTACAGTAGCTAAAATGAGGGATGCAGGGAGCTTGGACCACTAAAGTTGCTTTAAAGACGTAGAGGAGGAAATGGTTATGAGACCTATTTATGTGGTAAAAACATAAGGACTTTTGATTGATGGAGGATGGGTCAAGAGGAAGATGTCAAGTGTGACCTCTTGATCCCTGTACATTTATTAGAATGGAAGAGATGATGGTAACATTTACTAAGCTGTGACATAGTACAAGAAGATGTTGATCCCTCAGCCGAACACCAATGAGTACAGGCCTGTAGCTAATGATATTGGGCACACTGACTTGTTGCGACAAGAGAGAATGCACACCGCTGGGGAAGCACAGAAGATCTAGAAGGAGACTCTTACAAGGGACTTACTATAGAATTCAGGCTTCTGTTAGGTGATTTGGAGATGATCTAAGGAAATGGGAGTTTGCTCTGCTTTGGATGCTCTCAGGAAGCAGAGATACTTCTGTAATTGGGTATCTTCATAATCTTACCCAGATGGCTGAATGAAGCTGAAGGTGTGATTGGTAATGAAAAAACAGGCCTGTGGTATCGGGAGGAGGTGATGTTTGCTCATTTTTGTGTTGAGGATGACTATGCTTTTGGATCCTGTTTTTTCCGTCCTAGTGTCCTTACCCTGATGTTGGTGTGCTTTGAAATCGTTTATGTGCCACAGGAGAACACGACAGCCTAGCTGTAAATGACAGGAAGTGTCTAGAAATGTGATAGCCTAATGGATAAGACCAGGTGAGTTCCTTGCCATCAGAAGGGTACTTTTCTCATTCTCAGGCCTCGCTTTTGGCCAAGGGGCAGATAAGGTTAAACTGCAAGATATTCATCTGGAACGTTCATGTTTCACCATTGCTGAGTTTTTGCTGGTTAGGTGGTTGTACCACCCACGTGGCCCATACCTCACAGGCATGGGACCAGGTTTGTCTCTCCCCTCTTCCCTTTGTTGAAGGACAAGTTGCTTATCATCTACAAGACAATGCCTGCACAGTAGCATTTACGACTCTGAGCAAGATACATCAGCCCACTGCAAGAAAGGCAATTACCAGAAACAGAAACAAAAATGGTTATTAGTTTTTGTAATAGGCCCTGAAGACAGGGACCTAGATTATCAAACCCAGGCAATGAAAACATGTCCCAAATTCCAAATGGTCTCTTCTAGAGATCCAAGGGGCATTTTTTAGCCTAATTATAGACGGTTTTCCTAGGTACAACTAAAAGTGTTTGCTACAGCATAAATTTCCTCTTGGCTGGCTAAGAGGAAATTAAGACCTATGTGATTATTCATGACATCAGCTAATGAATCTAAATGTAAACTGTTTAGTTGGGCTTCCAGAGTAGAAGTTGTATCATTCATGATATCCTATAGGGTCGTAGATAAGTTCAAGATCACCCTTTCTACTTATATTATTCCTACTGGGTATTTATCACAACAGGAATAAGACTTATTTTTCCTCTCTCCAATTGGGAAGATTCCTTAAGTGGAGTTTCAACAATTTCTCAAAAGCAAGCAGTTGTGTCACTGAGAACAAACAGACCACTGTAGCAAGGAGAGCCCCAGTATTCTTTCCATTCCTCAAGAGTAGGTTTTGCCAATCAGAGTGTCATTACTTCAGCAGTGACATTGTATTGAAGTGGGGTCAATGTTCAACTTTTATAAGACCAAAGTTTGAGATGAATTATGTGAGGGGGAATTTAAGTATTAGAATGGACCTGTAGGAGGAAATCTACCTTGTGAAGTTGCTAAAGGAACAATCATTAAATTTTTGGCAGTAATCAGGTCTATTGAGAGCAGTAGCTGTGGTCTGAGAAAAACACCAGAGCAGTTTGATTTTTCTTAAATAGTAGCAGACCACAGGGAGTCAAAAGAAGCAGGATGAAAATAAGGGATATTATGCCAGTAAAGCTTTTTAGTCAGCTAATAGAGGGGGTCAAAGCACAATAATAGGCAAGATGAGTGGCAGAGAAAAGGGGGAAGGAGAGGGTGCTGAGAGTCGCAAAGTCAATCTTGGTGCCTCATCCTGATGGAAGCTGTCCACCTCTGCAGGCAGCAGCTTGTTCTGTCAACGTGGCTTAAGGATATGTTGAGTTTAAACTGCTTTGAGACATCCAAGACAGCAAACCAAGCAGCAACTGAACATATAAGTTAGAAGGTTAAAACAAAGAGCTCTAAGGTGGAAAAAGAAGTTTGTAGCTCATCTCCCTACAGATTCTTCATGGAGCCATGTGAGCCCCCTAAGAGACAGTCTCAAGAGAGAAGAGAAGAGGATTCAATTCTGCCAGCCTCCATGCTCTTTGTCCCACCATGCTGCTTCTAGACCCACTATAGATTTCCTTCTGGCTTTGGCCAGGTGAACCACCCAATGCCATCTACCCTGAGCATACACAGAGGGTTGCTGTTTCTAGAAGTCAGGGTCCTCCCTTGACACCATCCTTCTACACTCCCTTTATTGGCTGAGTAACAAAGATTGGGTGAGAGAGAGTGGCAACAAAGAGAGGTACTCCTCTTTTCATGGGCATGGTCTAGAGAGTGTTTTCTATAACTGCCGGCTATGTCATCACTTAATCAGCATCGCCTGCAATGCTCCCAATTCTTTCCTACCTTACATCTACCCACGATAGAAAAGTCCATCATAATGTAGTTCCCTTTTCCTTGAAAATATATAGGGATATAAAAATTACAGTTGTTCCTCCATATTTAGGGGGATTGGTTCCAGAATCCTCCACCCTCCACCTCCAAAGATACCAAAATATGGGGGATGCTCAAGTCTCTGCTATAAAATGGTATAGTATTTGCATATAACCTATGCACATCTTCATGTATACCTAATACCTAATACAATGTAAATGCTCTGTAAGTTGCTATTATACTGTACTTTATTAATTTTTTTATTGTTGTACTATTGTTTTTATTGTGTTTTCCCAGATATTTTCAATTTATGGCTAGCAGCATCCATGGATGTAGAAACATGTATACAGAGGGTGACTGTGTATTTTATAAAAAGTTTTGTTCATTTCACTCTTATTTACTGAGCCAAAACTGTTGAAAGACAACAGACCAAAAATACTGAATATAAAAAACCACATGATAATCTCAATTGATGCAGAGAAGGCCTTTGACAAAATTCAACAGCCCTTTATGCTAAAAACTCTCAATAAACTAGGTATTGACAGAACGTATCTCAAAATGATAAAAGCTATTTACGACAAACCAACAGCGAATATCATACTGAATGGGCAAAAACTAGAAGCATTCCCTTTGAAATCTGGCACTAGACAAAGATATCCTCTCTACCACTCCTATTCAATATAGTACTGGAAGTTCTAGCCAGAGCAATCAGGCAAGAAAAAGAAATAAAGGGTATTCAAATAGGAAAGGAGGAAGTCAAATTGTCTCTATTTGCAGACGACATGATTGTATATCTAGAAGACCCCATCGTCTCAGCCCAAAATCTCCTGAAACTGATAAGCAACTTCAGCAAAGTCTCAGGATATAAAATCAATGTGCAAAAATCACAAGCATTCCTATACACCAATAACAGACTTAAAGACAGCCAAATCAAGAACCAACTGCCATTCACAATCGCTACAAAGAGAATAAAATACCTAGGAATACAACTAACAAGGAACGTAAAGGACCTCTTCAAGGAGAACTACAAACCACTGCTCAATGAAATAAGAGAGGACACAAACAGATGGAGAAAGATTCCATGTTCATGGCTAGGAAGAATCAATATTGTCAAAATGGCCATACTGCCCAAAGTAATTTACAGATTCAATGCTATCCCTATCAAGCTACCAATGACCTTCTTCGAAGAACTGGAAAAAACCACCTTAAACTTCATATGGAACCAAAAGAGACCCCTCATAGCCAAGTCAATTCTAAGCAAAAAGAACAAAGCTGGAGGCATCACACTCCCGGACTTCAAACTATACTACAAAGCTACAGTAATCAAAACAGCATGGTACTGGTACCAAAACAGAGATATAGACCAATGGAACAGAACAGAGGCCTCTGACGCAACACAACACATCTACAACCGCCCGATCTTTGACAAACCTGACAAAAACAAACAATGTGGAAGCGAGTCCCTGTTTAATAAATGGTGTTGGGAAAACTGGCTAGCCATGTGCAGAAAGCAGAAACTTGGACCCCTTCCTGACACCTTACACTAAAATTAACTCCAGATGGATTAAAGACTTAAACATAAGACCTAACACCATAAAAACCCTAGAAGAAAATCTAGGCAAAACCATTCAGGACATAGGCGTAGGCAAGGACTTCATGACCAAAACACCAAAAGCAGTGGCAACAAAAGCCAAAATAGACAAATGGGACCTAATCAAACTCCACAGCTTCTGCACAGCAAAAGAAACACTCATTAGAGTGAATCGGCAACCAACAGAATGGGAAAAAATTTTTGCAGTCTACCCATCTGACAAAGGGCTGATAACCAGAATCTACAAAGAACTGAAACAGATTTACAAGAAAAAAACAAACAAGCCCATTCAAAAGTGGGCGAAGGATATGAACAGACACTTTACAAAAGAAGACATACATGAAGCCAACAAACATATGAAAAAATGTTCATCATCACTGGTCATTAGAGAAATGCAAATCAAAACTACATTGAGATACCATCTCACGCCAGTTATAATGGCGATCATTAAAAAGTCTGAAGACAACAGATGCTGGAGAGGATGTGGAGAAATAGGAACGCTTTTACACTGTTGGTGGGAGTGTAAATTAGTTCAACCATTGTGGAAGACAGTGTGGCGATCCTCAAGGACCTAGAAATAGAAATTCCATTTGATCCAGCAATCCCATTACTGGGTATATATCCAAAAGACTATAAATCATTCTACGATAAGGACACATGCACACGAATGTTCATTGCAGCACAGTTTACAATAGCAAAGACCTGGAACCAACCCAAATGCCCATCGATGATAGAATGGACAGGGAAAATGTGGCACATATACACCATGGAATATTATGCAGTCATCAAAAACGATGAGTTTGTGTCCTTTGTAGGGACATGGATGAACCTGGAAACCATCATTCTCAGCAAACTGACACAAGAACAGAAAATCAAACACCGCATGTTCTCACTCATAGGCGGGTGTTGAACAATGCGAACACATGGACACAGGGAGGGGAGTATCACACACTGGGGTCTGTCAGGAGGAAAAGGGGAGGGATAGTGGGGGGGTGGGGGAGTTGGGGAGGGATAGCATGGGGAGAAATGCCAGATATAGGTGATGGGGAGGAAGGAAGCAAATCACACTGCTATGTGTGTACCTATGCAACAATCTTCCATGTTCTTCACATGTACCCCCAAACCTAAAATGCAATTAAAAAATATATTATAAATACTGAATATAAAACAACAAAATATAGTTTCTTATTTATTAAAGATAAATGATCAAGTTGAGCTTCTCATGAGTGAGATGGTTTTCTATTCCATGTAGAGAAAATGCAGACTGCATATCACGGCCTACACGTTCTCCATGATCTGACTTGGTTTCTCCCAGACTCACCCCTGACACACTCCTCCATATTCACTATGCTCAAGCCACATCACGCTTCTCTCAATTCCTTGACCTATTCCAGTGTTTTCTTTCCCATCTCCAGGTTTCACATGCCCCACCAGGAATACTCTTCCTCTAGCATTTACAGTGCTGATTCCTACTCATTTATTACCCCAACTCACATATCACTTCCCCCAAGGAGTGGACTCCCCCACCCAAATTAGTCCCTTCAACTCATTCTTCTGCATGTATTTCAGTTATCACAATCAGATCTGATCTATACCAATCTATAATCTATAACAATCTAAATATTGGGTGATAGATATAATCTACCTATCTATTGGGTGATTATATTATCACCCAATATTTACAAACTGTGTGAGCCAATTTGATCAAGGTCTGTCTCCTCTCTAACGATAAGCAAACTTTTTCTGTAAAGGGTCAGATAATAAATATCTTAGGCTCTGCATGCCATGCATTCTCTGTGGCAACTACGCAGCTCTGACACTGCGCAGTCACAGATAATATGAGCAACGCAGTCATAGATAATATATAAAATAATGACCATGACTATGTTCCAATAAAATGTTATCTACAAAAACAAGTAGCAGCAGTAGTTTTGGCCCATGGGTCATGGCTTGACAACCCCTCCTCTAGACTGACTATAACTTGATGTAAGCAGGGAGAATGTCTATTTTGTCACACTATGTTCTTGGTATCTAGCACAGGCTAAGTACTCAAACAAATACTATTGAAGACATGCATGAATTTGTTGTAGCAAATCCCTAGAACACTGCAAGAATGACTTTAAGATAATTCCTCTACCTTCCTTCCTGTCCTTCCCCAGTTAACTCTGAATACCCAAATCACAGCCATCTGTCTCACCCATTGTTTTGATCAGATTACTTCCCTGCTGAGGAGCTGAAGTTAATTCTATTGCATTGTGCATAAATTTTAATTATTTTAATCGCTTAGGAGAGCATTTGCTGTCATAGAAAGGAATTGGATCCTGAAGTCAAAGACGTGGCTTAGAATCTCAGTTTTACCATTTACAAGTTTTATGACCTTTGGGTTAAACTATACAGGAGATATTTAATTCGCATAATGGAAAATCCAGAGACACAGTGAAAATCAGAGTATTTAATCAAGAGCCTAAATGGTGTCATTAAAGGCTCTATGTCTTTAGGTCTCGTTTCTCTGTCTTCTGCAGTGTCAGTTTCATTGCCAGTTTGGCTTATCTTATAAGATCAAATGGCTGCATTGGTTTCATGCTTCACATCTGCATATTACACCAACCAGAGTATTGCAAAGAAACAGAGATGCTTCTTTCTGAGAACCTTCCAAACAGGCCTCTCTCTGTGGTTTTTTTCTGCTTAAATGGACCACTTGCCTATTATTTTACCACTCTCTGGGGCCAAGGGGAATGCCATGAGTGGCTTAGATATGGGTCACCAAAATCAGTCACTAAGGTGAAAGGCATTCGATTGTCCTGATTGGCATGGATCTTTCAAGGCCCAACCCTGACCCCAAGTGTTCAGTCCTTATAAGTGCATGGCCTTGCAACTAACAATCATTTCAAATTAGCTAACGGCTCTTGTTCACACTTCCTGTACATAAAATGGAAATGATACCAAATCTAAACTTGTTATGATAATTAAATGATTAAATGGAGTGATATACATACATGTGTATGTGTATTGCATGGTGCATGAAAGTTAACTATTTTAATCATTTAGAAAAGCATTTGCTGTCATAGAAAGAGATTGCATCCTAAAGTCAAAGACCTGGCTTGAAAGTCTCAGTTTTTATCATTTATAAAATCTATGACCTTTGGATTAAAATACACAGGAGATATTTAATTCATGTAATAGAAAGTCCAAAGACATAGTGCATTTCACAGCATTTAATCAAGAGCCGAAATGGTGTCATTAAAGGCTCTACGTCCTTAGGTGTTTTTTTTACTGCCTTTTGCATATATAACAATATATAGTGTTGGGAGGAGAGAGAGCAAGAGTAAGCAAGCTTGGTGCACAGTGGATATTGCATAAACATTGCTTTACTTTCTCGGCCCTCTTTCTCTCAAGGTGCTTCAAATGATGTCTACCCATTGTCTCCTGTCATTACCTAATAAGCCTGATTTATTTAACTGGACCCTGATTCACACTCTGGACATGAAAATCCTAAATGGTAATTAAGTGCATAGAAACTTTAAAACCAGCTAAAACAGCACTCTTCCTTCAAACCCATGACCTTTGTCACTTAGCGTCATCATTATTCCCAGTATCATCCTTATCACCACCAGCACTGGCATCAGCAGAAATCACCAATTAAGCAAGTTCTTTGACTTGACTGAGTCTGACTACAGCTATCCGTTTAATCCGGTGTTTTTGGAGGATTGGGAGGGGCTGGGCTAGCTTCTTTGGTAGCCCCTTGCCAGAGAGAGGAAAAGTCCTCAGGAACATAGTGTGCAAGCAAGAGAGGAAAGAACAGGGGGAAAAATGCTACATACTTGTAGATTGACTAGTAAAAATCCTGACATTGTAAAATGCTTATAAAGTCTTGGTTTACCTTCCAATAGAACATGAAAGTGTTATCTGGGAAGAAAAATTCTACTGTGGGCAGATGTATGGGAAGACATTTAGATGGCACATCTCAGGCTGTTACACCACTACCTACAACCTGCAGCTTCCCAGTAGGCACAGTCCCAGGCATCGACCTACCTCCTAGTAAATCAGCCTAGCTTAGCCCCTCCAAGTCTTGTTATAAAGCCATGGCCTGCTGTGTCCTTTCCTCTGGCTGTAGAGGAGGAGGGGGTGAGTGCAAGGAGGGGCTGTCAGTGCCAAGAAAAGCAGGCAATGGCCCCCTTGTTGAAGCTGGGCTGACTGAAGCTGTTTCAGTTCAGGATGAATTTTGCTAAAATTATCCCTATTGAAATTATATATTTCAGTTTAATGTTTCAAACCCCTGATTGATTGCTCAAGTTTGAGCTGTGATAACAGTGGTTGGTGCTCTTCAAGAGGTTGAAAATGCCAGCTCTTGGGAAAATGACAGTTCTTTGAAAAATAATCAGGTTCATGGCACATCTCTCTTCAACAGGAAGATTATCACTGGGTTCACAAAATTATCTATGATGGCCTTTTCCCCTCAGCACTCATGGTCCTTTACTACTAACTAGAGATCCTGTGAAAGAGAAGAGCCATTTCATTTTAACTTCCTGTTGATGCCCATTATTCTTTCACTATCCCTCTCACCACAAAGGATATTTCACTGGAAAATAAATTCCTTCTGTATGGTTTGAACATTTCTTTCCTGGAAAGCAGAGGATTGGGTTAGATGAACACCTGGTGATCCCATGTAACCTTGGAATTTTGTGAGTCTAGGATTTCTGGTCTGGAATTGTCAGAAATATATTGTATTATGCCATTTCTGCTACTTATGAAATTAATCAACATTGATGGCAAGAGCTACAGAGAAGGAAGACAAGCAATAATGGAGATGCTGCTGCTGCTATCATGGGGGTGAAGAATTCTTCCTTGGGGGGGTGGGAGGGCAGGTTTAAAGTGTAAGAATCATTTAAGTCTAAATTCCAAAGAACCTGCTGACCTTTGCGTCCTCTTATTGAAAGTTAGAAATAAAAAATTAAAAATCCACAAGGGTAGAAGTGATGGCATTAAGATAAGTGTGCCAGCTTTGAATAGTTGTAAAATAGGGCTTAGATCCAGGACCTCCAGCCCTAAGATAAGGATAATATGTTTTAAATCAATTAAAGATCCAATATTTTTTGGTCCCTAAAAAAAGCCATAGAAGTGATTATTTCTTGTAAGTTTCTAAGCTTTAGGCTTCTATCAACTCTTTAGAATAAAGTGAGCATTCACCCCCTCCAAACACGAAGTCTACAATCTATGTGACTGAGTTGACAATTACACATGGGGCCATTGGATGTATTTATAATTGGTTTGATATACAGCTCTTTGTTTCAAATACTAAAAGCAAGATGATTCTGGCACATGATAAGTAAGTACAAAGATAGTCTTATCTAGCCAAATGATGAAAATAAATTTAATAATAAAATCTCACCAGAAAAAAAACAACTGCTCATCTGAATCTAAAGGAAACTTGTCTTGCCATCTGCCGTTGTTAGCATTTTATATTGCCATATTTGCCTGCTCTCTTCCAGAGCCTAGCGCTGCTAAGCTCCTCATATTGAGTAAGCAACTAGGCAGAAGAACGGAGCGGTTGGAGGGATGGGAGTGAATACAAAGGCACTTCACTATCTCCAGACTCAGTGTGCCATTTTTATCAGCAGAGGAGATGTCAGCAGTGCAGATATCAAAGCTGGACTTCTCCAGGAAAGCTATTGTCATGGGACTGAAAGACAAAAAGTATCAAGGAAGTGAAGACGTACGTGAGCTCAGAGATCACAGGGGCCATCAGACAGAGTCACTTGGCTACACCAGTTTCCTACTGCCCTCCCCCACAAGTACCATGCAACAGGAAACTAGTTGGGTCTAAAGGCTGTGACAGAGGGTCTGCCCAGAGGGTCTGCATGAGGGCATTGTCAGCAAATGCACTTGAGCCATTTACAGACATTCCAAAGCCTGGGACGGTGTAGAAGTACATATGAGGAGAAACAGGATCTTCATAAATAAAGAATCAGACATGGTGGCGGGGGGCGGGGGTGTTATTTGATGTTCCCCTATAAAGAGAAGAGCTTAGGAAACAGGTAATTAAATGATTATGGGCCTACGTGGCTTGGTGGTTCCCATCCCACAAGCTTAGGGGACAGGGAAAGCGGAATTAAGGAGCTATGAGTAGAGGGCAGCATGCAAGTTTTATCCACCATTCCCCAGGGAGCCTGTTTGCTTGAACTGTGCTCCCTGATAAGAAGGAAGGAAAATTCTACTGTGAATTAGACTCAGTGCCCAAAGGAGCTGCAGTGTGGCCATATTTCTCAGAGGGAGAATAGCCAAGCTGTGGAAATGGCTCAGACCCTCCCCAAGAAAGATGGTTTGGACCCCTGTGGAGACACTCCATGATCTCCCTATGCAAAATAGAACTCTTGATGGGAACCGTGGCAGAAAACTTTCAATCAGAAAAAGCCTGATGGACTGCCATCTTTGGAGACTTAGCAGGGTCCACACAGGGCCAAAGCAGGGTTTCTCCAAGACCTGTGCTCAGCAGGAGCCTCAGTCAGCTGGAAGAACAGTTGAAGATAGGCTGGATGAGTCATGCCTGCATGTTCTGCACCTTTTCCTGACATACCACTGTGCCTGGAAGAACCACATGTTGATAACAAAAACTGATGAGATTGTGGGGAGATATTGGTCCGTGAGGGGATAGGCTAGTAGTTGGCACAGCTCCATCCAGATGGTTATTATACAAAGATAGACCCTGATGGCTGGGGTGGAAATTGGCCTGGAGCATGGAGATATGGTTCTTAAGGTTTTCATTTTGGTTTGGTTTTGGTTTTTGCTGAGAAAGAACATGGCGAAGAGGGTTCAGGTATATACATAAAATGAAAGCTGTCAGTCAACTTCTCCCCTCAAAGAAGAAATGCACAGAGTAGTGATTTGGCTTCAAATCTGGGGAGCTCACAGAAGCCTGAAGTCTGGGTGTGTGTGCTCAAGGTTAAGAACCCCTGCTCAGAGACATTTTTTGATAGAACAGATAAGGAGTTATATATATATATATATATATATATATATATATATATATATATATATAACACATACATATGTGTGTGTGTGTGTGTGTGTTATATATATATATATATATTCTCAATGATTCTCATATTACTGATGAAGAAATCAAGGTTCAGAGAGTTTAGAGAGCCCGTACAGAACTGCAGAACAAATAAGGAGAGGACCCAATCCTAAATGCAGGCAAGTTGACTTCAACACTTAGACATTTTTTTACATCACAGCACACAATCTTTCCTTTATAGGCCAACCTTGGATTACACAGAGAAATAAATTCACTCATAATTTTTTTAAAAACCAGTCTGACTATATATTGCCTTCAATAATCTAGAATAAAAGATTTATTCAGATGCAACAAAGAGAAAGAAATATAAAATATCATGTAAATGAACTGGCAACATGTAAAGCTTAGGCCAATGGGCAGAGGGCAACCAGAGAGGGACATCACCACACACTGTGGAACAGCTGGAGGGGCTTCCAAAGGGAAATGGTGGTTGAATCAGCTCTGAAACCCAGCAGAATCCTGAATTGACTCAACCTTATATAGAACCTTGGTTTAGGTAGACTAAAATCTTCTAAAAATTGACCTCAAAGATTACTTTTGATATGCAAGAATATTTATGGAAGGCAGAAAGGGGAATTCTTGAACAAAGAAAAGTTTCTCAGTTCATAATCCTCAATTCCTTGACAGCCTTTGATAAACAGTAGCTAATTTTATTGAGCACTTACTACCTGCCAGGTACTGGATTAATTCATTTAATCCTCAAAACATTTAATGGATGGGTATTATCACCATCCACATTTTAAAATGACATCAACTGGGTTGAGACAGAACAGATAGGAGTCCAGCACTGGTGGGCTCCTTCTAACTATAGTCCATGGTGACAAGTAGGTGTGGTTGAGAATTTGGGGAACCTAGCTTAGTATACCACATTGACAGGGCCAAAGGAAATCTAGAAAGATCATATGTGACAAACGACTTGGTATGCACCGGGGTGCATAAATCACCATGTTGTGAAAGTAAAGGTCATCAGATTATCTCCACTCAGAATCCCTCTGTTGTTACGAAATGTGAACCCCAAATATCTGAGACACTCTCAATTTAAAAGGTTTATTTTGCCAAGGTTGAGAAAGCCTGCTCGTGACACAGCCTCAGGAGGTCCTGACAACATGTGACCAAGGTGGTCAGGGCACAGCTTGATTTTACACACTTTAAGGAGACAAAAGACATCAGTCAATATATGTAAGATGTATACTGGTTCTGTCCAGAAAGGTGAGACAATTCAAAGCAGGGAGGGGCCTTCCAGGTCACAGGTAGGTGAGAGACAAATGGTTGCATTCTTTTGAGTTTCTGATTAGCCTTTCCAAAAGGGGCAATCAGATATACATCTGTCTCACTGAGCAGAGGGATGACTTTGAATAGAATGAGAGGTAGGCTTGCCCTAAGCAGTTCCCAGGTTCACCTTCCCTTTAGCGTGGTGATTTTGGGGCCCCAAGATTTATTTTTCTTTCACAATCCATATGTACATGACAACACATCTTGGAGAATGCTACACACCTCCAGTTCCGTAATAGGAGACAGGGCACATGTATAGGCAGCTCAGACAATGGCTCCAATGATTCAGCAAGATTCACCCCAAAATTGATGGTTGATGCTCAGCTACCTTTGTGGTCCAGTCTTCTACATGGTAATGACTCTAAATCTGTCACCTCAAAAAATGTTCATGTTTCTCAATGGAATGACATCAATCTACACTTTTTGGTCAACACTTTTCAGTGATTTTCTTTCGCTCATTTTCCATAGGCTTCTTTATCTCTAAGGATTTCTCAATTTTCTTTCAATATATCCTGGCTTACATACATAAAAATGCTAGTGCTGCTGACATTCTCAACTCCATGTTCACACATTCCAGTCCTTGCTGTGTTAACAATAAGAGCAAATGAAGTGCTGGATATGTGCCAGGTGATGGTCTAAGCAACTACATATATCCACTCATTTAAATTTTTGTGATGATCTCATGAATTAGGATTGTCTTTAAGAAATGGGAACAGAGAATGTTCCAGCCATTTGCACAGCATGTATTTGCCAGCAATATATTTATACTTCAACCCTAATGTCTCCCTTGTAGCTTTAACTTATTCACACTCTATTACCAACTTATACACATATATTAGTGCAAATATTAGGGCAAAGAAATTTCCCAAATATCAAAAACATAAGGTAGTAATAATAATGGCTACCATTTATGGAGCTAATGGTATTTCACATGTTTTATAGTTTCAACAGCAACCCTGTAAAGTTGTACAGTTGACCACATTTTTTAAAAACTCTTTTAGAGAAGTCAGATAAGTCAAGAAGGTTTTTAAAGATCATCAGCAGGTCTGTGGAGATTTGAACACAGATCTGATCTCTTTCACTGTAATTCATCACCTTAATATTAGCACACTGGGCACAATCAGCCTAGTATTGAAGAAGGAGACCCTTCATCCTCTTAAGCTTCTAAAACTCCTTTCCCCTAGACTTCTATATTGCATTTCAATAGGAGAAGTTAAGGCTGGCAGACCCAGGTGCCACCCTTAATCGCACTCCTTTGGATCGCAGGCATGGTATGGAGGAATCTTTCCGGAAGGCATTGCTTTTACTTAAACATGATCATATCCCCACCTAAGTCACGTACCCCACACCTACTTCATGGATCAAGACCCTTTCACATGTAATTTCTAGAGTTGTAAGCCCAAGACCCTTTCACATGTAATTTCTAGAGCTGTAAGCCTTTAAAAGGGCAGGCATTTTCTTTGTTAGGGGAACTCAGCTGTTAGGCAACTATGCTGCTGCAGCTCCCAGCAGAATAAATCACCCCTTCCTTCCCAGTTCGATGTTCGAGAGGTTTGTTTTGCAGCCTTTCCTGTTACAGCATATTCACAAAAACACTTGGATAAAGTATAATTATTTTAGAAATTCTAAGATCTGAAGAAGGAAGTGTTGCCCACAATTAAACATAAACTCTAGGCCTTAGGAAAAACAGTTTCTAAAAGTTCAGAGAAAAGGTGGGTATGATTCCTGATGTTAAAAGTTAAATATGTCTGAATAAAAAGTTAAAATGTCTGAAAATAAAAGTTAAAATGTCTGAAAGAGGAAGGAAGTTTCACAGGAAAGAATTCAATCAGAACAATAACAAATGACATTGATCATGAAGGGAAAAAACTAAGTTTTTTTTTTTAAATAGCTCTACAAAAAGCTCTCTAATGATCTTAGATTTTTAAAGAAATGCCTGAAATAATGGAAGGAGGCACATATAACAAAGCAATACGAAACAGCCATATAATACTAGGAAAAAATGGAGTCCAAACTGTACTGAGGCTTAACAGGGCAGTGTAAGAGCACTAAAAGAGGGCATTGCGCTGATTTCAGAACAGAAAGAAGAATGAGGAATGGATCGGCCCACTGCCTGGGGGCAAATAGTGTCATATTGAAAGCAAACAGAGAGAGACAGGACAATTCAACTTGTATATTGCTTTCTCTATCAAGGAAAGCAACCTTCAAACTGGGATGGCTAGAACAAATATGGTTAGTAGGAAATTCAAACCAGAGATAGGCAAGAAGACAATAAGAAAACACCTAGCCACTCTAAAGGAGTTCAAGTCCACAGAACCAAGTGAATGACTTTCATCCTACTCCACCAAAGAAAGGTGTGGACTGTGGAGCAGCTGCAGGGAGAGCTGTAGAGTTAGGGAGACAGGAATATGCTCCAGTTTTTTTTAAAGCATGGAATATGTGTATTACATAAAGTTGTAAAATATCAATGCCCAGCAAAATTTTAAAAGTTTAAATATATTTTAATATTTAAAAGATAACTACTAAACAAAATTACTTGTGCCAACAGAATTCTTATAAAATAAGCTTTACCAAACTAACCTTGTTTCTGTGTTGAAAAGTTACCATGGGATGTCAACACAGTTTCCTGGGTTGAGATTTCAAGAAGTCATCCCTGAACTATCCCTATGGACAATATAGATATACATAGGTTGAATGATGGTTACATAATGAAGAGTTTCTTAACTAGTTGAATATCTTGAGATATAGGCTATTTATACATTCAATTCTGTCCACCTACAAAGTAGTGTGCATTGACGGAAGGCTACTCTTCTTGCTCTGGAGAGACAGCTCTTACATTTGGCACATTTTTATTACTCATATGACTATATAGAAATTAGACACATGATATTTTGATGCAGTCATTTTGAAGACATGTTGACAGCCCTAGAAAACAACTTAATGTTAAGAAACTTGTTGAAGTAGCAATGAACATAACTACACACGAACTTCATTCCTATCTTTATTCCATTTCTGAGCAAAGTTTAGAAATGCAGTCAGGTCAAGCCCAGGAATGCGACAGGGTTCTGAGATATCCATTACTAGAGAAGAAAAAATGATATTTAAGAAACAATTTGATATAAAATATAAGCTATTTTGAGGCGCCCATTTTGATGTGACCAAATCAAAATAGCCACATCAAGATGATTGCATGAAAATCTTTTCCCATGTATTTATCTGCATCATAGATTTTGGAACTCCATTGCAATGAGGACAAATATCTCCAGCATATTGCCATAAGTTCACTTTCCTGGTTGGCCATGGCTCATTATGCTTCTAATATTTGTGAGGATAGAAAGATAGAGCAATAGCTGGTACACTGGCTGTAGAGTCAGTATTTGATAGCTCTCCTCTAAGCCAGGTGGTATCTTCTCACCCAGAGGGAATACAGGTAAGTAGACTGCATGTCATTCCAGGTTCTTTGGTGCAAGCAACAGGAATAGACCCTGGCTACCCAAAGCAAGAAAAGATGTTGTAGGCAGAACATTGGGCAGTGGGTGCAACAGCGGAAAAAGTGAACAACCAGATCTTGAGAATGCCCAGAATCAGAGTAGCTTCCGGATGTCAGTGGAGAATCCAAAGACTGCATCTGCAGGGAAGTGCCATGTACAGCTTCAGATCCATTGTCCATCTGTCCCTCAGTGTCTCTACTCAAGTTTCAGAGCTTATCTCTTGTGCCCTCCCCCTGTGATTAGGGCTCCTGGAGTCATGTGATTAAGGGACAGCCACATGCATGGAAGAGGGCAATTTCCCCAAGGGAAAAAGAAGGGCTCCCTTACCAGAAGAAAGAGGCAGTATCCCAGGAAAGAGAGAAAAAATATATACAAATATATCCACTAGAGACTTAAACTTGAGTCAAACACTCATTTTCAAAGATACAGGTTTTGCCTCACCTGCTTCATGTAAATAAAGGATGTTGTTGACTGCAAGTTCAGTAACCGAGAACAGTATTTATGCCACACGTGTTTGATTTTAATAACACTCTACTGTCAACCCAAGGGTGAGGCTAGCTACATCTCTCAGCTTTATTCCCATCTTATGTAGGGTTTAGTTTTCAATTCCTGATTTTCATTTTAGGAAGAACACTATGAAGGTATTTGTCTAAGGCCCCATTCCCTCTCTTCTGTTCTCTTCTCTGTAATCTAGAGGCCCTGGGACCCTGGAAAGTTAATTTCTGCAAGTCTCTTGCCAATAGCTTTCAGTTAGGGTGTGCCAATGGAAAACATGGCAAGAAACTGGAATATGAGAGGAGGGAGGAAGCAGCTCTCTTCCTGAATCTGCGTTCTCTCCACATCTTTCCAGCAGCAGGTGGCAGCTCACCTCCAAGGTCTTTTGGCAGTTTCCACATCTGCATGGAAAACCTCTTCCTTGGAGCCAGTGCTGGTCTCACCTGCTGAGATGCAGCATGTTAGTGATGCCAGCAGCAGCCATGGTGGTTCCAGCTTTAGCCAGGCAGTGCCCCTTCAGATATTCCACCATCAGCAGCTCAATTCCCCTTGGCAGTACCAGCACTGTCCATGGTGCCTCTGCCATGGTTCCCACTCTGCCTTGGGTGCTCCCCACCCCCACCCCACTGGGATTCCAGGCAGCAGGACACTTCTTATTCATTCTCCAGCTGTAGGAATGGAAGCCACTTCCTGAACTTACTAATATTTGGGTTCTCTCATGTTTGCCTTTATTAGTTCATTAATTATTATTAATATAATTATCTTATATTAATTTCCTTTTATTGGAAATATTGAGAGTATTTCTATCTTCTTTTCTGATGCAAAAGCTGAAAAAACCATATTATGTCCAGAGTAGGACGGTGAGGGAGATAGAGACCATGTCACACTTGAAATGTGCATTTTGTACAAAGGAAGAATTAAAGAATGTGATAACTGGCTTTAACTGTCCGAAGAGCTTTCATCTGAAAAGGGAACTATATTTATCCTGTGTAGCTCCAAAGGGCAGAAATGGGATTAGTGAGGAGAAGTCTCAAGGAAGGGGCTTCAGCTCAAAATAAGGAACAGTCCTCTAAGCATTTGACCTGCCCACAATGGAATGTACTGGGTTCCTTCGATTGAGGGGTAGTCAAGCAAACAGTGGGCTTCCATTCCTCAGAGACACTGGAGGGGGAACCTACCAGAGTGACAAGCTGGACCAAATCAACTCTCAGAGGCCCTGTAGTTCCCCTGAAGAACTATAGATTTCAATAAAAGGTTTGGTCATTTTCTGTTGAAGCTGTAACACAAAGCTAGGATGTTTAGTGACCTGCAGAAAAAATGTAATATTTATCCTCTGGGGTCTATCTTGGTCCCAGACTAATTTAAAACAATGACTCTTATCCCCAAACTGAAGAAATTCAATCTCCGCTATTATACACCCCACTGAAAGCTGACATGGGTTACTAAGAAGCGCTTCATTTGCTTTCCTTTCTGCTCCTGCTGTGTCCATTTCATGTGCCTGGGATTTATGCCCCGAGGGCTTTAGAGAGTTGGGGGGGATAAGGATGATTGCAGTCTCCACCTAAGGAATCAAAGTGTTCTAGTGCTCTGAGGAGAATTGCTCATCATTGTGAGTCTTGCCTGATGGACCCAAATCTCTAAACTCTTCTTATCCCAGGCTAAGGCTTCCCGTCTCAGCCTTGGAATTCCAAGGGATGGGTAGACAGTTGTGAGAGAACCAGACAAGATGTCAAAACCTTAACAAGGTTATCTTCCTGCCATCACGAAAATCCCAACCACCCTTCCAATTATCACTACAGCTGTCAACGAGTATTGCACATCTGTAGAGCTCCCACCTTTCTGATGTTTGGGGCACACGTGATGAGTCTCAAAACAGCTGTCCTCCATCCAATAGTTTTCCTTTCCTGGTATAAAATGGCCTTCAGTCTCACAATGGCAATTTAGGGGTGAGGGGGGACAGAGAAAGCCATTCTCTCTTGGGTACAGTTTAACAAAATAGAGAAACGTAAAATTCTAACCTCTAATACTCACAGAAAATGGGAAATTCTTCTGGCACACTGAAAAAAGCATTCTCTCACATTTTTCATCTCAAGATAGGAACATTGGACCAGGGAGAAAATGTGATGATTTAATCCAAAGAAACATACCACGGATATAACCGGACCAGAAATGAAACTAGAACTCATTTTGACCTAGTCGAGGGTTACCCCTCCCACCCCCACCTTATTGCTTCAAATAATCTTACATTACAAAAGAGAAAACTATGGAATTCAATGTTTCCGTGTCTCAGTCTAGCTGCTTAGCAAGTGAGGGTTCAAACTGACAGCAGGATTTCAGTGACCTAGAGGTAGCATCTTTTGCAATACAGCCTCTTGTGTGGATGGTATTGCTTTTCATTCTGCCTCTTCTTAATTCAACCCCAAATTCTTCCTATTTGTTCCATGTCATGGGGTGCCTGCCCAGAAGACAAAAGAGAATACCCCAGAAGTGGTAGGTGGACCGACTGGCTTATGACTGTTCAATTCTCTGGGCACCTGTCATGGTTTAGGGACACCAGGATTAAAATACTTACATGTCTTGAAGCCTAAAATTCCAACAATAGTAGTCCAGGTAAGGTAGCTCACACCTGTAATCCCAGCACTTTGGGAGGCCGAGTTGGGTGGATCACCTGAGGTCAGGAGTTCGAGACCAACCTGACCAACATGGTGAGACCCCATCTCTACTAAAAATACAAAATTAGCAGTGTGTGGTGGTGTGTGCCTGTAATCCCAGCTACTCGGGAGGCTGAGGGAGGAGAAGCACTTGAACCCAGAAGGCAGAGGTTGCAGAGAGCCAAGACTGTGCCATTGCACTCCAGCCTGGCCAACAAGACAAAACTCCATCTTAAAAAAAAAAAAATTCCAACAATAGTAAATAATAATTTTGTATAAAACATCCTCTTTCTAAATCTTGCTTACCCACCGACCCCACCCCAAATTAGGACTGTAAGGCTACGTTCTCTTAGTGAAAATTCTTGGTTAGTTCCTGGATGGAGGAGTAAGTCTAGGCAGAGGACGGTGCTAAAAGGGAATTGGGCATGAATACAGATCATGGTGTGGCAGGAGGTGTGTGAGTAGGGGTTGGTGTTCTCTCATGGGTGGACCCACCTAAGGGAACAACTCTCCTGCCAGGAGTCAGGAAACTCCTTCCTCATCTTCCAGCTCCTGAGATTTGAATTGAATGTTTTTCCAACTGCTCTGTTTCTTTCTCACATCGTTCTCTTACTACCCCTCATGTCGTTCCCCCTCTTTCTGTTCCTCAACCCTCTCTCTGCTCACCCCACCCCCTCCAGTCTGAGGCAGCCACCTGGGGACCCTGCTATCCGATAATTAGCCAGGGCAGCTGCTAAACCAAACAAACTCCAGAGATTTGCAGCTGTCAGAGCGGAGTCCTGCCTGGAGGAGGGGGAAGCCGGGGGAGGCCCGCCAAGCCTTCTCAGGTGGCCAGATGACGCCTAATTAGCCCCCATGCTCCGGAGGCCTCACCAGATGGGCAAATGCCTGGAAGCCTTGGGGTGCCAGTGAGATGCTCTGGGAACTCCCAGCATGCTGCTTCCTTTCCAGCTGCCTCTTGGGCAGTGGGGGAGGATGGTTAAAATAGTAATTGGTACCTTGGGTCAAGGGGCCTTGCCTTTCCCTGCCAGGAGGGAAGATGCTCTGCTTTCCCATGGGCAGCCCCTACTCAACCTTCTCCACCAGCCTGGAGTCTGAGTTGTTGATGCTGTTTATTGAAAACGTGTGCTTTAAAAAAAAAAAATGCACACAGAGGAGTTGGCACTGGGAACATTTTCTAAATCTAAACTATGCATACCATGAATTCACAAAAAGCAAAATTTACTAGGAGGGAAACTTGAGGGAAATACATAGGTTTCATTCTTTTTCTCCCCCAGACTGCAAAAGTGAGCAGCAAACAGCATGGCAGAGGGAGGGTGAAGCGGTTAATAATTTAATCTTGATAGACTGCTGTTTCTGGGCAAGAAAGAAGTCGGGAGCCAAAAAGTGAGGGGAAGGGGCACACTGCGGAAGACATAGGTTTTATATTTCAGAGCGTGACCAATGCCCGCAAGAGAATCCTGTGGTTCTTCTGCTCAACCCGGCCACTGCACCACTGGCTACCCACAATGTGGCCGTATCTACAAGCGGAGGAAGTCGTCGGGGCCAGGCGGAAGAGCAGGATACAGTGCTCTCCTCCCACCGCTCCCTGTCATCATTAGAAGGAGCTTACCTTTCAGCACCCAGCAAGGCAGGAAGGGAAATAGTGGGAATGAAGGTTGCAAACACTTAGGGAGGAAAATGCAAGAAGCCTCGCTGAGAATGTGCAACACGACCTCTTTGCCCTTCCCTTTGACTGGCTTCCCTGACTCTCCTTTTGTGTGACAAAAGACATCTTTGCCTTTTGATGAAGACAATGACATCTGCGGTGTTCAAGCTCTTGACTCAAACAGCCTTGTTGTAGAAAAATAAAGATTAGGAAAACAGGAGAAATCTGCCTGCCTCCACAGCCCTCGCGCCTCGGTTTGTGATACCCTGCAAACGCCATATGGATTCGGAGAAGCAGCCCATGTTTCATCTGGTGGTTTCCTTTTTTAAGCGGTCGCCAAGTGAACTCACATCAGAACTGGTGACCTTATAATCACCCTCTAGCCCAGTAATGATTGTTTTCTAACTGAAATATGAAGAAAACTTTCAGAAGAAAATGTGATAAGACTAAGAAAATAAGCATACAAATAATTTATTATAATATTCCTTATTTACCCTTGTTATTAATGTCCCCTATTTAGGGGACCAATGCGAGGATGGATTACATTTTTGGCCAGCAGAGGACCAAGCTGACAGCAGAACGTCTTTGAGCAATATCAGCTCTCTGTATTTTCTGGAGTATAACGTATTTTCTGCTAGCTTTGGCTGATAGAGTGGACATTAATTGTTAATTCTTCTCCAACAACCATCTGCTGAAACGCAGATTCCCTGCAAATCTGGGGAAACAGCGCCATCTAGCAGCCTTTGCTCCAAGTGCTTCAAAGCTGGGTTCATTGCTGAGGGGGCTAGGTGGAAAAGAGATCATTCTTTTGGGGTGGACTAAGTTGGAAACATGCTCCAACAAATCTACCTCTGATACCTGTGAGAATAATCAGTTTGCAAACGTTTGGGCTCCATTTTGCTTCGGGAAGGCAGCTCAGCTTTCTATTCTGGATGGATCAGCGGAGTTTCATAAAATTACATTAGCATAGAGCTTTTTATCCAGAAGACACCTTGGGACCATAGGTTTAACAGATGAGGAAATTGATACCAGGGAAAAAACGATACCTCTTCAAGGGCACGCAGCTAGTGTGTGTTTAAGTCAGGCTCAGAAACCAGAACCAATCCTACTATTCCCAGAATAGGAACAACCATTTATCAAATGCTAGCTAAAGATGAAGGCAGGAGTAAGACACAGAAGTTAGAGCATCCATCAGTAAGCAGAAAGGATGGATATCTTTCTGAATCTACAATATCAGGGGTATGGCAAGATGCAGATTAAACCCAAGGGCAGATTTTGACCTATGTCTACGACACAGGCACATGCTATGAACAAATCTTGGAGCCGTGAAATATTGATTGGACTTATCTTAGTCTGTTCAGGCTGCTATAACAAAATACCTTAAGCTGAGTAATTTTTAAACTGTAGAAATTTATTGCTAATAGTTCTCGGGGCTGGCAAGTCCAAGATCAAGGCATCAGCAAATTGGGTGTGTGGTGAAGGCCTGTTTTTCATAGGTGGTGCCTTCTGTGTGTCCTCACATGGTGCAGGGGGGGATGGGACTTGCTCAAGCCTCCTTCATAAGGGCACTAATCCCATTCACCAGGGTGGAGCCCTTATGACTTAGTCACTTCCCATAAGCCCCACCTATTAATACCATCAATTGGTTATTAGATTCCAACATATAAATTGGGAGAGATACCAACATCCAGACCATAGCAGGACCATCCTCAACCCAGCTTCCCTGTGCTCTGACCAGTCAAATTTTTCCCACGGAGAACAACAGTGGCAGGTTATAATTTTAGAAACAGAGGTTTTCAGGTTTTTCTCCTTCAATGGCTCTTTGTAACTTTGACTTCAAATGTGTCAGACTCTCTTTCTGTCTCTCAGTGAAAGAATATCTTGTAGACTCCTCCTGTCAAAGCTAGAAGAGACCTCAGGGAAGACTTCAGCCAGCAGGGCTCACCCCTGAATGCACACTTCAATCACCAGAGAAGGCATAAAATCATCAGTGCTTGGCCCCACCCCAGACCAATTAAATCAAAATCTCTAGCGTAGGGCTTAAGTATTCGTCCTTTTTAAGTTCCCTGAGTGACTCCAATATGCAGCCAAAGAATCAGTGACTTCAAACCTGACTTCTCTTCTTAGAGATGAGCAAACCAAGGCTCAGAAAGACAAAGGGATGTGCCCAGTAAGCCACATGAAAGTGATGGCAGAAATGAGACTGGTTTTCTCTTCCCTGCCCTTTGCTGCCTGCTCTTGTCTACAACAGAGTCCCTGCCTCAGCCTCAGTTGTGTAGCATCAGAATTGGTACTGCAGCCACGGGCAAGCAGCCAGCCAGCCAGGGTGGGTTGGCCTCTTCACACACAGCCCCTCATACATCACCATCTGTGTGTCACCATCTGTGTATGGAAAGTACCCTGAGCACTGGGCACTTAGTACTTGGGAACCTGAAAGATGTTAGGCTAATGGGTTTTAACCAGTGTGGGACCTCTGCCCACACTGATGACATATCTTTTCCAATGCTGACTTCTGAAACTGGAGAAATAACCACAGAGTAGATTTGCAGAACACTCCGGGTCCACCAAGAGATGAACCAGAGCTAATCTCCACTGGTCACTTAATTGGCAGACAGTAGTGACAGTAGCAGAGTTTAGGGTCTCCAGTGTCCAGTAGTCTCCCAAAGTCTGGTTATATCGCCTTCCCTTATGCACAGTCACCCTAATAAACAGCCACAGGTCCCTGGGGGAAGGTTAGAAGGACAATTGACAGTGTACATTGTCAGCTATGCCGCAGGATCTCCTTAAGGAGACTGGTCCTCCTATCTTTTCCAGAGGTGCTGAGTCTGCAAACTGGCTCAAATCTACAAATTGGGTGAGAGGCTAGGACCTACTATTGTGGTGATTCCATATGCCTGATTTAAAACTTTTCCATCTATGCAAAACAGGTGAGATTGCTTTCGTCTGCCCATCTATTGCTGCTCGAGGAATATCATGATGAACAACCAAGACAGTGATTTCTGTGGGTCACACTTGCTGTGCAAGGTGTCAGAGCCCCAGCATCGGAAAGCGGTCATCTCATGGGTTGATAAGAATTTACTGATGACTGTATATGTTTGAAGAAGGAAAGTTTTATTAAAAAGAAGAATGTTGGCTCACTCCTGTAATCCCAGCACTTTGGGAGGCCGAGGCAGGCGGATCACGGGGTCAAGAGATCAAGGCCATCCTGGCCAACACGGTGAAACCCCGTCTCTACTAAAAATACAAAAAAATTAGCCAGGCGTGCTGGCACATGCCTGTGGTCCCAGCTACTTGGGAGGCTGAGGCAGAAGAACCGCTTGAACCCAGGAGGTGGAGGTTGCAGTGAGCCGAGATTGCGCCACTGCTCTCCAGCCTGGTGACAGAGCAAGACTCCGTCTCAAAAAAAAAAGAAAGAATGCTGCAGAAAAGTGCAGTGGGGCTCCTCAGTGAGACAGGACTTAGCAAGCCCCCATCAATTTTCCCTTAAGGGTATTTGTGGACCTTAAAGTGGGAGCTAGAGGGTAGTTTGCATAATAAATGATTTCATTTGTAGACATTTTGGCACCTTAATGTCGGCAAGAGTTGCACAGTGAGTTTCAGCGTGCATGCATTCTGGAAATGTATGGAAATTCTAGTTTCTTATAAATTTTAAGTTGAAAAGAGGTCTGCAACCAGGTGCTGACTTTAGACAATAGAGAAGTCTAATTATTTCTAAATTCCTCAAATAAAAAGTCTTTTGGCTCCATATAGCCTGCTTGATGGTCACCAGGTGGTCTTTGCTCTCCCCAATACTCTTCTGATGACCATTTCAGCTCTGATGACCTTTACAGTAGCCACACTTATCTTGTCTTTGGCAATTAAAGAGCACCTCCTTAGCTGGGAGTGGTGGTGTGCGCCTGTAATCCCAGCTACTCAGGAGTCTGAGGCAGGAAAATAGCTTGAACCCGACAGGTGGAGGTTGCAGTGAGCAGAGATTATGCCACTGCACTCCAGTGTGGGTGACAGAGCGAGACTCAGTCTCAAAAGAACAAAATAAAATAAAAAAAAAACACAAAAAAACAAAACAAACAAACAAAAAGAGTGCCTCTTGGTCCCTGCCAGCCCCTCCCATCATCACCACTAAAGTCAGAGTCCTGTCCAATGGCAGCCATGCCCAGTGTCACTTCTGGCCCACCACGGAGCTACTTAAGGATGCTGGGCTTCCAATCACAAGTGTGTCTCAGTGGCCTTGGAAAGGGAGTGGCCTCTGGACCCTCTGTGGCGACACAGTTAGGGAGTGAGTGAGCTGGTCTCCTACGATAAATCTGTTCTCCCTAAGCCTTTGGATACTTCTGCTTCACTGACAACATCCAACCTTGTCCTGTTCCATCCCACTTGGTGGAAATGTCTGGTCCAAGAATTGTTGCCTTATTGTCTTCGTGACAAATCAAAAACCCCAGAGAGTCCATTTTGCATCTATACCACACCTCCTGGACTGTTCCTCTAATTTTAAAATAATTCAAACATCCCATGTTAGACACAGTGCCCCAGGTTCTATAAAAATCCCTGCTCATAGGCCGTGAAATAAGTAATTGCATCAGTAACAAATGTTTAGAAGAGAAGAGTGACTCAGGCAATCTTAGCATAAGATCCTCTAGGGTGAGGTCTGCTGCAACCAGGAGCATCCTGGCAGGACATTACCATGAATATGCTAGCTTGAGTTCCCCTGTCCCACACCCCAGTTCCACCTTCTTCCTTCAACCAGGGAAGTTTAAAAAAGGAAGGTGAAGAATTGGGCCTCTTGGAGCAGAAGTAGTTCCAGGGCTTATAACCCCTTTACCCTTGACTTTAACTGTTGGCATTACTGAGAGTAAAACACAGAGGCTTTAAGGGGTGGTGGGTGTTAGTGTCATGTACAGGGATCTGCATGTGACTCCCCCACTACACCTAGGGGTGACCTTACCTACAAGCCCTTTTGTTTGACTTGGGTGTTTTGGCCAAACTAACGCAGGCTGTCAAATGATTCATTCTGGGAATCTTTTAAAACTGTGAGTCAGATCATGTAGCTCCTCTGTGAAACCTTGGGTTGGCTTCACATTTCACTCGGAATAAAGCACAAAGATTATTCCACTGGGTGCAGACCCTAGGTGCTCAGCACCCCTTCCCTCCATGGCTCATTTCCTAACCCCAACCCTCCCACTCTGGTTCCTGGCTCACTGCCATCCAGACACACTGGTCTCCTTGCCCTTCTTCAAACACACCAGGACCCTCACACTGGCCTTTTCCTCTGCTTAGCATGCCCCTCCCCCAGCTATCTCCTGACCTCTTAATCTTTGCCTGAATGTTACCTAAGTGCCACCCTGATGGGCCCATTTTAAAGTGCATCCCCCACCCCCATTTCTGCCATTTTTAGAAGGCACATGTCACCTTCTAATATACTGTATACTTTATGTATTTTGTTATTATCTGTCTCCCCCACTGGAAAGTTCCACAAGGCCAGGCAGGTTTGTCTCTTTGTCCCTGCTAAATTCCCAACCCCTAGAAAATGTCTGGCATGGTAGGTGATCAATAATGATCCACGGGGCCAGGTGCAGTGGGTCATGCCTGCAATCTCAGCACTTTGGGAGGTCAGAGAGAGTGGATCACTTGAGGTCAGGAGTTTGAGACCAGCCTAGAAGCTGAGGCAGGAGAATTTCTTGAACCTGGAAGGTGGAGGTTGCTGTGAGCTGAGATGACACCACTGCACTCCAGCCTAGATGACAGAGCAAGACTCTGTCTCTAAAAAATAAAAACAAACAAACAGCAATAATGATCCATGGAAGAGCTAGTTGTGTGGCCAGTTTGCCTGCTTTTCTTCTTTTCTAAACTGGAACAATCCTGCCATGATTAATTTGATTACTGTGCTTAGAAATTGTCCTGGCCTGGTAAAACATATAGTCGCAGCAATTAACATTTCTTCAGCATTTCTTTTCTTTTTTTTTTTTTAACTCAGTTCTTTATATAACGTCCCTTGTAAAAACGAAACAGAATAAAAACAAACCGAAAAAGAGTGGCAGGGTAAAATTTTTTTAAAAAAAAAAGGAAAGGAAAGAGGAAAAGGAAATAAAATAAGACGATTTATTGCTTCTCCTCCGCATCCTCCTTGGTCTCCTCCTTCACGGAGAGAGTTCTAGCTTTTCCGCCCCTCTTTCAGCATGATCGTTTTTGACTGATCCTTCCTTTTCTCTCTCTTCGATCTCTTTCCTGCATTCTTCAAACTTTGTTTTGAATTTCTGTGCATTCTCAGCATTCAGGAAGCGGAGGGCCAGCAACTCTGGCTTGGGGCACTCGTCGGCGAAGTCAGCATGGGTGTTCCAGACCCAGGCACGGTCGCTACCCGCATTGGGCTTCAGCTCCATCATCGGCGTGATGTAGTGGTTGGCACAGATCTCCAGGGTCTTGTCCCGCCGCATGAGGAGGCGGATGGTCCCCTTCTTCTTGTGCTTCAGGAGCTTGACATCGCCGGTGCCTCGCGCCTTCCATTCTGGGAGGTCGTTCTCTGAGGCAAACCGGAACAGTTTCGCCCGCATTTTAAAAAGTTCCTCTTCATCTTCTTCCAGCGTTTTAATTTCTTGCTCAGGAAGAGAAACTATTGGCTCAAACTGAGGATCATGGTTGGACTCGTCTGCATTCTCAGTGGAAGTATTATGGTCCTCATGAGTGTCCTTAGTAGTGGGAAGCCCCAGGTGGGCCGAGCCAGAGGAAACCTGCTGCCCGCTCCAGTTCCCCGGAGGCTGGGGTTGCCCCGCATGGCGACGGCCACTCCCCAGCCCACCCCAAGGTCACGCGGGCGCCCTGCAGCCCCCAGGCCCAGAGCCTGCACCCTCAGACGCCCCAACTCTGCAGGCCTCGAGCCCCCAGGCCCCGCGCGCCGCAACCCCGCGCCCAGCATTTCTTTTTAAAATTATTTCATTATAAACACACGAGTGGTTAAAGCAAGAAGTTTTCACTCCACCTAAACTTGCCATATGTTTCTCGTAAAAATAAGTTAATCTTGTCCCACTAATAATGGAGTTCATCATTTGTTTGGAGGAGGCTTCAAGTAAAATGATGATTGTAACTGCTTTCGCACTAAATGTATAATGACTTTACAAAAGCGGCCAGCATTTAACCACACCGATGTGCCTTGAGGAAAAATTCTATACCTGAAGATAAGCAGAGCATTCGTTTACAAGGAGAGGAGGACCCTCATCAAGAGGAGGACTTTCCCAGGCCCTCATCGTTATGTTATTCTTTTTGCCAAATGAAAGCTTTAGCCAATGAATGGCTTAGTTATTGCAGTCTATTTTAAATTCAGACAGCTTTGTTATATTCTGGAAATTGATTACAAAATAGATACATTGATGAATTGGGAAATAAATAAGATCAAAGTTATTCTTTATTTGCCAGATGTTGACTTAGACCGCCATAGGCATGTTGAATATACCCAGGAAACACTTGGAGACACTGTAGAGACAGCAAGTGGAGGGCGCTGGGTGTCCAGAAGGAGGGCTCCAGCCAAGCCTCAGGGATAGGGTGCACTGAGGGCAAGACTAGAGGGGAGGAGAGAGCCGCACCCGTGAAGGAGGGAGAGTGCTGTGGAGAGCACACAGGCAAAAGCCCGGAGGGGGAAATCAGTTTGATGCCTCAGCCTCCTTTCTGACTTCTCTCCTTTCTCCCCTTGGCTGGAATCCAGACCCCTCATCCTGGCCCAGAAGCCAGCCTCCCTTTCTGGGAGATCCAGGGGCTTCCCAGCCCTCAGTCTGACTGGACATCTCAGAGTAACCCTGCCCCCAAAACCGTGGTTGCCATGGGCTCTAAAACTAGTTCTCCAGGTAAACAAAACTGCTTCTTTGTTCACCCCACATGCAGGAAGCTGCAGATTCCTGGCCTTTCAACACAGGTTTTCCTCTGCTGACAAACTCCAGCATCAAGCAGAGGTGTTGGCAAGACGCCACCTGTTTCCTGGCAGAAGCCCCTAGCCACCCCATCTCACACTGGCACAAAAGAGTTCAAGCCGTGAAAGGTAAGGAAGAGCGAGCTCCATGAAGGACAAGCTGTGTGTGCTCATTCTGTTTCATTTCTCACAGGCCTGGTACACATCATGAATGAGCAAGCTGGTCTCCCACCTCCATCCTCATCCCTGCCATGTGGGGATGGAAAAGGGGAATCCCCTTCTCCAGAGTCAGGGTAGGATTACAGATTAGGGGCATGTAGTCCAGGCCAGCCCCTACTCTCCAGCAGGCTTGCTCCACCCTTGGAGGGGAAAGCATGACAGGTAGTGGGGAAGAAGCCAGGCTGTGGGCCCAGCAGTTTTTCTAATGACCAACAGTATGTAGACTACAGGCTCTGCTGAGATGAGTCCAGGATTGTGAATGCATTAATGTTTTTAACTGTTATTTTTGATTTATCTCAGCCTCCGTTCTAGCACTTCCCAATTCCATGCTTATAAGCAAGATTGGCTATGTATTTGAACAGAAATGGCATACAGAGGAAATTTAAAGGATTCTAGAAAGTCAAGGTGAACCACAATCTCACTGAGTTATCCACTGTCTTCTCTCTGTAGTCTTTTCTTATTGTGGGGCTGCTGTATGCATTATATCGGGTACCTTCTACTTGTCACTTCATTTAACTGTCATTGCAATGACATGAGGTGAGTCTTAGTGTTCACATCTTACAGAGGAAAGAACTGAGGCTCAGAGAGGTAGAGGCTCCTGCCCAAGCTCACACAGCTGTGAAAGAGCTGGACCTGGACAAAAGGTGTGCATGGTTTTAGAGTGAAAATAGACTACTCTTTGTGAAATCCACGCAAAGATGCCTGAAAGAGGAATAAATATTTCCCAGATAGTTGTGGATGAGTTAAATTTTGTAATCGCCCTCTTAGGATGAAAGCATACAGTATCAGGATTGCATTATGTTCCTGGTAGGAAGTGGGTCAACAGGAGTAGGAAGAGTGCCAAAAAGATGCAAGCCCAGAAGAGGTCTTTGCTGACTCCATGTGTTTGTTTGCCCTAGGCTGCCTGAGCTGGCTTTTTGCCACAGGGTTAAGGTGAGAGATGCCTACATTAGTCAGCACCTGCACATAGTTCAGCTTCCTATCCTGCCTGGCAACAGGCTAGCCTGATGCATGAAGTAGGAAGCCACCCAAGCAGTGTGAAAGGAAGGCAACCAACAGGCCTCCCCTTTAAAATCTCGTCATTCCAAGGACTGAAATTTCCCCTCATTTCACAGATGCAAACACAAAGGAACAAAGGTAAAAACTGGTCCAGAAGATATCGCTAGTCAGGGAAGAATCAGGACTGAAAAAAATGGAGTGACTCACCCATCTATCCATCCATCCATTCAGATTCATCAAAACATCGAAGTCCTTGGACTCATGGAGTTGATGTTCAAGTGAAAGAGGTAGATGACAACCTATCAGATATACAATACAGTGTAAGGTGGTAGAGAAGAATATAAAAGAATCAGGGGAAACCTCCTTGGGGTAACTTTGAGCAGAGACATGAATTAATTGATCAGCAAGGGCAAGGTTACTAAGGAGGAAACATAGTTGGGGTGTGCAGCAAACATCAAGGAGGCCAGAATGCTTGGACTGAATTGAATGAGAAATAGCAGGGTAGAAATTTATGCTGGGATCATAAAGAAACCTTATATGCGAAGAACAAGAATTTGGATTTTTTTAATAGTAATATAGAGCTTCTCTCAAGCTTGGCATTTGGTCGGTGGGAAACCACACAGGTTTAACATACGTATTGAGAAATGTTAGTTACGTTCAGAGCCCATCTACCCTGGCCATGGCATGATGTTCGTCCACAACGATCGCAAAGTGTTCAGATTTTGTCAATCTAAATGTCATAAAAACTTTAAATAGAAGTGCAATCCTCACAAAGCTAGGTGAACCAAAGCATTCCAGAAAGCAACTGGTAAAGAGCTTACAGTAGATAATTCATTTGAAGTTGAAAAATGTAGAAATGAACCTATCAAATACCCGCGAGAGCTATGGAATAAAACTATCGACTCAATGAAGAGAGTTGAAGAGATCAAACAGAAACGCCTAGCTAACTTTATAATGAACAGATTGAAGAAAAATAAAGAGCTACAGAAAGTTCAGGATATCAAAGAAGTCGAGCAAAACATCCATCTTATCTGAGCCCCACTTGCAGGCAAAGGGAAGCAGTAGGAAGAGAAAGTGTACAGCAGTTACAAGAGAATGTGGATATGGAAGATCCTTCTTAAAAATCCCTATAACCATTTCTTTTATGTACATTGGAAAATGCCCTTTGGAGACTTGGAACTTCTAAAGTATTAGTTTATTTTTTACATAAGGTCACTTAAATGAAAAGTGATTAAAATACATCTTTCCTACATTGCCATCTACATTAGATATTATGGATGTTAGACTACATCTCGGTGTTAAATCTTCACTGATAGATGTAGTCATGTAAATCATGAAAATTCTTCTTACAACTATATGAGTGAATTGTGAACATAAAATGGTTATTCCATTTGGATAATGGCACTAGGCAGCATTTATATAATAACTCATGGCAAAAAATCATGGCTAGTGATATATAAAATAAAATATTCTTTCCAGTAAAATATTCCCTTCATTAATGTTATAGAAGGAGGGATACAATAAGGAACTAACAATTTCTATGACAGTGTCAAACATTATTTCAATTTTAGTATTTCCTGTTTTGGTTTATTTGCATCTTAGAAGAGCATAATGACATTATTTGATGAAGCCTAATTATGCTGGACTGTTTTGACCCGGTTTAACCCTTCTGATAGGTAGTTGTGGATGTTGGGGATGAGAAATGAATAATCTTTGCCTGGAATGACACTACATTCTAGAATTTCCACTTTGGAGAATACTTAGTTGTAATTTGTGATTCCTGGTAGAACAAACTTTTTCTAGTGTAGCAATGATCTAAAAGCAGAGGAATCCCAGTGCCTTTTAAAAGTCATTATGTGGTTTTCTTTAAAAAGCTCCTGTTTTTGGAAAGTGGAAGTTGTAGATACAACACCTGTTCATTATTTGCACAAAAAAACATTTAAAAAGTAAAAAAAAAAAAAAAAAAAGTAATGGAAGAGCTAAAAAGAATGGAATGTCATGACCTCCTTTATGTTTTTTGTTTGTTTGTTTGTTTTTAACCATTCTGGCTACCATATGGAAAAGAAACCATAGAGAAGGATAAGTGTGGAAGATGATGTCGGCTGGAATTAGGGTGGAGGTAATGAAGAACATGAAAAGGAGTTAGAATCAGGTAGTGCTGTAAAGGAAGACCCAATATGATTTGCTGATGGACTACAAATAGGATGTGTGAGAAACATACTATTCAAGAATGGCAATGTGGCTTTCAGCCTGAACATCTTACTGAATTGTGGTTGCCATTTACCGAAATGGAGTCCCTGACATAGATGTCAGAGTCTGTGTTCCATTAAGCTCTTGATCTCTAGCCCACAGAACAGTCGATGTCACATAGGAGGGGTTTAATGAATTTAAATGATCAGATGAACGCAGTGATTAGTACATGCATATATACACAAACTACATGCTTCCCTTTGGCTTTTGCTGTGCTTTTCAATTATTTTAGCTTTTTTCAAATGAAATCTTAATTGGAACCAAAATGTAAAACAGGCAAATTGAAAAATTTTACTAATTAAAATTTATAATTTGAGTTCTTTTCGACATTTGCCTATTAAAAGTCAATCAATGGAGCCAGATGATTCTGATGAACAGACATTGAAAATTAAATGTTATGGATGACAGTTGTAGTTCTCAATAAGCTCTAATTTTATTATTTCTGTTTTGTTTGATCGCAACTTATGAAGAAGTGGTTACAAATGGCAAAAGTTTCAAATGTGCTGTGTGCCAGTTACTAATACCTTTGGCTGCATGTCAGAGTTAAATGTCAGTGGCTTGACCATAGGGTATTTATTATTTGCCAAGACCAGCTCAATCATAGAGACCCCAGCTCAGGCGGCACTGAAGGAATTAAGAAACAGAAACAAAGATAGAGTGCAAAAGTGGAATGAGAGTAGGACCATCAGGAGTCTGACAGCATTTCCCAGTGACAGCCCAGAGGAGACTCTGACCCATTTATTTATTCTTTGTGAACAAGTGATTATTTTTAATAAGCAGGTGCTCAGTGTTTCTTCATAGAATAAAGATACACTAAATAGGCAGATAATGCTTGTTGACTACTAAGATAGAAACAAGCTGAAAAGCACTCTGTGGTCAGCAATGGGGACAAGGTCAAATATCCTGTGTTTGGGGAACTGGTTTAACTAGTGCATGACCGGTACATGCTGCTTACTTATTCTAGCAGTTTCCTGCCTGGGGACGGCTCGGTGTTCCTTGCCATTGCCTCTCAGCAAACAACATATACTCCATCACACACATGTCAAGACCTTCTCCCAACAATTATTGATTAACAAAAGCCAAGAAATACAGATAAGTATACCAATTAGAAATAGCACTTAGAAGCCTTGAACCAGTTCTCCAAAGTAGACAATCTGGAGCTAGTTCAATAGCTCAACAATGCCATAAAGGACCAAAGCTTTCCACCCTTCCATTCCACCACCAGCAGGCTGTCCTTCCACGCCTGGAGGGCCACTTCATGGTCATTGATATGGTTTGACTCTGTGTCCCCATCCAAATCTCATCTTGAATTGTAATCTTCTTAATCCCTATGTCTCAAGGGAGGGACCAGGTAGAGGTAATTGAGGTGGTTTCTCCCATGCTGTTCTTCTGATAGTGAGTGAGTTCTCGTGAGATCTGATGGTTTTATAAAGGGCTCTCCCCGCTTCACCTGGCACTTTTCCTTCCTGCCACCTTGTGAAGAAGGTGCTTTGCTTCCCCTTCACCTTCTTCCATGACTGTAAGTTTCCTGCAGCCTCCCCAGCCATGCCTAACTGTGAGTCAATAAAACCTCTTTGCTTTATAAATTACCCAGTTTCAGGCAGTTCTTTATAGTAATATGAGAATGGACTAATACAGTCATGTTCATCACAACACCACAAAAAGTAGGAGTAAAGAGGCATCCAAGACAGCAGGAAACCATCTCTTTGTAGACAGTCCTCTCTTTTATTAGAAAAGATCTCTTCCAGAAGCCTCCAACAGAGTTCTCTTATGTCGTATCAGCCAGATCTGGGCCAGGTGCCCACTCTCAGACCTTCACTAAGCTACAGGACACTTTACCTAACAGCTAAAGAAGACCAGATAATAATTTCAAGAAACTTTTTAATAACTAATCTGAAAGCTTGAAAGGCAAGTGGCAAAAACATTTCGTATAAAGTGGAATAAACACTCTTCATTTATAAAACTGGGTCATCTCCTGCTGTTGACAGTGGCAAAAGGCAATTTTGATCAGAGGCTTTCTGAAGACTTCAGAAAGTGGAAATATAAATTGATTCACACACACACACACACACACACACACACACCACACATTAAAGATTATATTTTCCCATTTTCTTCTTAGAATCCCACTCACAGTGGCCCAAATCTCTCTTCTCTTTCCCACAAGCCCTCTTCTCCTGACTATTCCCCCTCCATCAACCTCTTTCCAAAATCACTGGTCCTGATTTCTGCATTTGCTCACAGCAATTGCCATCATCTTGATGTATGCAAGGTGTCATGCAAACTTGGTACTTCTCTAAGGGTGGAGAAGAACATAGCCAGTGGGATGTACCCCTGCTTCAATATTTTTAAGACTGTCACATGATAATAATGAACAGTTCCCATTTCTCCTAACAGATATTGGTCAAGCCACAAGTGTCTCACATTGGCAATTAGAAAACATCTCTTCCAGAAGCTTCCAACAGAGTTCTCTTATGTCCAATCAGCCAGATCTGGGCCAGGTACCCACTCTCAGACCTTCACTAAGCTATGGGACCCTTTGCTTAATAGCTAAACAAGACCAGAGAATAATTTCAAGAAACTTTTTAATAACTAATCTGGAAGATTGAAAGCAAGTGGCAAAAACATTCAACATTATGAATATGTATCATGTTATGAGTAAACCCACTATCCCACTGACTACAGCAATATGAAGTGAACAGGCACTGAACAATGAGCCAGGGCCCTGCCTGGCATCTACTTTAATATGGCCCACATATACTTTAGGGCTAAGCTCTTTTATACAATTTTCTGTGGTTAGATGCAGTTCTGAATTTTTTGTAAGCTGGTAGTATTTTTTCTCAAGTTAAAAAGTATACTCAAGGATAGTAGAAAAAGCTTTATCCCAAAGGTTACACCACTATACAACACACACACACACACACACACACATACCCCAGAGATAGAGAGAGAGAGAACCTGACAACACAAAGAAAGATAATAGTCACTAGTATTAACTTTAAAATAGAAAATATTTAGTGTGGGTCTGTTTTGTATTCTATAGTTTTTAGATGAGTTAAGGATACATTTTTTAAAAATCCTTGATTCATCTCATGGCAAGGTAAACATGAGTTACAAACAACTAGTTTTACACATTATTTTTCCAGAGACCTTTGTAAATATGTAAATGAATTAACCAAAGAGGAATATCATGCTAACATGTTAGCAAGAAAGGCAGGTCCTCCAATAAATTCCCAATACTGCCTGTGTACAAGGGTTAAAATAAAATCAGACAATTTGCTCTGTGAATTCCATGCCCTTGTCCCCTCTATAATAGCCATGTTGGTTCTCTTTCCACTGAAAGAATTTTAAAATGTAGAAATTCAGCAAAAAAAAACCTTGTGCCTGAGTGTGGAAAAGACTATGTCTTAAATCAATAGAAGATCCCATCCCCTACCATGCACAGGCTATTTGAAAAAGGTATTTCCTGGGATTGTCATCGTATATCTCAAAGGCAAAGACTGGGTCTCTCTTCTCCACCTTGGACAAGATAACCTAGTAATAATAATAATGATACCAATAAAGCAGAATGGTTGAACTATAGAAGAATCTCATTTTCAGTTTAATTTTCAGCATCAAAAGTTCAAATTATGAAGCATCACCTCTGATGAGATTGAAAACTGAAAGACTATCTGTGATTTCAAACCAACCTGAATTGGAATTTTCTGCCTTAGAAACTCTTCAGAAATTCTTTATGCACTTTTGACTTGAAATAATAACTTCATTTTAAAATAAAGTAGCCATAGATGTTGAAGTTGACTTGCTTTTAATGACTGTGGGTTTTCTCAACCCAACACAGAACAACTAGCCTGGCCTTAGTCATTGCACAAAAGGAGGTAATTAACTCTATGGCTACTGTCCGATCCCTATTCTTTGATAGATGACAGATAAGAAAAGCTATTTGCAAAAGCTACTCCAAGCCCCAATTTGCCTATATCCCTTAAGCCCCTTCTATACAGAAACTGGAGCTGCTTCTCTCCCGCCCTGCCCTGCTCTCTGCCCCCTTAGCTGAGCCACCTGATGTCTTTGCAAGCTCAGACCTTACCCAATTCTCTAAGCCCAACGGCTCATCAGACAAGGGAAATGTATGATTATAGATGTCCTCTCAGTATCTACAGTTGGTTTTGTTTCTCTTAATATCCATTTTCTACTCAATTCATCTATAGTTGCCTGGATCATAAGTAGCTCTATTCCAAGACATAGCAATAAAAACTTCATGCAATTTTTTTCATACTTTATAAAGTATTTTTCCTCTTTTTGGAATCATATATCCAAAGAGCTAGACTTTATCAATAAATTATGCTTTTCCTCATATTTTAGTTCTTAAGCTAATGGTTTGTTTATTTAACATTTTCAGTATATGTTCTTACCTCATCAAAGAGCTGCTAAAATGCAATATGGTTTTATCAGATACCACGCTTTGGGAAACAATAAGAGAAAACCCAACTCAAATGATTTAAACAATGAACAAAGTGTATTAGCTCCCGTAACTGGAAGATTGGAGACAGATTAGGACATGATTTTTAGCTCCATCCATTTCTTTGAGGACTCAGATTTCTTTCTGCTTTGCATTCTGTTTAATTCAGCAAGTTATCTTACAGACCTCATGATCATAAGATGGCTGTAACAGTTCCAGACAGCACAGTCTGCCAGGACAACGTCCGGAACCAGCAGAAGCAGCATGTAAATTACTAGTTTGCCCCTGACTTCCAGTTTCCTTTTCATGACCTGCAAGTTCTTTCACAGGAACTCCAAAGCTGCTTCTTTATCACCTCACTGACAACCAATCACTGACAAAAGGGAAATGAGACCACCTCATTACCTTAAGGCTAGTTGTATTTACCCTGGGTTGAGACTGTAGCATAACTTTCTTAAAAATAAAAAAAAAAAGGATGGACAGAAGAAAATGAAGCATAAAAAAACAGCCAAGAAGAAAAGGGGAAAAAAATATTTGGGAAGGCAACTAAGTCTGCTGTAAGTCCCATTAAAGACCAAAATGTGAAATAAATAAAAGCACATTCACCAATTACTCTATATCCAAAGCCACTATTTGATAGGTCAGAGTTACTACTCAGAACTGCCTTTATAGTAAGGATAGAAATGTCAACAAAGCCATTAGAAATTTATCTGATAAACAGCATTAAATTTTTTTAATGAGTAGCATACACACTTCTGTATTTTAAGGTACATTGCCCTAGAAGATTTCTGAAATATGAGTGATTATTTCTCATCAAACACAAAATTAAGTTACCACCTAGGACACTAGATGCAGTTCATCTCCATTGTAAAGCAGTTTATAAATGCATTAGAATTACCTAAAGATAGAAAGATAGATAGACAGATAGATAGAAGATAGATAGATAGATAGGCAGATAGATAGATATCCACTATATCATAAGATTTACACTAAAGCTACAGTAATCAAGGCCATGTGTTATTGGCATAAGAGTAAGAAGAGCAACAGAACAGAATAGAAAGCCCAGACATAGACCTACATACTTAATAGCTGGTTGACAGTCAATAGGTGAGGCAAAGTAATCTAATGAGGAAATAAAAAGTTTCATTCAACAAATGTAGCTGAAACAACTGCATAAAGGGAAGAAAATGAACTTTGATCCCTACCTCATACGATGCACAAAAATTAATTTGATAGGTCACAGACGTAAACATAAACGAAAAAGGTAAATCTTCTAAAAGAAAATGCAGAAAACTATCTTTATCACCTGAAGTTAAGCAAAGATTTCTTAGACAGGTCACATATTTCAAGAAAGACTTATGCAGGAATGTTGAACAGTTTTCTTCATAATAACCACAACCTAGAAACAACCCAAATATTCAATAACAGGGAAATAAATAAATTTTGGCATATTAATAAAATAAAATATTAACTATTAGTGCATTCAACACCTGAATGAGTATCAAAAACATTACGACAAGTGAAAGAAGACAAATACAAGCATATATGTACTGCATTATTCTATTTCAGATGTTTGAGGACAAGCACTACTAACTCAGTGGGACATAATTAAGAACAATTGGCTTCCTCTAGGTAGGCTATTGACTGGAAAGAAACACAAGTAAATTTGAAGTAGTGATAAAAATGTTCTACATCTTGGTTGGGGCTCCAATCTCATGAATGTATACAGGTATCAAAACTTAATTGAATCATACATTTAAAATCTATGCATTTTTGTTTATAAGTTTTATCTCAATAAAAACAATATATAAATGCATGAATATATGAGTGCCGAATTGTAAGTTGTATTCTTCTTTTGTTTACATTTTAGGATTTCTGGAATAATGTTGTGTCTTTTAATTATGGCCTACAGAAACTGTCTAGCCATCCAGCATTGAATTTTTTAAATAAAAATGATATTTATCTAGCAAATCTTTTACTAGAAATAACATATAGGCAGAGACCTTAAATGCACAGCTCAATAATTTTTAATAAAATTAATTCCCCATATGTAACTACCCTTCAGGTCAAGATATAAAACATCACCAGCACCACAATTCCTCCCACTGACCCAAAGTTGGGGAAAAGATATTAGGAAAAGGTTGCTTATCACAAATCCAGAGAATGCACTTATAAGCAGTGGAATTTTCTAAGTCTTCATAATAACCCCATGAAAGAGATATCAGTATTTCTATTTTACAGATGAGGAAACTGAGTTCTATAATTAGCAAAGTCAGAATTCAAAACCAGATGGGTTCAATACTAATACGTGTGCTCTTTCCATGTAAGTCAAGCAGAATGTAAAGAAGCAAAACAAAAAAAAAATTCATGCTCCTTGCTCACTAATCATTATAATCTATGCTTTTCAAATACATAATCTCAGTAGAACATAAGCTTTATTTACAGTACATATTTTCATAAAAGTGTTATATGTAAGGTCTTTTAGGCTGACTGACAGCACTATGGATGGCATGGTAACCTCTGTGACCTGCATGTACACTCCAAAAAAGTTCCTGCAACTAGAAAGTCTGAAGTAACTGGAAGACCACAAAAAAGAGAAGAATGATCAACCCCCGTGGTACTGAATTAACTTTGAGACACTCTTCTATTATTCCTTATTCCCACCTCAACTGATAAAGCAATGGGACTCTGTAACCGACCTTGGTTAACCTCATGACTCCAAACCCTACGACCCCCTCCCAGCTTGCAAAAACCACCCTGAACTGTAACTTCTGTAACTTTCCACTGCCTACCCCAAACCTATAAAACCAGCTCCTATCCCACCACCCTCCAGCTGACTCTCTTTTCAGACTCAGTCCACTCGCACCCGGATGAATAAACAGCCTTGCTGCTCACACAAAGCCTGTTTAAGGGGTCTCTTCATTCAGTTCGCATGTTTAACATTGTATAAATATATTTTTTAAACATATATTTACAATATTTTGTGTGAGGACTAAGCTTAAATTTTTTTATTTTTAATCTTGTCCAAATTCCTATCTAAAAGGTTTGGGGAATAATGTCCTTCAAATCAAAAATTCTCATCAGATAGGTTTTATTTAGCCCTATATATTGTGACTTACTTTCCAACCGGACTCTGAGATAACATTATGAGACAAGCAAGAAAATGAAAATATTTTACCCCAAAACATGTTTA
Source organism: Ateles fusciceps (assembly GCA_036589455.1). NCBI lineage: Eukaryota > Metazoa > Chordata > Mammalia > Primates > Atelidae > Ateles > Ateles fusciceps. The sequence continues at coordinate 4,512,506 of JAZHEH010001241.1, read as the reverse complement.
TTTGCCATATCTTGAAATGGCCCTGCAAAGCTGTCCTTTATGGGGGAAAATGTGCATCTCTAAAGAATCTGTATTAACATAGGTAGATCTTTTTCTTCCAGGCCCTCCCAATCCTGAAGAGATTAAGTGAAAATTTAGCATGTTTTTAAAGGTCTGAATAGGAAACATTTGTCATCTATTGTTTCTAAGGTCAGCCACCATAAGACTTCAAAGAACCTTGGTTTCCACAGTCTTTTATCTTAACCTGAACATTTCCTTTTTATTGATCCCAGATCTTTAGACAAACTCAACCAATTGTCAATCAGAAAATATTTAAATTTACCTATAGCCTGGAAGCCCCCCTACCACCCCCCCGTTTGAGTTGTTCTGCCTTTCTGAACCAAACCAATGTATTTCTTAAATATATTTAATGTCTCATGCCTCCCTAAAATGTATAAAACCAAGCGGTGCCCCACCCACCATGGGCACATGTTCTTAGGACCTCCTGAGAACTGTGTCACAGGCTATGGTCATTCACATTTGGCTCAGAATAAATTTCTTCAAATGTTTTACAGAGTTTGATTCTTCGTTGACATACGTAACCCAAGCAAGGCAGGGATATAGCAGCACTTCACTATTAGAAAATGGAGAAATTGAACTAGCCTCATGATCACTGAGCCAGGGCCAGGTTGGTAATCTCTATTCCCAGGATAGTAATTATGTTTCACAGTCATAGAAGAAATTAGCCTGGCACACCTATGTCCTGTCACTTGCATCTCACCTCAAGTCTTAGCTACAGAGGTAAGTGATGGGTTGCATGGATGTCTTGGTCCCCTCTCCACCCCTTACTAAATGCTACATTCCCTTTTCCCAAACAAGTAGCAGGAGAGAACTGGGGAAAGGACATTCTTTCTCAGGATTTTGTGTTTCAGTTGGTTACTCCTCCCCTAAATTTACAAATTTACAAAACACCATTGCTTAGCCTCCCTATCCGCTGCCACACACACACTAAGAGTAACCGAGGACAGAAAACTCTACTTAATGAGGGGAGGGAAGAAATCTTTTAGAGATGATAAGTCTTCAGGGCTACATAAACCAGGCTGTTGGTAAATGCTAAAGGTTAAAATGTCCAGCAACCTAGTAGGTACTACATTGTGCTGAAACAGCCTCTCCCTTTAGAACTGAGATTTTCTTTGAACCACATCACTCGTGATAAGGATAAAGACTTCCCAGTCCATTGACTAACAAAGATAAGCGTCTAAGTGGCCTAATTATCCCTGAAGTGGCAAATCACCCTTAAAAGAAAGCCAATGCTTTTAGCCAACACAGCAACTGCTCCTTTGTCTTATAATGATTGGGTTAACAAGGCAAGAAACACCTTTAAAATCAAGTTTGTGTACATTTTGATTCATTGTAGCTGTCTAAAGTAAAAACAGTTTTCCCAACCAGGGGATAGAAAGTCTTAGCAGCTTGGACAGCTGGCAAAATAGAGCACATGTTTCAGATGCATGACCAAAAACATTTATTTCCCAAGGTTTTTAATTAAGATAATATCTGAAAAATAAATAAGTCTCCACGCTGCAAGCAACACTGGGAAAATCAATAATGAAGTTCTAGGAGAGTCTAGCTGCCTTCAAACAGTGGTCTCCGCTGATGGGAAAGTCCTCTTTGCCCAGCAGGGAGCCAGAGAGTAGCCCAGAGGCCGTGTGAAGATGAAGGTATGCCATCCCTAAGCCTCCATATGCTGAATCAACCCACTGGCATTCAGTAGGGCCTCAATCTTAACAGGAGGGTAAACAGAGGCATGCAAGAAAATGCTTTTAAGGCTAAAGTTACTAAAAGCTAGCAAAATGCTGCAGAACTTAGACAAAAAAAAGTGCAATCAATGAACTTCCTTCCGTGTCTCCAACTTCCTTTGTCTTTAAAATAAATCCTGGGAGGAATCATTTTGTAAAGTGAAGAGTTCTCTGTGTCTCCTTTCATTATTATGCCTTGTAGGTTTGGATTTTTATGTATTGACTTTTTCATAAGGCTGTACTTCAGAAAATGGAGAATAAAAAACATCATTATATGAAGCTGGGGGAGTCAACAGATGCCAAAGGAAGACTGCACCAAATTACCCGAACATACTCTGATAATTCCCTTTTCATTTGTTCATAGACAATGAACTCTTCATTGAGTGGAGGAGAAGGTTCCTGTTGGAAAACAGTGCAATACAGAGTGGCTCCCCAGACGATGTGGATCTTCACAGAGACCTTGCAGGATATTAGGGGTTGATAGATGTTTCAATCCCTCTTCTAAAATGATTACCGCACCATCTTTTACCATTGGATTCATAATGCTGAAACAACCTTGGTGAACCCCAGTTCCTGCCACACAATACTCTCTCACTAACCATAAAAATCATTTTCAAATACATTTTGGGAAAGGTTCATTTTAACTTTCTTATGAAAGTCAAAATCACATCTGTGCAGTAGAAGCCACAAGAATTTCTGTAGTAATAAAGCTGTTTACATTGTTTGATTGCACTATTTTCAAAACATTTCACCATAAAACACTTTTTTATTAGCTTTATTTTATTTAACTCTTCAAGTGTAACATTCTCTGGAAAATGTCAATCTACTTAGGAAAATGTTGAAATAGCCCAGCTTCCTCATTAAGTTGGTGGGAGAAAAAAGTTGGAGCCCAGGCATGAGAAGGGAATTTTTCAAGTCAATCCATCAATTAGGCCAAGAACTTAATGGGACTTAAAGCCAAGGTCTCTCTCCACTAAGTAATCCTGGAGCCACATTCATGAAGGAAGCCTACCTGGCTTTTGACATCTGGAATAGTAATATGGAAGAGTATTTGGCACTGTATTCCCCTGTGGGAGGGGTGCATGTCACAAAGCAAATCTGCTGATTAATTTTTGGGCTAGTGCCTCTCCTCTGGGAAAGAAACGTTCTGGTTCCATTCCAGTGTCTTTACAGGGTAAGTCAATGATCAAGAAATAGTGGCAGGTATCTGACCCTCGGTGTCACAGGAATTGAATTCTAGGAGTTGATACCTAACACAAGAGCCGATCTGGTACAGAGCAGTTTGGTCCATGGACTGCCCGACTTGCTTGAAGGAAGCCTTCAGCCACTAATGACTGCATAGTTTCACCTTCTTCGCGTGGATACGTTATCAGGTACTATTCAAGATTCCTAGGAAATCCAAAACTAGGATGTTTTAGTCTAACCAAAATTAAACTGAAGAATTAAATACAATTAAGTTTTTTAAAAATTTTAAATTAAACATAAACCATTTTCAAAGTCTATGTTGTTATTTCAAATCCAAAGAAGAATTATCCTAATTTCTTGTATGTGAAAGGAGAAAGGGTTCTGTGATCATATGGTTCAGCTCCATCATTTCACAAATAAAGAAGCTGAAACTCAGATAAATTGGTCATATAATCAGTTAATGAAAGCTAAAAGGTATAACCGGCAGAGACTTAGAGCCCCTTTTTTTTTTTTCCATAGCACTGCCTTCTGACAGTCATTGAGAATTAAAACAGGCTGGGCATGGTGGCTCATGTCTGTGATCTCAGCACCTTGGGAGGCTGTGGCAGGAGGATTGCATGAGCCCAGGAGTTTGAGGTCAACCTGGGCAACATAGTAAGATACTGTCTCTACGAATATTTTTTAAAAATTAGGCAGGTGTTGTGGTGTACACCCATAGTCCCGGGGGCTTGGGAGGCTGAGGTGGGAGGATTGCTTGAGCCCAGGAGGTAGAGGCTGCAGTGAGCCGTGATCATGCCACTGTACTCCAGCCTGGGCAACGGAGTGAGACATGTCTTAAAAACAAAAACACTCTAGCAGCAGGATCCGTGTGACTGATCTTGTATTTGTCATTTGCTGCCTCTTTTTGTTCCTCTTCTTTTTTTTCTTGATTCCCAGTGTGTTCACTTTTTCCTTAGAACTAAACTTTCAGGGTTCAAAATTTGCCCGAAATGTTTAAACAATTAAAACCATGATACAAAAAAAATCAGGTCAAGGTTATTTCTGTTAGTGAATATTTTTAAGAGGATTTGTGCATTTGTAAACAAAAAATTATGGAGACTCACAAAATTGATGCAAATTGTGTTTAAAAATAGAATGTTGTGCTTTCCAAGAAATCAAATAAAAATGGTACACAAGTAATTTTTCTGCTTATATAAAAGTTATTTTAAAATCCCGCTATTAATTGAGACCATAGCAGTTACTCTTCCCCCGCACCACAGGAGAACAGCTTCACGGTCCAGGCTCAGCAGAGTGCCAGTTTTCTTTCCCATCATCAGCTCCATCTCTCTAGTCTGCATTTAGGCCATAAGCATTTATCATAATCTTCAGCCAGTAGAAAGCTTAGCCCTGTTCCTCTCACGTCCCAGTCTATAATCTGTGGAACCTCTAACTTGACTTTCCAGATAGAATAAGTCCCGGTTGTGGTTGGTCAGGAAATGAACGGGACAGGAAGCTGACTGCAAATCCTGAACAAGCCCAGTGACCACAGACATCATCTGGGATCTCTGTAGAAACACCTTATCCATCAGTACTCTCCCAGGCAGAGTTCTCATCACATTCCCAGAGGTTGAGGTCATACCTTTTTTTCCAATGGAGAACAGAGTATAGGGAAAGGTGAGGGTTGGCCTATAGGGTTTTAAGATTCCTGATATTTTCATGGGCTGGGCAGCTTAAGACTTGTATTCCTGTATTTCTGAGCACCTCACAGTTGGCGTCCCTCCCTGCACATCTCCCATGGGAGGCCAGGATGAGCAGACTCAGCTCAAATACAGGAAATTCTCAGCATTAAAATCCATGCTATCTAAACCCACAAGATCTGCAAAATATTTTCATCTGCTGGAGCCTAAGTCAAAGCAATGCTTTGCTAGAAATCTCATTCTCAGGCTGAGATGCTGAAGAGGAAACTGAATTCACTTTTTAACCACCCCTGTGTCATAACTTCAAGGGGAAAAAGCTGTTGTCTGAACCTACTATAGGTGAAAGAGAGAAGTATTAAAGTATCAATAATATTTGGTGGCATGGAATTCAACTTTGCATACATGCTAGGACGGTAGATTAAAGGCATCATAATTTTTGAAGACATCGTGAAGAAAGCACCAGTCAAACCTACTGTCCTTCCATCGTTTATGTGATGCTATCCTTTCCTTATTCCTTCAAACCCACCATAAAGAAATGATCAAGTAAATTAATTTGCACTGGGGAGCAATGGTTGAGACAATACACTAAACCTTCCCAAAGCGTCTGGGATGTTTGTCAATTATTGCTGCTGGCAGTGGTGGTCTCTGGTGGAAGCATTTCTTATTCAACTAAACTGTAAACCAAACTGGCAGCCAAACAGAGCTGAGTTTCAGTACAGTTCTGTAGTTTACTAACTGCATAGGATACAGAAATAAGAAAAATCATTTATATTTTCACAATTATTATTCAGAAAGAGCATTTGTCTGTCAAAACATATCTGTCGGATGGAAGAACTATGAAATCAGAGATTAATCAGTCGCAACATGGTGGGAGTAAACGAAAAAACTAATCTTGAATTATTAAAGTGGGCTGATTTAAAGTGGAGAACTTATTTTTAAAGCCTTTTAGAATAATTTTATTGTGTGAAAATTGCAATGTTTGGATTTCCAGATAAAATCTTTTTACTGCAGCTCTTAGTATTTGGGTAATATTTTTATTTTAGCGTAATATCACTGGGCCTCTATTAAGTTCCAAGTGATTCCTTGTGTCTAGAAAGTGGCTCAGAGTGTTGAGTTTGTTCGTTGCATTTGTCTTCACAGGTTGGCGAGTGAACAGGGAAATGGGACTTCTTAAAGAGAAAACTTCCCAGTGTGTTATGAAGCCCTAAGAGACAGAAGCAGAGAGGGAGTCTCTCTGCCACCTTAACTGTGGGGACATTGAGGGGTCCAGGCAGCAGGACCTGCACAGTGGGCCATTCTATGAAACCATGAATATGGAGGCAAGCTGGAGCTAGGGAGGAAGCCACTCTTGGAGGCTAGATCACAGTAAACTCATTTTCCAGGATAGGCTCGGGGGAGGTGAAACAGCCTGCGAGCCTGGAAATGAGCTAGAAAAGGGTAATTTCAGAGACCTGAATTTTGCAACCAGTTCTTGTTTCTATTTCCTGTATGTCTCTGTTTATGTCTCACCTGTAAATGAATGATCCATCCATTTTGAAAATTCTGACTTGCCTCAGTTGTGATCAAGGGAGTCTGAGAATCAGATTTACCCCTGATCTGACCACAACTCTAGAGGTGCTGGCCCCTTCCTAGAGGCCAGCGAGAGGGGAGGTAGAGATCGATGGACACACATCCCACAGGGAAGTTGAAACTCAGGAAAAATGGCCAGGTCTCTTTGTTCCAGCTGCCTTATACATATGAAGATTTGCTCTCTCACACTTAAAATGTGAAGGCTCTAGAATTTTTAAATGTATGTTTTCCCTTATCAGATCTCATTCTTGTATGTGACAGCAGCAGATCTAAAAAGCTAACACATTCCTCCACCACTCTTGCCCCAGACATCTTTGATTCCTGCTTTTCAAACAACGTAAAAGCAACCAAGCATGCACTCCCTTGATTTTCTTCCATCCCCCCTCCAGAAACACAAGTACATGTATGCACAACTTTTTCTTCCTTTCTTCAATGTCCACATGAAGAAGTATTTCCTAATCCTTTCTAAGATTCACCCTTAATCTCAATTTAGTTTTGTTCCTCATCTTCTGGAACCTCATGCACTGAATTAGCCCCTTTTCTCCCAAATATCCTCTTTCTATGAAATCCTTCTTCCTTTAAAAAAGAGGGGAGGGGGACTCTTTTGGGTATTCTTCCTAAATACAACCATCCGTTTTTCTTCCATTCTGTCAAAATATGTACTCTGTCTACTTTTTCCACCTTTCTTTTACTCCTCAAAATTCTGTGACCTGGGTCTTCCAACCATTCTCCCATGTTACTACAAACCTCTTAATTACTGGAGGAAGAGACTCAGACTCTGTCCACTGACTTGTCCTCCAGGTCCCCCTGCCTTCAATTCCTCCTGAAGAATGATATACTGCAACCCTGCTGGGCTCTTGTGCATCACCCAAAGATGTTATGCACTTGATCTGCGTTCCTTGAAAAATCACCCATGTAGTTCAAGCAGCAAACTCCTACTTATCCTTCAAAACCCAGCTCAATTTTTGCCTTCACTGTGGACTTTTCACAAGTCCTTCCTCTCCTCCTCCACGAAGAATGAACACCTTTCTCTGCATCAAAAGCACTGTGCTGCTCCCTCCCTTGTATAACTTTCAATGGTCTATGATGGTAACTGATGCTCAGATCTTTATTTCCTACATTATAATTTTTCTAAAAATGATAGCAACAGGAGGCAGATAAATGCCTAAGCAGACAGGGGTGGGTCCCTGGTGAAACTTGACCTTCAAGCTGAAGACAGTCCTGGATAAAACCACAGACTGGATTGAGAAACTGTTTTCCTCTTTGGCATGATTTCCTCTGATTGATCCCTACCCTTCACTTATTTTGCAAATACTTAACCATTTCTTAATTCTTTTTTTTTACATTGCCATGCCCACCTTTGAGTTATGCCTTTAGTTTAGCCTTTTTCCATACTCCCCAACCAATCAGTGCATACTCCCCATTCCAAACCCATAAAAGCCCCCAGACTCAGCTACACTGAGAGATAAACCACCTGACTACAGGGGCGAGGGACCACCCCCACATCTCCTCTCCACTGAGAGCTGTTCCATTGCTCAATAACATTCTTCTCTGCCCTTCTCACTCTTTGAATTGTCAGCATAACCTCATTCTTCTTGGACATGGAACAAGAAGTCGGGGAACTGCTGAATATGGGTATGAGCTATAACATAGGTGGGCTGGGTCATTCCCAGCCCAGCCATGGGCTAAGTTGGTACACAAGCCAGGTGCAGCCCAGTGGGTCTAGTGGGCAGGCCACCTCCTGAGTCAGGCCCAGGACTTAGGGAGGCCTGGGCAGGGGCACCTCTGGCTGAAGGTCCCTGGCTGGCAAAATGGCCAAGAAAATTCCTGCATCAAAACTGTAACTTTATCCTGTTCATTTTATATTTTAACATCTAATATGATGCTTGGAGCATAATGGGCACTGAACTAACGTCTGTTTGATGACAAAACAATCATATAATCATATTTAAATTCTGGTTCCCCCATAAGCATAAAATCCTGAAGATGCCAGAGACAAGCAAAGATTTCTAGAGCCAGAGCCAGGCAGCAGGAGGAGATCATCAGAGTCAGTACAAGACTTTAAACCAAAACAAAGAATTACAATGAAGCTTAAATATGCACCAGTGCCAATGTCAAAAAGTCTAAAAAGAACGCTAAAAATAAAACCTACGAATTTGGAGTTCCTTGAGTTATAATTGAGTGTGTGGTGATGTTGGTTTCTTAGGCACTAAGTCAGTCCATGTCAGGAGACCAGTACAGTGGGCACTTTCAGGCCCCAGTGACAGGTCTCCACTAAGCATCATCACCAGACACAGTTGGTGTTTAGGACGTGTGCACTGTAATGGAAGAAGTAAGATGGGGAAAATAAGGAAAAGATCGGCTATCTTTCCCCAGGGAAACCTCTATTCACAGGAATGCTTAAGATCCATATTGCAATGGCTGAAATCTTATAATTGAGTTTTAATGTACCTCCCACCCACAACAAAGCCTGCAAATACGTTGACTGTCTTAGTCTTTACATCTCTTTTTATTGCCTCTTCAGCCTAATGATAATTCTGAACAAAAATCTGAAATTCCATGTGTTGAATCAAACATCACATACAGAGAACTTATAGGGTGAGTCTCTCCACCTGACACCTGAGTTCATCATCCCTGCCCCCACCAGCCCATATTAACTCTAGTCTTATGGTAAAATGTTCTTCCCTTTTTCAAAGGATTCAAATAAAATTATGACCATAGTGACTTTTTTAGGGTCAAAGCAGAAAGGAGAAAACTAGAACAAAAGCAAATGGCTGGCAAAGAATCAAGTGTTCTTGGGGCAATGTGAAAGAAAATAGAGAAGGAAAACTGTACCTCTTTAAATTCCCAAAGAAACTGAGGGAGGGCAAATAAAGATCTGCTGTTGGGAAGCTTTTTTCCCAGTAAAGTGAGAAATCTGTTCTCTTTAACCTGATCCCAACAGGGAGACATCACAAGGGCTACTTCAACAGATGGAAACACTCTACCTGCCTCAAGGATATACCACAGCATAAACAGCTACCGTTTCTCATGTGTCTTGTTAATGTTTTCTGTACTCTGAAGTCCTATGCAATTACACAGTGTGTTTTCTCCTAGAAGCTTAGGGCCCTTTATAAAGAGCTTAATGCATTAAAAACTGATTTCCTGACTCCCTCCATGAAGTTCAAATATTGAAGAAGCTGTCATGATCTAAGCTGGCCAAATCTGGTTCTCCTCTCCTGAGTCAGTGATCTTTCATGCAACACTCTTCTGACCCACCTTTTACTCAAACTGTCACTACAGAAACCAGCACCCTATGAGTGTACCTTTATGAGCCATACCTAAGCTACTGAAATCACTTGTTTTCTTCTAGGGGCTTCTCTGATGAGAGGTGAGGGATACAGTAATGCATGAGCAACCTGAAAGTAGAAAGGAGTTAACCCCACATGGTTTAACCAATGGACACATGAGCTAATTAATCAGTAGTCTCTCTGGGGAATAAACTGGTCATTCGCAAATGTAAACATGCATAAGACTCACCTGATGAGTTTTCTGAAATACAATATACTGATCCACCCCCTCCCCCACTCCCACCACATTTTGGATTCAGGATGATGCCCATGAATTTGTAGGTATCACAGTCGAGGTGATGCCAACAAAGCTGGTCCACACTTGTAGAACATTGGGGCATGAAATTTTTTCATGTATTCTATGCAGCTCCTGAGGCTCCCAGTACAATTAAGCTGTAGTCACCCACAGAGATGGTCAACTCTTAGTGTGTTTTTGCGATGCCTTCTTTTCCTCTCTTTCACTCTCCCCCAGCCCTTTACTCCTGTTTCCTGGGATTGCTTTCCAAATAAACTACCTAAAATACCCTTTTTTTTTTTTTTTTTTTTTTTTTTTTTGAGACGGGGTCTCGCTCTGTCACCCAGGCTGGAGTGCAATGGCGTGTGCTCTCAGCTCACCACAACATCCGCCTTCCGGGTTCAAGCGATTCTCCTGCCTCAGCCTCCCAAGTAGCTGGGATTACAGGTGTGTGCCACCATGACTGGCTAATTTTTGTATTTTTTAGTAGAGATGGAGTTTCACTATGTTGGTTAGGCTGGTCTCGAACCCCTGACCTCATGATCTGCCCGCCTCAGCCTCCCAAAGTGCTGGGATTACAGGTGTGAGCCACCGCCCCCCGGCTCCTAAAATGCTTTTGACTCAGGCTCTACTTCAGGGGAAACCCAGCAAATGGCTGTTAACCTCCATTTGCCTTCACCTCTTCTACTGGAGTCACTTGGCCTTGTCCCTTAGACAATGTAGTTATGAATTCTGTCTTCAGATTGAAGCGATAAAATGTGACCAGAACTAACAATTTGATTTAGCTGTTCAAACCAGCAGAGCTTCTATACGATCAGCTATTTAATGGGAGTTTGGGATGGTGGCATAGTTTTATGGATTTAAGTGAAGAACTGGTCCTAACTTTTATGTTGTCCATAGCTGACCAGGGGCTCACAAATTTTTAAAGGATCTCTCACTGCATTGGAGAGTAACAGACAGCTTTTGGCATTTTAATATTCACATGTTAGGTAGTATCTACCCAACAAGCATTCCTCTCTTCTAGCTGATAGAACCTGTGCTCATGCAGTGTGCCCAGCTCCAGGGCATGAATCATACTTGTCTAATCTAATCATTGCTATAGTATAGTAAACCACTGTCTAATGCTTATTTCCCAGGCTCCCTATTGCTGGAATGTATATGCTCAGGATACCTAATTCTGGCCAATAAGAATTAACAGGAAGTTTGAGAGTGCTTCTGAGAAATAATTTTTATCTCCACTGAAAGAAGGAGTGATCACTCAAGGACCTCTTCATATTGCCTCCTCGTTGCCCCCCACTCTTCCTGCCTTTGAATGCAAGCATAGTGCTTGAAGCAATCACAGCCATCTTGCAACATGAGGTCACAAGCATAAGCATGAAAAGCCCAACTGCTAAGGATGGCAGATCTGCTTAGTTAGCCAAGGGCTGCATGGCTCTTGAGTTTTTGTTATATCAAAGAGTTGATACTGTCATTGTTAAAGTCACTACTAGTCAAGTTCTGTTTTTTGCATTCAAAAGTATGGCTGGCTTATATGTGACAAAGGATTTGTATTCATAATATACAGAGAATTTTTACAAATCAATAATAATGAGACAAATAACCCAGTAAAAGTAGGTGAAAGATTTAAACAGGCACTTTATAAAAGAAGATCTGCAAATAGCCAACAAGGCTATAGAAAATTTTTCAATGTAGTTGTTCATCAGAGAAATGCAAAGTTAAAGCCACAGTAAGATACTACTCCATACCTACCAGAATAGCTAACAATTGTTTTTAAAATGGCAATATGAGTGTTAGTGAGGATGTAGGGTAAGCGGAGTTCTCTAACATTGCCAGTGGGAGTGTAAAATGTTGGAACCATCTTGGAAGACAAGCAGTAGATTCTAACAAAGTTGAATGCCTGTCTACACTGCAGAACAGTTTTAGCCAAACCACAGGGCTGCAACCAAAACCACCCACTGCTCAGCACTGGCCACACTCAGGACTGGATAGGAGAGACTCTCCCACTTCAAGGGAACCAGCCTCTTCCACCTTCCAATCCCATTCATCCACATGGGGCTGCCACCTCAGACTGCTTCTTCTGTCCTTCAGCACTTCATATGTGATGTCCCCAGGTGAATTCAAAGACAGAAGTGGTGTCTTCTGTGATTTTTAACTATATTTTAAACCAAAACTGATTACTTAGGCTGACAGGGACAGATGCAGTTATGGAGATAGTGAGTAAAAGTGTTTTATATCAGGACTTCTTAGGATAATCTAGGGCTTGAGATATGTACTTCCATTAGTTTATTACCTCATAACTCCTTACTAAATGAATATGTAGTTTATAGATTCTAAATAAATATCTGTTGATTTGAATTGATTTTACAGTTAAAGCCTCAGAGAATAAATACTGATATTCCGAGATAGCTATCCCTTGAATGTACACTCACAGACATTCCCTCTCTCTACATATAAATATAGATATAGATAAATATATAAATATCATTTCTTTCTTTCTATGTCAAAGAAGAAAGCATAGCTAAAAAAAAAAAAAATTAAGGGGGCAGGAGAAGTCACGTCTCACTTTACCAAAAAGGCAATTTGTTTTACCACCAATAAAATGAGGATAATGGTTTTACTTTCCTAAGTACGAAAACATACCCATTGACATTTTAAGGCTGCTTACAGCTCGTGAGAGAGCTAAGACTGGGACTCTTCCCTCCATAGTTGTGTCTCTCTCTGCTTTTGCTGTTCATTGTTTTTTTCTTCTTCTTCAATTCTCCCTCCTTTTTTTCTTGTCCTTCACCTTGCACAAGCACGTGTCCACTGCTCCCCTTTCTTGTCTAGCACAGACCTATTGCCTGCCCCTCTTCAAGGCCCCTGGGGTCCGCATTGACTCAGAGGATGTCTCCAACCCTTCCTAAACATCGACTACCAGAGAAAGGCTGTACTTCCCTCTAAGACATCACATGGGAAATACAGAATTCTTTGGAAAAAGAAGATGTATTTGCTATTTCATTGACACAATAAGAATCAGTAGGGATAAAGAGTTGATGGATTTTTTTCTCTAATCATTAAAAAGGTATGATACCAAGAACTAAAAGAAAAAATTATATACAAAAAGAAGACAATACTTTCATAATAGCAGTTGCATTCTTTATCTTTCTACCACTATAGGTAAAATCTATTCTTACCCTACACATATCTTTAGGTATTATAAAATATATTATATCTTAATGGATACTGTTGTCCCATGGAATTTTATTTTAATGGGCGAAGGTGGATAGTTTCACTTAACATAAATATTAGAGAACAATATATGCCACAGAAGTGAAAGTTCTAACATCTATGCACTCTCATAATCATAATCATTAAAAATAGTAAAATTATATTACAAGATCCACAAAATAGACACAAGGTAATGATCAAACAAATGAAAGAAGGTTTCTTGATTTTTGTCAAATAAACAAGAAGCCCATAAAAAAAAGATTTCCATTTTATGAGATATCTGAAAGCTTAAGTCAAACTATACTAAACATCAATTAAACATCATTAATGATGGTTTGGCTTGCCCTTTATAATTTAGGGAGTTTAGAGGATAACTGGATATTTCTGTTGGGGTTTTTCACATTACTGGTGGAATTTTGAACAATCTCCTTTTAATTTTTTGTTACACCTTAATGTAGATCCTCTGGAAAGCAAAACTTAGATAAGAAATTAAGTGTTGATGCTATATTTGGTAGATGTAAACCCAGGACAGGTAAACTGAGGTAAAAGGAAAGTAAGACAAGGAATAATAGAAGCAGTGCAAATGGTATGCAGTGCTGTGGAAGTACTCTATTGCCAACAGCAAGTCACAAGATCTGCCCAGATCCAAGAGGTGGAAAATAGACATTGCTTCTCAATGGAAGTTGTTACAAAGTCACATTGAAAGGGTGTGCCTAGAGGGAAGGAAAGAATTATAGCCATTTTTGCAATCAATCTACTACATTCTGTCCGTTAAGATCCAAATTACATAGTTCAAATTTCTACCCAACTTTCCTAAAATTTCTCTGGATATTTTCTATGCTCATGATCCCCTTGTTAATACTCTCTAAATTTTTCTCCTGTTGAATTCTCTATCACTATACTAATTATTTTGTCTCCATAACTGCTGCCATCTCTCTGTAGTTCAATCTCTTCTCCTGTATTATGGAAGGCACCATTAATGTAAGACTTGTACAATCAACTATGGAGTGTTTCAACATAATGGGGTGGAAGAAGTGATTACTACCCAGTATGGGACAGAATAAAACATAAAACTGAACAACAGACACAACTATTCTGTTGTTGTTGTTGTTGCTGCCACTGCTGCTGCTTTTGAAGACTTTTTAAATTTTCTAATTAATATTGTACATAATCAACACAACTGTTCTTTAAAAGATCCTTAGCTGTCTTCACTGGCCAATTTGTTATAGATTGTCATTTTGCTCCCACAAAATTTGTTTAAAGACCCTCTCTCTTTTGAACTGCCAAGACACAATTCCCAAATAAGGAAGCCTTTGAAAATAGCACTTGAAATAACTGGAAAAATTTAAAGTCAAAGACGTGGAAGCAACTATATAACTATCTACACACGTATATGGAGTCATCATAGGCCAGAGGAAGGAAACTGACTTGTATATTCAAGGGGACAAATTTAGGTCTTATTGTTGGAAGATACAGGTTGACAGGTTGTTTTTTAAAAAAAAAAACAACAACAAGTTTTGCTCTGTCACCCAGGCTGGAGTGCAATGGTGTGATCTTGGCTCATTGCAACCTCCGTCTCCCAGGCTCAAGTGATTCTCCTGCCTCACCCTCCTGAGAAACTGTGATTACAGGTGCCCACCACCATACCTGGCTAATTTTTGTATTATTTTTTAGTAAAGACAAGGTTTCACCATGTTGGCCAGGCTGGTCTTGAACTCCTGATCTCATGATCCGCACACCTCGGCCTCCCAAAGTGCTGGGACTACAGGTGTGAACCACCGTGCCCAGCCAGGTTGACAGATTTCAACTCATTATAGGAAAAATATGGTCAAAGTAGTAACATTATTCAAACATAAAGGAAGTGGCTGTGAAGTAAAAATTGATGAAAGCAGGAGACAGATGTTGTGGAAGAGGTAATGCTTTGCCTGCAAGGGTGGACCAGCAAGAATCTACAGTTTCTCCTGGTGTAATTTGGATGTCTGACTTTCCAAACCTCATGGTTACAATTTGATCCCCCTGTGTTGAAGGTAGGGTCTAATGGGAGGCATTTGGATCATGGAGGTAGAGCCCTTATGAATGGCTTGATGGCATCCTGTGGTAATGAGTGAATTATTGCTCTGTTAGTTTCCACGCGAGCTAGTTGTTCAAAAGAGCCTGGCAGTTCTCCCTACACTTGCTTCTTCCTTTTCTGTGTGATCTCTGCACACTCTGTCTCCCTTTCACCTTCCATCATGAGCGGAAGCAGTCTGAAGCCCTCACTAGAAGCAGATACTGGCGCCGTACTTCGTATATAGCCTGCAGAACTGTAAGCCAAATAAACTTCTTTTTAAAAATAAATTACTCTGTCTCAGGTACTTCTTTATAGTAACACAAAGGAACTAAGACATCTTTCAAATGTAATATTCTAGACAGAACTTAACATAAAAGCTTCCCGGTATCATATTAAGCAATCAATATAACCAAAACTATCTCATGTAAAACCTTCAGCAATGTCTAGAAACTCTCAAGTGTAATGATCTTCAAAAATGAGGTACACATTCTTCACAGTTATGCAAAAATAAGATACTGGGATACAGCAAAAAATAGATATTCTATTTTTATTTAATTTTTATCTAAAGTATGAAAATAAAGCTTTTTAAATATTTTATATGCAGATTGACAGTGTCTTTACGTACTCTATAAAGAAATATCCATAAACAGAAGTATATGCTCATTTTTTAGACCACTGACATGCATTTATTTATCCAGGTAAAAAATATTTATTAAATGCTGTGTCCCAGACATTGTTCTAAATTCCAAGGACACAGCAGAAAACAAGAAGACGATATATATGCTCTCCTGGAGTTCAGCTGGGAAAGAACTAATTGTAAACAAATAAATACAGTTAACTCTCTTTATTCACAATAGGTATGTTCTGTAAAGTTGCCACAAATATTGAATTAGTGAGAACTAAACAAAGGCTCTTTAGAAAAGTACAGACTTAGATTCCTGTGAGTCCCTGATCACATTTTCATCAACTGATCAATACATAATCTTGTTTTATGTGTGTTTTTGTTTAAAGGTGCCTTATACAATATGTATATATACACCGTTGACTCATTAACATTGAGCTCATGGCCAACAGCAATATAACTTATGTCTGACTACAGCATATTTAACACCATGTTTTGTCCAGAAGGCATAGACAGCCTTCCTGCACATAGAAACTCTAGACAGCACTTCAGAACTACACTTGGGGGCCATTTTAAACAGAAATCATCAACAAATAAAAAATACAAAAATGTGGGGAAAAACACAGCACTAACTATACCGCAAAAAGTACACCTGTTTACAGTACGAGAGCTGAAAACAAGAAAACAGATGGCTGCCTTGTCCAACCCTCGCTGGGAACCTGTGCATCAGGTGACTCAAGTATTTTGCTGCTCTGTACACATGTACACATGACCACAAAAGTAACTCCAGTTATCGATGTTGAGGTTACAAATAAATTTTAGCAAGCAGGCAAACTCACAAATACAGGATACAAGAATAATAAGAATTAACTACATATTCTCAACAGATCATGTGGTAATAGGTGCTATGAAGAAAAAATAAACCAAGTAAAGGGAATAGAAGTGTTGGATGAATGGTACATATGGCATTTGTTCTCCTGTTCTCCGGCCTTCAGATTTGAACTGAAACTCTACCAGCTGTTTTCCAGGGTTTGCAGCTTACAGACAGGAGACAGTTGGACTTCTCAGCCTTTGTAATTGTGTGAGCCAATCATTATAATAAATATCTATGTATGTGTCTATGTATGTGTATGTATGTATGTATCTATCCATTTCATATTTGTTCTATTTCTCCAGAAAATGCTGACTAATACACCATCTTATTTACTTTCCAAATTGGAAAATTTTGAAAGCAAAAGAGAATGCTATCAAAATTTACACCAGATGACAGGTATAAACTGGAACTGCCTTTGGCAAACTAGGATGTTTCATCATCCTACTTATGACCAACTTTAAGCAAATTAAGCAACACCCTTGCTGCAGCTGAAGAATGCTAGATGCCACCTTGTACAGCCTGTGCCACCGGACTTAAGAGTTGCCTCTGCCTCTGCCATTGCCTCTGCTGCCAGGATGAATTCTCGACTGAGCCTACTTGTGAGCATGATGTAGCAATGATTCAGAGGGTGGAGCTTTTCTGAGGGATTGATCCTTGGTCACATGCACACTCTAGCTGCAAGGGAAACCAGGAAAGGATCTGTCATTTTTGGCCTGCTACCTTGCCACCTTCTTTAGTAGGAGGTGAACCCTGCCTCCTACCAAGACTCATAGGGTAGTAGATTTCTCAGACACAGGAGTGGGTTACAGACTTGAAGCAGTCAAGAAAAAAGATGGTAAATGTCCTTGAGAGTCATTTCTTCTTCCTCCTTAGTTGAGAGCTTGAAAAGCAGCCAACATCCTCTGTGTCTTTTTAATCTTATAAGACACTATTAGGAGTTCAATTTGGGAATATTTGATTAATGATATAGATTCAATCATAGTGCATTTATTACCAGTATTGCAATAATTTCACATTGGAAGAGGTAACTGTGAGCAATAAATTCACTTTATAAAATGCCAATTTTACACAAATAAAATCAATTGAAATTGATTAACTCATAACCACTGGCATTTTTGAATAAAATATAAATGGTTTAAATTAGTCTTAATAAGTATTACAGAAGACTTGAAGTTTTCATGGGTTTTCCCATAAAACATTTTATGACTTCATGCTTCCCTGTCCATTTATGAATAGTATTGCTAAGACTTCTCAGAGCTTGGGACACACCCTCTAATCAATACTCCCTGATTAGGTGAAGCACTTCTCTTTGACTCCAAAGATACTGCAGGCGGTTTTTCTTAAATACAAACAGGTACTTGCTAACGTAAAAGCTACATCTTAGTGTTTGCAATGCAGAATTCCTTGAAAAATAATAACAAAATAGCACTAACAATATGTTTACTCTGTGCTGAAGATTACATTGTGTGCTTTATAAAGATTAATTTACCTAATCTTCATAGTACTTATAAAAGTGAATAGGATTATGAACATTATTTTATGGATGAAAAATCAAAGCTTACTGAGGTTAGCAATTTGTACAAGTAATTGTTGGATTCTAGAACCAACTCAGGCCCATTTCAGAGTAACCCACCCCTTTGGCCATCTACCTTGTACTGCACATTCACACATATACACGCACACTGACAATCATCATTGCACAGCTGCGTACCTGTGATTACATTTAGGACCCACCCAGATAATGCAGGATAATCTCCCCATCTCAACATTCTGAGCATCCTCACATTGCAAAGTCACTTTTGCCATATAAGGTAACATCCACAGGTTCCGGATGCAGAAACAGGATCTATTTGGAGGTCATTCTTCAGTCTACCATTAAACCGCTTGTCACTAACAATTCTTCAACCTCAATGAAATCTCTCATGCATTGAACCCACCACTATTTCACCCTCTATTAGCCCCTCACTGTTTCTCTTTCCACTTTGCCCAGCCTAAAGTCCTTGATCAAAATGACAGTTGGCCCATTGAAAACATCTTTAACAGAATTCACCCCCTCCCTTTGCTGCACACACCTAGAAAACCCCAAACTTCGTCAAATCAAAATATCCACACACTGAACCTTCTCCCCAACAGCTGAATCTTTCTTTCTTTCTTTTTTCTTTTCTTCTTTCTCTTTCTTTCTTTCTTTTTTCTTTCTTTCTTCTTTCTCTCTCTCTTTCTTTCTTCTTTCTTTCCTTTCTTTCTTCTTTCTTTCTTTTCCTTCCTTTCTTTTCTTTATTTCTTTTTCTTTCTTTTATTTCTTTTTTTTAATTTTTTGGTCACCCAGGCTGAAGTGCAATGACACAATCTTGGCTAACTGCAACCTTTGCCTCCTGGGTTCAAGTAATTTTCGTGCCTCAGCCTCCCAGGTAGCAGGGACTACAGGTGCGCGCCACCATGCCCGGCTGATTTTTTGCATTTTAGTAGAGACTGGGTTTCACCATGTTGCCCAGGGTGATCTCAAACTCCTGGGATTAGGCAATCCACCTGCCTCGGCCTCCCAAAGTGCTAGGATTACAGGTGTGAACCACCATGCCTGGCCAAATTTCTATTTTTAAACCCCACTCATATTATTATGTCAAGTAACCTCAATGTAACGATAAAAATCCAGATAAGCACTCAACTCCCTCATAATTTCCACTTTACATTTTCTGGAGTTCTTTTACATCTTCGTCATCCAATCTCTAATGCATCCTCCCCCATCACCAACCCCACACTCAGCACCACTTGATGTCACCCAAAAGAGACTAGAATCAATCAGACAGAAGCACCTGCATCTTCCCACCACCAAATCTCCCAAGCCACCAGAACATCCACCCTAATTCTTTCTTCATTCCTGACACAGTGAAAGAATTGATCCTCTTCCTATCAAAGGCCAGCTCCTGGACTTTATCAGGACAGTGTGTGCCTCCTGCTAACCCAGGCCTTTGTCCCTGCAATTGTCCCTCTTTGTCCTCATAACTTATCCCTCTTTATGGGGTCATTCCCACTGGTATATATGAGTGCTCTAGTTTAGTCCATCTTAAAAAAAAAAAAGTAAATAAATAACTTCTCTCCTAGTCATAATCCCTCAAAATATCTATTCCATTTCTCGAGTGAATTTCAAAGCACAACCATTCACAATATTCTAGACTTTCTTCTGGTATTCAAATTATCAGGTTTAATTTTAGGAATGGAAAATTCCTGGCCCCACAAAATCTTCCCTACCAACTAATAAGAGCCAGAAATTCAACTCTGAGGCCTTCACACTGAAGCTTTTGTTCCTGCTAAAAACAAACTATGTTACTTTGGTTCCTGTCATTTATTTCTTGAGTAAATGAAGTATCCATAGTCATCCACATGTGGGTGAGGAAGGGAAATGCATAAGAAACAATGCAATAAACAAAAAAAAATTAGTTTGCTAATTCGGGGGGCTAGGGAGGTACATAAAATTCCTACGTCTGTTTGATGCTAGATCAGGCTAGGAAGGAGATTTGCAATTTGCCTGGGGGACAGACAGAGATGACGAAGGGAAGACCAGGAAAAAAGATGGGCTGCTTCTGTCTTTGATGAAGTCCAGGCCCCAAGATGGTTAAGAAGTATGGGTCTAACCTGGGCATGGGATATGTGAGCAGCAGACAGCAGTCAGAAGTAAGTCGTTAAGTGTGGGCCAAATAGCAGAGGTGGCATATCTGGCTGACTGTAAGTTAGAAAAAGACCCAGAGCAAATGGAAAAATGGCCCCCTGTTCTGAGGCTCATGTCTGTAATGTCATCCAATTAGTACCTCCCACCACCTGTCTCTATGGGTATAGTCATTGCTCCCAATGAATTAGGTTCCTTATGGAGGTTTGGGGTCCCACATAAGCTGAATGAAGGCTGTTCACTCAGCTTTACAGTCCACTGGTGCTGGAATCAGAGTTCCCTCTTCAGGACCATCAGCCCAGCCTCCATAGAGACACAGATGTCCAAGGAAGACACAGATGTCCAGGGAGACACCACCCCAGGAAGCACATCAATGTCTTGGCCAACAAACATGTCTTTCTCTTTCGAAGGCAACAGAAAAAAGAGATAGTAAACACTTAACACTTGTTTCTCAGCACAGGGAATTGGAGACATTTGTCTGATCTTAGTATCTCTACATGTTCTTTAACATATTCTTCATTAAGACTACAACCGTAGAAAAAAATGTTAACATTAAGAACACTAAGATAATACAAGGCGAGTAAACAGAAGTCCCAAGAGAGAAACAAGGCGCTATAATGAGGCCATGGGCAAGAAAACTGAAGATATTGGGTGAACAATTTCCCTTTCCCTTCTTTGATGTGGTGGTACATTTAGCCCTGGATACAGCAAACTGGCCAAGACCTCAAGTTTTTCCCTCATAGATTCAGGCTACTCCCCACATCCTGCTGTTTCCTGTCACATTTCTCTGCCTTCTCCTCTAACACCTCTATTCATTCACAGCTTCGCAGCTGGATGGAGAGAGGGCAACTCAAGGGAAAGCTTAGGGAGAATGTAGGGTTAGAAAATGGGCCGTTCCGGGAAAGTTGAAGTATCTCCATGCATGGGCAAGTACAAATGCTTTCCAGTTCTGAACAGCTGAGGGGGTGGAAAAAGGCTTCCTCACTTGCTCTGCCTGGAGAACTGTCTTTGAGAGAAAAACTACACTTACTGACCACTCAGCATGTATAAGCCAGACACCTGTTCATGCCCTTTACATATGTTAACTCCTCCTTTTCTCCATAACCATATAAGGTAGGTGCTGTCACTATGCCCATTGTTTTTAGACAGGGCCCAGGAAGAATTTTCACTAATTTTTTCTTATTTTTTTTATTTTTGAAACAGGGTTTTGCTTTGTCACCCAGGGTAGAGTGCAGTGGCATGATTGTGGCTCAGTGCAGCCTTCGGTCCCTGGGCTCAAGGAATCCTCTCACCTCAGCCTCTGAAGTAGCTAGGACTATATGTACATGCTACTACACCTGACTAATTTTTTTTTTCTTTTTTTTTTCTTTTTTTTTTTTTTTTGAGATGGAGTCTCACTCTTTCACCTAGGCTAGAGTGCAGTGGCCCGATCTCAGCTCACTGCAATCTCCACCTCCCAGGTTCAAGCGATTCTTCTGCCTCAGTCTCCTGTATAGCCTCCTTATAGGAGGCTTATTTTGCAGGTTATTTTATTGCATTAAAGATAAAATACATGGTATTATGAGAAAAAGAAAAGAAAACATGTTCTGTACTGAGATAACGGGAGCCTGACTGGGTGACAAGAACTGGGGGAGGGGAGGTAATTTTTGAGTCAAGTGTACTTTGAGAGATCCGAGGGCAGGGCAGGGCAGGGCAGGACTGCTGCAGGGAATTGGGCAACTGAGTGTCAGCAGGAAGAAGATGGAAAGAGAGGAGCAAGGCCCTTGAGGAGAAGGAATGGAAAAGTGAATCATGGGCACAGAAAAGGAAGAATTGAGACAGATTTCACCTTCTCTGCAATGGTTCTGAGTGTAGTCTCTCCTTAACAATTCTAGACAAGAAATTTTAAGTCCCAGGCTGCTCAGCAAACCTTGGACTGGCCTTTCCAATTTTTGCACAGGTTGCTTAAGCCTTTGATGGTTCTCAAACTGCTCCTTCCAGTTTTTTATTAACTGACCAAACTTCAGTTGGTCAGTTGAATGTATTGGAAACCTGAATGTATTGGAACCCAATTCCACCTCCTAAGCAGGGAAAACTCTAATATGAGGGGCATATTAATCATGTCTTTTATTTTCTGTGTTTTTTGAGGCTTTGACATCTTGGGGCCTTGCTGACCTGCAAGGGACAGCTTCTCCCAAATTACTAGAGATAGCAAATGACTCATCTGAGAGTACATCCACCATATCCAAACCAACCTACCCAGGGCCATGTCTCCACCACACTCAGAGTCACTATTCCTCTGCTCTAACCACCACAGGGCCAGGTACCAGACAACTACAGAGAGCTCCTATGCTCCAGAGCCTATTGAAATTATTCAAACTAACCAATCCTAAGGCTGCTTGCCTTGCTTTGCCTTTCCCACAGAAACCACAATAAAAGCTCTTGCCCATATTGACCCTTCACTCTGTCTGCCTAGTGACTGACTCTGGTGCTTCTCCCTGTGACCCTGTGGCATGGTGCAGTGTGCCTCATCCTCTTGGGAACTATAAGTAGCAAACTTTTCAATGTCAGTCATCTTCTGATCTGTTGGCCTTACCATACCTGAACAATAATAAAACCTACATTTAGAACAAAGGCAGGCAGTTTTTAAAAGTGATGGTTGGGAGATGAGTTTGCAAGCTCTGTAGGAGGAAAGAACTCTGCAGAGAAGTGGCATTTTGGATACGGATTGGTTTGTGTCTATGTATCTATGTGTACCTGTCAGTGTGTACACATTTGTCCTGATTGACTTTTCTTCTCTTTTCCTTAATATTAGTAATAAATATAGGGAATTCATGTGTATTATAAAAAAGGGATAGGAGAACAGACTTTGGGCTTCAGTAGACTTGGTTTTGAAATTAGACTTTCTAGCAACCAAGTTTCTGACCAGGAGCACATTGAGGCATCTCTCTGAACCTCAGTTTCTCTATGACAACAATATCAATCTCACACTGAAGTGGGAATTAAATGAGATAATGTATGTGACAATGCATCCACTGGTTGGTTACCTAGAATGTGCAGTGCCGTTTCAGGTATTATCTCATATAACACCACAGGCAATTGGAATTAACATCCTTATTTTTGATATGAAAAAACAGAGGCTCAAATAGGTTAGGAAACATGCCCAATAAGAATCAAACAGTAAATCACAGACAGGAGGTTACAGCCCAAGGCCTGCGTGCCACCTTCTGATCGTGCGCCCAATGTTTGCTTCTAGGCCCTCACAGCTGAGTTTACAGTTCTGTAGGAGAAAGAACCTCATCAACTAATTTAATTTCAGGTATTTTAAGATGAATCTGGCTTTCAATGCACCTGACTACGGGGGTAGAGAGAAAAGGAAAGGAGACCGTGACAGTGGCTACAAAGGGATAGCAGGAGGGATGTTTGCGATGGAATTGTTCTGTACCTTAACTATAGTGGTGACACACAAGTCTACACTTGTGATAAAATTTCATAGAACTGAATACACACACACACACAAATGAATGCATATAAAACTGGTGAAATCTGAATTATGTCAAGAGATTATATCAATGTCAATTTCCTGTGTGTGATACTGTACTACAGTTATACAAGATGTTACCATTGGGGAAACCGGGGGTGAAGGTACACAGGGTCTCTCTGTTTTATCTCTTACAATTACATGTGAATCTACAATTATCTTAAAATAAAATTTAAATAAATTCTCCTGAGAATGAATCCAGGAAGGTAGAATTTTCAGTTGGGGGTAGGAAAGGAAGTGGAAGAAATATTTTGTAACAAAAAGACCTCCGTGGTTCATCTTAGTTATGAAAGGTCCTTAGCCTTACCCCACCCGCTTTGCCTTGAATGTATGCAATCAGACAGAGAGCAAGGCTTTTAGTGAGGTGCTCTAAGCTCCCTTATCCAACCTTGACACCACACTTGGGGTCACTATTCTTCTGAAGTGGCCCAGAGACCACTGTAGCCTCTGCCTCAGAACACTCCTGCAGATTGCCACGGAATCCAATGGGGAAAAGGGAAGGGAGTTAACCATGTGGCCATGCCTCTCACTTTTCCTTTCCCTGGAGGTTAGGCAGGGACCAAGCACAAGTCACAGAAGATGCTGGCTTAACACAATTATGCATCTCAAGATTATGCCACAATATTGGGTTTTTTGTGGTGGGGGTTTATTGTGGGTTATGCTTCCCTTTGGTCTGTGACATAGTTCTTCTGTTCCAAGGGCCTAATGACTAAAGCAAGTACCCTGTTGTCTCCTTATTGTCTTCAATTAATGTGGGAATTAGTTCCACATTCCCTTCTCCCTCCTTTCTCTTTCCCTCAGAAGGTCAGAGGAGACACACACCAGCTGTAGAATCCAGGGTCACGCCTGGCTCTAGACACTTCGAAGCCGTATGCTGTCTTCCAACTGGCGCCAAGCAGGACAAAGCTGTTGACACCTGTCTGCGTGCTCCAGATTTCCAGTGTATGTTCCTTTCACATTTCAAAAATTCCTCCACCCCTCCCCAGGTTGTCATGTGACCTCACTCTCTACTGCCTGTTTCTTCTCAAATGCCTCCTTAAAATCCTTCAGGCACCAGGGTATCAGGGACTGGAAACAGCTTAATAATAATGCCCCCTATGTCGTAAAGTGCTTTATGGTTTGGGGAGCTCGTGACAAACCTGGAAGAAGACAAAAAATGAATTATTTTCTCCATTTTATGGATGTGAAAATGTAGTCTATAAGAAGTTAAGAAACTAGCAATAGATGCAGAGTTAGTTAATAGTGAATCTAGGATTCCAACTCAAATTGGGTTGCCTGACTTGCTAGTTTTCACTTTACTTCACAGTTCATTTCCTTTTCCTCACACTGTGCAAGTTAACCCCTATCTACTGAAAAACCAGACACAAAGTGCATAATAGCTCAAGCATAGAACTTTATATCTTGCCCCGCACAACAGTACTAGTACTGCATGAGCTCAGTGAGGTTGCTCTCCTCCATGCAGTCATTCAGAGAACCAGGTTGACAGAGCTCAGCCATCTTCAGCATGAGGCTGTGAAAGTCACCTTGGGGCTATCTCCATCTAGCTGGCCAGAAAGAAGAATCACAGGTAAGTGGATATGGGAGGTTTCTCAAGGTGATGATATTAGGAATGGGCCTTTGGGAAGCTATTAGATCATGAGTACAGAACCGTTGTAAATGAAATTAGTGCCCTTAGAAAAAAAGACTCCAAAGTGATCCCTCCCTTCTTTTGCCATGTAAGGTCACAGCAAAAGACACCATCTATAGACCAGGAAATGGGCCCTCATTACACTTAATCAACTTGCACCATGATCTTGGTCTTTCCAGCCTCCAGAACTGTCAGAAATACATTTCTGTTTAATTTATTCTGAGACGTGGCTTCTCCCAGCGGCATTTCCTCTTTATCAAAACCTGAAACCTGAAGCTAAAAAGTATTCCAGCTAGTAGAATTCCAGCTGTTTGCCATTCACCTGGTGGCATGCATGGAGAGTCAAGGGACTACTGCTGCTCTGAAACCTCAGGGCAGAACTTCTGCCAAGACACAGGGCCAACCAGCCCAGTCAGCCACTCCCCAGGCATTTGAACACACAAAGAGAAAATTATAAAGGATGCAAGAACAAAATAATACTAGATCATGGTCCTACAACTGGTTGTATCCTTGACTTCTAAAAGTATTTGAACACTTGTTTAAAATTTCTGCAGTTCAGTTTTTACTTTATGAAATGGAGGAATAATTCAAACCCCAGAGTAAGCATCAGACTGAAAGGAAGTCTCACTGACTTCAATAATCCCATTAAGAATTCTTTCTTTGTAGTCCTGAACAATAATATGTTTTTTGAATCCAAGAAAGTAGAAATAGAAGTTGCCAACCCCCTCCCCCTCGGTAAGATACTTTCACTAAACATCCTACAAGGGTTGGTATATGAACAGGGTCTTTTCCCCAGTAGTGTAAGAGGAAAGGGTCTCAAGTCCCTTTTTATGGTGGAAAGGACCTCTGAAACTGAAGAATGTGATGAATGAAGATGGAAGAAGCATCACTGCCCAACAAGAAATCTGGAGTGAGTGAGGGTGCTCAATTTAGACCTGCCCCTTTGCCTTGCTGTGCCTTCCTCCCTCACACCCTCATCCCCAAGGGTTTTCTTTCATAGCTTCATTTTGCACCACAGGAAAAAAATGAGTGTGCTGGCAAGGTAAACCTAATATTCCTGATTGCCTCACAAAGCCATGAAAAGCTAACTGAAGACTATCTACACAGCAGGGGAAGTACCCAAACCAAATATCCATCTTCATGAATCCCAGAAAGATTTAAGTCAAAGGTGGTAATGCTGTTTTCTGCTGTGAACCACTGACCCACTGAAAAATCAATGGAAAGCCACAAACAAATACTAAGCAACCTAGTTCTTTATTTTCCTTAGAGAAATATAAAGTATTCGCCTGCTTCCTAAATTATAAATAAGGGAGTCTTGGAAAAAGTCAACAAAGTATAACATCAAAAAGTATGAAGAAAGAGGAGACTTGTAAGACTGAGAGGAAAAGGCAGAGTTATCTCTTTATAATGCTTACTTTCAAAGATAATCAGCTTACTAATTTTCTTGACTTTTAGGTCAACCTTAACCTTTTAACACAGTGGTTGTTAACTGGAGGGTGCACACTTGTAGAAAGTAGCAAAAATATGCTTTCCTGGGCCATCTACAAGATCTTGAATCATTGGGGATTTATTTTATATATATATATATATATACACACACATATATATATATTTTTCCTCCATGGGTAATTCTCTTGTACCATTCTGGTTCAGAACCTTGGTTTTAACTTATGGTCTCAACAAGGCAGTCCCACCAGTCCACAAAAGGATAAAGAAGTCTACTTCTCTACTTTCTTCAATATCATGCTTAGCCATGTAGCTTGATTTGGTCAATGAAATGTGGGCAAAGTGTCACTTTGGGAAGAGTCTGCTTACCCAAAATTCATTGGCTTTTTTACCTCTGCCACCATGATTAGTACATGTCAGATAGAGGCTGCACCATTCTCCTGAATTCTACAGTGAAGAGGAAGAAAAATACATCTGACCCACAATGGACTTGTAGCATGAGCAAAAATTAGCCTTTGATTTTGCAGCCACTGAGATTTGGGGATTTGTGATGGTTAATTTCAGGTGTCGACCTGACTGGATTAAGGAATACCCAGATGGTTGGTAAAGCATTATTTCTGGATATGTCTGTGAAGCTGGGCCTGAAAGAGATGGGCATTTGAATCAGTGAATTGAGTAAGGAAGATCCATCCTTACCCAGTGTGGGAGAGTACCATTCAATTAGCTGAGGGCCCAGACAGAACAAAATAGCAGAGGAAAGGTGAGTTTATTCTCTCTCTCTCTCACACGTGTGCATGTCTCTCTCTCTGAGAGCTGGGATACCCATCTTCTATCTTTAGACACCAGAACTCCAGATTCTCTGATCTTCAGATTCCAGGACTTGTACCAGCACCCCCCACCAACCATGTTCTCTGCCCTTCAGACTTGAACTGGGCCACCCTATTGGTTTCTCTGGCTCTCCACCTCATAGATGGCATGTCATGGGGTGTCAGCCTTCATAATAGCATGAGCCAATTCCCCTAATAAATTTCCTCTCATGTGTCGCTATATATGTTTATATCTTATTGATTCTGTGTCTCTGAAGAACGCTGACTAATACAGGACTGTTTGTTACCACAGTATAATCTAACCTATTTTGACTAATACATAGTTCTCCATAGTAAGATAAATGTTGTATCTCTTTCACTAGCTGGAAAATCCTTCTCTCTGCTTTAAGTAAAAGGAGGGAACTAACATTCACTAAGTGTCTACTACCTGCCTGGTACATTACACACAGTGTCTTTCCAGGTTTTTAACAATGCCATAAGGAGGTATTATCTTCATTTTAAAAATAAGAAATTTGTGATTCAGAGAAGTAATTTGCCCAAGATTAGCAGTAATAATTTATCTTGGAATTAGACACACCTATGTCTAATTCTCAAGTTCATATACTCCAAAACGGAAAGTTATTCAAAATATAACTACTTTTGTCAGTCTGTCTTTTATTTTTTCTTCCCTCTCTACCAGGGTTTCTGTTTATGATGTTAGAAAAAAAGTCTCATAACAAGAAGGAGAACTAGGAGTGAGTGTCTCAAGAAGTCAGAAAGGGGTATTGCCCCCTGAGTTAGCCTCAGTGAGAAGCACTCACCCTAGGATGTCTGAGGGCCTCTTAGCACGTCTTTGAAACTTAGACGACTGTTGGGAGCATGTCTTACATGCCAGCAAAGAAAATGCTGATAATTAAATGAAAATGAAATCACTAATGCAAATTGCATTAAAATATAATCTAGCTTATTTCTGAGAGAGGGAGGGTGCTGGTAACTGATTATAAAATAGACCCAAAAAGCTTTGATTTCTTGCTAAAGGAGTTACATATTTATATCTCCTTTAAAAATAAATTGTCATCCAAGTGTCATGCTGGGTTCTGTGTCTCCATTGCTCCTAAAATAAACATGGGAGCATAGCCCAGAGTGAGCTACAAAGGATTTTTGCTTCCCCAGGAGCAAAGATTTTCTTATAATCATGGCCAAAGCAGGCCAGAGACACATAGCCGTCCTCTACTCTGCAGTCCTGTCTGTTTATTCTGTCCACTTGCTGAACCATGGGCTGTGAACAAGAGTGAGAATACAGGCATCAGACTGTGACACTCCATCCAGAGCAGAACGTGACTCTGAGAGCAAAAGATCACACAATTCTTAATACAATGCACACACTGCATATAAAGTATGGTGTGCCATCAAATAAACATTTACATTTTTTTCTAGAACAAGAGTTACAAGAGGGGTTTCTCCCATATTACAAAGCAGAAGGACATTAACCTGTCGGACGCCCAATACTCCTTATGCCACCAGGGCCAGCTTACAGGCCTGTAAAGTAAGAAGTTTGTCCCTGACTAGGTCTTCTTCCTCTTCTGAAATGATTCTCCTACTTCCTTAGACAACCACCTCTCATTTCCAGTGTTTAGCTATGTCTTTATTTCATTTATTAACCACTATCTCTCTGAAAGTTTTATCTAAGATCCAGGACAAACAGCACCTCCTATATGAAACATCCTCTGATTACCCTCAACTCTTCATGATTTCCCTCTCTTTAGGAGCTCCCTCCACACTGACTTTCTGGGTTCAGCACTTCAGTATTTAATGACACACTGTATGGTATTGTTTGTTTCCATTGGAATATCATGCTTCCTAGAGTGAACATGTGAAGATCTTTGCCCTGCATAGCTTCCCTTCATAGGAGAAACAACTCCTCCCCATTCTAAAGTAATTTGGCTTCCCCCTCTATGGTTGGAGTGGGGCTAATCCCCCCCACACCTCCTTCCTAGAGTTTGACAGAAGATGCAGATTTGGCTAATCAGTAGAATTATCCATTTTCCCAATGAGTGGTTCTAGAATTGAGTATCCTAAGTTAGCATGATTTCTGGACCATTGTCCAGGAGGATTCAGGAACAGTAACAACAGTGTACACCTGTGGCTGCCAGCAGCCATGGAAAAAGCCAAGGCAGGCAAGCAGAGATGAAAGACAGGAAGTCGGGAAGAGAGGTATTATATTGCATAATGCGCCTGGCTCCAGCCATGCCTGAAACTAAATGCAACTCCCCTAAAGTTAACATTTATATGAATTCATCCTTTTTTTCTTCTTGATGCCAGCTGACATTCTGTAACTTGCAACAATAGGAGGCATCACGAGCACACTTTTCCAATCTAATTATAAACTCAAGTTATTGGTCCATGCAATAATATTTGTATTATGGGGTATTATATGTATATTATGTATTTTTTGTATCTTTTGTGAGAGGATAAAGTGGAAAGAACCCCGATAATGATCACCATATTTAAAGGCATAGATATATTTAGATAGAAGAAAATAATCACAACTAGTGCCTGAGTTTCTGGACAGCGATATAAATGTGCCAGACATTTACAGTAAGTGGGGTGGGGAAACTCTTGTAAGGTGAGTTAGACCCAAGGAACAAGTCAAATTCCCCTTAACACAATCATGCCAAGGTTTCATATTTCAAAAGAAGTGAAATTAAATCCATGTTAACTGCAGGACTATCCACTCTTCATACCATATTGGACTGTGTTGTCTCTTAGAACTCTCTCTTCGGTAACATGTGATTGCTTCCCAACTGAACAGTGAGGAAAACAAGTTGTTATTGGGACCAGAACCCACTATTTCCAGTCTATCACAACTAAGTCAGGGAAGTACTTTATTAATATCCAGCCAAAGACTGAAGCCTGATAATTTATGAGAAAAAGAAGAACAAAGGATCCTGCTTTTTCTTCTGAGAATAGATAGAAGGAAGAATACCTTTCATGAGGCAAAGGGTGGAGAGATCCAGACTGATGAATTTGAAAGGAAGGGATGCATGAAAAGGGGGCGAGACAGGGATAGGAGAGGGAACTTCACAGGCTATCCTCCATCCAAGGTCTAAGCCTGAACCACACTTTGGAAGTGTGGTATAGAGCAATTAATTCTGTTGGAAATAACCCCAGTCTCTGACATTCTGACCCTCTATATCTCTTTACCTAAGAATCCCTTATCCCTTCCCAAAGACTAGAGTATTTAATCTGGAGAAGTCTGGGGAGGTGGGAAAAGGACCTTCACCTTGTCATCTCGAGTAGTAAAGGAACTCTAGAAGACTTCTCCAAAGTGCAAAAGGCAGTAAGATCATATTTCCTGATTACTAAGTCCTCTCTATGAGGGTTAGCAAAGGCAACCCTTTAGAGAAAAAAGCAAGGATAATGCTATAACCAGGTCCTGTATGACACTGCCTGAGTGTACAGCAGGTAGGCAGTGGCTGCACTGCTCGTTCTTCTTGTGGTCAACATGTGACCAGTCAGAGTTGAAGGTTACTATCTTTATTACAAATGATTGGCAGAAATTCAGTTTTCTGAAGACAGTGATGCTGAGTTATGGTGTTGTTTCACTATAGAATGTTATAGTGTGTTTACTGAGTAAGAAATATGTAAATGCTTACCCACACAACATACGGATATGTTCTTAATATTAATAGTCTGGAAGCCATTGAAAGAAAGGGTGCCCAGTGGTTTGAAAAAGGAGCAGTAGGAAGAAAAACATTGGTTTAAAACACAGCATTTAGAGAATCTATTTTTCATGTCATTTAAAGCACTATCACTTTTCAGGAGAAGATAAACTGAAAGCCCTATTTTAATAACTCAGTAGAAGTAACCTCTCTGGAAAGAACAAAGTTCATTATCTGAAGACAATCTCTGCACCACGATAGTAAAAATGATGGAGAATTCAGGAAAATAAAGTCTAGCCTAGAAATCATATGCAACCAAACCAAACAGCTTGTCCACAGCCATGGCTCAGCAAGTGGACAGAATAAACAGACAGGACTGCAGGGTGAAGGACAGCTGTGTGTCCCCGGCCTGCTTTGGGCAGTCAAATGGGTCATTCAGAAGTTCCAACTTGGAAGCTACAATTTCAGTGTACTCAGTTTCACTAAATTTAACTGAAAGAATTGGCTAGCACACTGATATACAAGTGTAAAGACTTAAAGTTTAGTCTTATCTCTGCCAATAATTACTTCTGTGACCTTGAACAAGTCATCTAATGTCCCCAGAAATCAGATATGGTAATCCCCCAAGAGCCATCTAATTCTAACGTTCTAAGAATAAGTAAAAACTAACTTAGGTTACAGAAGAAAAGTCTCAAACTTTAGGATATTGTGAGTTGAACAGTAGCATCTTAACTGATGAAAATCCATTTGCAATGATTTTATTGAGATTAAAATAAAAGCTACTATTTAATGAGCACTTATTATATGCCAAGTCCTCTGTATATGTCATCTGCAAGCATTAGCCTCATAAAGAAATATTATTATCCCTCTTTACAGATCTGTAATTGAAGTATAAAGAGTTTAGGAAAATTGCTGGAGATTTATGCAATTATTAAATTTTGAAGCCAAGATTTATGTACAGATCTGATTCATATTCCCCCCCCCCTCCATTTTTTAAACTGTAGCTGGCTACCAATTCTATTTTTATTTATATAAAAACTGTAAAAGAAAGTTTCTGAGATCTGTGATGTGAAATTTCTGATAAATATATGAGCAATGGTGACAGACATGGACAGCTGAACACCAAAATTTATGCCCATCTATAATGGGAGAGTTGCTGGGAGGTAGACACATAACCAGCCACCACATTACCTAGCAAACCCCCTCTTGTTTCCAGGTAGGGCCAATAATTCTGTGTTCCAACAGAACGTTAAGTACATGATATACTTTGACTTCCAGACCATGGAATTTGAGAAGTGCATGGGACTTTTGCATACTCTCTTTCTCAGCCACAACAGCAAAGAACTCCAAGGTGAAGATATAAATCATGAGAGGATAGGAGCTTGGGCCCCTGAATTACCGTGTAAGAGATGAGCCTACTGCCCAGGAACAACTGCACTGAACTATGACATTAGCGAGGAAAGAACATTTATTACATAAGACACTAACATTCTGGGGTTTGTTTGCTATATCAGCTAGCATTTCCCTAAGACAGGTAATGAGATAAACTATGTAGTGATCATCTTACCTCTTTGCCCCTGCCTTTCTCTAACGCAATGTTTCTCAACCTGTGTGTTGGACAGAGGTGAAAGAGTTGGGATGAGAGAATGGGGAAGTTTTAAAAGACAGGAAAGCAGAGGAATAGAATGGACATATTAAATTGTCTCAGCCCATTCACAAGTATATCCCATTTTGGTAGTTATGACACACACACACATTTGGTAATAATGACATGTACCAACACACACACTGCATCTACCTACCTAACACCCAGCCACATATATCTGTTGAGAACCACTATCCTGACATTGAAACATGGTCACAGCTGTTGATTCAGCTGTTCGCCAATCTGTTAAGACAGTCCTATCCTCATGCCGAAAAACATAAGAAGGACCAGACCAGCATTGCAGTGACTGGACTTCCCAGTCTTTCATTTTGGCAAACTAGCCCCACAACCAACTCAGAGATCCATCCTAAGCCCAGGAAAATTTACTTCTGATCTTGGGAAGGGAGTCAGGAGGACACAGGAGATACCAGATCCAGGAAAGTCTTAAAACCAGCCAAGTTCCTCTAGGAGAGCCCAGAACCTGCTGCTGGAGTGGGAAGTAGGTCTATGCGCCTGAGAGTCCTTGAAGTATATGGTATGTGTGGGCTGGGTAGCACTACAAATTCCCACAGAGTCTAACACAAGTATAGGAAATGCAATTACCAAAGGCCAAAGCTGTCTTGCAACTAGAAATCCCAGACAATCAGCCCAAGTTTAGGAGAATGCAGGTATCTGCATTCAGATAGAAAAAGAGATTGGGAATCCCATAAGAACAGCATAAAGTATCGATGCAGATCTTCATGTGTTACCACGTCCTCAGGTGAATCTGATAGGAGGCAGGTTTCCTGCTCAACTCCTCCTGTGTTCTTTATTGTGGCAGAAACACATTCCAAGGGCTGGGCAGGTCTGAGCCCACGGAAAAGGAGAGGTGGGTGAAAGAGTTATTATCAAACAGTATTAAGACTTTTCTAAGCCAGGAGATACCTTAGGGATCATTTTCCACCAGCTCATATTACAAACGAAGGACCAAGCTCCATTTGCTGAGTTTAACTAGATGAGAGAGAGAGAGAGAGACAGAGACAGAGAGAGAGAGAGAGAGAGAGAGAGAGAGAGAAGGGGATAGCACAATGCCTGCAGCCTCTTCCTTGCCCAGTGACTGACTAGGAACCACATACAGGAAGAACTACAGGTCGACTACATTGTCTCCCAAAGCTTTAAGTGGCAGGCTGTGAATGTGAAGACAGCCTTGCTAGAAGAAACAGTTACACAAAGTCAGACTTCCCCATGGGCCTTCAGAGTCCCAGGTTAGTCTCAGATTGGAACATTCGGGCCTGAATGTTCAGGATGGATGAAGCTGACTGTTGCCCATTACCTCGTAGCAGGTGGCAGTGGCATTGCTTCCCGGTTTCAGTGGAATCAACTTCCATCCCACAAGCTGTGTAGAGAAGGGTTTGAGAGCAACGATCAGGCTTAAAAGACAACAACAAAAAAGCTGTCTTGGCTCAGAAATCACAGATCCTGCTGAGAATCCTGTGCTGCTTTCCAAGATGTACTCAAAGCAGAAGAATCCCCCAAATTGGGGCAACAGGAGGCACTGGAGAGGCTGGGCTGTAATCAGACTCCATTCATTAGCGAGCTCTATGCTTAGCACAGTCAGAGCCAAGGAATTTCACGCACCCATCTTGTAGTGTCCTGGGTGTTTAATCAATCAGCAGGACAAGTTTGCTAGATTCTCCATCGCAGCAGGAACCCAAGCTGCCTGCCAAACCCTTCCTGTGAGGATCTTTTCAAAAAAGAAAAAGGATAGTGAAAGAAAACAAAAACTAGCAAGCTGTGTCAGTGTGACAGGAAGGGGCCCCGTGAAACGAAGGGCAGCTTTTCAGATGGAGGAAGGGGGAGCAGGGCCCAGTCCCACCTTGCCTGGCTCTGAGCATCCCAGGGGTAACCTGTCATCTGCCCTTTAAAGAAGTGTGACATCCAAGCCGACAGGAGCCGTGGGAGAAGCGCAGGTAACATGTCTGAACAAGGGTTTCCTTATGCATGCCTCTCTGGGCTCCCTGTCCCTTCCCTCCCTGGACAGGATCAGATACCCCGTCACCAGACCCCACACCAGGCTGCAGACTCCCTATCAATCTGAGTCTCACCAAATGCTTTTGTGTTCAATGAACTTCAGTTTCCAGGAGGCAACATTTTAAACGGGTCACTCTCCAACTCCCTGCCTAAATGATTTCATTTTTAACGAGCTTCATTCCCAGAGGCTTCGTTGAGCAGGGAATTCAGATCAGAGAATACATAAGAAAAAAAAAAAAACCTTAGAAAGCATCAAATCCAGCCTCATAGTTTTTCAGAAGAGAAAACTAGGGTACTTTAATAAAGTGCTAAATATATAATGTGTGCTGGATAGCTTATGCTGTATACTAAAATGGCAAAACCCATAACTTCTGCAATATTAAGAGGGGGAGATCATAAAACTTATATAGAAGCAGGTGGTGCCTAAAACTACCTTACATTCCTCAGCATGAAAATGAGGGTAGTGTGTTAGTTTCCTGGAGCTGCCATAATAAAATGCTACAAACTGGGTGGCTTAAGACAACAGATATTCTCTCACAGTTGTGGAGGCTGGAAGTGTGAAATCAAGGTGTCAGCAGGGTTGGCTCTCTCGGAGGGCTCTGTGGGAGCCTCAGTCCCGTGCTTCTCTCCTAGCTTCTGGTGATGGCTGGCGATCCTTGGCATTCCCTTGGCCTATAGATGCATCACTCCAACTGCTGTTGGATGCATATTTGGTTGCTGAATTGGGTGCATATTTGATTGCTGTCCCCAGCATCCCATGATACTGCTCCTGTGTTTTATCACATCATCGTCTCTCCTGTTTATATAAGGACCCCAGTCATATTGGATTCAGGGTTCAGCCTAGTCAAATACGACCTCATCTTAACTTGGTTACATCTGTAAAAACCTATTTCCAAGTAAGGTCATAACCACAGGCACCAAAGGTTAGCAGTTCAAAACATCTTTTTGGGGACGCAATTTGACCCATATCAGGTAATATCTTTCCCATCTACTTATTCTTAAGGAGAACAGATGTTAAAACACATAAACTCATAAACTTTGTGTATCAATTTTGTGTTTTTAAAAAACCTTTTGTCTTCTATTTTCCTCAAAAGTAAGGGATGTGAAACATATACCCTGGGCCCCATTCCAGTTCCTCCTTAGAATCTGTGTTGTTTCTTCAGAAACCCAAGCTGTGTGTATGGCACAGCAAGTAATGTCCAGAGAGCAGCTGTCCCAAGGTCAGGCTTGCCCTCACATTCATCCAGGCTCTCAGACATCACAAGCGGCACCCCATCCCCTAGTGCTCTGCCATCTTTTGTGACAGTGAGTTCCTTCTGCAGTTTGTGTGTGCTGTGAAGGATTGGAGAGGCACCTGAAGGAAACTGGAAAATAAACTTGGCTTTTTTTTTTTTGAGACCAAGTCTCGCTCTTGTTGCCCAGACTGGAGTACAATGGCACAATCTCGGCTCACTGCAATCTCTGCCTTCCCGGGTTCAAGTGATTATACTGCCTCAGCCTCCTGAGTAGCTGGGGTTAAAGGCGCCTGCCACCACACCCGGCTAATTTTTGTATTTTTAGTAGAGACGGGGTTTCACCATGTTGGCCAGGCTGGTCTCAAACTCCTGACTCAGGCGATCCAGCCACCTCAGCCTCCCAAAGTGCTGGGATTATAGGCGTGAGCCACCATGCCCAGCCAACTTGGCTTCTTTTAAGGAATTTGAAAGACGGAAAAGTACTTGCCTCTCTACACTTCCCACTTTCCTTTCTGAATCTCAGCCATGTTTACCCCTTCCCTTTAGACTCCCAGTAACCCCTTTCGGCTCTGACCATGAGATGGCTGAAGGCCGGAGACCACCACACCCACTTGAGATTACCAAATACTGGCAGAAAACAGGGCTTGGACACAGAAGGTATATATTTCAGGTTCAGAACTTTCAGTTACATGATTCAGCTCTGTAGAGAATGACTATTCCCAGAAATATAATTGGAAAGGTAGGATCCATATGGTTTCTGGGTCTGCAGTTTAGATAAGAATACCAAAATCTAGAAGGAAACATCGAAGATGGATCCTGTGAGGAATTTCAGTGAGTCTAGTAACTTGAATGAGTTCTGGTGTTAGCTCATCACCTTACTGCCTATTGAAAGGAAACCTCTCTTAGCAGGAATCAGATTTAAGCTCAACTCATTATACTTTGCTCAGAGTGAGCCACGCAAGGTCTAGAGCACCAGGTCTGACTGAAATTCCAGGAAGCCATTTGGTCTCTTTCAGTCCACATGCAATTAAATATCTACAGGGTGCCAGTGTCACTATCCCCTGAGCACCGTGGAGGCTACATCAGAAGCCCAGGACTCCACTTCTTTCCTCAAGGAGTTTAGAATACCATGGGGAGGCCTGATTTATGCACCTAACTTTTAAATGTTAGCATAAAATAAAACATCAAGGGTCAACATGTACACAGCAGTAGGATCCACAGGCAGTGAGTATAAGGAGAGACCAGAGTTGAATGGAGGAAAGCAAAGACTTTCTGTGGAGTCATTCCTGCCCATCCCAGCTCTGCCTGGCTACAGTTTCTGAAAAACCCTCAACTTGCAGCTCCAGAACAATTCCATCTATTATCCCAATTTTTCTTGAACTTTTTGACCACAACACTAAAAAATTACTTTCCATTACAACTCCCTGTATGTTCAATGTTGTCAGACCCTGAAACCCAAGATGCTATCAGACACCTCACTAGCTGAATCCCCCTGTTGGGCAATCACCAACCAGATCAGCATCTGTAGATACCAATGCCAGGGAGATCAGGCTTTGAGCCACTAGATTTGGGGCTGCTGATCACATTGTTTGGAGATGAACTTCCTAGGTGGGCTAGTGCCTTTATTCTAACAATACTCAGCCAAAATTTCTTATTCTTCTGGCTAACTGACTCAAGGAAGCATGAGGTGTCAAACCATGAGACAAAGAAGATGGGTCCTGAAGAATGGAAATGGTTTTGAAAAGTGAAAGAAATCATAAACAAAGACACAAGATAGCCCTGTTCTTTAATCAAGCAACTCATTTGATTTGAAGATCAGATTGGCAATAGCATTCCTTTGAATTCTGTGAAAGCAAAGGGAACATCTTCTTGCATGACTCGAAATTTCTAAGACTAATTTCTCTCATACAGTAAGAAGTATCTCCCTGTAAAAATAAAAAGCGCCACTCACTTCTTTCAAAGATGATTTCACGAAATTGGCTATTCTAGAAGTCTGGCTCCATCTCCTGTTCAGGAACACTGGGGCGTGTCCACCCTCTGTGCCAGGGGCTGAGCTTTCTCAGTCAACCAACTGCATGTTGCTGTTGTATCTGACTTTGCAAAGAGCGGCCTGGCATACATGGAGCTGGAGGTAACTGGCTGGCATTTTTATAAGTTTTCATTCTATATTGTATTACTTTAAGAAAAAATGAATTTAAGGTTTTATAATCCTAATAATCCACGTTGCATTTATTAGACATCCAGCCCATAAGCCTCTGATCATACATATTGACTGTGCTGAGTAACAAAAAGAGGAGACAGTGCTTAGTGGAGCTTTCTGATTGTTGGCGGCTGAAGAAAGCTGCGGTTTTCATGTGGTTTGCTTATCTCATCAGCACTGAGGAAAGTGGCCAAACCAGAGAAGAAAGCCGCTTCCCTTCCCCTGTGGAGTGGAGACCATGCAGCACTGACCTCTGTGGGAACCATCTCTTCTGAAAACTGTTGAAGTAAATGAAAAGAATCTGAAAATATCCATGAAGAAGATTATGGCCATCTACAGGATTTTGAGCCACTTTCACTGGCTTGGTGTGATGCTCTTCCCCTCCATAAAAAGTATAAGTCACCTGGAGCCTGCACTGTTTCCTCTTTAAACACTGTTGCCTGGCTCCCCCATGACTAGCCATTAGCAGCACTGTAGGGTGATGCAAGCTATACAGTGGAAATAAAGTGGACTTTGACATCTGAAGCATAGATTTGAGTCTTGGCCCATTACCCACTACCTTGTGAAACTGGGCTAGCCATTAAGAAGCCTCTGAGCTTTTACTTTCTTGTTATAATCCAGGAATGATAGTAATATTTCACTTGTGGGTTTGTTATGCAAGTTAATTGAGTATTTGGAGGTTGGGCCTAGTGGGAAGAGTTTGGGTCACGGGGCAAATCCCTAAGGAATAGATTAATATCCTCTCATGGGGGGTGAGTTCTCTCTCTCACAGGAGTGGATTAGTTACCATGCAAGTGAACTGTTAAAAGAGGCTGGCTTCCTCCCTTTTTCTCTCTTGCTTCCTCTTCCACCATGTGATCTCTTTGCACATGCCTTCTCTCCTGCTTTCCACTATGACTGGAAGCAGCCTGAGGCCCTCACCAGAAGTAACTGCTCAATTATGAACCTTCAAGCCATCAAAATCATGAGCCAAATAAACTTATCAACTACCCAGCCTCAGGCATTCTGTTATAGCAACACTAAACAGAGTAAAACAAGGGGATAAGCCTTAGATTCAGGGAAGACTCTTAATCCCGATGTACTATTAAATGTAAACGAGCAGCGGTCTCCAACCTTTTTGGCACCAGAAACCAGTTTTGTAGAAGACAATTTTTCCACAGATCTGAGGATGGGATGGTTTCAGGATGATTCAAACACATTACATTTACTGTGTACTTTATTTCTATTATTACGTTGTAATACATAATGAAATAATATTCACCTCGCCATAATGCAGAATCAGTGGGAGCACTGAGCTTATTTTCCTGCAACTAGATGGTCCCATCTGGGAGTTATGGGAGACAGTGACAGATCATCAGGCATTAGATTCTCATAAGGACCTGCAACTTAGATCCCTTGCATGTGCAGTTTGCAATAGAGTTTGTGTTCCTGCAAGAATCTAGTGCTGCCAGTGATCTGACAGGAGGCAGAGCTCAGGCAGTAATGCTCAGTCTCCTGTCAGCCACCTACTGCTGTGCAGCCTGGTTCATAAGTACCAGTCCATGGTCCTAGGGTTGTAGACTCCTGTAAAGAGCAGCACAAGTGGTAGAAAATCGCAAGATTATTTGGTGTAGCTCAAGTAGCTGAAGATGCTGAGAGAGCAGGTATGTACAAGAGTGTGGTAGAAAGTGAAGAATGACAGGC
Organism: Ateles fusciceps; assembly: GCA_036589455.1. Classification (NCBI taxonomy): domain Eukaryota; kingdom Metazoa; phylum Chordata; class Mammalia; order Primates; family Atelidae; genus Ateles; species Ateles fusciceps. The sequence goes on along the minus strand of JAZHEH010001241.1, from coordinate 4,472,489 downwards.
AGGCAAGGACCAGTCCATGATAGCTAGAAAAATAGTTATGAAAGCCACCAATAGGGCGGCCAGTTGAGGCATGGGTATACATGAGATTGTCCAGGGAGAATATGTGGGGATTAAAAAAAAAAAAAAAGGAAAAATTATGAGAATTAAATCATTTAGAATATTCAGATTAAATGGAAAAGTGGATAAAAAGTTATTCACAATGGATACGTGAGAATTAGTGTCATAAAGTCAGAAAATGACATTTAAAGAAAAGAACCACCTTGGAAAGTGTAGCAGGGAAATTCCATAAGATAAGAGTTAATAGTATCTGTTGGGTTTGGCTTTTAGGTAGTCTCTGACGGTCTTGAGCAAAAGCAATTTGAAATGGTGAAGGTGAAAGCCTGACTTCAGTAGTTTAAGGATAAAATAGCAGATTAAAATCTGGAGGTCATGAAAGAACGAATATTTTCAAGTGAAGAAAAGAAAGAATGTGTTAATAGGTAGGTTACCAAGTAGAAAGAGGTTTATGAAAACCAGAAAGACATGAATCTATTTATAGAATTCAATGGAAATGGGATAATTTAAAACACAAGAAAAGAGAAGGACAAAAAGAAACTGTGGAACAACCATGGAGGTGACTCTGAACCCACACTCTGAACATCTCCCTGCCTACTCCTTTTACCAAGCTACAACCAATGTGTTTACCCTTCTACCAAAAACTTCTGCATAACTGCTATCCCATCAAACAGACATACATAAGGGCCCTAATGTCAAGGTGTAGCAAAGACACAGAGTGCTTAGTGGTCCAGAAGCAACAGCCCAGGAAGGTGGAGGAGGACAGAAGCAAAAACCACTTCCAGACAGGAGGAAGAGAAGAGCTGCAGGAAACTGGCTCCTGTTCCCATGACCTTTAACCTGGGCTAATTGCAGTAAGCACATTGTGTGCCAGGTGGCGAGGATGCCAACAAAAAGCAACAATGAAAACAAATACACAAAAACCACAGTCTTTCAGGCCAGGAGAGCCAAAAAATTGAACCTGGAGAATTATGACTGTGAAAGAGTGAGGGTGGGGGGGGCAGTCCCAAAAGAGAAATGTGGTCTCCAAATTCTATCTACATACATTGCTGACTCACCCCTAAACCATATATTTGCAAAAACAAACAAACAAAAAACTCAAAGCAGCTCTGCTAAAGACAAAAGATCTTAACAGTCCAGGCTGTGAGAGTTTGTAATACAGAACCAGCCAAAAGAGTTGCTTGCTAAAATAAAAGAACACTTACTCAAGAAAAATGACAGGATCCAGATTCCATATAAGATTGCATTCACAATATTAAACTTATAATCTAAAATTAGCAACATGTAAGGGCTTTAAAAAACAGAACACGGCCACGTGCAGTGGGTGCTCACACCTGTAATCCCAGCACTTTGGGAGGCCAAGGTGGGAGAACCACGATGTCAGGAGTTCAAGACCAGCCTGGCCAACATGGCAAAACCCCATCTCTACTAAAAATACAAAAATTAGCTGGGCGTGGTGGCACGCATCTGTAATCCCAGCTACTCAGGAGACTGAGTCAGGAGAATCACTTGAACCCGGGAGATGGAGGTTGCAGTGAGCCAAGATCCCACCACTGCACTCAAGGCTGGGCAACAGAGCGAGACTCTGTCTCAAAAAAAATAAAAATGAAAATAAAAAACAGAACACATTCTCAAAAGAAAAGAAAAATCAAGTGAGATTTGATCCTGATCCTAAGATGTTGGAATTAGCAGCAAAGATTTTAAAGTAGCTATTATAATCATGCTCAGTGGAGTAAAATAAAATATGCTTGCAACAGTTGCAAAGATAGTAATCTTAGAAGAAAAATGTAAATACGACAAAGGAAACATATAAAAATTTTAGAACTGAATTCTAGAACTGGAGCAGTACGGTTGCAGAGTTTTTATACTGCATGTGAACTGGTATAATTTTAGTTGAAAAGGGACTATAGAAAGATAAGATTATACTTTAAATATGAAGACACAGATTGGATAAAAGTAAATGGAAAGAAAAGATAAATCATGTAAATATAAGTACAAAAAGATGGGGTAACTATATTAATATCAAATAAAATGAATTTTAATAAAAAAGTATTGCCAGAGACAAAAGTGATAATTCTTCAGGTTAAAAGTGGCAATTAATTAAGGAGATTTAATAATCTTAACTATGTTTGTACTTAATGGTTTCACAATAAATAAAAAAATTCACAGATTTAAAAGAGAAATAGACATTTTTACAATCATAGCTGCAAAGTTTAACACCATTCTCTCAACAATTGCTAAAACAATCATACAAAATATCAACGAAGACACAGAATATCTGAATAACATTATCAACTGCCTTGACTTAATTGATATTTATAGAACACTCAACCTAACAAAGGCATAATACCTATTTTACAAGTGCACATGAAACATTCACAAAAATAGACATAATACATATTATTTACACGTGCACAAAAATATCCTTAACCATAAAAGAAGTCTCGATAAATATAAAAGATTGAGAAGAGTGACTTCACCAAAATGGCAGAGTAGAAGCAATCTGGCTTCACTCTCCCCCACAGAAAACTGGAAGCAAATATCTAGAGGCAAGATTATCATCAGCAATATCTCAGAACTCAAATATGAGGCCAAAATGATCCCTAGGGCCATAGAGAGATGACAAGCTCTGAGTAGATGGTACAAGAAATGAACTCTATGTCTGTGATGTCCTTTCCCCAAGCTGCCACGCACTGCACAGAAGATTCCCCACAGAATCACAGTTCCTACATTAGAAAAAGTGAGATTCAGGCACACAGCTAGCTTTTACACCATCTTGAGTTTCTTCACTGGAAAACCTTTCCTGCCTAAACCCACAGAAAACATTCTGAGTGGCTGAAAGGAAAAAGAAAAACAAACAAACAAACCTGAGGGCAGCTTGAAACAAAGAGGGGATGTGGGACTAGCAACCCTGGGCTTTGAAATTGTCCTGCTTATCTCAATCAAAGGAGACGTCAAATCAGTGTAGAAGCATCCACCACAGGTGGTAAGCTCCACAGGTCCCTTGGACATGAAACCCTACCTAGCCCTTCCACACAGCCTGGGTAGCGCCCCCTACCCCACCACCAGTTGGGATGGGAAGCAGTCTGAATGTTTGTGAGAGTCAAGGCAAACCTAGGCTTAAGGTGCCATCTACTGCCAAAAAAGGAGGCAGTGACCTAGGGTAAAGGGGCTCACCATATGAACAGCAAAGAACCTCTAAGCAAATACACTCAAGAAAGATCGAAACAAGCCAGACAGCAAAGATTGAAATAATTAACTCATCTTTCAGTGCAAAGACATAGATGTATGTCCACAAGAAACAACAGCAAACAGGGAACCATGGTCTCCCCAAACAAAGCAAGGAGCCAGTGATCAACTCAGCAAGATGGCGACGGGTGAACTCTCAGATCAAGAATCCAAATTATCAATTTTAAGGAAACTCAGTGAACTTCAACATAACACAGAAAATAAATTCAGAAATTTGTCACAGAAGTTTAACAAAGAGATTGAAATAATTTTTTAAAAATAAAACAGAAATCTTGGAACTGAGAAATACATTTGCTAAAATTTAAAAAATGCATTAAAGGCTATTAACAGCAGAATGGATCAAGCAGAAGAATCAGTCAGCCTAAAGACAGGTTATTTGAAAATACATTATAAAAGAATAAATAAGAAATAAATAAGAAGGAAGAAAGAACACCTACGGGATATAGAAAATAACTCCAGAAGAGCAAATCTAAGAGTCGTTGTTGTTCAAGAAGGAGTTGAGAAAGAGCAAGGAGTAGAAAGTTTATTCAGAGTAAACAAAACCGAAAACGTTTCAAACATAGAGAAAAATATAAATATCCAGCTACAGGAAGGTCAGAGATTACAGATTCAATCCAAATAAGACTACTTCAATGCATATGACAATCAGACTCTCGTATCTCAAGGACAAAGAAAGGCTCATAAAAGCAGAATGAGAAAAGAAGCAAATAACATATAAAGGAGCTCCAGTCCAACTGGCAACCGACATCTCATCAGAAAGCATACAGGTTCAGTGAAGAATGGGATGACATATCCAAAGTGCTGAAAGAAAAAACAAACTGCCAACTGAGAATTCTGTACCCCAGCAAAACTATTCTTTAAACACAAAAGAGAGTTAAAGTCTTTCACAGACAAACAATAGCTGAGAAACTTCATCACCATCATACCTGTCTTATAAGAAGCTCTAAAGGGAATTCTTCAATCTGAAAGAAAAGGACAATAACATACAAAGAAAAAAAAAATGGAAAGCATAAAACCCACTGGTAAAAGTAAATACACAGACAAACTCAGAATATTCTAATGTTGTAATTGTGGTACATAGGACACTGATAGCTCTAGTATGAAGACTAAAAGACAAAACTATAAAAAAATAATAGCTAAGCAACTTGTTAATAAAAAGATGTAAATTAAGATAACAAAAAGTCAAAGTGTGAGAGGATGGAGTTAAACTGTAGAGGTTTTCTTTAGATTTTCCTATGTTGGTATCTTCTCTTTATGACCTAAGGAAGTCATTCTCTCTTTAAAATAGCTTGTTCTATCTATGGTTTTTGTAAGCATCATGGTAACCACAAAGCAAAAACCTGTAATAGAGACACTACAAATAAAAGCAATGAATTAAAAAATACTACAAGAGAAGAATCGCCCACAAAGGAAGATGGGAAGAAAGGAAGAAATAAAAAGAGGAGTTACAAAACAACCAGAAAATAGGTCGCAAAATAAGTTACTTATCAATGACTCCTTGACTATCAACATTAACATTAAATTTAAGAGTAGCCTAAATTCTTCAATTAAAAGAATAAGGCATAGAGTAACTGAGTGGATTAAAAAAAAAAAAAAACAGGACCCAACTATATGCTGCCTATAAGAAAATCACTACCTATAAAGAGAGAATAGACTGAAAGTGAAGAGATGGAAAAAGATAATCCATTCAGGCAGAAACCAAATAAAAAGCAGGGGTAGCTATATTTTTATATTAGATAAAACACGGTTGAGCCATAAATAATGCAAAGGTTAAGGGTACCAACCCCCTGCACAGTTGAAAATTTGTGTATAGCTTTTGGCTCCCCAGAAACTTAACTGCTAACAGTCTACTGTTGACCAAAAGCCTGATTAATAACATAGTCAATTAATAAACAGACTAGTATCTACATATATTTTATGCATTCATGACATATCTAACTTTTTCTTAATTTTTTTCAATACTTCTAGGCTATGTGGTTTGTCTGTGAGTTTTATCAAATTGTTGCAAATCTCCAAAAGAAATTTCCAATATATTTACTGAAAAACTCTGCATACAAATGAATGCACACAGTTTAAACACTTGTTGTTCAAGGGTCAGTTGTAGACTACAAGTTAAAGATGGTAAAAAGAGACACAACGGTCACTACATAATGATAAATGGGTCAGTTCAGTGAGAGGATATAATAATTATAAATATATATGCACATAACATTGGAGCACCCAAATATATAAAGTAAATATCAATGGATCTAAAGGGAAAATAGACTGCAATACAATAATAGTAGGGGACCTCACCACCCTACTTTCAGTAATTGACAGATCATCCAGAGAGAAATCAACAAAGACATTGGAGTTATACATTAGACCAGAGAGACCTAAGTGATATTTACAAAACATTTCACTCAACTGCTGCAGAATACACATTCTTCTCATAGCCAATGGACATTCTCCAGTATAGGACACAAAAGAATTCTCAACAAACTCAGAAAGATCAAAATCATATCCAGCATCTTTTTTTGCCACAGTGAAATAAAACTAGAAATCAATAACAAGAACTTTGAAAATTATGCAAACACATGGAAATTAAACAGTCTGCTCCTGCATAATCAATGGGTCAATGATGAAATTAAGAAGAAAATTTACAAATTTTTTGAAACAAATGGAAATGAGACATATGAAAATATATGTGATACAACAAAATTAATACCAAGAGGGGAGTTTATAACAATGTAAGATTGAAATAATGCAACATATGTGCTCTGATCACAAAGAAATTAGATTAGAAATTCATAACAATAAGATAATTGAAAAAACCCAACTAATTAGATGGCATACTTCTAAATAATCCACTGATCAAAGAAGAAATCATGAGAGAAGCCAGAAAATATTTTGAACTGAATAACAATGAAATTATCATTTATATCAAATTTGTGGAATGCAACTAAATCAATGCCTAAAGGGAAATTAATAACTGCATTTAAATATCTATGTTAAAAAATAAGAAAGATCTAGAGTCAGTGATCTGAGATCCCACGTTATAAAATCAGAAAAACAAGAGCAAATTAAAGTAAAGGGAGAGAAGAAAATACAACAAAGAGCAGAAAACAATAAAATAAAATAAAAAATGAACATACAATAAAAAAAAGTGAAATGAAAATCTGATTCTTTGAAAAGACCAATAAATTGGCAAGCCTCGATACAATGAGCAAAACATAAAATAGAGCTACTAATTATCAGAATAAGAAATGAAAAAGGGGGCATAAGACTACAGATACCATGGATATTAGGAGGATAATAAGGGAAAATGTTATGTAACTTTATGTCAACAAATCCAACAATGCAGATGAAATGGACAAATTCTTTTAATAATGTGAATTAAGAAAACTGATCCAAGATGAAATCAACAAATTAAATGGCCCTATGTCAACAAAAGAAAATAGAATTCATAAATTAAAACTTTCTCACAAAGAAAACTCTGGGGCAAGATTCCTCTAATATTTCTATAAAATATTTAATAAGTAACACCCAAATCTACACAAACTCCTTCAAAAAACAGAGAAAGAGGAAATACTTCCCAGCTCATTTTATAAGGTCAGTATTATCCTAACACAAAACTAGACAAAGACATCACAAGGAAAAAAAAAGAACTATAATTCAAGAGTTCTCATAAACATAGACACAAAAATTCTAACAAAATGTTAGTGAATGGAATATAGCAATATATATCATGTCCTAATGTATGAATATTAAACTTCTGAATATTAAACTTACTCTGTATTCCTGGCATAAACATTACTTAACGTGATTAAGTAATGTTTATGCCAGGAATACAGAGTAAGTTTAATATTCAAAACTCAGTCAATGTAATTCTCCATATTAATATGAAAAAGAAAATGAGTATCATTTTAATTGATATTAACAAAATTTTAAAGCATTTTATAAAATTCAACACACTTTCATTACAAAAATTCATAATTTGGAACAGAAGGAACAAACTCAATCTAATTAAGGGCACCTGTGAAAAACCTATAGCCAACTTCATATTCAGTGGAGGTCAATGGTGAAAGGCTCAGTGCTTTCAGCCCAAGATCAGGAATGAAGGACAGTCATCCACTCCCACTTCTCTTCAACATTATAGTGAGGTATCTAACTAATGGGCACAAAGAAATAAATAAAACCATAATAAGGGGGAAAGAATAATAAAAACTTTCTTTACTGACAGACAATATGATCATTATATAAAAAATTCTGAGGAATGCACAAAAAAACAATAAAACTAACAATTGAATTTAAGAAAGTCATAGGACACAAAGGCAATGTACAGAAGTCCATTATATTTCTATATATTGACAATAAGAAATTAGAAAATAAAAATTTTTAATAATATACTTAAGAATAAATTTAACAAGAAATGTAGAGGGCCTCTACACTGAAAACTATAAATCGACACAAAAGGAAACTAAAGAAAAATACACTGTGCTTATAGATTGATCAATAGTGTTAAGATGGCTCTCCCCCCAGATTGATCTATACATTCTATGCAGTCCTGGTCAGAATCTTAGCAGGCAACTTTAAAACAACTGACAAACTGATTTTAAAATTTACATGAGGGGCCAGGCACGGTGGCTCATGCCTGTAATTCCAGCACTTTGGGAGGCCAAGGTGGGCAGATCACTGAAGTCAGGAGTTCAAGACCAGCGTGGTCCAACATGGTAAAACCCCATCCCCCACTAAAAATATGAAAATTAGCTGGGCATGGTGGTGGGTGCCTGTAATCACAACTACTTGGGAGGCCAAGGCAGAAGAATTCCTTGAACCTGGGAGACGGAGATTGCAGTGAGCTGAGATTGCGCCACTGCACTCCAGCCTGGGTGACAGAATGAGACCCTGTCTTAAAAAATATATATTAAAAACTTTTTAAATTAAAATAAAATAAAATTTACATGAAAAGGCAAAGGACTAAGAACACGCAAAACAATTTTGGAAAAGGAACAAAATTGGGGAATTTAATTTCATAACTGACTATAAAGCTACTATAATTAAACGGGGTGGTATTGGCATAAAGATAGGCATGTAATGAATGGAGCATGGAGATTCCAGAAATAGACATATACTTATATAGTCAATTGATTTTCAACAAAGATGCCAAATATGTTCAATGAGGAAAAGATAATTTTTTTTCAACAAATGGGACCAGAAAATCTTCATGTCTATGTAGATGTTTACTGAAAATATACTATAGATTAGATGAAATTGAAAAAAGCAGAAATCACTGAAAAATGAGAAATACAGATGGATTCTAGAAACAAAAAATTTCTGACTGTGGTGATGTATTACATTTCATATTCCATGTAAAGTTTGTTGATTATAGAAAATAAAATGTGTAAATCATGGATAATCAAGACACCAAAACTCATGTGTATTAAAATGGACAAAACTGTGATATTTGTACCCCCTAAATAATGCAAATCTATGTCCTTTTAAGACAGATTGTGTTATCATGTCTAATCTAAAGAATAGTATTATTGCAAGACCCTTCTGGATTAAAGAAAAAAAGTTACCATAAGAAGAAAACAACCAAGCCAACTAAAAGATAGGCAAAAGTCTCAAATGAACACTTGAAGGAACAGATACAAAAGGCCAATCAGTACATGAAAAAAATGCTCAGCATCATTACACATCAGGTAAATGTCACTACAATTACAATGAAATACTTCTACATACCCACTAAAACTCATAAAGTTAAAGAGACCAACAATATCAACTGTTAGTGAGATTGTAGAATTACTGGCAGAAATATATTCTAGCCACTTTGGTAAAAGTATAGTAGTGGGTCATAAAGTCATCTGCACATTACTACAGGACCCAACCGTCCATTCCCAGGTGTTTCCTAAGAGAATTAAAAAGATATGTCCACAGAAAGACATACTGAGAATAGGACTATTCATTTTTTGTGGGGAAAATTAGAACCAACCCAAATGTCCATCAACTAGTGAACAGATAAATTGTGGTATAACCACCCTGGGATATCCCTGAGCAAAAACAACACTGTGGGATATCACCGTACAATAACATGGATGAACCTCAAAAACATTGTGATGTGTGAAAGAAGTCAGACACAAAACAATAGTTTTTGCAAATGTCTAAACTGTCTTGATAGAAAGCTGATTGGCAGTTGTCTGGAGCCGGGGGAATAGAATGGGATTGACTCTAATGGGGCATGAGGAACCTTTGTAGAATAATAGAAAAATGTTATTTCTTAAAGGTGGTGGTGATTTTACAATTTGCATGCAATTACCAAAATTCATCAAACTTCGGATGATCATTTCATTGTATAGAAATTATTCCTCAACATAATGCCTTACAAATCCCCAGTCAATTCGATAATAGTGTGGAAGTTTTCAGAATCAAAATGGAGTCACTTGTGTTTAAAAAAGACAAACAAAAATACCGTGACACTTAGGGTTTGGAAAGGCCATGAAAGGAGGGCTCTCACACTTAAGTTGCTGATGACAAAAACCGTCACAAAAGACTGCAAAATCTATAACCTTGCACAAGGGCCATTGCAACTTTACACACACACACAAAATACTTTAGTGAGGACGTCTGTCCAGCAACTGCCTATTCAGTCTTGGACTTGCATGACCCTTGTTATTGATCTTTATAGCCAAGATTAATTATCTCTAAACAATGTGTAATCCTCCCTGTTTTTCCTTTAAAAACCATTGTCTTTCTTTACCTCCCTGAACATGCACATATCTTACTTTGGCTCATGTATTCTCATTACAATGCACTATTCCTGATTAAATATTATTTTTCTTTTAGAGAGCCTCTCTGTTATTTAGGTTGATAACTAGATATATACATAGATTTTTTTAAACACACAGGAACTGTTATTAATATAAACAATACCATTTACATTAGCACCAAAAAAAAATGAAATGCTTAACCAAACATTTATAAGATTAATATGAAGAAAACTACAATACTCTGATGGAAGAAATCAAAGATCTAAATAAATGAAGAAATATTCCATGGTTGTCAATAGGAAGACTCACTTTTGTTAAGATGTCAGTTTCCCCAAATTGATCTATAGATTCAATGCAAGCCCAATCAGAATCTTAGCAAGTTATTTTGTGGATATTGACAGACTGATTCTAAAGTTTATACAGAAAGGCAGCAGACACAGAAAAGCCCACATAACACTGAAGAAAAAGAATAAAATCAAAGGACTGATGGTACCCAAATTCAAGACTTACTTTAGCAATCAAGACAGTGTAGTATTGATGAAATAAACAAATGGAACAAAATGGAGAACCCAGAAATAGACTCACACAAATACAGTCAACTGACTTTTGAAAAAGGAGCAAAGGCAATTCAATGGAGAAAAGACAGTGTTTTTGTTGTTGTTGTTGTTTGTTTGTTTTCGAGATGGAGTCTTGCTCTGTCACCCAGACTGGGGTGCAGTGAAGCGATCTCAGCTCACTGCAACCTCCACCTCCCAGGTTCAAGCTATTCTCCAGCCTCAGCCTCCCAAATAGCTGGGATTACAGGTGCCTGCCACCACATTCGGCTAATTTTTGTATTTTTAGTAGAGATAGGGTTTCCCCATGTTGGCCAGGCTGGTCTCGAACTCCTGACCTCGTGATCCGCCCACCTCAGCCTCCCAAAGTGCTAGGACTACAGGCGTGAGACATCACACCCGGCCAAAAGATAGTGTTTTTAACAAATGGTACTGCAACACTGGGCATTCACATGGAAAAAGAAAGAAGAATCTAGACAGAGGCCATACTTCATTCTCAAAAATTCACTCAAAATTGATCACAGACCTAAGTATAAAATGCAGTTATAAAACTCCCAGAAGAAAACACAGAAATAAATCTAGGTAGCCTTATGTTTGCCAATGACTTTTTAGATAAAATACTGAAAGCACAATCCACGAAAGAAAAATTGATAAGTTGGACTTCATTAAAAACTTCTTCTCCACAAAATATATTGCTTTTTGTTTTATTTATTAATTCATTTATTCATTTATTTTAGATTCAGAGGGTACATGTGCAGGTTTTTTACATGAATATCTTGCATGATGCTGTGGTTTATTTAGGCTTCTATTGAACCCACCACCCAAATAATGAACATAAAACCCAATAGGTAGTTCTTCAATACTTTTCCTTCTCCCCTCTCTTCTCTGTTGAAGTCCCCAGTCGCTATTGTTTCCACCTTTATGTTTGTCTGTACTCAGTGTTGAGCTTCCACTTACAAGTGAGAACATGCAGCATCTGGTTTTCTGTGTCTGTGTTAATTCACTTAAGATAATGGCCTCTAGCTGTGTTGATGTTGCTGCAAAGGATATGCATTGTTTTTTATGGCTGTGTAGTACTTTATGGTATATATGTATCACATTTTCTTTATCCAATCTACCGTTGATGGGCACCTGAGCTGATTCCGTGTCTTTGCTATTATGACAGTGCTGCAATAAATATATGAGTGTGTATGTCTTCTTGGTAGAATGATTGGTTTTCCTTTGCGTATATGCCAAGTAATGGGATTACTGAGTCAAATGATAGTTCTATTTTTAGTTCTTTTTTTCTTCTTCTTTTTGCTGTGTCACCCAGGCTGGAGTACAGTGGCGTGATCTCAGCTCACTGCAACCTCTGCCTCCCAGGTCCATGCAATTCTCCCTGCCTCAGCCTCCCAAATAGCTGGGATTACAGGCACCTGCCACCATGCCCTGCTAATTTTTGTAGTTTTTAATAGAGATGGGGTTTTTCTATGTTGGCCAGGCTGGTCTTGAACTCCTGACCTCAAGTGATCTGCCTGCCTCAGCCTCCCAAAGTGCTGGAATTACAGGCGTGAGCCACCAGGCCCAGCCCTAATTTTAGTTACTTAAAAAATCTTCAAACTGCTTTCCACAGAAGCTAGAGTAATTTACATTACCACCAACAGTATATAAGCATTCCCTTTTCTCTGCAACCTTACTGACATCTGTTGTTTTTTGACTTTTTAATAATAGCCATTCTGACTAGTGTGAGATGATATCTCATTGCGGTTTTGATTTACATTTCTCTGATAATTAGTGATGTGGAGTATTGTTTCATGTGTTGGCTGCCTGTACATGTTTTGAGAAGTTTGTTTATATCCTTTGCCCACTTTTTAATGTGGTCATTTGCTTTTTCTTGTTGATTGGTTAAAGTCCCTTATAGATTCTGGATATTAGTCCTTTGTCAGATGCATATCTTTCCCCCCACTCTGTAGGTTGTCTGTTTACCTTGTTGATAGTTTCTTTTGCTATGCAAAAGCTCTTTCATTTAATTAGGTCCTACTTGTCAAATCTTGTTATTGTTTTTTGTTTTTAAAGACTTAAATTCTTTCCCTAAGCCAATATCCAGAAGAGTATTTCTTAGGTTTTCTTCCAGGATTTTTAAAGTTTGAGGCTTTACATTTAAGTCTTAATTCACCTTTAGTTACTTTTTGTATATGGTGAGAGGTATGAGTCCCGTTTTATCCTTCTGCGTATGGCTAACCAGTTTTCCCAGCACCATGTATTGAATAAGGTACCCTTTCCCCATTGTTTATTTGTCTCAACTTTGTCAAAGATCGGTTGGTTGTTTAAGTGTGCAGCTTTATTTCTAGGTCCTCTATGCTATTCCATTGATCTATGTGAAAAGACATTGTTAAGGGAATTAAAAAAGGCACAGATTGGGAGAAAATATTTGCAAACATATATTTGATAAAGAACCAAAATATACAATGAATTCTTAAAACTCAATAATAAGGAAACAAACAATCCAACTTAAAAATAGGCAAAAATTCTGTACAGATACCTCAACAAAGAAGACATACAGATAGTAAATAAGCCTATGAAGAGATGCCCAACATTATTGATCACTGAATAGGTGGGACACAGGAGATTTTAGGCAGTGATACTATTCTGTATGATATTGTAATGGTGAATACATGTAATTTTACATTTGTCAAAATCCCAAAATTGAACTGTTGGTATTGTATTAGTCCGTTTTCACACTGCTATAAAGAACTATCTGAGACTGGGTAATTTATAAAGAGAAGAGAGTGGTTTAATTGACTCACAGTTCTGCAAGGCCGGGAAGGCCTCAGGAAACTTACAATCATGGCAGAAGGCAAAAGGGAAACAACGCATGTCTTCCCTGGCAGTAGGAGAGCAAATGGGCAAGTGCCATCCTTTTCAACCATCATATCTTGCGAGAAGTCACTCACTATCACAAAAAAGGAAGGAGGAAATCCACCCCCATCACCGGGCCCCTCCTCTGACATGCAGGGATTACAATTTTAGATGAGATTCAGGTGAGGACACAGAGCCAAACCATATCAGGTACAAACAATGAACTTTAGTTAATAATAATATATCAATAGTGGCTCCCCAACTAACACAAAGTTATCACACAGGTGCAAGGTGTTAATAAAAGGGGAAACTATGGGAGGGAAGTGAGTATGTGGGAACTCTGTACTTTCTGCTCAACTTTTCTATAAATCTAAGACTGTTCTAAAAAAAAGTAGTCTATTAACTTTTAAAAAATAGAAACTGGAACAGAAAAAAAAAGCCACAGATAATTTTAACATATGAAAGACATACTGCAAAGTACTCTATATTTTGGCCACAAATTGGTTTTTGGATTTCCCAGAGGCTAACATCAATAGAGGAAGAGAACCCGAAAAAAACCAAGTACAAACCAATTGTTCGCATAAGATATTATATAGACCATGTATACAACAACACAACAAACTAAGAGTCTTTCATCTTTCTAATCACCCTCTAACCCTAAGCATCTAATATCCACAGGCACAGGACTTGAGATGCTGATAGTAGAGATAATGTTCTTGGATCACTGAGCTCAGGGCGGTGAGAGAAGCAAGGAATTCACCTGGCTCCCTTTGCCTCCCTGGCATGCATTTTTGTGACTGGCTTTGATAGCACAAACAAATCACACCTTTATGTTTATAATTTTCCAGTTTATTAACACCTGAGAAAGTCTTGTACTCTGAGGAGCTTTGAAATGTCTTCTTAGAATTCACCTGCTGATAGGCAAAGCCAATATCTCTCTCAATTGACATTAATAAGCCTAAATAAATGAGCTCAATTTATAAATATACTATCCTTTAAGGCACTGACATTTACAGAAATATGTTTGCAAATCAAAATGCCCCTTTACAGTGGGCAGAAATAGACAGACTCATAGCTAAAATAATGACATTTGCAATCCTGTTCTCACCACCACCACCCTGCTCCATCCAAACCTAGGCTACTACAGCAATGTATGAACTGGCCTTCCTGTCTCTAGTCTCAACATTTTCCAAGCAGTGCTTCTTAATTTTTATTACGAAATATAACACATGAATAGATAAATAAAATGCAAATGTACAGCTTCAGGAAGCACCCATATATAACAACCTCCAGGTGAAGAACCAGAACATGGCCAGCTCCCTTCTAATCACAATACTTCCTCTACCTTCAAGGTTACCATTAACTTAACTTTTGAAATAATCACTTCCTTCCTTTGCTCTATTAGTTTGCCATTTCTGTCTGTATCCCAAATAAGACAGTAATATTTTTGTTTTGGAACTTTACATGAAAGAATTCATACATTTATTTCAGTATCTAGCTTATTTTATTCAATCATATCTTTTCAAAATAAGCTATATGACTATAGATAGCTGTAATTCCTTCATTTTAGTGCTGCATTGCATTCTATTATATGGATATACTACAACTTATCTATCCATTCTAATGCTGATAGACATAAGGATTGTTTCTGCTTTTTGACAGTTATGAACAATGCTGCTATGGGCATTTGTGAATATGCATCCTGATGTATCTAAGCATATCTTTCTACAGGGTATATGTCAAGGAGTATAGATATAGTCAATAGGTATGAACATCTTCAACTCACCTGCAAAGTATCAGACTGTTTTCTAAAACCAGCATATCAATTTATTCTTTTATCAGCAATAAATGGTAGTTCCTGCCTTTGAGCATCCTTTCCAGCACTTGGAACTGTTGAACTTTTTCATTTTAGCCAATCTGATGAATACATAGTGTTATCAAAGTTCCAATATGCAATTCCCTGAGTAATAATAAGCATATATGTCTTTTCATACATTACTTGGTCATTTATATATCCTATTTGTAATATGCTTATTTAAGTCATTTTCCATTTTTCTATTAGATAATATGCATTTTTACTATTAATTTGAAGAAGTTTTAAAATATATTCTAGATAGAAACATTTTGTTTGTTACATAACAAATAAAAATATGTTACAAACATATTTTCCCATCCTGTGGTTTGCTGTTTGCCTCTCATTATTTGTATTTTGGTGAGCAAAAGATCTTAATTTTAATGTAGTCCAATATATTCATCCTTTAGAGAGGATTTTAACCCATGCACTTATGGCCAATTAATAAACTCAAGCATTTATGGACAATTGATTTTTGGCATAGGTTTCAAGAATATACAATGGGAAAAAGATAGTCTCTTCAATAAGTGGTATTGAGAAAACTGGGTATCCACATACAGAAGAGTGAAATTAGATCCTTTTCTTAAACCACATGGACAAATCAACTCAAAATAGACTAAAGACTCTAATATAAGACTTGAGATTGTAAAACTACTAGGAGAAAACATGCTCCACATTGGCCTGGGCAGTGATTTATATGTATATTGAAAACACAGGCAACAAAAGCAAAAATGGACAAATGGGATAGTATCAAACTAAAAAGCCACTGCATAGCAAATGAAACAATTAACAGAGTGAAGAGACAGTCCACAGAATGGGAGAAAATATTTGCAAGTCATGCACCTCATAAGACGTTAATAGCCAAAATACATAAAGAACTTAATCAACTCCATAGCAAGAAAACTAATTACCCAATTTTAAAAATGGGCAAAGGATCTGAATAGATAGTTCTCAAAAGAAGACATACAAATGGCCAACAGGTTCATGAAAAAATGCTTAACATCACTAATCATCAGAGAAATGCAAATTAAGACCATAATGAGATACCACCTCATACCTGTTAGAATGGCTATTACTGAACTGAGGAAAGATAAATGTTGGCAAGGATGTGAAGAAAAGGAAACCCTTGTACCCTGTTGGTGAAAATATAAATTAGTATAGCCATTCTTTAAAATGGTATGGAAGTTCCTCAAAAAGCTTAAAATAGAACCAAATGATCCAGCCATCCCACTTCTGGGTATATATCCAAAGGAACTTAAATCAATGTCTAAGGGATATCTGTACTCCCATGTTCATTGCAGCATTATTTACAATAGTCAAGATACGCAATCAACCTAAGTGTTTAACAACAGATGAATGGATAAAGAAAATGTGGTGTATATACCTAGTGGACTGCTACTCAACCCTATAAAGAAGGAAATCCTGTTATTTTCAACAACATGGATGAACCTGGAGGACATTATGTTAAGTGAAATAAAATAGGCACAGAAAGACAGATACATATGATCTAATTTACATGGGATCTAAAAAAACCAAACTCACAGAAGTGTACAATAGAATGATGCTTAGTGGAGACTTGGGGGTGCAGGGAAGTAAGGAGAGAATAGGGAGATATTGGTCAAAGAGTACAAAGTTTCAGTTAAACAGGAAGAATAAGTTTTTGAGGTCTATTGCACAGCAGGGTGACTATAGTTAATAATAACATATTACATATTTCAAAAAACCTAAGACAGTAAATTCCAAATGTCTCACCACAAAAACAGGTGATATTTTAATTAGATTGATTTAGTAATTCCTCTTTGTATACACATATCAAAACATCACATTATACACCATAAATATATATAATTGTGATTTATTAAAATATTAATAAAAATCAATAATTACTAAAATATATAAATAATAGTTAATATTATCTTTAAAACAAATACATCAATCCTTTATTTTATAGTTAGAGCTTTCTGAGTCTTGTTTTTCCATATCCTGAAGTCTTGAAGGCATTCACCTGCATTACCTTCTAAAAGCTTTACCACTTTGCCATTCACATTTAGATCTATGACTGCTTAGAATTATCTTTTATATACAGTGTGAGAAAAGGGTCCTATTTCATTGTTTTCCTTTATGGATATCAAATTGTCCTGGCATTATTTATTAAAAAGATAGCCTTTTCACAATAGGTATATAGACTTACATACTGATACACATATATAAATAAATATCTGGGTCATATCTTCTGTACCATTGGTCTATTTTTCAGTCTTCATGCCAATATCACACTATCTTAATCATTATAAATTTACAAGTCTTGATAGTGAGTAGGTCAAGTTTTCTTTTTCTTTTTTTCAAAGATGTCTTAATTGTTCTGTCTTTAATTTTAGTATCTTTTTTTTTCAAGGATGTCTTAACTATTCTCAGTCTTTTAATATTACTATTTTTAGGTTAATTTTAGAATAAGTTTGTCAGGTCCTGGAAAATACCTGACTGATATTTTGTTGTGTTTTGTTTTTATGTCAGATGGGTAACGTGCCTACATTGTAACAAGGTTTGAGGGAGGCACGTCTCACACATGAGGGTGAAAACTCACTCATCACTTGGGAACTACAAAAGAATCTGCCTGGTAGTTTAACTGGGTTTGCACTGAATCTACAGATGAATTGGAAGAACCAGCATCTTCATACTCCCTGTGAGCTTGAAAAATAATACGCATTCTATCGTTGTTGAGTGCAGACCTCTACATGTGGACATTAAGTAGTTTTGTTAGTCATGCTGTTCAAATTGTCCACATTATTAATTTTTGTCTGCTGTTTCTATCAATTACTGAGAGAGGTATTTTATCATATCCCATTATAATTACGGATTTGTCTATTTCTCTTTGTAGTTCTATCAATTTTTGATTTATGTATTTTAATCATATTATTAAAAGCATGGAAATTAAAAATGTCAATAAAGCCAGATTTTTTTTAATTCAAAAGCAAAGAACTAGCAACTATAAAAAGTGGCAACAGACTTGAAAAAAAGCTAGAAGTTCTAGAATTGAGGAAAAGGACAATAACAAAAGTTAAGAATTCAATGGATGGCTTTAATCCTAAATTAGATACAGCAGAATTATTAAACTAAAAATTAGGTTAAAACAATCTATCAAAATGAGGTATGGACAGCAGACAAAAGGATGGAAAATGCAGAGAAGTAGGTAAGAGATTTAGAATTTTCAATGAGAATATGCAACACGCAATTATTATTCCCAAAAGAGAAGCAAAAGCAATATTTGAGAATGTAAGATAGAGAATTTTCCAAAACTGATTAATTTAAGAAGCCTAGAGGGCTGAAGTCGACCAGGACCATCTTAATCCAATTTCAAGGCTTGGGGTTTTGTGGTCTACCCAGAGGACTGGAAGCTCAGTCGTGGGAGCTGTTTTATTGCTGATTAACTCCTACTTACCAGGGTGAAATCCCTGATGGGTTCTGAATTTTTTTTTTTTTTTTTTTTTTTTTTTTTTGAGACAGAGTCTTGCTCAGTCACCAGGCTGGAGTGCAGTGGGGTGATCTTGGCTCACTGCAACCTCCGCCTCCTAGGTTCAGGCAATTCTCCTGCCTCAGCCTTCGGAGTAGCTGAGACTACAGGCACATGCTACCACAACCAGCTAATTTTTCTATTTTTAGTAGAGACAGGATTTCACCATGTTGGCCAGGATGGTCTTGATCTCTTGACCTTGTGATCTGCCCACTTCAGTCTCCCAAAGTGCTGGGATTACAGGTGTGAGCCATCTCTCCAGGCCAGGTTTGAATTCTTACTATTTTTCTCTCTAGTCCCAGAAAGCTGCCGAAGTGCAGCTCAAAACCTCAGATACTATATCAGCTAGTGACCATTGAGAAAAATGAAACCACCCTCTATTTCTAGCAGAGAATGATTTGCTTGTTTATAATCAGACAATTGGTTGTAGAAATGTTGGAAGCACTGAAGAATTGAAAGGAAAAGGAAATATCACCCAGAAATTAAGAAGCCGCCTTATCCCCTGGGTTGTAGCCAACCAACCCACACGATTGCCACTGCTCCTGGTACTGCTATTGAAAATGACCTACCACTTCTCATCAGAAGCTCAGGATTTAACCCCATCAATGCTGCAGAAACCAACACCAAAATTGTTGGAGCCTACAATAAGTCACTGTCAGAAGTGGAAAAATGGCTTCTTTCTTTCCTCGTCCAATCAACCTAAGACCACAGGGGCAACATTATAGTTCGACAAAAACAGATTGATTAGGCTGTCACAACAAGGGAAACACCAGAGGAGGCATGGAGCATTTCACCAAACACCAGGAAAGACAGTGTTATTACAGAATTTGGGGGAAGCATAGAGTTTAGATGAAATTTAAGTGAAGCAGTGTTTGAATAGGTTCAAAGCAAAACAAGTCTGTGTGTAAAAAGTCAATATCATACCTGGACTGCAAAGTGGATCAGAGTCCTATTTTCTTAGAAATGAAAAAGTTAAGATATATGTGGAATGTTGTCTCTAAAACTCAGCATACAGATTGGATATCAAGGTTGCTTCTCTACATCAAAGAGGCTCCGATCCTTCAGGCAAAAGTGAGATGTGTTTCATTCTTACAGATATAATTTCAAACCATAAATTATTTTAGGAAAAGGTATTTTCCAATGAGTACGAAAGCATTCATCATTAAAGAAGACATTATGATATTTTATAACTGCAGACTGCAGCATGGCCTTAGAGAAATATTATTTCCCATTAACTTGGCACTTTAGCAGTTTTCTGGAACTAGCGAGAAAAACATTAAGAATCCAGGACCCATCAAAGGCTTTATCTGTGGCTGTTGCCCTAGCCTGCTGAATGTCAGGACAGATTGTCACTTTCTCAATGTGGGTTCATTGTTATATTCTCATTCTCTTCTTCCTCTAGTGTTTCCCATTGCCGGAACCTAACTGGAACTCAGCTGGCAAAAAAGTCTGGGAAAAGTAGTTTTCAGGCTTGTTGGCCCTGAGATACAAAGCAAAGAGATGAAATGGAGCTGAGAGCCAAAAGGAAAAATAACTCACAGAATATATCTTTTCAAGTTCAGTAAATGCCCTCAAGAACAAAGTAGTCTTGGATGATGAGTTCATCTCTCTAGTTTCTCTTCTCCACCAAGATCTTAGCCCATAGTTCCTGAATACCCTCTTCACTCTTTGACACATAAAAGAAAATGATTTTTAGATTTTCCAGCTACTTTTGTTGTTTGAACAGAATGGATATTTTAGCAAAATTACCTACTTCACCATTGCCCATCCCTTCTACTTTCTGTTCAGTCTTAACACATTTCTATCAAACTAGTCTTCCTAAACTCAACTCTGACTATGTCACTTCCCTGGTCAAATATCTCAAATGTTTCTGTGTCTTCTGAAAAATCTAACATTTTTACCTGCAATTCATGGACCTCTATGATTCACTTTTGATGTAACTCTTCATTCATAATCATCTTCCTCTACTCTCTCATGGGAATAGGATGAGTTACTTCTACAAGAGACTAGGGTCATCAGGCAGGGTGGCTCTAAGCACTGTGGGAGGCTGAGGCAAGAGAATCACTTGAGTTCAGGATTTCAGGACCAGGCTGGGCAACATAGCAAGACTTCATCTCCACTAAAATTAAAAAATTAGTCGGGTGTGGTGGCATGCTCCTGCAGTCCAAGCTACTAGGGATGCTGATGCAGGAGGATCATTTGAGCCCGGTAGGTTGAGGCTGCAGTGAGCTATGATCATGCCACTGCACTGTGGTCTGGGAGACACAGCTATACCCTGTCTCAAAAAAACAAAAGAGACTAGGGTCAAGTCACCAGTACGAGACTGTCTTCTTTAAAGGACAGGGACTACAGGTGGACATTTATACCAAACAAGATCAACTGCCGTCCTTCTGTGCTTTTCAAATGAACCTGGGACAGAGTACCCATTTTCTGCTGCAAGGATCTGAGCCCAGGATTTCCCATGCCTATGGTGTCCTGTGTTAAGGAAGCTGGTCTGAGAAAATAAAGTTGTCGGGAAAAGCAGTCTTATGTGCACAGCATTTCAACTTCCTCTGGGCTATGCAAGAACTGGACTTGGGAATAAAACACTTCCTTACAAAGAGAAAAGGAGTCCTCACAGACTGCACTGGACTTACCACCTTGTATGGGAATGTCTTTCCCTGTTTCAGATTCAACGTGTACCCCTTTATTCTGCTTCAGCATGTATGTCTCAACTCGGCCAAACCCCACCATTGTTCTACATAGGGCTATAGTACATATGTCTCTGCAGGGAGGGTATGGGGTCCTTCCACTGTGTATCTGTTTATGCAAGGAGTGGATGGAGTTCATCTGCTGTAACACAGAGGGATGTGTGCAGACCAGTTGCAGGCTCAACAGAGGACCTCAAACATAACACTCTCCGAATTGGCTTCTCATCTCCATTATAAATCCTATTTGTGTAGCAACAGCTGTCGAGAGGTGGATTCCACATGTGCAAATGAGAAATGAGACAAGCCACTGTGCAGACAGGAACATTTTGCCTGTAGATGGTCCTTGACGCTGACCTCAATATGTTATCTGAGCTCAGGACACAAGGCAATTTTTATTAGATGGTACTGTTCAATGTCCTTAAATTCAATGCAACCTAAAATATTTTTTTCCAAGCTATGTATCATTTCAGTAAAATTGAATCCATATTATTTTAATTTATGGACAATTGACCAATTAATAAATTGTATGGTGAGAACAAGTTAATGTCCCCCAAGCTTTTCAAACCTTGAATTGAAGCTTTTTTTTTTAAGTTATTTTTCTTGGAAACAAAAACCTTATTACATAAAAAAAAAGTAAATAAATAAAAACACTAACCCCAAACTCCATAGCTCATAGCTTGGCTCAATCAGCCAAACCCTAGGGGAGCTTAGAGGTGTGTGGTAGGGGAAAGGGTTTCTGACCCAAGAGAACCCATGTTCCTCCCTTTAGAAGACTGCAATTCTTCCCTCTCTTTGACTTTCAGATATCACCTTCAGATCTGTGACATCAAATTTTCCACCCAATGTGATTTATAGTTTACAAAGGGGTTTTTCATCTATCATTTCACTAGATCCTCAGTAAAACCCTTTGAAGTCAACATCTCTAGACAGTGATTTTGTTCCCATTAAATAGAAGGGAAGGTGAGGCTCGAAGAAGTTAGATGGCTAAAGATTCACAGTGTGATATCTAGCTTTCAAGATAGCACCCCCAACCCCTGCCTCCCACATTATACCACGATTGGCCTGTGTGACCAATAGCGATCAGCAGAAGTAATGCTTTGTTACTTATAAGAATAGGTTATAAAAAGGCAGTGACTTCAGTCTTGAGATCTCATGCTCATTCTCTCTCTCTCTCTCTCTCTCCTCTCTCTATGAGAGGCCCATGTTACAAGGAACTGAAGTCTCCAGTCAACAGCTACCAAGAAACTGAGGCCTGCCAAAAACCATATGAGTGAGCTTGAAAGTGGATCTTTAGCCCCAGTCAAGCCTTCTGATGAGTTAAACATGGAAAAGGGTGAGCAATTCACATTCATACTGACTCTGAAATGTTAAAGTCGTCTTTAGACCATAAATCACACCTGTGTTATAGATATTATATAGCATCTAGTAAAGGCTTCTCATTTTATAGATGAGGAAAATAACACTCAGAAAGGATAAGGGACTTGCCCCAGGTCACAAAGCAAATGGTAGAACCAAGGCTAGGACCCAGGCTCTCTCATGTTGTAGAGGAGTCTTCTGTTACTTTGCCATCATCAAGTCTGCTCTTAAATGTTTTCCAATGATGGTTTTCCTGGAGGCAGGCTAAACAGGTCAATCTCAGGCCAGAATTAAAAATAAATAGCAGAAATCATTAGGGTGTATCCCCCACTCCTTACTTCACAAATGGATTTTGGGGGGAATTTTGCTTAAATCTCAGACAAGCTAGGAGAGAGGCCGATGTTGCATTTTTTTAAGAGCTGGGTCAGAGACACAGAAGAGAGAAGTGAGATGAGGTTACTGGCCACCCACTTTAAAGTATTATACAATTCATATGCATCTTAACAGGACACAAAGAAAGAATGTTTATCAATTTCCCATAAAAATATGAAGTCAGTCTTTTAATAAGAGAGAAATATTGCAACTTCTTGGAGCAATTTTGCTGAGTGGGCTGAACTGGTATAGAATGCCCTTGTTACATATATCCTCACGATAATACACCCACTTAGTAATTTAGTGCTTGAGACCATCAAAATTATTTTGCATTGCCATGTATTAGATTTCCAGTAATGGAAAAAGCATCTTCACCGATCCATCTCTGCACACACTGTCGTAGTTTAAATACTTTAACATAATTACAATTAAATACAAATGTTCTCAAAATATTTTTACTAACATTTATTTAAATGTCTAAACCTAGTGAAGTAAAGGTGAATAAGGTGAGTCATTTTGAAATGGTTACTAGCCTGATCAATGGGCCAAGAATATATTGGGGAAAAAGAAATGATCCCAAATTAGTCCAGGGTTAGTGATAAATAGGCCTAAATACCAACTGAGAAGCCCTGGATCATTACTAATGAGAAAGAGGACACTCTCTCCCAACTTTAGTTATAAGCAGTCACTACTACTATTTATTGGGCATTTACTCTATGCTGAACAGTGTACCAAGCACTTCATATGCATTATTTTACAGAACCTTTATAAAAACCCTATCAGGTAGCTAATATTACATTTATTTTACCCATTTTATTGATTAAAAATATGAAACTTAGGAAAATTAATTTACTTTACCAAGATCTACTGGCTAATAAGAGTAGATCTCAGAGATTCAGTGCCACCAGGCCTCTCTCTCCGTCACTCATTTTTTTCCCCACCTCTCATTTCTCTCTCATTCTCCACATCAATTTTATTCTTCAGTTTCTTCCTTGTGTCCGGAAATGGGCAAAAGGGGGTTCTGGGGTGACATTCATAAAGTTATTGATCCAAGGAAGAGTCTCTAGTTTGCATACAAATCCCAGGGAAGACACTGATTGGCCTGGCTTAGGCCACATACCCAACCCTGGGCCAATCATTACGTCCAAGAAGGCTCCATGATTACCTATATCCAGTGTCATATACCCACCCCTACCATCAATAGAACACATGCTATGACTGGCAGCATTATCAGGTTCCATTATTGTAGTAGATCAGCATCCTAAAATAGGAAGAGGGACGCCAGACAGACAAAAACAGATACCCACTATAGTAGCCTGTTGTGGTAGTAGTAAACCCTGGAGTGGAGAAGTGTCTAAGCAATGGTCAGTCCAGAGGAATTCCATGAAGATGATGAAACATCGACCAGGCATAGTGGCTCATGCCTGTAATCCTAGCACTTTGAGAGGCTGAGGCAGGCAGATTACTTGAGGCCAGGAGTTTGAGACCAGCCTCACCAACATGGTGAAACTCCATCTCTACTAAAAATATGAAAATTAGCTGGACATGTTGGCACACACCTGTGATCCAGGCTCCTTGGGAGGCTAAGGCAGTATAATTGCTTGAACCCAGGAGGCAGAGGCTGCAGTGAGCAGAGATCGCACCACTGCACTCCAGCCTGGGTGACAGGGCAAGACTCCCTCTCAAAAAAAAAAAAAAAAAAAAAAAAAAAAAAAGTTGAAACATGAAGAAAGGCATGAAGATGTTAAACAACATATGCATCTAGGGATCTCCAAGTATTTTAGAGTGTCTGGATAGTAAGATGTATATGGCAAGGGATAGAGATCTGAGATTAAAGGCTGTGGAGAACTTTGTACAATACCCTAAGAAGCTGGTGCTTCATTCTAAAAGCAAGGATAAAGTAATTGAAAGATTTTAGGAAAGGGGAAAATATGATGAGTTCTGAGTGTGAGAAAGGTTAGCTTTTGGACAAATATAAAAGGAAGGTTAAGAGTAGAAAAGTCAGTGAGAAAACCTACAATAGTTCAGGCAAGAGAAAGTGAGAAAATGAACAGAAGCAGTTGCAGTGGGCTTGGTGATGGAGAGGAGCGGTGCTAAGGAGTCAGGGTTTAGAAAGAAACTGAATCCTGACTGGCGATTAGACTGTTCATGCTGTCCATGATGCTCAGCCACCTTCATGGCTGCCCCAACATTGCAGTGAACCAAAGGCACCCCTGTAAACAAACAGAGCCGAAATCCTGCTGGTCTCCCTACCAGAAGCAATGGCAACCACGTTACACCACCTACACACCTCACATCTAAGCTGCTGGTTTCACTATTTATAAAGGACACTTTAACCCCATAGCCTTGGAAATGGAATTGTGAGTACAGAAACTTGTAGAGGTCTTTAATGAGAATTTAACAGAACTTTCTAGCTGTTAAAGGCAGCATGTCACATGAAAGCTGGGTCATTAGGGCAGACAGATCTGTTTGGCTCCTGACTCTGATGCCTCCCACAGTCCCTTGGACAAGTTGCTTAAGCTCTCTAAGCCTTGGTTTCCTCAGGAAATAGTTCACTGGCAACAATGCCATTTATCTCTCAGGGAGTTTATGATGACTAAAAATAATAATACAGGTGACAACAAAACAAACTTCACAATGTGGCTAGAAATGAATGTGTTTGAATCACTATTTTGTTTTGTTCAAGGGGGCACAGGAAGAAAAGTCAAAACATGGGCATTCATGCTTCTACCAACAAGTGAATTCTTGCCATGTATGTGCATATATATATACAGAGAGAGAGAAGTTCTCACTCTGTCACCCAGGCTGGAGTTCAGTGTCTCGATCTCAGCTCACTGCAACCTCCACCTCCCAGGTTCAAGCTGTTCTTCTGCCTCAGTCTTCAGAGTAACTGGGATTACAGGTTCCCGCCACCAAGGCCAGCTAATTTTTTGTATTTTTAGTAGAGATGGGTTTTCACCATGTTGGCCAGGCTGGTCTTGAACTTCTGACCTCAAGTGATGCACCAGCCTCAGCCTCCCAAAGTGCTGGGATTACAGGCATGAGCCACTGAGCCCAGCCATTGCACCTTATATATTAAGGTGGCAGAATAAAGTTTACTATGTCATAAACAGTGAGTTACTCATCTCAGTATGTACATTAGAATTGAGGTGAATTAATTCCTTCTCTGTAGCATTTTCTAATAAATTGCATCTTCTTCTTGAACTTAAAATGGATGAAATATCTCACAAAAATGTAAAGTTTTACTGTATTCATAGCCTTGTGGTTAAGATTATATTCCATAGGAAATGGCAATAAATATATGTACTTAAATGGTAGACCATCACAGCAGAGTTTATTCGCAAATAAAGTCATGAGAAATTTCAGCAATAAAGTAGCAGATAAAGTACTGAGACTTTTAATTTAATAATTAAGAACATATATATAATATATATATATAATTATACATATATATATATATATATATATAGGTATAATTTTAAAGGGACATGTGTTGCACCTGGCTAATGTTCTTTCTTGTTTGCCATCTTATGGTAATTGGTTTGTTAATATTCTTCAACCTCCTCTCTTATCTTTAAGACAAAAGGTAATAACCAGCCCCATGCCTTGTATTCCCATAGTCACTTGGGTTAATAGTCTTCCTTTATCTCTTCTACTTTCTTTAAATCTATTGAGATTTGTAACAATAGTTCAGCCATAATTGTGACCTAGAAAAATTGTGAATAGAAAAATAGGGCAATCACTTCACTATGTATATGCATATCAAAACATCATATTGTAACTTTAAATATATACGGTTTTTAAAAAAAAGAAATGTGGGTTTTCCTTTTCAATATATGTTAAGTGCCTAGCACAGCAGCTGGTCCAAAGGAGGAGCTCAGACACAGGCAAAACAGGGCCTGGTCTGCATCCTGCTCATCCGTGCCCTCCCATACACAACTGAAACCCTAGCAGAGGAAGTCCATCCACTGAAAATGCTTCCTAGTGAACTCTCTGCCATGTCTGCCATTTAGTTTCTTTGAAATCTTCCCCCGAAAATGAAAGCTTATTTAGGGCTATTATAGTCAGTAATCTTTCATGATAAATTATAAATCATACATACAGAATATCTACTCTCCTCCTAAAGAAAAAATAAGTAATTTCTTACAATGCCACTCGGTTTCTTTGTGCTCTAGTAGACTGGCTGAGAGACATTAAGAGAAGGAAATGCACCTTGCAGGTAACTGGAAGGCTAAATCTTAGCAAAATTAGCACAATAAAACTTCCTCAATGACAAATATACTTCATATAATTCTAATACAGGTGACCCTGGCTTTAAGCCTGCTGCTGAACTTGTGATCCTTCCTACTTTTACACTACAATAAAGACCAAACCCCATATTGATGACCATTAATATTTGCAAGCAATGCTTCGGCATTTTGATTGCCAGCCTGATATGCTCACCAGGTATGACAATAACTCAGCTACCATGGTTACAGGTGCATTTAGAGTAACTGAATCTCTTTCAAACAGCTCTACACTTTATTTTAGCATATTTTCTGTAAACTTTTAAATGCCCCGGTCTTCATTGTATCTAAGAAAAAGATGTGATGGAATGCATAGAGTGCCAAAACTACTCAAAAAAAAAAAAAGTAAGATAATCTATCTTTTGAAAAGGAAACATGAGAGCATAACCTCACAGTAGGAGAAGTGAATGTGCATGAGCAAACTTCCAAGTCCACTTGTCACACTTACACGCACAAGCACAACTCTGAAGTTCAAGGAAGCATCTCTGGAGGTTCTGAAGAGCACTGAGCCAATGCAATGGTATTTTTAAAAATAAAATGGAGGTCCAGGCACAGTGGCTCATACCTGTAATCCCATCACTTTGGGAGGCCAATGCAGGTGGCTCACTGGGTCAGGAGTTCAAGATCAGCCTAGCCAAGATGGTGAAACCCCATCTCTACTAAAAATGCAGAAAATTAGCTGGGTGTGGTGGCATGCACCTGTAATCCCAGTTACTTGGGAGGCTGAGGCAGGGGAATTGCTTGAATCAGGGAGTCAGAGGTTGCAGTGAGCCAAGATCGTGCCACTGCACTCCAGCCTGGGCAACAGAACGAGACTCCATCTCAAAATAAATAAATAAATAAACTAACTAAAATAAAAATAAAAATAAAATGGAATGATTTATTACATGGAAGACCTTACATTGTGTGATGGGGGTGCCAAAACCATGCTCCACTTCTTTGTCTAGTTGAATAGAGCAAGTCACCTTGGAAAGGGCCTTCCTTAGTCAAAATATAATTTTAAAGGGCCTAGCTTATCTAATAGACACTCATTGCTCTAGAAATATCTATAACAGATTTAATGTTATAACAAAGGCAGGCCCTTGCAGTGTATAACATGTAGCAGGAGAAGTTACACCAAGTTTAATGATTTTTCTCCAGGCTTTTTGAGAAGGAAGGAAAAAAGACCTCAACACCTGCTTCCCAAAATTCACAGCAGAGAAAAACAGGGTAGATCAGGATTGGCTGACCCAAGTTCTGCTGGCCAAGGAGACCTAAAGGACCTCAAAAGTAAATTCACCACTGGGACTTAGATTTCAGCACAGGAATCTAAGTGTTCTGGTCCAGGCTGGAGCTAGAAGAACCTCTAAACTTGATTGCCTGGCACCATGATTTCTGCTTTGAAAATGCAATGGCTGAGCATGCAAATTAAAACAATGAAAAGGCCTCAGCAATCAAGCCTGTATCACTACAAGCAGAACCTGGGTAAGCACAAGGATCATTCCAGGGTCTATAAGAGCCCATTGTAACCTGCAAGACTAACCTTCAAATAAGATATAGAGCACCTGCAAAAGCACCAGCAGGGCTGATCCGCTTCTCCAATTATCACACTAGAATTTCAGCTGATTAGAAAATTGGAAATGAAGGAAAGTCCATAAAATGAAAACATTAACTGCCTGTTAACAGGATATGTCAGGAATTGAACATTTAATTCAATCTAAATTCAATAAATTCAACAATTAACTCAAAATAATTGTGTTTCTAATGAAATTAAGAAGAAATTCCAGGCTAAGCATGGTGGCACATGCCTGTAATCCCAGCACTTTGGGAGGGTGAGGCGGGCAGATCACCTGAGCTCAGGAGTTGGAGAGCAGCCTGGCCAGAATGGTGAAGCCTCATCTCTACTAAAAATACAAAAATTAGCCAGACATGGTGACAGGTGCCTGTAATCTCAGCTACTCAGGAGACTCAGGCGGGAAATTGCTTGAACCTGGGAGTTGGACGTTGCAGTGAGCCAAGATCGTACCACTGCACTCCAGCCTGGGCAACAAGAGTGAAACTCTGTCTCAAAAAAAGGAAAAAAAAAAAGGCAATTCCATTTACAATAGCATCCAAAATAAAATACTTAGGAATAAAGTTAACGAAAGAAATACAAAACATATATTTTGAAAACTACAAAACATTGTTTAAAGAAATTAAAGATCTAAAAACATAGAAAATTGTTTCAAATTCATTGATTTGAAGAATTCATGTTGTTAAAATGGCAATATTCCCCAAATTGATCTACAGTTTCAATTCAATCCTAATCAAAACCCCAGCTGCCTTTTTGAAGAAACTGACAAGCTAATCCTGAAATTCATACAGAAATGCAAAAACAATATTGAAGCCAAAACAATATTGAAGAAAAATGAAGCTGAAAGATTCACACTTTCTAATTTACTACAAAACTTACTACACAGCTGAAATAATCAAGACAGTAGTGTGCTACTGGCATAATGATAGACATATAGATCAACAGAGTATAATTGAGAATTCAGAAATGAACCCATACATTTATCCACAATTGGTTTTTGACAATGATACCAAGACCATTTAATGGAGAAGGAATAGTCTTCAACAAATGGTGTTGAGAAAACTGGCTATCCCTATACAAAAAAAAAAAAAGAATGTGTACCACTTCCATACACAAAAATGAACTAAAAAGTGATCATAGACATAAATGTAAGAGCTAAAATATAAAACTCATAGAAGAATATTTTATTAGGTCTCTAGAGGGACAGAACTAGCAGGATGTATATATAAAGGGGAGTTTACTAAGTATTAACTTACACGATCACGAGGTCCCACAATAGGCTGTCTGCAAGCTGAGGAGCAAGGAGACCAGTCCGCTTCCCAGATCTGAAGAACCTGGAGTGTGATGTTTGTGGGCAGGAAGCATCCAGCACAGGAGAAAGATGTAGGCTGGGAGCCTAGGCCAGTCTCTCCTTTTCACACGTTTCAACTGCTTGATATTTACTGGCAGCTGATTAGATTGTGCCCACCTGATTAAGGGTGGATCTGCCTTCCCCAGCCCAGTGACTCATATGTTCATCTCTTTGGCAACACCCTCACAGACAGAATCAATACTTTGTATCCTTCAATCAAGTTGACACTCAGTATTAACCATCAACAAATACACAGGTGTAAATCTTTGTGATCTTGTATAGGGCGGTGGTTTCTTAGATGTAACACCAAAAGCACAAGAAACAAGAGTGTTTTTTTGAAAAGGACAAATTTGACTTTACCAGAATTTAGAATCACCATCAAGAAAATGAAAAGACAACCCGCAGAATGGTAGAAAATATCTGCAAATGTTGTTTACGATAAAGAATCTGGTATCCAGAGTGCATTCTAAAATCTATTGTAAAGTCGCCAATAAAAAGACAATTCAGTTTTTAAAGGGGTAAAGGATTTTAACAGACATTTCTCCAAAGAAGAAATACAAATTGTCAATAAACATGTAAAAAGATACTCAATATCATTAATCAATGCAAATCAAAACCACATGAGATACCACTTCACAGTCACAAGAATGGCTATAATAAAAAATATGGATAATAACAAGTGTTGATGAGTATGTCGAGAAATTAGAACCCTCTTATACTGCTAGTGGGAGGGTCAAATGGTGCAGCCACTGTAAAAAAGTCTGGCCATTTCTTAAAAGTTTAAACATAAAGTTACCATATGATCCAGCAATTTCACTCCTCCCAAACAAATGAAAACATGTTTAGACAAAAACCTGTACAGAAATATTCATAAAAGTATTATTCACAATAACCAAAAGTGGATGTAACACAAACATCCATCAACTGATGAATAGTTAGCCAAATGTTGTATATTCATACAATTGAATATTATTCAGCCACAAAAAGGAAAGAAGTAAAGATATATGTTACAATATAAACTGTGAAAATGTTATACTAAGTGAAATAACTCAGTACAAAGGCTATATACGATTCCATTAGTGTTTAAAATCCAAAATAAGTAAATCTATAGAGACAGAAAATATACTGGTGGCTGTCTAGGGTGGGGAGGGGAAGGTTAGGGAACTTACAGAAGAATTGACAGGGCTTCTTTGGGCATGATAAAAATATTCTGAACTTAGATCATAGTGATGGTTGTGCAACTCTGTGAATATACTATAAACCATTAAATTACACATTCTAAAGGGGTAATTTTATGGAATATAAATTATATCTAATAATGTTCACAAAAGAAATATACAAGGTCGTGTCTTATTTTCTCTAGGAAATAGAGATAACATTTTCCTGTGTAGAGCTTAGAAACTTTAAAGAATCCACTTATTTTATATATTTCTCATTAAAAGATTCAGCACGGAGAAACAGTATAGTGCAGTAGGTAAGAGCATGAACTCTGGAGTCAGACACCCCAGAACCAAAATATCACCCCAGCTGGAGTGCAGTGGTACAATCACAGCTCAGTGCAGCCTCAGCTTCCCAGGCTTAAGTAATCCTCTCATCTCAGCCTCCCAAGTAGCTGGTACTACAGGAGTGCAGCACCACACCAGCTAATTTCTTACCAGATAATTTTTTTTGTAGAGATAGGTTCTTCCTGTGTTGCCCAGGCTGGTCTCAAATTTTGAAAAGTCATAGAATATGACTTGCAACTATTTATAATTGCACCTGGTGTTAATAAATTTATTGTGTCAAGTAAGACAGAATTGACAATGATCTTATCCATTGATTGTTTTGTTCTTTTTCCCACTTAGAATTGACTCTATTATTACACAAAGTCTAAAATGTTTGGTGCAACTGGTTAGTGTTTGAGATAGATATAATTTCAATCTTCCTGCTGCAGTTGTTTACAATAAGCATGCTTTTTAAAATGACTCTATTTATACATCTCAATACAGTACAATGTCTCATTCTCCCATAAATGCATATAAGTAGTCTACACCGTAGAGGTCCTAGCTACTAAG
This sequence comes from Ateles fusciceps, assembly GCA_036589455.1. Classification (NCBI taxonomy): domain Eukaryota; kingdom Metazoa; phylum Chordata; class Mammalia; order Primates; family Atelidae; genus Ateles; species Ateles fusciceps. Next base: position 4,440,021 of record JAZHEH010001241.1, on the reverse strand, counting down.
CAATAGGCTATGACTCTCCTGACCCCACCTGTCCTGAAGAAGAAAAAGAGCTAGCACTCAATTAAACTCATCTGGTGGAAATATGTAAAAAGAAAACATGTAAACATAGTGAAATGAAAAGAGTGAGGCAGCCGAGTCAGGCTGCCTGGGTTTGAGCTTCCATTCCATCATTTTTTAGCTACGTGAACTGGGACAATTATGATATAGAAATAAAGACCATGGATTCTAGAATTAGATTTGCAGACTCTGCCTCTTGCTGGTCATGAGTCTATGGGAAAGTTATTTAATCTAAGCCTCACTTTCTTCATCTGTAAAACGAAGATGATATTAGTAGTTACCTCATAATATATGCATTACATTATGATTTAAAAGTTCTTAGCATAATTCCAGGCACATAATAAGTGTTCAATGAATGAAAGCTGCCATTGTACTAGTAACATTGATATTATCATAAAAATTTATGTATATTTACTACAGGGAAATTTTTATTGTGTTTGTCATTATAGGCAACCACAAGTTCATTAATGGTGGATATAGATTTGTCTTCACCTTCCAAAGATTACATTTTTTTTCCACTGGGTCAGCTGGAAAACATAGACTTTTCTGGAAAAAATGAACACAAGATCCTAGGAATGGACACAGGCTCAATTGATGGATACACACAAATGTAGTGATACGCAGATATATATTCACATGGCAAAGACTTTCCATACATGGGAGCAGAAACCTACAGGACAAGCAAGCCCACTGCGTGACCACTGGCTGCATTATCTGCCCCAGGGCTGCTCCTACCCCAGGTGCCTGCAGGTGGCCCCAGAGAGCAAGACATCAAGAATACAGCCTGACTTCTAGAAGACAAGAATCCTCCTATGCTTTGTATAAGGATGTGTGGTTGTAGCACAGTAAGAAGCAAATTCAGGTCATCCTTGTAGCCCTCCTGATTTCAGAGGGAGGGTTTCCACTGTGGGCAGAGGGGAAGAATCTTGACCAAGTTCCCACAGTAAGTTGGCTGCCACCTTGTCCCCAATTTGTAAACACCCCCCACAATCAACAGAAATTTCCGGACTTTCTAATTCAGTGGAACTTGCATGTTCTAAAATAGAAGCTAAGGGCACCTAGGAATCTTACTTTATCTTAAGCATTATATCTTACTGGCTTTTTCCTCCCAGGACTGAGAAATAGCAAAATATGTCAATGATGATGCTGAAGAGAATAAGATAATAATAAAATTAGCCTCTTTCATGCTTAGGGTCACAGAGATAGGTCTTTTTCATAGATGGCTCGGGGGATGTGTTTACTGCACGACGCCCATGACCCACAGGCCACGCTGTGCCTGATTTGGCCAAAAGAACCATGCTAATTGGTAACAGGTTGCAACCCTCCATTTCCTTCTCACTCACCTTCTACAAGCACCTTTGGCCTTCTTCACCCTAGCTGATGCTCATTTGTTCTGATGACAGATTTCCCTTCTGCTCTCAAGGGCTAGCCTCGCTTAGCCACAACTCCCCCACTTCCTGACCAGATGCCCCTTCATGAACAACGCCATTCAACCCATACATGGGAGAAATTGGCTCATCCTCAAGTGCTGACTAATACAACCTCCAATACTAGTTTCTTTCCAACAAAGTAACCTGGTTTCCTACCAACAGACCAACACATAGACTCTGGGTGGGGTGAGAGGGTAGTTAAAACAGCAAGAAAGGCCAAGAACTTTTTGTTCAGTTTTCTATTTGCTAATGACTTGTGCAGCTCCCTCCTTTCCTCCCTTTTACTTGGTTGATTGGTTGGATTTTTCTTTCCTTACTGGGGAATATTCAAGGTATAAGATTTTAAGAAGATTTTCTCTGGTCTGTATGTCAAAAGAATAGGTAAATCTTATGGTCCAGATTGGCCTGTAGGTGTAGTGAATTCCTGAAGAGATTCCAATTCCTAAAAATGTGGGAGACTCACTCCCTCTGTCTGTAAATGGCTGATGAGACACAGTGGTGATCATAGGCTCAGGAAGACTACAGATGGAATGCATCAAATTGTCATGTCCTAAAAACCTCCAGTATTAGAATCAAGATCTGGCTTAATCAAAGATATTTACCCATTTCCAGGCACTATATGGGTTGCTGTTGAGAAATTAAAAATTGCCACATTGCTTTTGTCAACAATGGGTTCACAATCTGGTGAAGAAGAAATACATACACAAAGAACTCCAATTCACGGTAGAATGATATAAAAAGTTCAAAATAAAAAGAGCTGTGAGTTACAAGGGAAAGAAATAGACAAAGACTAAATGTGGAGACTAAGCATAATCTTATGAAGGAAGTTGGGCTTGAGAAAGACCTTAGAGGAACAAGGAAGTAAGGAGGAATTAATCAGACAGAGACCCTTGTACCCGCCTTGTTTATCTTCATAAGGTGAACCATAAGGAGACATGACGTTATACATCTACTTGCTCATCAATCTCTGGTCTCTCCACCCAATAGAATATGAGATCCTTGAAGACAGAGGCTCTGTGTGTCCTGTTTTTGTCACAGCACCAAGAGCAGTGCCTGCCACATAGTATGCACATCATGACTGTTTGTTGAATACAGGCTTGAAGTGCCCAAGTAGTCCAGGCAGAACGGACAAAGTCAGCAAAGGAAGACTGAGATTTTAAAAAACAAACACTCATTTGTTGGCTATTCTGTGTCAGGAATTAAGTGTTTTCAAGGTATTCACATTTTACTGTATGTATCTAATGCAGGGCATGGCAAATTTTTTCTGTAAAGGGCCAGATAATAAATATTATAGGCCTTGTGGTCCATATCATCTCCGTGGCAACTACTCAATTTTGCTGTGGGAGCATAAAAGCCGTCATCGATCATATGTTAAAAAATGGGCATGGCTATGTTGCAATACAACTTTATTTACCAAAACAGACAGTAGTCTGAATTTGGCCCCCAGACTGTAGTTTGCCAATCCCTCTATAAATTAAAGGCAAATACATTATTGCACTATATATTATTGATCAATGCACATAAATGTGTGCGTAGAAAGAGACATATTATGAATCTGTTATGGACTGAATGTGTTTTCCCAAAATTCATGTGTTAAAGCCTAACCTCCAGTGTGATAAAAGGTGGGACCTTAGGGAGGTGATCAGGTCATAAGGGTAGACCTAAGCCTTTAAGAATAGTATTAGTGTTCTTCAGATGCTGGAGAGGATGTGGAGAAATAGGAACGCTTTTACACTGTTGGTGGGAGTGTAAATTAGTTCAACCATTGTGGAAGACGGTGTGGCGATTCCTCAAGGACCTAGAAATAGAAATTCCATTTGATCCAGCAATCCCATTACTGGGTATATATCCAAAAGACTATAAATCGTTCTACTACAAGGACACATGCACACGAATGTTCATTGCAGCACAGTTTACAATAGCAAAGACCTGGAACCAACCCAAATGCCCATCAATGATAGACTGGACAGGGAAAATGTGGCACATATACACCATGGAATATTATGCAGCCATCAAAAACGATGAGTTCGTGTCCTTTGTAGGGACATGGATGAACCTGGAAACCATCATTCTCAGCAAACTGACACAAGAACAGAAAATCAAACACCGCATGTTCTCACTCATAGGCGGGTGTTGAACAATGAGAACACATGGACACAGGGAGGGGGAGTATCACACACTGGGGTCTGTCGGGGGGGAAAAGGGGGAGGGATAATGGGGGGTGGGGAGTTGGGGAGGGATAGCATGGGGAGAAATGCCAGATATAGGTGATGGGGAGGAAGGCAGCAAATCGCACTGCCATGTGTGTACCTATGGGACAATCTTGCATGTTCTTCACATGTACCCCCAAACCTAAAATGCAATAAAAAAAATAAAAAATAAAAAATAAAAAAAAAAGATTTGAAAAATCTGGAAAAAAAAAAAAAGAATAGTATTAGTGTTCTTATAAGGAGAGGCCAGAGAATGACCAAGCTCACACTCCTTCTTCCTTGTGATGATTCAATAAGAAGTCAGTGGTCTACAATTCAGAAGAGGGCCCTCACCAAGAACCCAACCATGCTGGCACCCTAATCCAGAACCCAACCATGCTAGCACCCTGATCTGGGACTTCCAGTCTCCAGAACTGTGAGAAATAAATGCCTGTTGTTTATAAGCCACCTAGTCTAGGGTACTTGGTTACAGCTGCCCAAACTAAGGCACAATATCTCTACCATTGATTGATTACCTGACTACAGATATTTTAGTTCCACATTATCCTAAGGAACAAAGTATTTACTCAGTCACATTGACTTTCCCAGGCCTGAGTTGAATATTCAGCTCAGTTCCCCTCCAGAGCACTTTAAACAGTTACCAAATAGGATGAGAAAATTTCTAAGCACGTGGCAGAGACACTGGTGCAGATGTCCCCAGGAGAACTTCCTTTCATGACTCAAATTTAAATTTTTATTTGAAATGTATGGATGACTCAGCATATCTCTTGTCAAGTGCAAAGATATATGTGTGAATGTGGGATAAAATATTCATGTCTCTTGTGGGGATTTCACACAGAATTCCCAACTGTTAGTAGATCATAATCACCCAGAGATGAAGACAGCAACAGAATAATACTAACCAGGTTGTACCACAACCCAGATTTAGTGACATGGGAGGTGGCTGGCCATGTACTCAGACAAGTTAGAGAGAAAGTTGATGCAGGCACAGCTGGGGCTAAAGTAACTGACATAGAAATTCAGGCTGTCGGGAAATGGAGCACAAGGAAATCAGCCAGAGCATCAAGGGACAAGCAGGTCCCAAAGTTGTAGGCAAGTCAGGGGTAAAACCTAGAAAAGCAACCAGGACTGAAAGGTTCAGACAGCTTAATATTGGCTCGGAGAAGTCAGAAAGGCAGCTGAAGGAGCCCAGCACAAAGCTGACTATTACCCCCTCGGCCATATTCCAGGATATTTGTCAGGTGGAGACTTGCCAGCCCTTCCAGTGTATACCATTGTTCTGCTCATGTAGTTCTCCTTATCTTTTGAGCAATGAATTTTGGTCAGGAAGACTCAAAAGGCACATCCAGGTTCTTTATCCAATGTCAAATACATCAAGTGAAATCAAAGGTTTAATTCCTTGCACCTTTATCATTCCTCATTTCCACACCTTCTACGGATGAGAGATTGATGCTAATGAATAAATAAATGGGAGTCTTATGGCAGACCCATCTCCCATGCCTGAGCATGCAGATAGATGCATGCCTGCCTGCATTCCCCACCTGCCTGTCAGCCATAAGACTATGCATAGGCATGTATTCCCAACCTGCCTGTCAGCCATATGACTGAGTACCAGCTGATGGGATTGGGAATAGGAAGTGATGTGCTGCCACTTCCAGCCCTGGCCCACTAAAACTTCCCAAATATGGTCTTTCATCTTTTTATTCCTTCCAGCTGGCTGGAATGGAAAAGACCCCTAGGGAAAAATGGGGGTGTATAAGATGTCAAAGGCACAAGACTAAAGGAACCTGGGTTCCTGAATTATTGTGTGGAGGGGAGCCAGCTGTCCAGGAGAACCATCATTGTTCTGTGATGTGAGCTTTAAGCCTCTGCGAGTGGGGGATATATCTATTGTGGCAGTCCACATTACCTTAACTAATGTACAGTAGAAGAGCACACTTTGGCATTGGAAAATCTTTGCAAACATCTCCTGACCTCGCAGAGCCTTCACACTGTAAAACTCAGTGTGAAAAAAAAATGAATAAGAAGAAATAAATGAAATTAAGTTAAATGAACATTTTCCTCATTTAAGCAAAATTTAATCATATTTCTTATGCATAAAGAAAACAAATAAGTAGACAAATAGTCCTTGAGAACTGAGATAGGACTAAAAGATCTAAACTGATCTAATTCCTATGGACCATTGAGAAAATGGTGAAAAGAAGAGATTTCTGGAAATGACCATACAATGAAATGTATAGGAGGACCACTAGTAGACACCAAAGAATATTTTCTTTTTGTTTTGCCTTAAAAATTGCTGTTACTTTTTTCTTTTTCTCTCTATTCTCTCAACTCTCATAGTACTCAGTAGTACCTGCCACTTAACACTTGATCATGTAATATCTTTCCTTATTTTTTTCATGTATATAACTGCAACTAAATTGCAATTCCCTAAGGGCAGGGACCAAGTTGTCAACACTTTTCATTCTGTCCTTTACGGGCTTCTGAATTGAATCTATCACATGTCTCAGCTCAACATCCACAATCTTCCTTGATCTGTGACCAGGTCCCCATTGTTTATTTTTGGTTGGTTTGGTTTGGTTCGATTTGTTGTTTTTCCCTTTATCCTCCAACCCCAATCTCAATTTCCCTTTCCCCAATAGAAGTACTCATAAATGCATATATTTCCATTCCATTGTTCATATTTTCATTTAGACATGAATTGTTCAACCTTGAAAAATTGTTGACATTATTTTGTGTGTGCATATTTGTTTGTGAATGAAAAAGCAAGGTACACAGTGGGATCAGTAACAAAAGACCAGTTATATGCATAATATGTAATATATAACTGGCATTATATACACATAATATATAATATATAACTGGTATTTTGCCATTGATCCCATCGGGTACCTTGCTTTTTTCATGCAGTCTTTTGTTTTTGAGGTCTATCCATGTTACTACATGTAAGATTAGCTCATTTCTTCTGACTCATGCATGGTATTCTCTAGCATGATAACTGATTTGGAATCTATCCACATGTTATAAAAGTAAGTATAACAAAACAACTTGATGAGAAAGTTCCTAGTTGGCCACCAATTGTCTGGATTAGACTAGAAATTTATTAAATTTAACTATTTGGTTAATGACTTAGAATCAGAATTAGCAGAGTTTTCATTTCATTCACAAATGGTAATAGTTTTGGAAGTAAAGGGAGTAACAGGATGACACCCCACTACCACCCCTCCCAGCCTGCTGTCTCTGTCATAATGACCTCTGTCTTCATCTGACTGTAAATTTGTAAGAAATTAACTGTGGTAGCTTTCTGTTTTGCACAGCTTCTGTAAAACTGTGGCATGTTTGGGTAGTTCTTGGGAAGAAAGAAGCGACTTGCTGATGTTTTTCTTTAGATATCAAGAACACTATGTTTTATCTTTCTTCTATTCTACACCCTACCCTAATCACTCCCTCCTATATGCAAAAGAGCGATGGTTATGATCTGAAACATAAAGCCCTAATTTAGTATTTCTTAAGGTGTAGTTCACAGTGTCACAAGTGCATCAAAAGCCTCAGCATTTGTTAAAAGGGTGATTCCAGAGCCCTACCCAGCTGAATCAGATCCTCTGATTGGGAGTGAGACCCCCAAATTGCACTTTTTTCCACCTCCTTGGGTAACAATTATGCATATAAAGGGTCAAACTTCTCTGTCATAATCCTTAGTTGTTTAATACTGAAATTAACGGTATTTAATGGGTCCCAGAATGCAGCATTTTTCATGGTTTTAGAATGCTGTAATGAAAGGTATTCAACTGGCTTTACCCCTGGGCACTTGATCTTGAAATTTATAGCAAGAAGGATCCATCTACGTATAAGCATTTATATAAAACAATATCCAGGAGAGGTTTATTTCACTTCAGGACTTTATAAAGATAACAGATTACTTCAAGATATTAGTTCAAGTTCTATATTCTATACAGAAAAGCATACTCTATTTTCTACACACACTTCTAGGTAACTGAACAGAGTTTCCTAATTGGGGAAATGTGACCTCCTTTAAAGCTCAAAGGTCAAGGCTCATCCAATCTACATTCTCTTCTCCTGGAATACAGATGCTCTACTGTTAGAATTTTGCACATTCATCTTTGTGCACATGCTTGCCAATACTTGACTTAAGAAAATGGTGCCTGAGCCTGCTGTTTCCACAATTGGATAGATTCTTTTAAGTTCACTGTTACCGGCAGAAATCCTTCCTACTCAAATCAAAACAGAAGTGAGATCCCTTGTTACTTAAAATGTGAAAGCCCTGTTACTGCTGCTTCTTGTGCAATACCATGAAACATGACCCCAGTGATAATGAGGTTCACATTGCTGGCATATATGAGAAGGCAGGGTGTATTCAGCTCTGCCTCCTGCTCCAGGGCCATCTTTAGCAGGGCAATGGTAGGGGGAGCAGCATTGTCAGTGGGGGGGCAAGACATAGGTCCAAGCCTCATGGGAAATCCTGACACCCAGGCATGTACTGAGGCACACAGCACGAGCCAGGCATCTATTTGCCTCTGGCTGCCATATAGCACCTGGGCACTAAGGGCTAATGTCTCACAATTCAGTGAAGTATCCTTGGAAGGCTTTGATGCCGCGTGCCTCCTCAAATCAACGCTCAGACGAAGGCTTTATTTTTTGGACAACAATGACTTAAAACAAAAAATTGCGATCATCATTTCTGATTATCAACAAATTATTTGAAAATTATTATGATTCGATGAAAAATTGGTAGATATTTTAAGCTACTCCCTAAGCAATTTTATCATACATGCATTTATATATGTATTATACATTACATTATTAAGTATTTTTAACATCACCTTTGAGTGCACACGCATGCACATTTGCACACACGAGTGTGTTTGGGTGGGAGAATGCAGTGAAGATTAGTATTTGATTTCTTTATGCCCAATTTTGTGTAAGAAAAATCTGATTTTAAATCATAGAACAAAGTTTATATTTTGGTGTAGAGAGGTTCTCAGCCTGTTCCCAATTAAATAGATCGCCTGGGCTTCTAATCATTCTTTTAAATCCAAAGGCTGAAAGAGTGGTGTATCTCATTTTATCTTATAGCTCTTAGGAAAATATCTGTCCCTTTATCAAGACACATAGTCCTTAGTCTCCCTGGACATCTTAATAAGTGTTTGGAGACACTCAAAGATTTATATGAGATTCAGTCCAGCTATCAAGGGAATGGAAATCAAATACCGTGACCACTAAGAGCCCCCATAGTCAGGCTTAAATCAGCCAACCTTCCACCAACAGACACCTTCACTCCATTCCAATCAAGCTCTTCTATTCACTGTCTCCAAAATATGTATGCTGTTATAAGCTTTCTTGCCTCTTTCCTTTGCTATCTCATATATCAATATCTCTACATTTTCCCAAACTGGGTTACCTTATCTGTTCCTTTTAGCTTTTCTAAATCTTATGCATTCTTCAGGATCCAAGAACTGTTCCCACTGCATAATATGTATGGCCTTGCCCCATGCCCAGCCCTCTCTACAAGCTCTGCTCCATCTGTGCTCATGTAGCATATACCACATGCTCGTTTTACATTTATCACATGTTGCCATAATGTCTCATGTCTGTCTTGAATTTTTGTTGTTGTTGTTGTTGCTGTGTTGCCTGTTCTGTTGCTTTTAACTTTTCTTTTCTTTTCTTTTTTTTTTTTTTTTGAGACAGAGTCTTGCTCTATCACCAGGCTGGAGTGCCGTGGCGCGATCCTGGCTCACTGCAACTTCTGTTTTCCTATTTCAAGCAATTCTCCTGCCTCAGCCTCCCGAGTAGCTGGGACAACAGGCACGCACCACCACGCCCGGCTAATTTTTTGCACTTTTAGTAGAGACGGGGTTTCACCATGTTGGCCAGGATGGTCTCGATCTCTTGACCTCGTGATCCGCCCACCTCGGCCTCCCAAAGTGCTGGGATTACAGGCGTGAGCCACAGCGCCCAGTGCTTTTAACTTTTCAAATGCATTATGCCTTCTATGCCTATGTAGATCATAAGCTCTTGAGGGCAGGGCTCATTATTTTGGAGTCAACAGTAGCCTTGGGTTCAGGAACCTGCATAGAGAAGTATACATCAAAGTCCCCTTGTTTTATTTCTCTTGAAAAGCTTCCTCACTGCTTCAGGCACTCCCTTTGTCGGCAAGTTTGAGAAAATTGCTTCTCTTTGCCGTTCACTCCCTTCATAAAGTGGGAAGCGTCCTCTCACAGTAAATGCCTTTCTTCTCATTAATGACTTTTTAGCAGAAAATATATGAACTACATCACTTAAAAATAAATTTAATATAGCCTTTTTCAGACAGGCAAAGATAGTTACTCTTGGTTAAAATGTATTTTGAAAATTGTCACCTAGGATCAAAGATTATAGATTGTAGCTCTGCTGGATATAGTGAGCATTTTAAAGATAAAAAGTAAAAATGAACCTTATTTATTTTTCCAATTTCATTTTTTAATGTGTGTGCGTGAAACAAAAGTAAAAATGATACCTCTTAATTCATGCATCACTTTTAGACTACGTCTCACAGGCAAGATTCAATCTATAGCAAAGGCACCTTAACTTTAAAAAGAGCAATTTAGCGAATCATTCCCAAGGATGCTCAGACTCACTGGTGTAGTTCAGGAATTCATGACAGCTTTAAAAAATCTGCTTTGAGGCACTTAAGTGCTTTCTCTGGAATGCAAGTTTCTCATTTAGACTTCACTTAATGCACAGACTTGGGAACAGAATGGTTGGTAAGCAGCAGTTCTCCTGTGTGACCCACCGAGGATTGATACAGGATGAGGAAAGTTTGCTTCATCAAAGTTTAGGTCCTTGGTGTGAATTTGCAAAAATTAGATCTCTCCAAAACTGTGATGATAAGAAACTAGCATCAGTCAAACAATTTTTTCATTCAAGCCTGCTTCCTTTCCTGTGGAATGAATATCCTAATATTATCACTGCCTCATAAGGTTCTTGGGTTAATCCCAGGAGAGGTAAATACCATCAACAGCCTCTGGGGAGTAAGTTAGTGCATAAACTTAAGTGCCTGAACTCTGTTGCTTTTGAAATCACACTGGTTCAAAACTCTCACTTTCTCCTGAATTACAATAAGCGTTTCCTTGAAGGTTTATCTCTCAGGAAAACTCGCTCAATGCCAATGTAAATTCTGTTCCAAGCCCAAAATTAAATCACATCCTAGTGCAACTCAGATGTCATAAAGTAGATAAAAAGAAAGCTGAGTGAATAAAAGACACAAGTTCTCTTTGGAGGGAAAAAAAGTTTGATTTTTTTTTAATCCTGCAACTTCTGAGAAGCAATTCTAATCTCTGAGGTGTGCACACCTAGAAATTTTCAAGAATTGAAAAAAGAAAATCCAAACAAAGAGCAAACACATTTTAAAGTCCTTACCATGGACTTGAGGGCCTGTGGGCATAGCACCATCTAATCTGTTGTCTGTTGATGCATAACATACCATCCCAAAACTTAGTGGCTTAAAAATAACAACCATTTTATTTGCTCATGATTCTATGAGCCAACAATTTGAACTGGACTCAGCTGAGTGGTTCTTTTTCTGATCTCACTTGAGGTCGCTTATGTGGCTGCAGTTATTTAGTGGTTCAACTGCAGTTGAATGACGTAATGTGACCTCACTCACATGTATGGTGGTTGGTGAGACTGTCAGGCTATGTCATGTTTCCAGCAAGCTAGCCTGGGCTTGGCCACATGGCAGATGATTTTCCGAGAGAGTGAGATCAGAAGCCTAGACCTGGGCTTGGAATTCCCGCAGTGTCCCTTCTGCTGCATTATATTGGTCAGAGCAACCATAAAACCAGCCAAAATTCAAAGATAGGGAAACACAGCCCCGTCTCTGTGGGAGAAACTGCAAAGAATCTGTGGCCTTTTTAATCAACCACATCATCTAGTTTCTAAAACACAGAGGTGGGACTAAGTATTCTGACCTCAGCAGAATTTTCGCTCTCTTTTTTTTAAGATTTCTTCATGGGAAAAAAAAATTGTTTTTTGATGGAGATGGGCTCTTGCTTTGTTGCCCAGGTTGGTCTCAGGAACATTTATTTTGTGACAATATCAGGAACACAGATATTAAAAATACCCAAGGTTAAGATATACTCAACATGGAATCAGAACACAAATAATGAAAATTGATTATTCATTAACTGAATAGTCCAACAGCGATAAAAAAAAGTGTGTGTACATAAACATATATTTTAATAATACATGATCATGGTATGAATATGAAACTTGATGAGTGATAGAGTTAAATCCCCTTGGAAATAACCTGGGAAGATTTTGCAAAATATTCATACCCAAGCCTAACCTCAGACATACTAAATAAAAGTTCCCTGGATGAGAGTTTTTCCTTTATTGTTTTAAACTTTTTATAATGAAAATGTTCAAAGATATACAAAAGTAGAGAGAATAATATCATGAATTCCCAGGCACTCATCACCCAGCTTCAGCAAATAACATTTTCCCTATCTTCTTTTATCTTCTGGTCCTCCACATTCTTTTTTTCTTTATGGTATATTAAAGAAAGTTTCAGACAATATGGTGTTTTACTTGATATGTGTATTTATAAAAGACTTCCCAGATGATTGACACACAGGTGGCTGTGACAGAAATCATTGGTGGTCACCATGTAGTCCATGAGCTCCTCTACAATCCCCAGCCTTCTTTGTGCTTGAGTCAGGGCCATGTGACTTTTTCTGGCCAGTAGCTACGGGCAGAAATGACTGGTGTACTTCCCCAGTTGAGGCATGAAGAGCCAGATGGCTTCTCCATCCTTCTGTTCCTGCCTCAGTGACCTTGAAAGTCTGATGATCCAGGTGCATAATTTCATGATGCAATAAATTTGCTAATTCACAGCAGACTTAATATGAATGAGAAACAAGCCTTTGGGTTCTACTTGCCACTAGCTTACCACATGACCAAAGGCAAATAGGTAAAACTCTTTAAGCCTTAATTTTTTCATCATAGAATGGGTAACAGTCACATCCATGGTCACCTCGCAAGGTTATCATGAGCGTGAAGAGTGAAAGTAAAATCATTTGAGAAGTTAGAAATTATGGTAAAATGTGATGTTTTACTTCCTACCAGCAATAATTTTAAAACATAGTAACAGCTATGTACATTTGTCAAACAGAAAAGTTTTTATTATTTATAATATTCACATTTTTAAAATTACTAACATTGGAGTTGCATGTGTCTAGATCCACATTCTGAAAACTTTAGTAATAGAGTATATAGAGAAGAGATAGTTTTGAACCAAGTTATCCATTCTCTGCCACTCTTTATTTTTGACAAATTTTCATGAACACTGTATTAGTATTTTTATTGCTGCCATAACAAATTGTCACAATCTTAGTGGCACAAATGTATTATCTCACACTTCTGTAGGTCAGAAGTGGAGGTCAGGGCTCGTTGTATTAAAGTCAAGGTGTTGATGGCTATGTTCCTGCTAGAGGTTCTGGGGGAGAATCTGCCTGCAGGCTCATGCAGGTTGTTGGCAGGATTCAGTTTCACGTGGTGGCAGAACTGAGGTCCTGCTTCCTTGCTGGGTATAGTTCTCAGCTTCTTGCACCTGCCTACATGCCTTGGTTCATGACCCCTTCGCCTTGAAAGCTAGAAATAGCAGTTGAGTCCTTCTCATGTCTCAGGCCTCTCTCACTAACTTCAGCTGATTTTAAAAGCTCATAGGGTCAGATTGTCTACCCGAACAATGCAGGATACTCTCCCCATCTCAACATCTGTAACTTTAATCACATTTGCAGAGTCCCTTTTGCCATGTAACTTAACATATCCACAGGTTCCAGGGATTAGAATGCTGTTATCTTTGGGAGGTCATTATTCATCCTACTGCAGCCATTGATTCTTGCTTTATGTTTTCAATATCCATTCTAGTGTCTCTGGAAATATTACTATGGCTGGGTTTTAGCTTTTTGTTTTTAGCATACTGCCTTCTCAGTATGTTTAGTTAGAGCTAGTTACTGTGACATATTCCATTCTATTTTTTACATTGCATTTCATTTGTTGTCTTTCTTATATAGTGCTCGGGCTTCTTAAAGCCTTGTGAAGTTTGCCAGGGAGCTCATCCACATGACCTTTAGACTGTGGGCTGCCTCTCCTTTTCACATCGTGTGTGGACTCTTAAAAGCTGTGACCCACCTTGTGTTTTCCTCCACAGGGCTGAGGCTTGGGCAGGCTATGTCTTGCATTTGAAGGACTCACATTTGAGGGCCTCTCCTGATATCCTGTGAGAGACTGGTTTGGGTTTTTGAGCCACTCTGCCTCTAGCTGGGACTGCCATTTTCTGTTCCTCTCCCCCAAACCCCACTGAAGCAGTGCTATCTAGGAAGCTGAGGCTTGAGGCAGGCAGGTTGTTGTGCCAAGCCCCTGTGTTATAGGGATGCTGAGACACAATTCTGTGAACAAGAGGTTCAGCTTAGCTCTTCCTGTCCAGAGGTTGAGATTGGAGGCCCCTACCTAGTCAGTGCAAACTAATGTTGGGAGCGGAGAGTATACGCCCAGAAATCTCCACCTGCCCTTCCGTAGTCTGTGACCCTCTGGTCTTCTCCCTGGTCCTCCCTCACCCAAGGCTGTCTCTCCACCCTATATCACGTCCCATTAGCTTCAGATGGTAAGGGCTTTTCACAGATTTCTCCCAGTCTGTTGAATGTAGTTGAGTATTCCCTCTGGCTCTCTATGCCTTTTCTGGTATCTTCAGGGCTGGTGCTTGGTGAGTGATGCAATGCCAACCTTAATCCCTACAAATCACTTGAGCAGTGTCTAGCTGTAGCAGCCACTGCAATACGGACTGTCCATATCCATCTAATTCATTCAGAACCTCCTAAGTTTCCTGTACAATGTACATAATAAAAGACAAACTGGACAAACCAAAGATTATATTTGCAAGCTAGGAAACACACACACACACAAAATCAGAAGGAATAAAGATGTGGAAAATATACAAACTATGTTAAGGAAAATGAGGTCAGGAGTACAAGTGTCCAAAAGTGTCCATAGTAGCTTAATAAAAATCCCATAAGAACAGGAAAAGAGGCTACAGAGGGGGCAATATTTGAAGACATAATAACCATTGCCTAGTAATTAAAAATAATTACATTACATACTGAAATGGCTAATAGAATATTTACCAAGAAGAGATAATAATATTTTTAAAACACAGATAAATAAACAATCAAACCCATACCCAGGTATATTATAATTTAGTAACATCAAGAAGAAAAATCTAAAACTTTACAGAGGAAAAAGTAGTGTAAAAATCAGATGAACATCATTCTTCTCAACATAATACTGTAAGTCAGAGGAAAATAAAGAATAACTTCTACCACTGAAAGAGTAAATTTTAAATGTTCTCATCATGACAAAGTGCTAAGTATGTGAGATGATGGATATATTAATTGGCTTGACTTAATCATTCCACTATGTAAACATATATCAAAACATCACATTGCTATGCCCCATAAATATATAATTATCATTTTTCAATTAAAAATAAAATTCAATAAATTTTAAAAGTAAAACACCTATGTAAAGTTTTTCTTAAAAACTTTAATGTTTTATATTTATGTGTGGGTGATGAAATAGAAGTGTTTTCAGTAATACCAGGCCTTAGAAGTTTTCCAAGAGAACCAGAGCAAACAAACCCCAAAGCTAGCAGAACACAAGAAATGACCAAAATCAGAGTGGAACCAAAGGAGATAAAGACATTAAAAAAAAAAATCAGTGAATCCAGGAGCTGTTTTTTGAAAAAAATTAATAAAATAGATAGACTGCTAGCTAGACTAATAAAGAAGAAAAGAGAGAAAACTCAAATAGACATAATAAAAAATGATAAAGTGGATACCACCCACCCCACAGAAATACAAACAACCATCAGAGAATACTATAAACACCTCTAGGCAAATAAACTAGAAAATCTAGAAGAAATGAATAAATTCTTGGATACATACAACCTCCCAAGACTAAACCAGGAAGAAGTTGAATCCTGAATATCAATAACAAGTTCTGACATTGAGGCAGTAATTAATAGCCTACCAACCAAAAAAAGCCCAGGACCAGATGAATTTATGGCTGAATTCTACTAGAGGTACAAAGAGAAACTGGTATCATTTCTTCTGAAATTATTCCAAACAACTGAAAAGAAGGGACTCCTCCTAAACTCATTTTATGAGGTCAGCATCATCCCGATACCAAAACCTAGCAGAGATACAACAAAAATAGGAAACTTAAGGCCAACATCCCTGAAAAACATTGATGCAAAAATCCTCAATTAAATACTGGCAAACTGAATCCAGCAGCACATCAAAAAGCTTATCCACCACGATCAAGTCCGTTTCATCCCTGAGATATAAGCCCGGTTCAACACACACAAATCGGTAAATGTAACCTATCACATAAACAGAACTAAAGACAAAAACCACATGATTATCTCAACAGATGCAGAAAAGGCCTTCAATAACATCCAATATCCTTCATGTTAAAAAATCTCAATAAACAAGGTATTGAAGGAACATATCTCAAAATAATAAGAGCCATTTATAGCAAATCCACTGCCAGTATCATATTCAATGGACAAAAGCTGAAAGCATTCCCCTTGAAAACCAATACAAGACAAGGAGACCTCTAGCACCACTCCTATTCAACATAATATTCAAAGTTCTAGCCAAGGCAATCAGGCAAGAGAATGAAATAAAGAGTATTCAAATATAAAGATGGGAAGTCAAATTGTCTCTATTTGCAGATGACATAATTCTATATCTAGAAAACCCCATCGTCCAGCCCAAAAGCCTCTTAAGCTGATAAGCAACTTCAGCAAAGTCTCAGGATACAAAATAAATGTGCAAAAATTGCAAGCATTCCTATACACCAACAACAGACAAGCAGAGAGCCAAATCATGAATGAACTCCCATTCGCAATTGCTACAAAGAGAATAAAATACTTAGGAATACGGCTAACAAGGAAAGCAAAGGACCTCTTCAAGGAAGATGACAAACCACTGCTCAAGAAAATCAGAGAGGACACAAATAAGTGGAAAAACATTCTATGCTCATGGATAGGAAGAATCAATATCATGAAAATGGTTATACTGCCCAAAGTAATTTATAGATTTAATGCTATTCCCATTAAATTACCATTGACATTCTTCACAGAATTCCAAAAAAAAAAAAACAAAGTATTTTAATTTCATATGGACCAAAAAGAACCCATATAGCCAAGGAAATCCTAAGCGAAAAGAACAACGGGCATCATGCTACCCAACTTCAAACAAATTATGATAACACTAAATTATGATATACCTGGGTGTGGGTTTGTATCACACTACCCAACTTCAAACTATACAACAAGTCTACTGTAATCAAAACAGCATAATACTGGCACAAAAATAGATACGTAGACCAATGGAACAGAATAGAGAACTCAGAAATAAGATGGCACATCTACAACCATCTGATCTTCAACAAACCTGACAAAAACAAGAAATAGAGAAAAGATTCTCTAAAAAAGTGGTGCTGGGAGAACTGCCCAGCCATATGCAGAAAATTGAAACTAGATCCCTTCCTTATACCTTACACAAAAATTAACTCAGGATGGATTAAAGACTTAAGTGTAAAACCCAAAACTATAAAAAGCCTAGAAGAAAATGTAGACAATACCACTCAGGACACAGGCATGGGCAAAGATTTCATGACAAAAACATCCAAAGCAATTGCAACAAAAGCAAAAATCGACAAAGGAGATCTAATTAAACTAAAGAGCTTCTGCACACCAAAAGAAACTATCAGACAACCTACAAACAGACAACCTACAGAATGGGAGAAAACTTTTGCATCCTATCCATCTGACAACAGTCTAATATCTAGAGTCTACAAGGAAATTTAAAAAATTTATTTAAAAAAATCAAATAACCCCATTATAAAGTGGGCACAGGACATGAACAGATATTTCTCAAAAGAAGACATTTATGCAGCCAAAAAAAACATTAAAAAAGCTCAACATCACTGATCATTAGAGAAATGCTAATCAAAACCGCAATGAAATACCACCTCACATCAATCAGAATGGCGATTATTAAAAACTTAGAAACCAGAAATGCTGGTGACGCTGTGGAGAAAAAGGAATGCTTTTACATTGTTGGTGGGAATGTAAATTAGTTCAACCTTTGTGGAAGACAGTGTGGTGATTTCTCAAAGACCTAGAACCTGAAATACAATTTGACCCAACAATCCTATTACTGGGTATATACCCAAAGGAATATAAATCATTCTGTCATAAAGATATATGCACTCATATGTTCATTGCAGCACTATTCACAATAGGAAAGACATGTCTCTTGTTTCTTGACTTTTTTAATCAATGCCCATCAGTGATAGACTGGATAAAGAAGATGTGGTACAGATACACTATGGAATACTATGCAGCCATAAAAAGGAATGAGATCATGTCCTTTGCAGAGACATGGATGGAGCTGGAAGTCATTACCCTCAGCAAACTAAAGCAGGAACAAACAGAAAACTAAACACCACATGTTTTCACTTGTAAGTGGGAACCAAACAATGAGAACACATGGACACAGGGAGGGAAACAAAACACAATGGGGCCTGTTGGGGCATGGGAATGGGAAAGGGAAAGAATCGGGATAAATAGGGTTGACAGGTACAGCAAATCACCATGACATATATTTACCTATATAACAAACCTGCACATCCTGCACATGTACCACAGAAATTAAAATAATTTTTAAAAGTATTCCAGTAAGCAAGGAAATTAATCCAAAGAGAAGAAATGGAATATATAAATAAATGTGTTCAAAGAAAAGACATATCTGGGTAAACAACTACAAAAATATGTGTATTGATGAGAGCCTGGAAATAAAATCCCAAATTTATAAGAAATTTGAGGAAGGAGAAGAGAACAAAAGAGTGCAAGTTGAGTAAAGTTCTTAATCTGTCTGGGATGAAGAGATTGTTAGTGATAGGCCTAAGACATTGATAGGAGAAAATGAGTGTATAGATGGCTGTTATTGAGTAGTAATAAGTAGCAGAAAATACAAAAATAGAATAGATTTTTCTCACCAGTAGAAAAAAAAGACCACAAAAAGTATTGTTCTTTCCAACTGATAACAGCAAAATAGAAAAGTAGGCATAAAAATGAAAAATTAAGTAAGCACAGAAAATATACACACTCATGCTCACAAAAGTCATAAAGAAGTCAATACATTTGTAATTATGACAGAATAAATTAAACTCAATGATTAAAATAAGATTGTCAGACTTGATTTTTTAAAAGGATGCAGCATTGTTTATAGAAGCCAAAAAGAGAGTCACATAGGCATCTAAAATGATTGCACAGTATTCTGTGGTATAAATGTACCATACGGTATTTATACCATAAAAAAGAACAAGATCATGTCCTTTGCAACAACATGGATGGAGCTGGAGGTTATTATCCTAAGCAAATTAACACAGGGGCAGAAAAACAAATACTACATGTTCTTACTCATAAGTGGGAGTTAAACATTGAGTACACAAAAATATTAAAAAAAAAAAAACAATAAACACCAGGATCACTTAAGGGTAGAGGGTAGGAGGAGGGTAAGGATTGAAAAACTACCTTTTAGGTTTTGGATGATGAATAATATGTACACCAAACCCGCATGACATACAATTTACCCATATAACAAATCTGCAAATGTACCTCCTGAACCTAAAATAAAAATTGAAGAGAAATAAAAAGAAGTTAAAAATGAAAAGACTTTTTGAAAGATTCACAGGACAAATATAAAACAAGCAAAATGCCAAAACACTTTAGTGGGTATACTTATGATAAGAATACTAAAATAACTTAAAACAAGTTTTCAATTGGTAAAGAAAAAATATTATAAGAAGATATGGCAATAACAAACAGCTATGTGTCAACAATATTACTTTATTTTGTATTATGCAACAATGGATAAAATTACAGAAGAAAATATCTAAATCTAGAATACATTGTAGTTGAAGATTTTAAACCACTCATGTCCAAAATGAAACATTAAGCAGACAAAAATGAGCATGAATAGATATTTGAAGAATAACCTCACAAAAAGACAGAAAGTGATCCTTCTAGATAACTTATGAAGTATATTTTAACAAACATATATTAAGTGACAAATGAAAATTCAATTAATTCAAAATGATCATCATAAGACAGACTATATTCTTGGATAACTTTGCAAAAATAATTAGAAACAAAACAAAAACAAAAACAAAAACATGGCTGAATCATTCCATATGTATGAAAACAAAAGGTTGAATTTCAGGAATACAAAAGCAAAATGAAATAAACAGAAGTTTCAAAATAGCAAAGTCTCAATGGTTTCACAGGAGTTTTACCATATTTTAAAGGAAGAGATTTTTTATACTTTAGAGATATTTTATACAATTTGCATGGACAATGGAAAAATAAAAGAAGTTGCCTATATTGTCCAATGAGATTAATACTATGTTGATAGAAAAACAGACAGCACAAGAGAGTTTATTTCCAACCAAGATGAAGTAAAAGGGACTAGATTTACCCTCCCACCTGAGACAGTTTTTAAAAAGAGAAATATTAGACATCAGACATATTAGACAACACAAGACAATGATCCCTGAGAAAGGGTAAACAAAATAAGCTCCGTGATTGCCCCAGATTATTGCCTGGAGAGTTTCCAGAGAAAACTCAAGAGAACAGCAGAGGCTCCCTGTCAAGTCTTCAGTTGAGTACGGCTCAGTGCATGCATGTGAGGAAATTACCTAATCATGAGGAAAAAACTATCTAAAGAAGCAAGGGGAACAATGTTTAAAACTCACATAAGGCTAAAATTAGTATGTATTCAAACCAACCAGAGTGGAAAACCTTGTAATTTCACAGAGCATTTAAGTAGAGTATATGGAATGGCATTGTTTTAGTAGTGGGGTAAAATTAGCCCTACAGGCCTTTCTAGTTCTGCCCAACAAAAGTTGAAAGCATGCTTTGAAAGGAACCACTTTTTCTAAGTAACTTAACTGCATCCTAGAACAAAGTTCAAATATTTATAGAAGAATAGATAAAACTTTCAGCATCCCATATAGTAAAATTCTCAATATATACCATCAAATAAAAAATTACCAAGCATGCAAATAAATAGGTAAAGATAGGCCATAATATAGAGTAATATTCATCAATGGAAACTGATCTAGAAATGATACAGAGCTATAAAATTAGTAAGCAAAAGTAGTAAAGCATGTAACTATATTCTATATACTCAGGAATATAGAAGAAAAGTTGAGTATGCAATATAGAGACATAGATTTTTTTTTAAAAAAAGACACGACTTAAAATTTTAGAGATAAAAATATAATGACTGTGATGAAAATACACTGGATGAAGTTAACAGTATCTTAGATACTAAAGAAGAAAAGATTAGTGAACTTGAAAACTTAGCAACAGAAACTGTCCAAAATGAATCATAGAGAGAAAAAAGATTGAAACAAAAGTGGCCAGAGCACCAATGAGCAGTCTAACATACATGTAATTTAAAGAGAGGAAAATATTTGAAGAAACAATAGCTGGAACTTTTCAAAATTTAGTGAAAGAAAAACACAGATCTAAGAAGCTCAGCAAATTTCAGACAAAAAGAAGTATGAGGAAAAGTACACTGCAACACACTATAGGCACAGTACTTAAACCCATTGATGAGAAATTCTTGAAAGCAGAATTATTGTAATAAAAGTTATGTTATGTATAGATAAAGATAATAGCCTACTCATTATTGGAAATAATGTAATCCAGAAAATAGTGGAGCAACATTGCTAAAGTAGTAAAAGAGAAAAAAATGCTGACTTAGAATTCTATACCAAGTGAAAATAATTGTCAATAATAAAGGTGAAATAAAAATGTTTTTCTAATATAAAAAAGCTGACTAAATTCATTGTGCACAAACGCACAGCAATGCAGAAGGAAAATGGCATGGGTACAGTGTACATTGCTCGGGTGACAGGTACACCCAAATCTCAGAAATTACCCCTAAAGAATGTATCCATGTAACCAAAAACCACCTGTTACTCCAAATTACTGAAATTTTTAAAAGATGGAAATACAGGTCTACACAAAAGAATGAAGAACACTAGAAAAGGTAAATCTGTGAGCAAATATAAAAGACTACTTTCCTTATTTCTAAAATCTCCTGAAAAGAAAATTGTTTAAAACAAAAATAAAAAAGTTTTTAATATATAAAAAATGTATTACAATAATAGCACAATGTCCAGGAGGGGGGATATGAAATGCTGCTATAATGAGGTTGTAATGTCTCATGTAGTGTAATATTACTTAAAGGTAGACTATGATAGGGTAAAGAAGTATACCATAAACTCTAAAGCTATCTTAAAAAAAAAAAAGAGAGAGAAGTATAGCCAACAAGACAACAAAGGAGGTAAAATGGAGCCACAAAGTATATTTACTTAGTCCAAATAAAGACAAAGAATAAAAAGGGAACAAAGAACAGATAGGAAAAAAACTGAATAAATAGCAAAGTGGTAGATTGAGGCCAACTATATCGATAATAACATTAAATGTAAATGGTCTAAACACACTTAAAAAAGACAAATTATCAAATTGGATAAAAATTGAAGACCCATGTCATGCAGGCAAAAAGCCTTGTTTATAATCATCTAAACCTAGATCCTAAAAAAATATACACAAATTATAATGTACGCTTGTCAGGAATACAATTACTATGTCAATTTTAATAGATGGCATTTTGATATTAGTTTAGAAGTTTATCAAGATATTTTTAACATTTTGCAAAATAACATTATCAACAGCAACACTTCTCACAGCACTTGAGACACATTTCAACCTACCTAATGTGTCTGCATTTGTAGCTGTTGATTTGCAACAATTCTCCAAATAGGTACAAACCTCTATAAAGGGGATTTTTTTTTTTTTGGATAGTCAATGACCAGTCATTTGCATATTGAAAACACACTACTTTATTAAGCAACCAGGGTAGCAGTTAAAAAGACTTTTTTAATGAATAGAAAACATGCTATTTTATCACTAATTACTTCTTTTCTATTTATTTTTCTCTATCACACTTATGATATAGACTTTTAAACACTATATATATTGGTGGTTTACATTATAATAGTTTATTTCAGGACAACAAAGGTAGCATTCAAGTTCAACCATATCAAGGAGACATTCAAAACATTTCCCATTGATCAATGTTATTCCATCTATTAGACCTGGAAACCGCTGGCATTGACCAGCTTCCATAAATCACAGTTGAGACACCTGAAGCCTAAAGAGAGAAAAACTGACTTATCTGAAGTCACACAACTAAGTTTATACTCCCAGTGATGATATATACTGAATTTTTCAGGACAGTCCTATTAAATATTATGCCTCATTGTTCCTACAAATCACCAAGCTATCTTTATTACAATTTCTAGATTATTATTATGTGAGAAAAGACTGAAAATCAGGACACCAGTTCTTTAAAATGTCATAGATAATGTCTTAAGCAGGAATTAAAACCAACAAAATTAAACAAGTAAAGTACAATAGGAGGACAGATACTCTCCTTTATGGCCATCAAAATAATCTTGATGGGGGATAGAGAAAGTGGGGAAAGAATTCTGTCAGTTGAAGACAAAATTGTTTACTAATATAACATTTTCTATTAGAAAGAAAAAACTTGTTTTGAAACTAAAAAGTTTCACAAAAATATCCTGGCTAGTGAAAATAGAGACTAATAAAAAATTGAATGGTTCAATGGTTCTTAATCAGAGCTATGCCCTGCTAGGATTATATCCAAGTATCAGTACAGAATGACAATGAGATTATTATCCTTATCAAAAGATTCTCTAGGAGTTATAGAAACACTAATATAAATGATCATTAATGGTTCAAACTGGAGTGCCCAGTTTGCCAGCAGCAGCAACCAATACTGTGCCCCCAATATGGTACCATAATCCAGGTGGCAGTTTGGGTACATTGCCATCAAGGAGGAATTCTCACTGAAATAGACACTTATTCTGGACTTGGATATGCTTTGCTGCTCACCACCCTTCTGCCAACACCACTATCCTAGAACTTACTAAATACCTATTCACTTTCAATATATCCACAACATTGCTTCTGACCGAGGAACTAGTTTACAGTAGGTGTAAGGATTTATCGATCTTATCATGTATGTCATCTCCAGAAGTGACTGAGCTTGTAAAACAGTGAATTCTCCTGTTGAAGAAAGAGTTGAATCCGTATCTTGGAGACGGTTCCTTCCAGGGATGAGGGGCTGTCCTAAAGTGTGTGGAATATTCTCTGGCCAGCAATCAACATATGGTGCTTTCCTTCATAGTAAGAAGATTCAGGTTTGGAAACTAAAAGGTGAACTCAGGAGGGCATCTTTTGTTACTCTCTTATAGCACTGATCTATGTGGTTTAGTAGTATTAGCCCCCATAGGGAAAAATATTGCCACCATAAGACACAGCAAATAGTTCCACCAAATTAGAAGCTTATGCTCTTTCAGTGTCTGGGACCTTTTGGTTTTCTCTTTATTTGGGGATGTAGATGCTTACTTCTGAGAGGCATATTTGGCTTTGGAAATTCAAAGTAGTGGCTAAAGGCAAGTAACAGGCCAGTCCCTGCTTAGAATAGAATAGTACACTAGAGTTAAGGAGGAAAGATTAAAAAGGAAAGTCAGGATTCTTCTAGAGTTTCCAACATGACTCAATAGAGTGAATAAGAAAGTAGAGAGTCACAGCAGAAGCTGGTCTTGGAATAAAGGTGGGCATTAAACCTGAGTTTCCTTCTACAGGGAGAGAACAGTTGCTTTTCCCATTATACAGATGAGCAAATTCATGCTTAGAGAAGTTAAGTAACTTGCCCAAGTTTACACAGATTCAAAGCAGATGTGTTTGACTCCAGAACTCAAAGTCTTAAGAAATAAAACATATTATCTCTGACTCAATAGCTTTTTAGAAAAATAAACACATATTCCAAAAAGAGGCTACATGTAAGTCACTAAATGCTCTGGGGTGAATTTATGCAGCTGCATAAATTGGAGATGGAGAGTAAGAAACAGAATATGTTCAAAGGAACAAGGTTGCTTGATGACTATAAGATACTCGTTGGAAAGTCCATGTACTTCGAGGCTAGCTTTGGTTTTGAGAGCAAGCCTGAATTAAAACCACAGCCCTCAGGAAAGCAGAGAATGAGTTTCTCCCAGAAAGCTGGCATCAACTCTATCTCACTCACCTTTCTCTCTGTGCCCCAGATCTGACCAACAGGAACTTCCTGCCTGGCACTTTTAATCCAAGGGAGCAGTGTGCAAAGGTGTAGGGAGAGTCTAGGTCACCATTTGATACCACCTTTCATCTGAACTATTGCTGCAGTGCTAATTGATCTGCCTTTCTGTCACACCCCCTACTCCCCTCAAATCTCTCTTTGCAATAGCCAGACTAATCTATCAAGAAGGAAAATCCAACTGCTGTCCTACACAGATGCCTGCACCGGCTCACCACACGCACACAATTCAATCCAAGATCCTTAACACATTCACTTCCTCCAGGATGTGGTCTCTGTCCAACTCTCCAGTCCCATTGCTTACCACTCTACCTGTTCCACCTTCGCAGTAGACTCTGCCATCATTGAACCCCATATAGTTTCTCACTAATGCCCATTTTGTTCTTTTACCTTGTCAGGCCTTTTTCCCTCACTAACTCTTACTAGTCTATTCTTGAATCACTCACATATTTTCTCCACTAGGAAACTTTCCATAGCCACCCCCCAATGCTTTGCAGAGACCCAGACTGGTTTAGATGCTTCTCCTTCCTTCCAAGGTCCACTCTGCACACTTCTGTTTCAGCATTAACCACAATTAAATTATGTGCAGTATTTGTGGCTATACCCTCAGTGAGCAACATGAGGACAAAAAATATATATGTCTTATTCACTCTAGCATGTAATAAAGAGATTTGTACAAGTGAATTGCAAGCAAAGGAGTTTGGATTTTTTTCTTACCATCTCTGTAATGAGCTTGCTCTCCCATCTCCCACAATGATTACTTCATCCCTTCTTCCTGCCTCTCTAATTCTGATTAATATCAGAATTAATCTTCACTTTCAGAGACTCTCATCTCTTAATTCATAATAAAACCAGAAGTCCACTAGAGGAAAATGCCTGCATCTGCCCACCTCAAAGTCCCCTAGCCTGTCCATATCCCCACCCATCTTTTCCTTTCTTCCGCCTGTTACGATTCCTCCCCCCTCGAAATTTCTTGTGAATATTTTCATGGGTAATGATAGCATTAATATTGGCACTCATTCCTTCAAGGACCTTCAACCTTCAGTTTATTTCTGAATCCAAACAAGCTCTATTCTCTTCCATCTTAAATCAAAAGCAAACAAGGCAAAAAGAACGGAAAACCTTCTCTAACCCAACAATTCCCCTATTCCTCAACTTAACGTTCATGCCCCAGCTACACAATAGAATTTTCTGCATATCCTGTCTCCAATTCTTCATTTTACCTTTCCTCTTCAACTTATTCCAATCTATCACCTATTTCTTACACTCCACAAAACTTGCAATTTTCAGACACATCAGCAATTACACAACTGACAAAATCTTACTAACCCTCTCAGCAACATTCAACACAGCTCTGTTCTTTTTGAAAAATTATCTTTTCACGGCTTCTGTGATGCCACATCTTACTTTCCTGGCTGCCCTTTCACTCTTCTGGCTACTCCTTCTCAGCTTGTTTACCTGACTCTCCTCCTCTATCTGAACATTACTGGAGTGAATCAGGGGTGGAACCTGGGCCCTCTTCACCCCTCACTCATCATTTTCTCTCTTGGCAATCTCAGGCACTCCACAGTGCCTAAGATTTGGCCCTTTAGATGCCAAAGACTCTCAAATACAGATCACCAGCCAAGACCTCTCCCCTAGACTTCAGAAAGACATATCCAACTGCCTAGCTGCTATATCCACCTGTGATGTCTCATGAGCATTTCAAACTTAACATGTCCAACACTGACCTCTTGATCCTCCAAGCCCCAAACCCTCCATCAACTCCTCTTTCAACCTCTCCCATTTCAGTAAATGCCTTTTCATCCATGCAGAGCTCATGCCAGAAACCTGGAAGTCATCCTTGGCTTCCTTCTTTCCCCTCAGTGCTTATATCCAGCCAATGACCAAATCCTGTAGCTTTTACTTTCAATATAAACTTTTAGCCCATCCATCCCAGTTGTCATCCTGCTAGTGTGACCACTGTCAGCTTTCCCTTTACTTACTAAAAACTCTCCTATCTAGCTTCTCTTGCCTTCACCCTCTAGAATAATTTTTAATTAACAAATATAAAATCTTAACACTTCCCTGTTTAAAACACACTGATGGCTTTCTATTGCACTTGAGGTAAAATCCAAAACCCTTAACAAGACCAACAAGATGTTACACGATCTGGTCCCTGCCTAATTCACCAGCCAAAACTCATGTCGTCCATGCCAAAATGGCCTGTTTTCCTTTCCTGAAAACTACCTAGCACATTCCTGATACTATATCCTATATCCCTCTACCCTGCCCCTGGCTAGTATCTATTCATCCTTCAGGATGAATCCTAAATTTATCCTCATTAAAGAAGACTTCTCTCCTTTTTCAGATGTGGAGAAATAGGAACGCTTTTACACTGTTGGTGGGATTGTAAATTAGTTCAACCATTGTGGAAGACAGTGTGGCGATTCCTCAAGGACCTAGAAATAGAAATTCCATTTGATCCAGCAATCCCATTACTGGGTATATATCCAAAGGATTATAAATCGTTCTACTATAAGGACACATGCACACAAATGTTCATTGCAGCACAGTTTACAATAGCAAAGACCTGGAACCAACCCAAATGCCCATCAATGATAGACTGGACAGGGAAAATGTGGCACATATACACCATGGAATATTATGCAGCCATCAAAAATGATGAGTTTGTGTCCTTTGTAGGGACATGGATGAACCTGGAAACCATCATTCTCAGCAAACAGACACAAGAACAGAAAATCAAACACCACATATTCTCACTCATAGGCGGGTGTTGAACAATGAGAACACATGGACACAGGGGAGGGGAGCATCACACACTGGGGTCTGTCGGGGGGGAAAAAGGGGGAGGGAGCAGTGGGGGGGTGGGGGAGTTGGGGAGGGATAGTATGGGGAGAAATGCCAGATATAGGTGATGGGGAGGAAGGCAGCAAATCACTGCCATGTGTGTACCTATGCAACAGTCTTGCATGTTCTTCACATGTACCCCCAAACCTAAAATGCAATAAAATATATATATATATATATATATATATATACACAAAAACAACTACAGATGAGATTTAACTTAGTATTAAACAATTGATAGAATAAACCTATATTATTTGAAAAAAAAAAGAAGTCTTCTCTCCTCTTTCAAGTTAAATATGATCTTCATTTTTTCATATAACTTCCATAGTTCATAATTATTTATTTATTTATGTGAGTGCTTGTCTAATGACCATAAGCTTCATGAAAGCAGGAGCTACATTTATGCTGCTCAGAGCTAAGTCGTAGTACCTAACCCAGCTCCTACAATGTAATAGCATTCACAATATAGTTGTTGAATAAATGCCCAAATGAGTTATAGAAAACAGAAAGCTACTAGATGTTTTTGTATAAGAGTCTGACTATGTGAAGTTATTATTTAGGAAATTAAATCTTAGATAATAAATCAGAATGGGAAAAGACTAGAAGTCAGTGATCTGGTTAATTTAAATTGGGGATACTTGCAGTGAGTACAGAGAAGAACATTTGAATGCTATATTTCAAGAAAAAATGAATTGACTATGGTGGCCTGAAAAGAGCACTACTTAAAGACTATTATCAATCAACTATTACTTAAGAAACTATCATGCATGTTTCCTATTTGCCCGGAACTACGCTGGTACAGAGATAGAGAATCCTCCAGCCTGCAATGGAATGTTATTTAGCCATAAGAAGAAATGAAGTACTGATAAACACTGCAACATGAACAAGCCAGATACAAAAAGCCACAAATTAGCTGATTGCACTTATTTGAAATGTTCACAATAGGGAAATCTTTAAAGACAAAAGGCAGATGCATGGTTGTCAGGGACCAAGAGAAGAGGGTAGTTAATGGGGAGTGACTACTGATAGGTATGGAGTTTCTTCTGGCAAGATGAAAATGTTCCAGAATTTGTAATGATGGTTGCACAACTCTGTGAATATATTCAATAGCACTGAATTGTACATGTTAAACAGATGAAATATACAGTATATGAATTATATCTCAACAAAGATCCTTTAAAAAAAAAAAAAAGAATACAATAGCCTTACCCTCAAAAGCTCACAGTGAAGATATTATACAAACACAAAGCAAAATATGGAAAGTGCTTTGAAAGAGGAACCCACTAAGTCTCCCCCAAGATGCTCTAACCCAGGGCTTAATCAGGGTCATCTAGATTGCTGACACCGAGAGGGGTTCTGACCTGATTAGACTGGCATTCTAAGGGATGAACTTTTATTGCAGGGACAAAGAAAAAGGGATGCAAAATGGTGAAGAATTTTCTTTCCACCCCCCTCCATGTTTCCCCTGGTCACTCCATAAACCTAGGAACAGCGTTCCCTTAAATAGAGAGATGTCTTTCTGCATAGGCACATTTCAATGAAATATCAGTTCATGGAAAAGACACACAGCTCCATGTACTGCCTCCAACCTCTATTTTCGGCCCAAAGTGATGGCTGACATATACATCAGGGGAGGACTGGAGACCACAGAACTGCCAACATCAAACAGCCAGTAACAAGCAAGTCTTTACCTGAAATCAATTGTATATTTTCCCTTCATTATAAAAGCGTTTGTCATTTTTGCCTTTTCCATACAATAGTTTTCTTTTAATATAATCATAATATGTGTATAATTTAAAATTCTATACTTCCACATAACATTATGGCATGGGTACTTTAAATGTTATTACCTACTTTCTTAAGCAATTGGCAAGTTTATGATGTTCCATCAAATAGATGTTTCACAGTTATCTTAACTAATCCCTCATGGTAAGACATTTAAGTGGCTCCCAATCTTTTGCTATTATGAAAATGCAGCAACAAACATTTGTACATAAAGCAGTTTCATACTTAGTTTCATTTCACTAAGATAGATTCCCCAAAGTATCATTTATATTCCAATTTATTTCTTTTTTTTTTCAGTCCATTAGCAAAGGCACATTATTTTGTTTATATTGAGCTGAGTCCTTTGATCAGCACTTACAACTGCCTTCTCCTCAAAATGACAATGCGATAATTAAAACTGTGGGAGCAATCTCCACACTTTCTTGTTACATTTAATACAACTAAATGATAAATAGTAAAGCACCCCTTTAACACTTGTATTGGATCTACTCTGTGCAGAACATTGGACTGTTTCAAAAATGTTAACTCACTTAACCCTTTCAACAACTCTAAGTAATAACTGTCATTCTCTCCCCGTCCTGGTTTTAGCGATGAGGACACCAGGCCAAGGCTGCACAGGTAGTGAGTGATAATCCACAAGGAGCCAAGATAATCCACACTGGTAATCTGGCTGCAGAATCTGGGGTTCTGGGCCACTACGTGGGACCCACATTTAGAATCAGAAGATCTAGTTTCAGGTTCTAGCTCCTCCCTTCACTGACCTATCAGCAGGTCAGTAAACTGCTTCAACTAGCTTTGTCAGATCTCTTACTAAAACATAAGTACACATGAGTTTCCATAAATGCATATATGTTACCATATAGTGAATTTTTTGTGCAGTCTTTTTTTGTTTAGCTACATCCTTCCCCCTTTCTGCTCCCCCACAGGCACTCACAGCCACCCCTGGATTCCATGTTAATGACCTAGTACTTATCTTTTTATGCCTTTCCCCATTCTCACAGAATCATACCCATGCACATAACCACACATATTCTCATTTTAAATGAGTTATCATTCTTTACCCATATTTGTTTTAGTCAGGACCCAATCAGGAAAATAGAAATAACTCTAAGATAATTCAAGCAGAGGGAATTTGATGCAAGTTATTGGTTACATCAGTGATGAGACAGCTAAGAAACCAAGCATGGAATAGTGAGGCAGCCGGGAGATTCACAAGAGTAGGGAACTCTACTCTTCCGTAGGCTGGAAGTGCAAAAGGAGGAGATAATGGTGTCTCAGCCCAGCAGCTGAGGCCACCTGGTAGAAGTGGCACCATGGCAAAGTTGTCCAGAGCCATGAAGAAATATCACCCCTAAAGATGCTGCCTAAGGTGGATACCCTGGCTTCTCTCTTGCTTCTAACCCACCAATGACTCCCATTGGCTGAACTCAACAGGTAGCCAACTGACACAGTAGCCTGGAAAACACATCCTTCAGGAATCGGCCACCCTGCAGCACAGAGTAGAGCAGGAGATGGGTGAGGAATGGATCAGAGAGCCAACCTGCAAATAACCACCACGGTGTTATACACACTTTCCTATACCCGCTTTTCTCAATCACCATTACCTTGAGAAAATTCCAGCAAATCAACAAGTATACATCTGATACATCGTTTCATGGCTACTTAATTATGTATGTAACTATTCTGCTATTAATGAATATTCATGGTCTCATGCTCTTAAATGGGAATAATATTACCTTTCCTGCCTAATTCCTCTAAATACTAGGAGCATCACGTAAATTAATGGAAGTGAAGCTACTTTATAAACTAGAAACTTGAGTATCAGAATGTAAGTTTAACTAAAAGTAGTATGTCACTGTGACGTGGCATTCATGCCAATTACTGAAAACCTGATGAAAGCACCATCAGGCTGTAAGTTACAATTGAATTAGAATGGACCCAAATTCTGGGCACCAGAGAAATACTCACTGGCTGGTACTTATCCCCCTCAGGAAAGGCAAGTCCTAAGACCTCCCTTCACATTCTCACCCTGTTCTGCTTTGTTTTTCCACCTAGAATAAACAAACAGTAAGTAACACTGGATTTATGCTTTGTAACAGCACTGTCCAATAGAACTTGCTGTGATGATGGAGATGTTTTACATCTGCACTATTGGACACAGTAGCCACCAACCACATGTGGCTATGAGCACCTGAAAGTGGTTAATATGACTAAGGAACTGAATTTTCCCCCTTTATTTTACTTTAATTAATTTAAATGTAAATTGTCACATATGGCTAGCGGCAACTGCATTCCACGATGCAACTTTAGAGCCTCGAAATCATTATCTCATGACAGTAGTATTTCTTTTTATTTTAATCAACAGACAAGCAAGTTTTTATTTGCATATTTTGTTACATTTAAACCTAATTATTTCATTTGGGGGGGCTGCTAATATAAATGGCACTGTGTGTTTTAATTTTGAATTCCAATCGTTCATTGCTGGTATATAAGAAAGTGATTGAATGGCTTTTGTATATTAACCTAGTATCCTGCCATTCTGCTACAATTGCTTATTAGTTCAAGGGTTTATTTTTATTGATTTTTTAAAATTTTCTTCGAGACCACCACATCATTTGTGAACAATGACAATTTTATTTCTTCCATATCTATCTTTTTTTCCCCCTCTTCTTTTATTGCATTCGCTAGGATTTGCAGCATGATGTTGAAAAGGAGGGATGAGAGGAGACATCTTTGCCATGTTCTTGATCTTAGTGGGAAACATCTAGTTTCTCACCATAGATTATAATCTTATCTGTGGGTTTTCTGGACTTGTTCCTCATGAAGTTTAGGAAGTTTCTCTAAAAGTCCAAGCACCAGAGATTCTGATTCAGTAAATCTGGAGTGGAGTTAAGTGTAGGTATCTGGGAAAATCTTTTGCATGTCACCCTGAGTAAGAAGTATGGTTTTTTTTTAAATGTGGGGATTTTTTTGGAGGGGGATTGTAACATACAATATATTCTCATTTTCTCTCAAGTTCTCATCAATTCTGGGGCAATCATCTTACATTTTTTGGAGAGTTCTAGGTTTTAATTTGTTCTACTTTCAAAGCAAACTGTAAGTATTCTTGGCATCATGGAATGTTAGGGTCTGTCTTTTAGAGTGTAGTATTTCTTACTCAGGGTGACATGTGAGGGTCAACTGAAGCTTTTTCCAGGTACAGGTGCCTAACCCCACCTCAGATTTACTGAACCAGAACCTCAGGTACTTGGACTTGAATGGTCTGTTAAGTGCCTTGTAGCTATAAATTATCTATAAGAAGGAGAAGAAACAGAGAGAAGGCACCTGCACTGTGTTACCTTGGAAAATTAATACATTCGCTAACCTACTGATTAGTGGAGATTAAAATTTCTTGGACTGACTTATTGTCTTGCATGGTCATCCAGCTGAAAACAAGACCCTACAGCAATGGAAAAAAGGAGAAGAAGCAGTAGGTTTTAATAGAGCAAAAGGCAGCCAAAAAAGTCCCCAGAATTTGGCAATTCCTTCTGAGGGCTTTGTGTTTGGTATCCCTAGGCAGCCCAGGGTCAGCATAACGGCACTAGAAAGAGAGGCATGCTGTCTACAACTTTTACCTACTTAAAATGTTTCCCAGGGTCACCTTGGCAGTTCAGGGGGCAATGCCAGGGGATCTGGAACTCAACAGGCTCACAGTGTGAAAAGGAAAAGTGGCCCATGCCAAGATGCACATGGCTAAAATTAAGCAGTCAGCTGCCCCTGTTGCACAATGGAATGGCTAACAGCGCTGCTGAAAGACTAACGATGAAGCAAAGCACTTATTAAATATCAACACCAGGTTGGAGGTGAGGTGTTAATATTAGAGGCAATAGACAGTTTTCAAGTCCTGTCACATAATTCTATTTCACATTAAACTTATTATGAGCAATAATGTAATAACGTCAGTGACTTACCTCTATTCCTCAACTGCAAGGAAATTTATGGTGAGCTAAAACATTTCCAGCCCTAAAGTCAGTACATGACTTAAGGGGATAAAACTAGAAAGGGAGAGAGATGAAAAATTCAGAATGAATGCTGCTAATGCTATCTTGGACCCAGTTGTTCAACGTTGCTAAGAAAGCATTAGCATGCCCTGCTCTGCTCTGGGTTCTGCCTGCAGCAAGAGGGAAAACTTCTTAGTCCTCATTACAATTACAATGCCTTTAATAAGTGCAAGTGTGGTTCAGTGGAGCCTCAGACACTCCACCTTCTCCCTTCCCCTTGGAGAAAGGGTACAACCTAATAAACAAATTAGGATTAACAGGAACTACAGTGGAAACCTGGTATTTCAAAGATAAGCTGAGGGATTTCTACCTTTCAGGTTAAAGCTTCCTAACTTACCTCTTTTATTATATCATAAACTTCATTCCCTACCTCCCAAACTGAAAACTTTGAAAGTGTTCCCTTTGCCTCTAAGGTGAGCACATACTGTTCGGTCTGACTTCAAAGCCTTTACAAAATTGTCCAAGCTAATGTTTCTATCTATTATTAGTAAATTGTTCTCCTCTGAACCTTCACAGAATAATAGATGGGAGAACATACTGGTGAGGTGGCCAATGACAAGTTAACTCATAGGAGCTGTTTCCTTATCTGTGAAATGAATGGAGAATCAAGAATGTGATGGAGGTACCATGAACATTAAGTAAAGCGCCTGACGCAGTGTTGGCTTTGCAACATGCAAGTTGTCTTTACCGTCCCATCTTAGCTCACTAGCCAAACTTGTCTTCTCGTTATCTCTAAAACACCTAGCAAATTCCCCACTTCCCTTTCTCCCATTCCTGTGCCCCTCCCCCCACCATCACCTCCAGGCTTCTGCTAGAACCTGCACAATCTCCACTTCCCAGTTGGTCACTTAGCCAATCCCACTCTCTTGATGGTCCAGCCTCTCTGCTGTCCTTCCAAAGTAAAGTCAGACTCAGTTTCTGCATTGACAGAAGGATTTAAGTCAATTGTAAATTTTCTCTCCATCTCTAACATTCCATGATGCAAAGAATACTTACATTTTGCACTGAAAGGAGAACAAATTAAGACCTCGAACTCCAGTGAATATAAGATGACTGCCTTAGAATGGAAGAGAATTGGAGAAGAAATGAAAATACATTGTAAGATATATCCCCTTGTCCAAAAAGACTCACATATTAATGTAAAAGTTTGGTATTTTAAAGTCTTTTGTAACGTGGAACTTGTTTCACACCAGGTAATGGACTCTACCATGTGTGTAGCTTAATCTTCCCTGCAAAGTCAGTGTTAATCACCCATAGTTTCCAGATGATCGGAATACTGACAGTCAAACCACTCAGTTAGTAAGTGAAAATCTAGACCATAAAATCTAGACCATGGATTATGGCTGTGGCCTTGTGTAGAAATCTGGAATTGCTCTTTCCATGATGTTCAACTTCCAAAAATCCACCTATTTATCCAGTGCTGTTACATATAGGATTCTAGGTTAGATACTGGGAACTATGGACACTTGTATATAAGATGTGCATCCTCCTCTTAATAAGTTTAGGGTTCAGAAATAAAAATGTGGCACTATGTAAATATAATATTGAGGAAAGTCTAAGGATATAACATATTGGCATAGTATTTGAGGAAAATCAGAGAAGTGGGGGATCCCTTGGAATTAATATGTTCAAAGAGCTCTGTCCAATTATCTACCTTTTCCAAAGTGCATCTACTCCCACTCTAGAGAAAAACACAAAATTAAAAGTTCTGCAAACTCTTAAAAAAAAACTCAATAGCCCATTTCATGATCAACTTTTGTAAGTCTTGAAATCCCCTCCCCAGCAATAATTATTCTGTAATTTCTCATTGGAAATGTGCTGAAGACAGTATATTAAATCAAAGTGATAAAGTTGGAATATGTGACACGAGATTGAGATGTAAAAGCTAATAATTCATCTTAAAATGACCATGATATAGAAGAGAAGATAAAACATTTTCTCCAAATGGACTAAAGAAATCCCTCATCATATTAAAAATTACTTTTGATTCTCTTTCTTGGCACTCAGAAACTAAGATAGTAATAATTTTCCTCAGAATTCCTGAATTGATCATGCTTCCTTTGTGTCTGAAATCCGTCTTTCAGAATCCACTGTGACTCATCAGAGTCATATATGAGCCACATTTACACACCAGCTTTACCCCTTAATAGTCACAGCTGCTGTGCACAAGTAGCCACGTGCATCAGAATTTTCCATAATAGTAAATAGAAATTTTACACTTATTCTTCACCTTGGTATGAACCATATCTTTAAATTGACATTAAAACATTTGGGAGCTGGGTCAACCTGACAGTCTCAGTTATTTTGGAAAAGAATAATAAAAATGTATAATAAGAATAGATTATGTTTGTTATAAGTACTTCCCATGTTTCACGTTATTGAATGATGTTTTCTATCATTTCATCCTCATAAGTGACCCCATAATATCAATAGTTTCATGGCAGCCACTTATGCAAATAATGATTCTGAGGCCAAGGTATCACAGAGATTAAGGTCAGAGGCAGGATGTGATGCTGGAGTCCAGCTCTTAACCACTAAGAACTAGAGCCAATGTGACAGCGTGAATGAAGAGCCCTATCCACTCAAGTGAATCAAGCCAGGAAGAGGTTTCCTCGCCTACCTCCCACTCTTACCACCACTTCAACCACGGAAATAATTTCATATTGGGTACAATGTACACTACTCAGGGGGATGGTTACACTAAAAGCCCAGACTTCACCACTATACAATATATCCATGTAACACAACTACATTTGTATGCCTAAATCCATAAAAATCAATGTTTTTTTAAAAAAAGAATTATTTTCTAAATCTTCCTTTCCCCCAGAGGGTAAGGAAAACAGTAGACAATAGGTGCTGATCTGGTGAGGATGAATTTTTTGGGAAGCCAGAGATGGAGAACTGCCATAAAGGAAATACGTATGGCAGGGTGCGAGGCACTGGGGAGTATGCATAACATATGTATGCGACCAGATCCACAGCAACAGTAGGCGCTCCAGCCAGTTCCTAGCATGGAGCAGGGAGGAAGGAGGTTCCCTCACTTGGTCTGAATTGGCTTAGGATGAAGACAAGTTCCGGAAAGACAGAAAGTAACAGCCTGTGATGGTGCCTAGAAATGGTGGCCACGTGTCTATTACTGTTGGTTAGTTAGTCAGACAGACAGAAAGACAGACAGAAATAAGCAGGCGGTAGGGTAAAAGCCACAACTTGTGCTAGGCACAGGATAAACAGTAGAATGCAAAACTGATGTTTCTCATCTTCCCTCCCCCTTGCTTTCATTTTGCAGATGACTTTCTCCATATGGCAGTAAAGATCCCTGCTGGAAGCTCCAGAGTCACATCATTTGAATCAACAAACACAACTAAAATAGAGTTTCTTTCTCTCAACATCCATAAAATCAATTTCAGGGAAGACTCATTGGTTCACTTGAGTCACATGTTCAATACCTGGCCTAATCAATACTCTGAGAGAATGGGGAGCTCTGATCAGCTCAGCTGGGTCACATGCCCTCCCCCTGTGGTCATGAGATGACAGTCCCTCAGAGTGAACATAAGTGTAAGATGGATCCCAAAGAAAAGTTACAGGGCAATCCTCTGGGTGGTCTCTCCCCTTTTCTTGTTTGTGATTCTCAAGAATAATTATAGGATGTGCTGGGAGTACAGTAATCTAAGACAGGGAAAAACTGCCAGAAACAGCTCAGGCCTTGCTCCTGTCCCTTTTAGGGATTGTAACATCTTGAGTTAAGGGGTAATAGTTGGGCCTTGTTTCTCTGTCCTCTGGAAGCAGGATGTCCTTCAAAGGTTTAGCCTAGTGAATCAAGTACACCCTGAGATACATAACCAGGGTGGGCTACCTTTCAGGATCCCTAATCTGTGGTTCAAGTGAAACTGAGACTCGATCTGCCCCAGGGAAACTTTCTGAGCCCTAGGGGACTGGCTTACAATGAATCCTAGGATTCTGTTTTCTCTTGCTTCCCATCTTTAACTAATAAAATCTCCTTCGCATAACTTGTCATGTGTGACTATTTTCCATCTCAATAGACTCAGAAAAGTTGGTAACTCATGCACAGTGAGCCTGCTTCACAAAGGGATGCAGTAACTTGAAGCAGGAATGTAATAAGGAGCAAAAACCAACACAGACGTCAAGAGTTATGCTTAGGGTCAGGCACAGTGGCTCATACCTGCAATCCCAGCACTGTAGGAGACCAACATGGGGGGAGCACCTGAGGTCAGGAGTTAGAGACCAGCCTGGCTAACATAGTGAAACCCTATCTCTACTAAAAATACAAAAATTAGCCAGGCGTGGTAATCCCAGCTACTCAGGAAGCTGAGGCAGGAGAATTGCTTGAACCCAGGAGGCAGAGGTTGCAGAAGATCACACCACTACACTCCAGCCTGGATGATAGAGCAAGAACCTGTCTAAAAAAAAAAAAAAAAAAAAAGAGAGAGAGAGAGTTATGCTTAGGACAAACAGTTATGAGAGTTTAGATGAAGGAATAGGCTCTTCTCACTGGGAAGATAATAAATAGCTTCATAAGAAGAGGTAGCTTGGCAAATATGTCATCTCTGTCCAGTGGTTTAGGTTTGCAGAATGCACTATGGTAGGTTGAATAACATCTTCTCAAAGATGTTTATGCCCTAATCCCTGGAACCTATGAGTATGTTGTGTTATGTTGCAACGGGACTTTGCTAATGTAAGGTTATGAACCTCAAGATAAGGAAATTCTCCTGGACTATACAGGTAGACCCAATCTAACCACATGAGCCCTTAAAAGCAGATAATTTTTTCTGGCTGAACCAAAGAGATGTGACAAAAGAGGAAAGCAGAGAGATCCCAAGCATGAGAAGGAGTTGATGTCCATTGCTGGCTCTGAGGCATAGGGGCATGAAAGGACTAGAGGTCTCTGGAAACAAAGAGCAGCCATCAGTTCCAGAAAGTTCCAGAAAGGCAGGAACTAACAGCTTGTGATGGTGCCTAGAGGTTATAGCCAGGTGCCCCATTGCTGTGGGTTAAATCAAGGGTTGGTAAACTACAGGTTGAATTCAGCCCACTACCTGTATTTATACATCCCAAGAGCTAAGTATGGCTTTTACACTTTAAAATAATTTTTAAAAGCAAAAGATGAATAATATTTTACATGCAAAAATGACATAAAATTCTAATGCCAATGCTCATAAATAAAGTTCTTTCTGTTGGAACACAGCCACTTGCTTTCATTTACATATTGTCTATGGCTATATTTGGCTGCCACGGCAGAGTTCAGTAGTTGGTATTTGAGAGCATAGGGTTTGGGTCTAGAAAGAGTATCATGTGAAAATGTTTGACTTATAGAGGAAAACACTAAAGGAAGAGGTGAATACAAGCTCGAGCATTTAAAAAATCTGTGATATGAAACAGACCGGAGGTACAGAAACCTAGAATGTAAGAGGTGGAAAGGCCATATAGTCTAACTCGGGCCTGGGAAAGACATTTCCAATGGCCTGAGAGAAGCCAGGTCTCTGGACTACAGCCTGTGTTCTTTGCACAGTGCCACAAGCTCCACTCTGGTGTTTCCCATTAAGCTCCTGAACCTGTCCCAGGGCCTTGTAGGTGGGGAGGGAGGTAAGGCCATTGTCTTGGCTGAATTCCATCAGCCACAGCCATCTATGTCAGGCTGACCCAGCAACTTACCATCCCAGGGCTAGCTTGGGTATTCCCCTTGGTCATTCAGTTCATCACAGACAAAAACAATGTTGAACACCTATGGAATGCTTTTTCTAATTAACCCGCAAGTTCCCTTTCCCAGCACTTCTGGGGGGGTCAGGCAAGATGATGATGATTCTACAGGTTAGTATTCACCATCAACACTGCACTACACACTGAAATCAGATGGTCTCTCTCTTACTCAATTTTCCCTTTAGAATAAGCAAGGTTACATCATTCATTCACAAAAAGTCAATGTCCCAGCCAGTAATTTTAAAAAGCAGAATTCATTATGAGAATCAAGGAAGAGGCAAGGCCAAAAAACACTTGATCTGGGGAGGAAGAGTGGTGCCCTAAGAAGTGCAGTAGACTTTGCACAGCAAAAGAAACAATCATTAGAGTGAACCAGCAAGCAACAGAATGGGAAAAAATTTTGCAAGCTACCCATTTGACAAAGAGCTAATATTCAGAATCTACAAAGAACTAAAACAAATATACAAGTAAAAAGAAAAAAAAAACATCAAAAAGTGGGTGAAGAATATGAACAGACACTTTTCAAAAGAAGACATTATTGAGGCAACAAACATAGGAAAAAATGCTCATCATCACTGGTCATTAGAGAAATGCAAATCAAAACTACATTGAGATACCATCTCATGCCAGTTGGAATGGAAATCATTAAAAAATCTGGAGACAACAGATGCTGGAGAGGATGTGAAGAAATGGGAATGCTTTTATACTGTTGGTGAGAGTGTAAATTAGTTCACCCATTGTGGAAGACAGTGTGGCAATTCCTCAAGGACCTAGAAATAGAAATTCCATTTGACCCAGCAATCCCATTACTGGGTATATACCCAAAAAATTATAAATCAATCTACTATAAAGACATGCACATGTATGTCCATTGTGGCACTGTTTACAATAGCAAAAACTTGTAACCAACCCAAATGCCCATCAACAATAGACTAGATAAAGAAAATGTGGCACATATATACCGTGGAATACTACACAGCCGTAAAAAGGATGAGTTCATGTCCTTTGCAGGGATATGGATGAATCTGGAAAACATCATTCTCAGCAAACTGACACAAGAACAGAAAATCAAACACCGCATGTTCTCACTCATAAGTGGGTACTGAACAATGAGAACACATGGACACAGGGAGGGGAACATCACACACTGGGGTCTGTTGAGGGTTGGAGGGGATGGGGAGAAATAGCAGGGGGTTGTGAGATTGGGGAGGGATAACATTAGGAGAAATATCTAATGTAGGTGATGGGGGGGATGGATGCAGCAAACCACCATGGCATGTATATACCTATGTAACACGCATGCAAGATCTGCGCATGTACTCCAGAACTTAAAGTAAAATAAAATAAAATAAAAAGAAGTGCAGTAGACCTCAATCTTAGTGAAAATCCCACATTCTCTTATTAACAGGGTACCTCGTTTTTCTAAGCCTGCAGTATGAAGGATAAAGCCTGTATCCCAAGCAGAAAGAATGAGACAATGTATATGTGACTCCCAGAGTACTGCTCATGGAAGGATTCACTAGACATTAGTTGTACTAAAATGAAGTAGGTAGGCATAAGGAACCCAGGGAATACTAGCCTCAAGAGGATAGGAAGGGAACCTAGTACTGCGTGCTCCCCTATCCCTGCCTCACCATCAACTACATCAGGAGTTGTTCACTTGTGCCAAGTTGTTGCCTCCTCCTTCCCAGCCCTTTGGACATAAGAGAGGGATAATTGGAAAGGATACACCAACAAAGTGGACAGCATACCAATGAGTGAGTCAGATGGGCTAACGGGCTTAATTCTTGTAGGGTTAAATGCAAATCATTCATGCAAATCATGTGGAGTGCTACTCTGTTAGGGAGAAATAAAAGTTGTGAACCATAACCCAAGTTGCAGGGGGGAAAAGTGGCTTCTGGACATTTCAAGGGAAGGAAGGCTGGCCAGGCGGACACATTCCCTGGGCATTCACACACCAGACACAGCATGAGGCAGGCATGGAACAAGAGGAAACCAGACACCAAAAAAAGAGGGCTTGGAATAAGCAAGTGAAAGAGCACAAGGAAACTATGGCTTGATTTGTCATTCTGCAAAGAATACTGGTGACCATCCTGTGCAGCACTGCATTGATGTTTACAATGGTTTACTTGTTGACCTTGAACCCCAAGATGCCCCACAGAAGCTGCAGTGAGGTCACTGCTAAGACTTAGAAGCACATGCAGTTTCAAACAGGAAGGCCTGGTTTTGACTACTGTTTCCATCTCTTGCTGGTTTTGTGAGCCTGGGAATGTCACGATCCTGTCTTTAGACCTTGATGTCTTCACTTATAAAATGAAGGTTAGACCAGGTGAACTCAAAGCTTTCTTCAGCCTCTGGTTCTAAGAGGCCATGGAAAGTGCATATGACTAGAAAAAGAAAGGCTTCCCCCTCCACACAGAGTTTGCTGTATTCCTTGTTTATATTTTTCTGGGGCAGGGAACATGGTTTCCTCTAAATTCTCATTGGGGGAGTTGAGAGAATGATAATGTACATGAGTCTCAATGGCCAAGGAGCTCAGGTTATTACTTCAGTCCACAGACGTTCTGCACTATAGCCATCTCTTTAGACTCTCAGCCAAAGAAGAATGTGTTTGCTTCAGCTGCTTTGGAGTCAGGAGGGTGGGAGATGGCCAACTCCACTGCCTTGCAGCTCTTGGTGCATCTGTGTCCCTGTGTTTCTCCAACATGTCTTCACCATACTTGCCAATTTTCATGCCTTTCAGCATGTGTTCTTGGGTCCTGGACTGTTTCATGTTCCAGCTGGTGTTCTTTCCCCCCCGCCAAGCTGCCTCAGAAAACATGTCCCTGCTGTCTGTCCACCCACCTTCCTCAAAGCTACATTCTTTCCCCAAACAGTGTCATGCCACCAGTCCAGAGAAGCTGTCATCCCAGTGTTACTGAGGGCCAGAGAGCAGGGAGCCAATTCTAGGTCTCCTCGTCTCCCATTGATTGTACACACACACCAGAAGATGAGTGCACACAGACTCTGTTTCTGCCTTTTCTCTGTCTTTAACACCTCTTTTCATCTGGATTCTTCTTCAAAATGAATGCAGTTTGGTTGTAAAACCAGAGAGAGGAATTGGATGTCTCCCTCCTGTATAAGTGATAAAGCAGTGCATTGATGCCACACAAATTTGTGATGTGCCTACTATGTGCCAGGCAGTGGACTGGCTGAGATGAATGCAGTGGAGAATGAGGAACTGCCCAGAGAATATTAAAACCCAAACCACTGATCAATGAGGCATCCAAAAACTGTTCCTTCAAAGAACAGATCCTTCAAGGGAGTTATTTGTTCCTTCAAGGATGTTAGCCAATGCATTCAAGTTAATGATCTTCTCAAGGGAGCCTTATCAATAATTCAGTTCTGCTTCTGTCTGAATTGCCAACACTCTTCTCCATAACATTCCCAGCAAGGTTCCCTGTTCTGTCCATCATTCTGATGTAGGGAGAGATGTGTCATACGGTGTCGGTCTGTAATACTGTGGGAAGAGAATGGATAGGGGTTAAGAGCCCTGGAGCTCAGGCCCAGCTCTGCCATTTAACTAGCTTATAAATTCTCTGAGACACTTGACCTAAGGTAAGTTCTCTCTCTGTGAACTATCCAATGTAGGAAGATTGGAGCCCATTGTTTTCAGTGTCCTATTGAACTCTAAAATGCTCTCATTCTATTACCTGCTGGCTGCAATTCATTAAGAAAGGCATAGTTTGCGACCTATAGGAAGAAGAAATGACATGGGGAAAGGCTCTCATAGGGGAAGAGGACCCAAGAGGTTGTGTGTGGTATTTAAAGGGGCCACGTAACAGGCTCCCTGTGAGGAGGCATTGGGATGCAGGGAAATCCTGCCTGGGCAATTGGGTTGACATCATGAATGACTTCATCTTGCCCCATGAAAAGCCTAATGAGCATATGGCTTTTTGAAGCACAGCAGACCCGATCATGAAGAGTGTATGTGCATGCATGCATGTGTTTACACGTGTGTGTGTTTACACATGTGTGCACACTCGTGCACTTCTCCCTCCCTGCATTTAAGCACAGGCTTCCACCCCACATCCGAGTGTCAATCATTCATCACTGTAATATTCTTATCTTTGCTTTCTAAAGCCTTTCTTTCCAGCCTCAGCTACCTTTATTTCTTCTCTTTCCTTTTTTCCTCCTTCCCTTGTCTCCCTTCCTTTCACTCTCCCTCATGAATACGTGTTCTCTTAAAAAAGAAAAATTAAACAGCACAAAATAGGGTAAAGTGAAAAATCTACCTCTTTCCTTCCTCTGGCACTTAGTTCTCCAGTTTCCTCTTCAGACACAATCACCATTACCATTTTGCTTTTTTTGCAAACTTTCCAGGGTATTATCTGCACAGTCCTGCGTGTATTTATTCATAAATCTCTTTAATACAAAGGTTCTGTCTCCTACTTTTTCCAAGTTTTGTTCATTTATGGTACAAGTATACCTCATTTTCTACAACACATGCACCCAGAAAGTTGTATAAATCCAACTTTTTTAGTCATTGAAGAAGAAAAAAAAATTCACTAAGGAATAAGGCAATTGGTTTTTTAAATCTTTGTGTTAATAATTCTATCTTCCCACTCTTACCATTGAATCAGTTGTGTGTGTATTTTGGCATTTGGGTTTCTTTAAAACCAAGGACTTCTGTATTTTAATTGTTCTCATGGTTAAAGAAATTGTTCTCAACTAAAAAAAAAAATACATTGTGACTTTTTGGACTATTGTGCATTTTATAGTTTTCCATAATGAGCCAAGCGAGCCTATTAGTATTTAAACCTCAGCAGGGTAGTGGTGCCCCAGAAAAGTGCACTGCAAGTGACCTAGATGAGGGGATCAAGCTGAAACTGTATTACAAAACTGCCAGCAAGATGTTCACAAGTAGCGAGCAGGGAGCTACAGATGCTGAGCACTGCCTTATGCGGTGCGAGAAATTCAAGAAAGTTAGGTACTTACACCTTAAGTAAAGACGAATCTTGAATCAAGTTGAAGAAAAGCATAAAACAGATTGAAATTACATGTCAAAATTACGCATAATTGTGCCAGGCTTCAAGCATCATTGGA
This sequence comes from Ateles fusciceps, assembly GCA_036589455.1. Lineage (NCBI taxonomy): Eukaryota > Metazoa > Chordata > Mammalia > Primates > Atelidae > Ateles > Ateles fusciceps. Next base: position 4,395,487 of record JAZHEH010001241.1, on the reverse strand, counting down.
ATTCTGAGAAGGAAGGGAGAGGAGGTCAGTGTGACCAGAGGCTTCGGAAAGGCTTGATGGAGAAGCTGAGGCTGAGTGGGCCTTAAAGGATGAGTAGGGCTGAACCAAGGGAGAACACGGGTATGTTAATTTCCTAGGACTGCTGTAAAAATGTACCACAAACTAACTGGGCTAATATAACAGAAGTTTATCCTCTCACCTTCTGTTGACTCAAGGATAGTATCCTGGTGTCAGCAGGGTGGTGCTGCCTCTGAAACTTGCAGGGGAGAATCCTTCCTTGCATCACCCCAGTCTCGGCCTCTGTCCTCATATGGCCATCTTCTCCCCGTGCATCTCTGGGTGGTCACGTGGCCTTCTCTCTTACAAGGACACCAGTCATATTGGATTGGAGCCACCTTCCTGGGATAACCTCACCTTAACTTACCTAACTGCAGCTTTAGTAACTCTATCTCCATATAAGCTCACCTTCTGAGGTTCTGGGGATTAGGAGTTCAACATATGTTTTGGTGGAAACAATTCAAAATTCAATCCATAACAAGTAGCAAGGATTTTCCACATGGCTCTGCTTCCAGTCTGCCTCACTGTCTACCATCACCCTGGGTAAATTCAGTGCCCAAGGACCTCACCTCTCCTTCAGCAGTCCATTCACACAGCCTCACTATGGAACATCTCATCCCCCAGAACTTCCATTTCTGCGAAATAGAAAACTCTGCAATCCTCTTGTCTGAGCCCAGTTTCCTGCCCTTCTGCTTTGCCTGCTTCCCTTCTCCCTGTCTCCTTTGTCCCAGTCTGCCAGCTCCTTTTCCTCACTTGCTCCCCCACTGTCTGGATTCACATTCCTCTCCAACTGCCTTGGACCACACTAAGTCACCTGCGCTCTCACCAATGGTATCAATATCCTTGCCCTCTTGACAGCCCATGTGCCCAACTTACACCAGGGCTTCCTCTTGCAACAATGGATCCACAGTGCAGTGGAAAACTAGGAAAAGGCCTAGATACTTGTCTAGAAAAAAAAAAAGTTAAGTGCAATCTTAGCTGTGTGCTAGCATGCACATTCTCATTCCCATTTGATCCTATTCCCCATTTTCCACATCAACTCCCATACTCTCCCCACCCTTCCTAAGTCCAAATCTTATCCGCATTTCCTTCCCTTTCTCCGAAAATGACATTGTCCTCTATTACAAGAAGCAAATTGAGGCCCTCAAATATAAACGTCTTTAGCCTCCTCCTGCTATGGTTTAAAATGTATGCCTAGCTTTTCTCCCATGCCCATCCCTCGTCTAGAGTTCCGTGGCACTTTCATAAGGAGAAGGCAACTAACGCTTATTGAATCCCCCTCTCAAGTTTAAGCATTAGGGTAGGAGTTTGCATAATTATTTCATTTATGTTTCTACTGTGACACTGACATTGTTCAATCTTTGCTTGTTTACCCTTCTATGTGACCCTCTAACTATAAGCTTCTTGGGAAAATCTCTTGGCCTCTTTACTCATTACGCATTATTTCACATAAACCTCTAAAACTTTAAGAACCAAGTAGAGAACTGCTATTATCTCTAAGTTATAGGCAACAGAGGCTCACTGAGGGTAAGCTGCTAGACCAACCTAATACTGCCTGGAAGTAGGGGAGCAGGGCACAGGCACAGATACATTTGACTACAAAGCCTGTGTGCAAAGGACCAGATCACATTGAATGAATCGAGGGGCACAGCACCAAGCCAGGCCTAGACAAGAGGGAAGATGAGAACCTGCTCCTCCTTCCTCCATCAGACAACTCTCTTCTCTTTCACCGGGAGCTGCTCCCAGAGTCTGGAGTGAAAAACATCTGAAAATTATTCAAGTTCCTTAGGTATCCTCACATCCATTAGTTCAACAGATATTTAATGAGTGTCCTGTATGTGTCAAACTCCATGCTAAAATCTGTGATCACAATTATGACCAAAGCAAACCTGGCTCCCTTTCTGCCCCCAAGAACCTTGCAGGCTAAGGACCCTCTCCAGAAATGAACATAAAGACGGAAGGGGGCCATTTCTAGCCCAGTGCACCGCTTGTCCCGTCTTTCCATTTCAACCAGGACATTCAGGCCTGAGAGCAGGGATATGTTCCCTCCTCCAGGGAGTCCTGGGGAAAAGCAGAAAGAGGCAGTATGCACCGCAGTTTTCTCTTGTAATTCCTAAAGAGAAATGGCAGGCAGGGCTGCTTCCAGCCTGGATTAGATATCACTGGATTTAGATATCTGAGCTAGAGCTCAGACTGTTCCCAGTGTCCCTGACTGAGAAGGCAGAATCCCACACCAGCCCTGACGGCAGCTGCTCACCTGTCCGCACTGCCCAGGTATATGGAATGTGCGCGTATCTCCCAGTAGGCTTCTGCTTGTGCGACATTTCTCAATTTCAGCACTACTGATGTTTGGACTGAATAACTCTTTGCTGTCCTGTGCATTGTACGATGTTTAGAAGCATCCCTGGCCTCTTCCTACTAGAGGCCAATAGTAACATCACCAGACCCCATCCCAGTTATGACAACCAAAAATGTCTCCAGATACTGCCAAATGTTCCTTTGATGGGGGAGGGGCAAGGAGTGGAAATCAGCCCCAACGGACAACTATTGTTCTAGTGCATTGAAGATTGCTTGGATGATCTCCAAGAGACCAACTGGGGATGCATTACCTGAGTGCCACAGAGAGGCCACTCTAAGGGGGACACCCCTGTGCAGCCAGGAATCTCCCACAGCAGATGGCTGCAGAGGTGACCGCTGCAACTAAGATCCTCAGCTCAGATTCAACACGTCCAACCCCACCTGAAGACTCAGGGAAGGTTCACCTGTGCCTAGGAGTCCCAGGACACTTGTAGCAGGGCCCACAACAGGATAAGTTATAGGCTATTCCTACTGAGGTCTCTGATCTGAATGGTTCATACTTGCATCTTATTCCCAAGGTATTTCCTGCCAGCTACCTTGTTTGCAATCACTTCCTGGAATGCTTTTATTAGAGTGTTGTCTCTTTTTCTCATGCCCTCTCCTTTAAAATGTGAACCTCCCCTGGAGAACATAGTAAATCACTGACATTTTATCTTGAATTAGCTGATAGATCTTTTGGCCAGATCCTGTGAAAATTAGACACGTCAGACAGCTTTGACTGGAAGTTTTCTAAGTCTCCCAGAGTTTCTCAATAGGTGGCTTTGCAGCCATATCTTTTATATGCCAGGGTGAAAACTGGCTGAATTTTAGTGTATTATTATTATTTTTTTTTTTTTTGAGATGGAGTCTCACTCTGTTGCTCAGGCTGGAATGCAGAGGCACAATCTCGGCTCACTGCAACCTCTGCTTCCCGGGTTCAAGTGATTCTCCTGCCTCAGCCTCCTGAGTAGCTGGGACTACAGGCACATGCCACCACATCTGGCTAATTTTTATATTTTTTAGTAGAGATGGAGTTGTGCCATGTTGGCCAGGCTGGTCTCAAACTTCTGACCTCAAGTGATCTGTTCGCCTCAGCCTCCTAAAGCGCTGGGATTATATGCATGGACCACCACGCCCAGCCATGTGTATCAATTTGAGGGGGAGTTTTCCTGATTCTGTTATGCAACCCAACATACCCCAGAACATCTTAACTAGTGTAATGGTACTGCATTAGAAAATACCTCTTCCTTTCCATGACGCTCCATTTCCAGGAGGATGCTCAGTGGTCATGAGGACTCTTCATACTGAGGTGGAAAATAAAAGCTAGTGCTAGAGAAGGAGGGAGGAAGGGAAAATGGGGACTCCAGCCAATTTGACTTTTCCCACCTGCTTGGGTGAGGGCCCATGGAGACTATGATCTGATAAGTTTGTTCCTCAAGGAGAATTCATTCTATTGGCATTTACTGAGAATTTACTTTGTGCCAGACCCAGAAGCATTGATTTGCACTCTCCTCCCTTGCAGGCCTTGTTCTGAGGTGGAAGTGGTCCCACTGGCGCCCCAGTAATGGGTGGAGAATGTGCCATTGGAAGCATGTTGCCAAGAAATGAAGTCATGAATCCTGCCCCCAAATCACTTCAGTTCCAACCAATTATAATACGTGGATTTGAAACTGAGACAATGGTGTCTAGGAAGTCCCAAGATATCCAGATCTCACTGGCTGCCACCCAGAACTTATGACTAGATGGACAGAAGTGAAGTTTCAGAAAACACCTGGACCTTTGGGCTTCTCTTCAGCAGATCCAGAGGTCTGGGCTGGGAACACACACTCATGCCAACCCCACCCCGGAGCCCAAACCACTGGGAAGCTGAAGTGCACCCCTTGTAGGTCTCCTGGACAGGTAAGCTAACCCATCTGAGTTAACACCCCACTTTCTGTGACAGATTCTCTGCTTCTACATGGCTGCAGATGCCCAGAAAATGGCTTGGCCATTGGTATAGGCACATTCCAGTGTTTCTTAGAGTATGGTTGTCTTGGTCCATTTAGGTTGCCATAACAGAATACCATAGACTGGGTGGCTTATAAACAACAGCAATTCATTTCCCGTAGTTCTGAAGGCTGGGAAGTCCAAGATTAGTCACAGCAGATTCAGTGTTCAGTGAGGGCTTCCTGGTTCAGACATAGCCACCTTCTCACTGTGTTGTCACGTGGCAGAGGGGGTGAGGGGGCTATCTGGGGTTTCTTTTATAAGGGCACTAATCCCATCATTAGTCTAATTAGATAAATCTTGGTTCTCCTTGATGAGGGCTTCACCCTCTTGACCTAATCACCTCCCAAAGGCCTGGGTTTCAACACAGAAATTTCGGGGGGGACGTAAACACTTAGTCTCTAGTAATGGTATTTGCTATGGTTTGAATGATGGTTGTTCTCTCCAAAATTCATGTTGGAACTGAATCCCAAGGCAACAGTATTAATAGGTGTGCCTTTTGAGAGGTAATTAAGTCATGAGGGCTCCAGGCTCATGAATGAGATTTGCACAGTTATAAAAGAACTCAATGGACCAGGCACAATGGCTCATGCTTGTAATTCCAGCACTCTGGGAGGCCAAGGCAGACATATCACTTGAGGTTAGGAGTTTGAGACCAGCTGGCCAACATTGTGAAACCCCATCTCTACTAAAAATACAAAAAAATTAGCCGGGCGTGGTGGCTCACCCCTGCAGTCCTAGCTACTCAGGAGGCTGAGGCAGGAGGATTGCTTGAACCCAGGTGGAGGTTGTGAGCCGAGATCACGCCACTGCACTCCAGCCTGGGTAACAGAGTGAGACTTGGTCTCAAAACAAAAAGAAACAAAAACTCAAAAGTTAAACGTGCTTTTCTTTTTTGCTCTTTTATCCCACCCACCATGTGAGAAGCTAGCATTTGTCCTTTCTGGGGTGCAGCAACAAGGCATCATCTTGGAAGCAGAGAGCAACCCTCACCAGACACCAAACCTGCTGGCATCTTGATCTCAGACTTCCAAGTCTCCAGAACCATAAAAATAAATATTTATTGTTTCTAAATTCCCCAATTTGTGGCATTTTGTTATAACAGCACAAAAGGATTAAGACGGGACTTCAACCACCTGCATCAAAATCACCTGTGGAAGGTGTTTAAAATGTACATTAAAAATGCAGCCCCGCTTCAGACCTAATAAATAAGAATCTCAAAAGGATAGGGACCAGGTCTCTGACTTTTGTTATGCACACTAATTAGGGAATCATTGGCAAGGTGAAAAGAACACAGACTTGAAACCAACTGACCTACATTACAATCCTAGCCCTGCAACTTCTAGACTGTGTGGCCCTAGGAAAGTTATTTAACCTCTTCTTCATTTCTTTTAAATTATTTATTTATTTTACTTTAGGTGCATACTGTATCTGGCATTTCTCCCCATGTTATCCCTCCCCCACCCTCCCCTCCCTCCCACCCCCCATTGTCTCTCCCCTACCCCCTCAACTGTCCCCTGTGTGTGATGCTCCTCTCCCTGAGTCCACGTGTTCTCGTTGTTCAACACCCACCTATGGGTGAGAACATATGGTTCTTGGCTTTCTGTTCTTGGGTCAGTTTGCTGAGAATGATGGTTTCCAGATTCATCCAAGTCCCTACAAAGTACACGAACTCATCATTTTTTTATGGCTGTGTAGTATTCCATGGTGTATATGTACCACATTTTCTTTGTCCAGTCTATCATTGATGGGCATTTGGGTTGGTTCCAGGTCTTAGCTATTGTACACAGGGCTGCAATGAACATATGTGTGCATGTGTCTTTATAGTAGAACGATTTATAGTTCTTTGGGTATATACCCAATAGTGGGATTGCTGGGTCAATTGGAATTTCTATTTCTAGATCCTTGAGAAATCGCCACACTGTCTTCCACAATGGTTGAACTAATTTACACTCCCACCAACTAAGAGTGTTCCTATTTCTCCACATCCTCTCCAGCATCTGTTGTCTCCCAATTTTTTAATGATCGCCATTCTAACTGGCATGAGATGCTATCTCAGTGTGGTTTTGATTTGCATTTCTCTATTGACCTGTGATGATGAGCATTTTTTCATATGTTTCTTGGCCTCATATATGTCCTCTTTTGAAAAGTGTCTGTTCATATCCTTTGCCCACTTTTGAATGAGGTTGTTTGTTTTTTTCTTGTGTATCTGTTTTAGTTCTTTGTAGATTCTGTATATTAGCCCTTTGTCAGATGGGTAGATTGCAAATAATTTTTTGACAGTCTATGTCTTTTGATTGGGGCATTTAGGCCATTTACATTCAATGTTAATATTGTTATGTGTGAATTTGATCCTGCCATTTTGTTACTGGCTGGTTTTCTTTCTCATTAGTTGACTCATTTTCTTCATTGCATTTTTGGTCTTAGCCAACTGGTTTGCTTTTGCAGTGACTGGTACTTGTTTCTTTCCATGCTTAGTGTTTCTTTCAGGAGCTCTTGTAGGGCAGGTCTGGTGGTGACAAAATCTCTCAGTAATTGCTTGTCCATAAAGGATTTTACTTCTCCTTCACTTATGAAGCTTGGTTTGGCTGGATATGAGATTCTGGGTTGAAAGTTCTTTTCTTTAAGGATGTTGAATATTGGCCCCCACTCTCTTCTGGCTTGTAGAGTTTCTGCCGAGAGATCTGCTGTGAGTCTGATTGGCTTCCCTCTGTGGGTGACCTGACCTTTCTCTATGGCTGCCCTTAGCATTTTTTCCTTCATCTCGACCCTGGTGAATCGACAATTATGTGCCTTGGGGTTGCTCTTCTTGAGGAATATCTTTGTGGAGTCTCTGTATTTCCTGATTTGAAATTTGGACTGCCTTGATATGCTTGGGAAGTTCTCCTGGATAATATCCCGGAGTGTGTTTTCCAGCTTGGATTCATTCTCCCCCGTCATGTTCAGGTACACCGATCAAGCGTAGATTAGGTTTTTTCACATAATCCCATATTTCTTGGAGGCTTTGTTCGTTTCTTTTCACTCTTTTTTCTCTTGTATTGCCTTCTCTTTTTACTTCATTGAGTTGATCTTCAATCTCTGATAACCTTTCTTCTGCTTGATCGATTTGGCTATTAAAACTTGTGTTTGCTTCATGTAGTTCTTGTGCTGTGTTCTTCAACTCCATCAAGTCGTTTACGTTCTTCACTAAGCTGGCTATTCTAGTTAGTATTTCGTCTAACCTTTTTTCAAGGTTTTCAGTTTCTTTGCATTGAGTTAGAACGTGTTCCTTTAGCTCTGAGAAGTTTGTTATTATCCACCTTCTGAATCCTGTTTCCGTCAATTCCTTGCACTCCTTCTCAGTCAAGTTGTGATCCTGTGTTGTTGAGGAGTTGTGATCCCTTGAAGGAGAAGAGGTGTTCTGGTCTTTGGTGGTTTCACCTTTTTTGCGCTGGTTTTTTTCACATCTTTGTGGATTTACGTGGCTGTGGTGTCAGAGAGCTGCTCGATGAGGTCATTTGTCTGCCTGTGGGGGCACTACTGGCTTTCTAGGGACTCCTTCAGGTTACTAGGGAAGCTTCCTGTGTCTTTTTTGTTTATGCTGGGAGATTAGGCCCACCTCTTCCGCTGACCTGTAGGTGCTGCTGGGTTGTTGAGAATGCGGTCCTGTTGCTACGTAGGCTTCCTGTGTTTTTTGTTAAAACATGTAGCCCAGTCCCACCCCTCTAGTCGTGGGTTGTGCCCTTCCTCCACTGGGCTGGATCATTCAGGGTTCCTCTCAGACTGTGGCGCTGGCTACACAACCCACTAGAGTCAGAGCTTCAGCCCTCTGGGGTTTGTGGGGGAGGTTAGGGACCCGCCCAGCCGCACCCAGTAGTCTCCCCCTTTCAGCTTTCTCTCTCTCCAGTCATGGGGTAGGGTCCACCCAGCTGCTCCTGCTTACAGCTCCCCTCTCTCTTCGGGTGAGGGCAGGGGATGATAGCTCAGTCTGCAGACTGTTATTCAACTCCCCCACTTGTAATTCCCCGTGCTTGACTGGCAGAGATCCCCCTGTTCTGTGTATTGCTGAGGCTTGGGGAAAGCGCTGTATCTGGGGCCGGAGCACCAGAGGTGGAGCCTCAGACTTGCCGGTCAGATGCACTTTCTGGGTGAAGCAGCACCCCTCCCCCACCTCGGTCTGCCCTGAGTGGGCTTTGCTCACCCTCGGTCCAGACCCGTTGAAATGTACCTGGTACCTCGATTGGAGCTAGGAGATCTCTGGGTTTCTGCGTCTCTTTTGCTGGATGTTGTGCACTGGAGTTGTGTCTAATCCGCCATCTTGGATCCTCTCCCCTCTTCTTCATTTCTAAAGTGGGGAATAATAAAACTACCTAATAGTGTTTGGTATAAGAATCAATATGATAATGTGCTAAAAAATAAAAGCTCAATGCATTGTTTGTGCTTCCATAGTAAGTGCTCAATACTAGTAGGCTATTATTATTTTCACAATATTTTGTGGAATTTAGCCAAATGATCCAATGTACTGTGAGTCCTCAAACCTGCTGAATCTTTCTGGAACCCTCCAGCTATGCCCTTGCTGCAGACTACAACAGCCAAAAATGAGAGATATGTGTTATCCACGATCATTGTTACTCTCCAGTGGAACCTTCCCAGTCCAGAGGACCTAACAGAACTATTCTCCTACCAGACGTTTGAGAATGATAGGCAGGCAGAGTGCAGCTAACTCATTTGCTCTTTTTTAAACCTTCAGGCACTGTGACTTCTAAAGACCCTGGTCTCAGCAGCGCACACACACATCACCCAGAACCAGCCTTACCCATGGCACCACTGCACTAGGCTGGCACCCACAATGCAACTGACAGGCACAGTGTGATAAGTAAGCTATTTTCTGAGTCTGCACAAGAAATGTTTCATATTCCAGAGCTCATACAAATGGAAGAGGCTGCTAAACAGCAGTGTCAGAGAGTTATGCATAAGAGCATTACGCGTTTCACAAGGAAATTATTTTTAAAAGCTTTTCTACTGACAGTTTCTTCAAAGGGAGACAATTGTTCCCTTTGAAAGTTCCTATTTTCTAACACAGATAAGCAGCTTAGGCCTGCTTAGGGGGATGACTAAGTGCTCCTTTACACTCTTATTTCTGCCCTGGATTATTTCAAACCCTAGGCCTCACAGGAAATCAAGTCCCAAGCTTGGGTATTAGGCAAGAGGTCTCTTGATCCCCAAGTTCTGAGCTGTAAGAAAAAGACTCCTTTCCTTCCTAACTGAAGGAAAGGTTCCTTCAGTTAGGTATTTTTGGGACTAACCCTCCTTATTTCATAATCTCGTCACCCATCACAGTACTAATTCATCCAAGGACTTGCAAGTATTAGGTCCTATAAGAAGACAGCTGGCCGGGTGCAGTGGCTTACGCCTGTAATCCCTGCACTTTGGGAGGCTGAGGCAGGTGGATCATGAGGTCAGGAGTTTGAGACCAGCCTGGTCAAGATGGTGAAATCCCGTGTTTACTAAAAATACAAAAATTAGCTGGGCATGGTGGCAGTCGCCTGTAATCCCAGCTACTCGGAAGTCTGAGGCAAAGAATCGCTTGAACCCAGGAGACAGAGGTTTCAGTGAGCCGAGATCACACCACTGCACTCCAGCCTGGGTGTCAGAGCTAGACTCCATCTTAAAAAAAAAAAGAATGACGATCTTAAAGACAAGCGCAAACTCACTGAGATGTCTCAGGAATGGTTACACAAGGGACTTTATCTGTGTTTTTTGTTTTTGTTTCTTAATTTGAGTGATGAGCACATAAGTACCCAATGTTTTATCCTTTAAAAATTTGTACATGTCTGAAGTATTTCGCTAGAAATAATGTTTTTTGATATGCAATGAATATGCCAGGAAGATGTCTTCTGGACAGTCCCTAATCAATCTGGGTACCATCCAGCCTCTGACATGTATTCTTTCAGCTCCTTCCCCTTTGATCATCCTAGAACATGACTGCTATGACCCTCTCCCAGACAACATTATTTAAGAGCAGGGACCGTCCAATTTCCAGCACATTTCATAAGGCTGGACACCTGATAAGGCTATAAGTTGACACTTTCGTTCATTAAATTGTGGCCTTTCCTCCTCTAAGAACCTCGTTTTAGAACTACAACTATTTCCCTCTCTTTCCCCTAATGAACCTACTATATGATGGCCAAGGCCATTCCAGTGGACACACGGTTGTATACCAGTGTGTCGAGATCTCAAGATTTAGAAGATGATTCTTATAAGTTATATACACATGGACTTATATTTCATTAAATCAGCTTGATATGAGTTTAAAGCATAACTAGTTTCCCAAAACTCATGCTGTTCTCAAGTCAGTTATCTCTCTGGTTCTTCCATTAGCCTAGACCCTTGGATTATTTTCTTTCTTTCAAGGTCATGTTGAGGTAGGAGGTGGAACTCAACTCAGGAGGTGTGACTCAACTTCAGATGCAGGACTTAGACACTGAAGCAAAATGAAGACTACCTAAAACAGGGGCAGGGCAGAAGTAGCTTTCCATAGACATGCCTACCAGTGTGCCATGGCAATTTACCATTTCGACGACAACACGCAGAAGTTGCCACCCCTTTCCATGGCAACAACCCAACAACCTGGAAGTTAGCACTCTTTCTGGACATTTCTGCATCTGCCCCTTAATTTACATGTAACAAAAATGGGTATAAATATGACTGTAGAACTGCCTTTCAGCTGCTCCTCTGGGAGCACTGCCTACCGGGTAGCCCTGCTCCATTAGGAGCAGTAACTCTGCTGATGCTGCACATTGCCGCTTCAATAAAACTTGCCAGCACCACCAGCTCACCCTTGAATTCCTCCCTGGGTGAAGCCAAGGATACTCTCAGGCTAAGCTCCAATTCTGGGGCTCTCCTGCTCTGCATCAATCTTATTTCCATCTTCCATTTGAAAATATACTCAGAAACATTCTGACTGGGCTTTCTCCTGTTCGTGGTTTATGGCACTCCCCCTGGATTCCACGAGTAGCCAGTCTCCACCAGCAATTCTCGAATTCCCCTTGGCTCTCCTTTTCTCTCCTCCTCTCTTCCCGGCCCCTCACAGCTTTATTCACCAGTATCACCTTCCAGGCTGCCCCACTCCATACCCTTCCTACTCCTGTGCCTTCCCTCATTCAGAACTAGAGGCCCACCTCTGAGATTTCACTCCCTAGTAACTTTTCTTCCTCTTGTGCTTTCCTTTATCCACATGGCAGGATAAATGAGCTGAGCCAGGTTTTTGGAGGCAACAGCTTGCCCTGACCTTCAGAAGTGCCCTCACACATAAAGAAATACCTGGCCAGGTACAATCAGTGAAAATCCATAAGAGCAATGCTCTTTCCCTCTGACTTACACTGTGTTTAAAATGAGGAAAGGGGGGAGGTACAGTTGTCTTGCTGGAACCCCACAATGCTATCAACTTATGCCATTCACCTTGTACACAAGGGTCCCTAAGCCTGCAGGCACCACAAGGGAAGATTGGTAAGGCTGCTTAAATAACAGTCAACCAGAACCAACTGCTGCTCCTCTCTGAGCCACTGGCTTTGTTGCAGGGTCTGGGTTACTCTCCAGAACAATTTATTCCTTTAAAGTCAAATTTCTCTAGGAGACACCCTTTTCCTTCTTCCCATCATGCCTGTCCAATGGTCCTACCCCTCCATACCCCCATTATTCCTCTTCCACATCCAATGGAAGGGATTCAATTTATCTTCAGCCCAATTGTGGGCAGTGTTCATGTTGTTGTGGCCAGTGTTGTTGCTGTCGTTGTTTATCCTGGAGGGAACTCTGTAAACGTAAACACCTCACAATGAACTCTCAATTCCCAGGACTCCAGCCAAAGCAGACCTGTCCCCCAAATCTCAAGTCGTCTAAGTAAATAGGTTTTCTGCTACAGAGTAGATTAAAATCAACTTCAGAAAATAATACCCTTAATCGTCCAACTCTCATTTCACCCTAGTTTGGGTAGTATTCTTGGAGGACCAGGAATCAGAGCAAATTATTTTTCTGGAGATAAATTGACTGGTAGCATTATCCAGTTTTAAGCTAGAGTGTCTCACATTTGATCATTTTTCATCCCAAGGAGATACTGCAATCTCAGTAAGGGCTTAACTTAATTGCGTTGCGTCCTCCTCCTCCTCCAAGCAAGTATATTTCTCAAGGCCAGATGCCCATTACTAACACTGGCTTCACATGGGAACACATCCACCCCACAAGCAATAATCATTATTTCCTTCCCTAAGAGCTATGCCACTGTCAGACTGATCTTAAGAACCAGAGGCAAAATCCCAACAGAAAAAGGTCAATATCTGAATAGACAATAAATATATAATTGAAAAACTGTTCAAATAGTTGAAACAAGTTTACACTGAGTATGCAAGGCAGAAGGAAGAAATACTACACATTTATTTCTTCATTACTAAATTCGTTTATAAAATGCTGAACATTAAAAAAATAAGTATGTTATTCATTGATTAAAAATATGAATTCAACCAAAGTTCTATTTGAAGAATTTGAAAATTAGGGTTGTTTATGATATGAGAGGTAATAAAGGTTAATACCAGCAGTTACCTTAAGGAATTAGTATTTGGGTAGCAAGAGAAGGAGTGGGAGGTGTCTGGTGTCTTTATTTCAGTGCTTAGAAGCCGATCACCAGATGATGATTTATTAAGACAGTGCTCCCAGGGAAAATCAGTAAGGAAGTAGACGTGAACATTTATCTTCTAAATGTAGATGACTTCAAATGTCATTTTAAAAAAAATGTGTCTAAGAGCCTTGCTACTCTAAATGTGTTCCTTGACTAACAACATTAATGACACCTACAAGATTGTTCAAAATGCAGAATCTGAGATTCCACTATAGGCCTTCTGAAGAGGAATCTGCATTTTGCAAAGATCTCCAGGCAGTTAGGATGCATATTAAATTTTGAAAAGCACTGCCTTATAGAAAGCTAGATCCAGTGGGAAATAGCCGTATCAGGTAGCCAGCGACATAACATCAGTTGTGAAAATTCAGACAAACAAGTTGAAAAATTTTCAAAACAGCAAATTAAGCACTTTCACAAAATAGTTATTGGAGTATACAGAAATAGTCCAAATCTGCAAATTTTGGATTAAAATTGTAATCTTATTCAAAAAAAAAAAGAAAGAAAACTAGTAGATACAGCTACAGTCTAAAAAGAACAAGAGAGATGAATGTCTACTGCCAGAGAGAGCCATTAGTCAATTTATATGTCCACATCTTGTTTAAACTTCTGTTGTGAATAATAAATAATTACCTGTTAAAATTTGTTACTCCTAGTAAATAATGAACTCTGAGAGACCAGGGACTATGATATGTGAGATATTTACATAAAATCTTTCAACACGTCTACATAGGTGGGGTTCAGTAAATGTTTTTATGTGAGTGTCATTTCTTGGTAAAACTGTAAAAGCAGTGAAAATGAGTATTTCAAAAATTAAACAATATGTACTTAAGCAATGACACTAACAGTTCATTTCTTCCACCTAACACTTGTAAGATATCTACCATGTTGCAAGCATGTGTCAGGTGCTATGCCTTCAAAGACAAAAAAGATGCCAGCTGGCCTGAGGGGGGAAGGGACAAGAGTTTAGTAAGGAGATAGATAGGTCTGCAGGGAGTCTCAGTATAATCTGGTAAGATCCGTGATGTGTGAATGGAGTTTGAAAGCAAATTTAAGGGACTTCAAATTCAAACTGTGGCAGGAGGGCAGAAATCAGAGAAGTAACTCTAACCTCAGACACGCAAAATTAAAGTACAAGTAGGAACACAAAAAGCAATTGGAAGAAGGTGTCTGAGAAAGATGGAACAGAATGAGCAAAGAAAATCTACAGCTCATATACCAGACTAGGAGTACTTCGGAATAGTTGGACTGTGTATGTGTGAGAGGGTCTGGCATGAGACAAGCTGATGAGAGAGGTAGCAGGTAGACATACAGTGCATTGTATGTTGGGATGGAAGCCAGTGATCGTCATATTCCCCATGTGGTACCAACATGCTGGGAGTGTTGGCTCCTGTTGGATACAGCTGAGTCCCTCTGTGAGCATTAATTACTTCATCCAAAAGGAGCCAAACCCAAGATTAAGACCCCTTCTCAGGGGCAGTCCCACAACCAGTGACTGCCGGGTGGCTACAAAAGTTCTTACCCCATACGTTAACACTAGATAACTCTGAAGGATTAACTCAGTCCACCAGCTCCCTATGGGATCAGCTGAGGCCTCTATTGCAACTTCATTGCAATTCATTTCCTCCCACTGCCCAATTCTGCTTCCTCCCTTATTGATTTTATGCTCAAGAACACTCTCCATCTCAGAGTATGCTTCCTGGGGAACTTAACCTGAGACTATTGTTACTAGAAATGGTCCTAGGAAGCAAACTTTAAAATGAGATTTTGGAGCTGGATCACCCACCAGCTGGCTGACAATGAGAACCCCATCCGTGTTTATAGGCTGAGTACTGATGGCCTCTGCCATGGTGTAGTGGTGCAATCGTTAAAACTCTGACTGTTGGCAACCCGGGATACAGTGCCAGTAGAAAAAAATACATGAAAAGCGTGCTGAGAGAAATATCTCAGGTTCAGCTCAATCTATAGGCTTGGATTTTATCCCATAGACAGTGAGAAACCACTGAAGAATTGTTTTAAATCATTTTCTTAGTGGTTGAATGAAGAATGGATTCAAAGGGAAAGCTTGAGGTTAAAAAATAAATTATGATATTGTTGTAGTACTAGAAGCTAGAAATGAACCACAGGGGATAGTGGCCTCTCCTGAAGATAATTACACTAAGTCTTCATTGCCACTGCTAGGCCAGAAAGGATGAGGGAGGGAAGAAAAGTTACTAGAAACCAGAGACAGACAGGGTTGTGTGAAAAGGACTCCCTGGCAGACACTTTTGATTAAAGGGCACAACTGGCATGTAGTAAGCCCACAGAAAGGGAGCTGGGGCCATAAATATCCCAACATCATTCTCTTTACTCCCTCTAAGCTCCTGGTGCTTGCCATGGGCCAAGCCCACATGAAACCCAGAGGGCACAGAAACCCATTGATATTGTCCATAGAGGCTAGCCACCCAAGGCTCAGAGTAGAGAGAAAAGTGAGAGTGGGTTTGGGAAAGCAAATGAAGGATACTTGAGACTCCTATGTGGAAAATAGAGGCCGAAACACAAAAGAAAGGAACCCAGAGGAAACAGAGGCAATATACAAGGAGAAAGAAACCATCATTATTATCTTTCCAGAGGTAAGTGAAGACATTGGATGCATGAAACAAGAAAATAGTACAATTTTTAAAAACTCAGAAAACAAAAAGCTCTTAAAACTCAAATTCTGTAGTTAGCAGAGGCCAGAAAGGGTAGCAGGGAGGGAAAAAAAAGAATATTAATGTATTTATTATCACTGAATTGTATACTTAAAATGTCAAATATAGTAAATTATGTATGTATAATTTAACCTCAATTTAAAAAGTTTTTAAATGAAGTTAAATTTTGATGGCAAAAATAGAAATTAAGTAGAAATGCTAAAGGATAAAGTTAGCACAATTATCTGGAAATTAGAGTGAAAAAACAAAATGATAGAAAACAGAAGAGAAAAGATAAAATTAAGGACACATCCAGAAGTCCCAAACTTTGAATAATAGAGGTTGTATAAAGATAGAACAGAGAAAACAGAAAGGAGAAAATCATCAAGAAAATAATTTGAGAAAACTTCCAGAACTGAAAGGCATGGGTTACCTCATCAAAAAGGCCCACTGAATTTCCAACACAGTAGATGAAACTAAACTGACAGCAAATCACCAATAATTAAGAAAAGATTCTACACATTTTCGGGAGAGAAAAAGTAAGTTACATGCAAAGAAAAGAGACGAACTTGGCTCTAGTCTTTTCAACAGCAACATCAAGGGCAATGCCTTCAAAATTATGAAGAAAAATCATTTTCAATTTAGAATTCTCTACCCAGCTAAATAGTCAATCAAATACAAAGGAAAAATAAAAATATTTAAATACATGAAATGTCTTAGAAATTTAATCTCTCATGTGCCCTTTCTCAAGATATGCTTAGATAGTGGCAATAGAGAACCACAGGGTAAATCAAAAGAATAGCAAATGCAACAAAGAAAAAAAGTGAAGAGAATTCCAACGAAGACAGGGAAGAAACATCCCAGAATGACTGCTGTGAATCAGACAGAGAGAGCAACAAGAACAGATTAGAGCAGAGTAATTCAAGAGATTGACAACACTAGCATTCCCCACGTCATTATACCATTGTACTGACCTCAGAACAGAATGCCTGAGTGACTTGGGTCCAGATTCTAATCTGTACCTGCTTTTATTTTGATCATCAAGTGCTGATGAAGCCCTCACTCTCCCCACCATACCTACTACACCAGACCAGCTTAGGACACTCATTTTATTCTACAGAAAAGTTCAGCTTCGACATACCTCTGAGAGCTTAAAATAGGCCATGGTGATCTTTGAAGAAGAAAATACACAGCAGCCTACTTCCCACGTCTGTAATCCTGCTGGACATATAGTACCTAGCCCACACTGGAGCCCTGCCAAATACTTCAACCAGGTGAGCCTGTGTTTCCAAGAATATCTTATGACTTTGCTTATTGATTCGCCTAGAAAAAGCACCTGTCAACTCTTAGTCTCAGGGAATCTAAGAGTCTTCAGTCTATCTCCCACTGAGAGCACTCCTCTACTGCATTTTGTTTGCACAATTGTATTTGTTCTTGCTACCAAGTGTTTCAAAACTGAATAATGTATCTTTTAATAATACCTAACCAAGTATTAAAATTATAAATAAAAGCAAGAGAAGGATTAAAACAGGAATCAAGACAGTGGTTACCTCTGGTTGGGGGAAAGAGAAGATACACTAGTAGAGGGGAATTTCTAATTAGTGTAATAATTAAAAGAGTGTAATTGGATTGTTTGTAACACAAAGGATCAACGCTTGAGGGAATGGATACCTCATTCTCCATGATGTGATTATTCCACAGTGCATGCCTGTATCAAAACATCTCATGTACCCCATAAATATATACATCTACTATGTACCCACAAAAATTAAAAATAAAAATTTAAATAAATTAGTGTAATATATTTCTTAACATGAGTGTTAGATTATTTTTTAAATTGTACATATACATTGTACATTTTATACTATATTCTGTAATTCTGGAACATTGAACAATAAAGGAAAATTTAAAAAGAATGGAAATGGAATCAAGAACTTTTAAATAGATAAAAACAGTAAGTGGGATCAGGGAGCAGATGAAGTCAGGGAGAATTCAAAAATGAAATTTGGGCAATGGGACAAATAGTGGTTTTATTCATTGAAATGGGATACAACCATAACAGTAAGTCTGTTATATACATTGAGATGGGAGTCCTGTAGAAATTCAGGAAGAAGATATACAGTAGGCAATAGAAATACATGGATGTGGAACTCAGCAGAGGAACCTGGGCTGAAAAAGTAGCTCTGGCAGAGTTAGGATATAGTTGGCAGTTGAAGCTATGATACTAGATGAGATTGCTTAAGAGCCATCTCAAATGAGAAGAGAAGGAACCTAGAGAACTAAAAATTTAAGAGCTAATTGGTGAAAGACTTCGATTTCAAGTTCTCAGAGTGAAAGTAGAGGTTAACAATTTGCTAATGGATGTGTCCTGCTAAGGACATTAGTTTGCATCTGATTTCTTTTTCTAAGAATATCTGCCAGTACATTTGTCCTCTGGGCTTTGGAAGGCTATGGCCAATTTTTATGTAGGATGGAAAGAAACATGATAAACCAGGTCCTGGGCCCTATTCATAAAGGTATGATGGTTCCAAATGTCTTGAGAAGTTCAACCAGAAGTCCACTAGTAGCAAATAAGTACCAGGTGCAGGACCAAATGGGAAGAGAAAATTTAGAGGTAAAATGAGCAAAGGTCAAGAAGAGAAAGCATAGAGCAGGTGTCCAAGCAGACAGATTGTGTTGAGGATATCAACAAAAACAAGCAGTAAGCTAGGACTGACTTCATACTAAAACCAAAGAAAGACATCATAAGGAATATAAAATTATAGACCAATATGACTCATAAACATAGAAACAAAAATCTTTAACAAAATACAGCAAATTAAACATATATATAAAGTATAACACACCATGACTGTGCTAGGGTTCTCCAGAGAAATCAGCCAATAGGATATATAGAGATATATAAGAGGAGCTTTATTATGGGAACTGGCTCATGTGATTAGGGTAGCCAAAAAGTCCCATGACACACCATCTGCAAGCTGGAGAACCATGAAAGCCAATAGTATAACTGAGTCTGCGTCTGAAAGCCTGAGAACCAGGGGAATCAATAGTGTAATTTCCAGTCCAAGGCCAAAGGCCTGAGAACCAAGGGTCAGAGGGGTTGCAGGGTTGGCAGGGGGTCGGGGGACGGGTAGTGGCCATTGGTGTAAATCCTGTAATCTAAAGACCCAAGAAATAAAAACAAAAAAAAAAGAGAGAGAGAGAGACAATTTATGCTTCCTCTGTCTTTTTGTTCTACTTGGGCCCTCAATGGATTAGATTATGCCAGCCCTTCTTTGCTCAGTCCACTGATTCAAACGCATTATAATCTCTTCTGAAATACCCTCACAGACACATCCAGAAATAATGTTTTACCAGAGCTATCTGGATATCCCTTGGGCCTATCAAGTTGACACTAAAATTAACTATTACAATGGCCAAATAGAGTTTATGAAAGGAAACCATAGTGATCTGAATTCAAAAATCAGTCAATGAAATTCACCATATCAAAAGACTGAAAGGAAAAAGTAACATGTCTTCTCAATAGATGCAGAAAAAATTTGGTGAAATTCAATACCCATTTACAATAAAACACACATACACACATATACACCCCCCACAGCAAATTAAGCAACTTGACAAATGGCATCTACAAAAACAGTATACGGCTAATATTATATTTTGTGATAAAAAGCTTAACATTTTTTGTTTGTTAAGAGAGCAAACAAGGCAAGGATGTCCACTCTCACCACTTCTATCCCACATTATACTGGAGAACTTAGGCAGTACAACAGGGAAAGAAAAGAAAAAGACATATACAGATTAGAAAAAAGGAACTAAAAATATTTGCAAGCATAATGATCATATACATAGAAATTCCTAGAAAGTCTACAAAAAGATCTACAAAAAGAGCTAAAAAGCGGATTTAGTAAAGTCTCAGGATACAAGGCCAATATACAAAAGTTAATGTATTCAATATACAGCAATTAAAAATTGAAATTTTAAAACATATCATATACAGTTATCATGTAAAAACGTTAAAAAATTATTATTTTGTTAAATTAAGAATAAATTTAACAAAATATATATAAGACCTATAACTGAAACCAATAAAACATTGCTGGAAGAAACTAAAAAGACTTAAATAAATGGAGATTCATGCCATACGTAGGGATTAGAAGATTCCATACGTTAAGACATCAGTTCTCCTCAAATTAATCTACAGATTTAATCATAACTCAATCAAAATTCTAACAGACATTTTATAGAAATTAACAAATATTCTAAAAAGAAAATGAAAAGAACTATGAATATCAAAATAATTTTTAAGGAAAAAAATGGTTAGGAGACCAGGTACATTATCTGATATGACAACCTACTATAGACCTATAGTATTCAAGATAGTGTGGTATTGGCATTAGGTCAGATTTACAAATCGATAGAGCAGAATAGCATTCATAAATAGAACAACAAATACGTAGTTACTTGATTTTCAACCAAGGTGCCAGGAAAATTCAATGAAGGGAAGGGATAGTGTTTTCAATAACTGGAGCTGAAGCAATTAGATATCCATATGAATAAAAATAAACCTTGCCCCTTACCTCATATTATAGGCAAAAGTTAATTAAAAATATACCATAGGCCTAAACATAGGAGAAATCTTTGTGATTTCTTCCCTCCTAATTTTTTTAAAATTAGGAGAATCTTCATGATGACCTTGAGGGAAGCCAAGATTTTTAATATAGAACACAAAAAGCATAAATCTTGAAAAGAAAAAAAGACAAATTGGACTTTAAACACTCTTGTTTGCTGAAAAATACTACTGAAAAAAATAAAAAGGTAAGGTACAGGCTGGAGAAAATATTCACAATTTACATACATGACAAAGGACTTGTAACCAGAATATATAAAGAACACTACAACTCAGTAAGTCAAACAATACAATTTCAAAATGAGCAAAAGACACTTTACAAAATAAGGTATTTGAATGATCAATGAGCACATGAGAAGATACTCATTATCAATAGTCACCTAGAAATGCAAATTAAAACCACAATAAAATGTCTCTGCACAGCCACCACAATGACTAAAAGTGAAAGGACTAATAATACTAAGTGTTTGTGTCAACATGAAGCAACTAGAATTCTCATGCATTACAGTCAGGAGTGTAAAACAGGACAACCATTTTGGAAAATTTGGCGGTTTTTCATAAATTTAAATATATATATATCACATGATCTAACAATTCCCATTCCAAGCTTTTTACCAAAGAGAAATGAAAATATATGTCCATACAAAGACACATATGTTTATAACAGCTTTATTCATAACAGTCAAAATTCATGGTGAATAATTGATCATTTCAAATCTGAATGTATTATTTTCACTAAAAAAGGAATGAAATCAATATATTTTCCTTATAATTCTGAATCCTTGGAAAAGTCTGGTCATCTTGTGCAGGACTTGGATTTTACGAATTAAAAAAAATTTTAATACATTAATAAATTATTTTTAAAATCCAGCCTCTCTAATCCTTTGCAGGATAAAGAAAAGCTTTGAAGACAAACATTACACCTTACCTAGTTTTGTATCCTTGCTACCTAGTCTAGTGCCTGACACAGAGTAAATGCTAAACAAATATTTCTTGGTCATGATATAATTTAGCACTATTTTAGGTCCTTCAAAGGACATAATATGACTTTGTCACAATGTTAGTATGATTTAAAACTGACATATTTTCCCTTTATCCTATGTCAGAGGCTCTGCAGGAAGCTCTCAGCAGCCACATCATGCATAGGGTTGAAGTTGGCCACGCTATAGTAGCTCTGGCTCCAGGGGTCAAGATGAAGTCAGTCTTTCCTCTTATAATTGCCCTTGGCTAAATCTGGGCAGTCATAATTGAGAAAAATGTTAAGCACTAGAATTCCAAAATCAGGAGTGTTCTAGATCAAGTTTTAAAAGGAACTGGCTGGGCGTGGTGGCTCACTCCTGTAATCCCAGCATTCTAGGAGACCAAGGCTGGGGGGATCACCTGAGGTCAGGAGTTTGGGACTAGTGTGGCCAATATGGCGAAACTCTGCCTCTACTAAAAATACAAAAATTTTCTGGGCGTGGTGGTGTATGCCTGTAATACCAGCTTCTTGGGGGACCGAGGTAGGAGAATCACTTGAACCTGGGAGGCGGAGATTCCAGTGAGCCGAAATTTCGCCACTGCACTCCAGCCTGGGAGACAGAGCAAGACTCCATCTCAGAAAAAAAAAAGGAACTGTAAAGTCAATTATTTCCTCTGATTTAAGGAAAATTTTACTTCCAGTATAGGATGCCTCATGAAAGGAGGAAAAAGACAAAGAATTTGTTTCCTAGGTCCTCTTAGTTGTATCATCAATGTCAAATTCAGCCTGACTAAATAAGTAGTTTAACTTGGATCGAAATCCAGACTTCATTTCCAACCATTATTAGGAGGTAAACATTACACACTTAAATGGCAACAGGAATTCTATTTCACTTTGGATGTATATCATTATCGTCAACCTCATCTAAACTCAAGAAAATCAAAAGTACATTCCAAGCAGTGTGCAAAACAAAACATAAAATATTTAGAAAAAAATTATTTTCACATAAACACCAGAACTGTTTCACACCTTTGCTTCCTATCAAGAAGTGGTTTGGAATGTCAGCAGGTAAACACATTTGTTTCATTCATTGCAACTAAGAGAGTCATTCCTTAATGACAGCTGTTCTTGTAAAGGCAATAAAAGTGCCAAAGTTCAAAAAAATGTTTTCAGATAAGATATATGCTCAAAATTCCCCCAGAAAGATTAGAGGTCATTATCAAAATAAAAATGAGCTATAGTTTTTCCAGAGCAATTGCCACATTGTTTATTTCTTTTACTTTCTGGTCTGTTTTATCATAATTGTTCTTCCTTGCCATTGAGAGGATGTTGGTGCAGGGCAAAAAAAAATTCCAAAGAGCCTAGAAATACATTCCTGCAGATTTTGCAAGTTTTAGCCACTTGTTCCTCAGATAATTATATCTTATAAAAGACATAGCCATCTTAACTTTCTGGAGGTTAGCTGAAGAGTTACAGGCACACGTAATTGCTACAAGAAAACTGCCTTGGAAGAAAGATGTATAGACTGGATTTTGATATATCACACTGGGTTTTACTCTGAGCTCTGCCTCTTATTGTGTGACCTCTGGTCAAGGTCACACAATAAGAGGCAGAACTCAGAGTAAAACCCACACTGAGCCTCCGTTTCCTTCTCCATAAAAATATTGTTGTTTAATCTTAGGATTAAAGATCTAGGTAATGATCTGTGCCTGGTACACAGTTAACTCTTAATGAAAGTACCTATAAAACGATGACAATGACTGATATGATCTCCCCTGACCTTCCATGAACTTATAATCCTTCAAAGATCTTGGAGAACTACTATTTAATGGGATCGTAGGGAAAAATCAATAAATATTTAGGTCTCTGGGTTTGAAAAAAAATATTAAATGTCCATTTAATCAATTAACAAATATCCAGGCATTTATACATTTGCATGTATGTCCTTCCAATTGGACAGTAACCCTTAAGGGAAATTTTTGTCTTTATGACTCCAATACCTGGCACACAGGAGTTCTCAATAAAGCTTTCTTAAAACAAGAAAGTCTGACACTGCCTGAGACTCAGAGCAGAAAAAGGTTAAAAATAGGTCTTCTTCCTCCAGGAATCAATACTCTAGAGTTGGGAAGGGCAAAACAAGTGTGGAGTGGACCAACTCAGAAAGACTTTGCAGATTTTCTCAGCGTGGTTTACCTGAAGAAGAATCCTTGGGGGCTTAGTGGGGAACATGAGAGTCTTCCTGAAAAGTGCAGTTACCTTCCAATACTGACTCTTTGGGACTAAGGATCCTGAATGCAGCAAATGTGTGAGGAAACTTGAAAAACACTGACCTACAGAACCACAGGATGAGTCAAATAAAACCTCAAGCCTTTCTTAGCCAAGCACTTTATTTTTAAGGTGAGGATGTTAAGACCTAGAAAGATGAAACGATTTCCCTAGGGTCACACAGCAAATTTAGACCTCAAGACCCTTGACTTTGAGTTTTTGTTATTTTTGCTATTCTATGGAGACATTTTTCTATTCAGGAAGACTCCTGAGATGAACTGCATTTCTGCAGCCTGGCTCCTCCACGCAATCGAGGAGCCACTCGAATGCTTTGGTAACTCCACGTCCACTGCTACCTTTTCAAGACACTTTTTTTCTTGGCATTGGCGTCAGCATTTTCGATCCATCTATGGGAATAATGCTAGTTATATTGCCACATTAATAATTTCAGCTACAAGAAATAAAACGAGAATAAATATTGCTTCTTTACTTTAGAAAAAAAAAGTGTCTTCGTGTTTTGATTTTGATTTATTCTGTTTCGTTTTGCTATCCCTCACACACACACACAACATCCTGCCAGCCCGCCTCTGCCTAAACCACGCATGCACTTTTACCCATCGGTCTTTGTTCCTACTCTCTCCTTGGCCTCTAATAGTCTTCCCTCACCCCCACTCCACCTGTTTCTTCCTCTACTCAATCATCAAGGTTTCACTGAAAAGCTTCTTTCAGATTACTCCAATCATAACAAACAGTTCTTTTCTCCAGGACCACAGACTCCATCCAGATGTGTAGCCCTGCCTCTGTGCCATTTCTCAGACCCTTTACTCCAATGCTGTTCCAGTCACCTTCTAGATGGCCAACCTCCCCAAAGCAGGGACAAGATAAATCCTTTTTTGTTTGTTTCCTTTTTAGTTTTCCACTAAAAATCACAGAATATTATTGACAAAAAAAAAAGAAAGTCACAGCCTTGGGGAAATTATTTACAATTTACATAAATGGCAAATGACTTGTAGCTACAATATATAAAGAATGCTACAATTCAATAATAATAAGTCAAATGATACAATTTTGAAATGGAAAGGGTACATAGCTGCTTAGCATTAGAGCTGAAGTTCGACGCAAATACATTGGGTTCCCAAGCTCCTGCTGCCCCTCTACTCTGCTGCATGGGCCTCCCTGTTCTTGAAGACCTCTCCTGCCTCAACCTACTCTGCCCTGCCTGAAAAGTACAATACTGACTCTTTGGGACTAAGGCTCCTGAATGCCGCAGATGTGTGAGGAAGCTTAAAAAACACTGACCTGCAGAACCACAGGATGAGCCAAATAAAACCTCAAGCCTGAAAAATAAGTTTATTATTATTTTAGGAAATAATACTTGTGAGCTTTTTTAAAGTAAGATAATAAGTTTTTAAGAAAGGTTAATCAGGCCAACAGAGCAGCCAGGATTTCAGGCCCTTAGGCAGTGTCTTCGTGATGTCTCCACCTGAAAACACTAGGCAGCTGGACGGCTGTGCCTCTGCAGCATTAGGGAAGAAGAGGGGGAGGCAAGGAGATGGCTATGGTCATTTTAATTTCAGATTACATAGGTCAGTGCTGTAAGAACACTTTCACCAACATTTTTATCCCTACTGATTTTCAAAGTTGAAGGGCTCTGGAAGTCATATCACAAGGAAGTAGCAAGCAGAACCCAACAAGAATACTACAGTTTTCATTCATGTCCATGTATATAGGAAAGATGAAGAAAAAAGTACACAAATGGGCACTTGGCATAGAAATAATTTTTACAAAGACATGGGCATTAGAGGAAAGGCAACAGCATCCACAAATAACCCCCTATACCTACAATCACTACAATAGTTAGGGTAGCTGTGAAAATGTTCCATCAGAAGTAGAGTCGTCAATGTCTGTGAAAGATATGAGAAGCATCTGGAGATTTGGGTACAAGCTAAAGACAAATAGCCTCCCTGAAAAGCTCAGGTGATCCCAAATAATTCATTTAACAAATATTTATTAAGCATCAAATGAGTGTAAGCACCAAAGATGAAATACTAAAGGAGCTTGTAGAGCTTATAAGAGAAATAAGACATTTTCATACACACTATATTACAACTCAAAACTGTTGAGTAAGCAAAACACTATATCCTAGATTTCTTCTAGATACTAAAATCAGATTCTTTAAAGAAGACAGACTCTGTCCCCAAAGCACTGACACTCTAGATAGGGAGACAAGCCATGCATATAAAATAATTTGCAAACCATGTAAAACATTTTAAGCAAATATCTTAATCCAATAGTACAGCAAGTAAGTTCTCTCTGAATTTTGAAAATGAAGACTTACTTCTAGTCTAAGATGATGGGTTTTAGGGAGGTTGGGAGTAGAGGAAGCTAAGAAACTGAAGGAATCCTTGAAAGGTGACTAGAATTAGGACACAAGGAATTATGGGGTGAGGAAACACAACGCACAGAGAAGACAATCGAGAGAGTGACTTGACAATGAAAAGTCTGCTCATAATTGAATAATAAAAGTTGCTTTTCAAGATAGGATGAGGAAAGACTTTTTTTAATGTCTTGATTCTGTTCTGGAACTATGTGTTCTCAAAATGTGATTGTCAGGCACATTGGCATGTGGCATTATATCGACAATGTACAAAACCAATCTGATCCACTTAACCCTAGGGCTAGGTCCTACCACCCCAGAAATGATCACAACTAGGATGCCTGCCAAGCCTCTCTTCCCCAAGCTAGGATTTCACCTCCTTTATCTAATTCTGGGAGCTCAAGATTCCAAGGACACAATAATTAAGAGAACAGAGGAAAATACAAAACTTAAACATTAGCAGGGTAGATGCTGAAATCCTAAACAGCTGCATCACGGCATGCTTAGAAGTAACTCGGTAAAGCATCTTTTTTCTCAGCTATTCTTAGTGGTTCTATACAACTTTGAAAATGAGGCCTTTATGCCTCCTTTTTCACAATTTTACAATACAGAAAAGAGAAACATTCGACTCTTTTGTAAACTGGAAAAGGAATATGCTTACATTTCTTCCCATTCAACACTAACTCAGAGGTAGCTAATGAGATTTTCTTTCCTTCCCTGTGCTCCCAGAAGCCATCCATTCTCTACCAGACAGGGTCTAGCCACAGAAATTTCCACCCAATTTACAGTTTTTCAGACAGCTAGGAGAGGGATGAAAATGGTTTAGTAATGGGAGTTGCCATAAAACTTATAATTACAGAATTTGCTACAGCAAACACCATAATGGAGTGTTTGCTTAAATCAAATAGCCATTGACTCTCTGAAGATAAATGATTATTCTATATCCCATTTTCCCTGAATGTACTAAGAGAGCATTTTTGCACAGTAATGGTTCTTCTATCTTTCTTTGTCACACCAGCAGGAATGGCTACAGCAAGTCACTTCCCCTTCACTCAGGAACCCCATGCAGACAGCTAAGCCTAGCACTGGCCAGCAATATAACTAATCCATTCTCATAAGACCTTCAAGATAAGCAGACATCTCATCTGACAGACACAGCAAAGGCAGGTCAAGGAACAAACCACTCTAGCGCTGTGTGACCTTGAGATTATCTACCTTTGTCAGCCTTAGCTTTCACATCTGTAAAGTCAAGGGGTTGATCTACTGCATCTCTAAGATCCGAATCCTCCGACATTCCATGATTTTAAATGAGAAGGAAAACTAGGCTTAGAATAACTAATGGGTGCCAGGCTCAATACCTGGGGTGATGAAATAATCTGTATAACGAACCCCCATGACACAAGTTTACCTGCATAACAAACCTGTACCTGGACCCCTGACCTTAAAATAAAGGTTAAAAAAAGAAGAAAACTAGTCTCGGGATTAAGCTCATACTCATGTCCTTTCACAAAGCTGGTTCCACATAATTTATCCCCTGAAGAACCTGCACCAAATTCCTTGATGAAGAAGTTCATGAAGGAGGCAGAAGGATTTCCTCTCAAAATCTCTCCTTTCCCCTCTCTTTTTGTATTCTAGCTGATGATGGGAATGCACTTTGAAGCCTGAAGCCATTTATGAAAAGAGTAGGAATTATTTTCATTCTCCTTCCTATTGTTGGCCAAGTATGAATTGTCCCCACAGGACAAGGGGAATTGAGAGAATTAATTAGTTAATCTTTATGAAGTGCTTTGAAGAGGAGGAATGCCATGCATAGCACTAAGGAAAATTACTACAAGGCCCATTTTCACACCAAAGAATAAAAGCCCCAGAATAAGAACACATTTCAAGTTTTAAAATAATGGGCCAGGCGCAGTGGCCCATGCCTATAATCTCAGCACTTTGGGAGGTGGAGGAGGGCTGGACCACCTGAGGTCAGGAGTTCCAGACTAGGCTGGTCAACATGATGAAACCCCATCTCTACTAAAAAAAATACAAAAATTATTCGGGAGGCTGAGGCATGAGAATTGCTTGAACCCAGGAGGCAGAGGTTGCAGTGAGCCGAGATTGCACCACTGCACTCCAGCCTGGATGACAGAGTAAGACTCTGTCTCAGAAAAAAAAAAAAAAAGATTTAAAGTAACAGAGCAGTAAACAAAAGCAGGGAGGGGGGAAGGCAGAGTGGGGTGATTCTATTTTGCTTAGTTTGGAAAGAAGGAAAATCCAACAAAGAAAAAGAGGACATTAATCAAAAAGATCCACAAGGAAGGACTGAAAGTGCACATGCTTGAAAGAGGAAACAAGAAAGGTAAGGATCGAGGGACCTGAGCCTGCGGATTAAAACCCCATCCTGTGAAGGAGAAGTATTTGGGAGCCAGGTCTTTCACAGGTGCACGTGAGAGACAACTTTGTGTCCCATTCTGCAAGACCTTCTTTAAATCTCTCCTTCAAAGAGAAATCTATTCCTACAGATGAGCTATGCTGTAACCTGAAGCAAAGAAGGAGAATTCTCTAGTGGGTTCATTACTCAGGTCTTGGGAAGAATTTTACACCAATGGAAAAACCCCAGTCCCAGTATAACCAGGACACTCACACTGCTTCTTTCTGCAGGGAGAGGACAACTTTTCTTCATAGCAAAAAGACTTAAATCTTGGCAAACTGACATAGAGAACTGAGGAATTTATTCTACCAGTTCAGACCAAGAGCTATAAAACATTGGCTTTCTTCCTGGAGATTTCAGAAAAGGCCTGGGACTAGCACTGTTCCTTGCAATATGAGGTACAGTTTCACCTTCTGCAACTCATAGATTGTCAAATGCCCCTACCAAGTAAGCTAAAATTCTGGTCAATGCTGCTGATAAACATGCAGAGGACCAGGTCTTAGCAACACACTCAGAATCGTCCCTCAGAGCAGCCTCTGCTATTCCAGGTCTTTGTTTTGCAAAAAAGATTGCAAATTCCTACTTCTTCAATGCATTTCATCAAGTATTGGTGGATGGTCTACAAAGTATTTTACGAAATCACATACTCTGTGAATATTAATGTCTGTCAATCAACTAAAGTTCTTCCATGATCAAAAAGTGGGGCGGGGGCAGGGGGAATCCATGTAAACACAACATGAAAGATGGGTTGGACAATTTAATGACCTATGGTCCCCCTTTGCAGGACACACATTGAAGGATTGTTGGTATCTAGGATAGAAAGAAGCAGAGAAAAAAACCTAGGTGCTCCCTTTCTTGACTCGCAGCCTTATAATCTTGGAGAAGTGATTTAACCATCCTAAGACATGGGGATGTGGAAATCTGCAAAGTGAAAATTATAGTAATATCTACCTCATGAAGTTGTGATTAAATAGAATTAGGCATGAACTTAGCCCAGCACTTGCACTCAGGTATTTGTTTTTATTACTATTTGAATTTTAATTTATTGTTAATTCTATGTATGTAAGGGAAAAAATATTAAAATGTAGTTCCAGTCCCTTTAATACAACTGTTTTTATTTTTCCATGTTGTCTTCTAATAATTTTTATCTTTAAACATACATACATTACACATTTATGTATAGATGCAAACTTTTTATCTTATAACTTATACTATAGATACTTTTCCATTCTGTTTCATAGTCTCTATAATTTTAGTGTGTAGAGACTCTATGATGCTTGTCAGGTTGGCACAACACAGATTAATAACAAGTTTCTTCACCGGGGAATGGTGAGTGTGTAGCAGACAGACACTGAATTTGGAGCCTGAAGACCTGGATTTCTTATTTTCTCTTTCAAAGCACATGTACTTTGCTGTGGATCTTTCTGATCCACAACCCTATCTCCTGGCTGGGTTTCTCTGCTTCCAAACTAAGCAAAACTTTCCAAAATCTATCACTCTCTTAACTCTGAAACCTTAAATAAATCACACCATCTTTCTAAGCCAATTTCCCTATTTATAAACTATGAAAGAAAAATAACAAAACTGGCTACCTTGGAGGATTGTTTTCAAGATAAAATGAGATAATATGTGTGAAAAGTCTTGTAAACTATAAATTACTACACCCCATATGTTAAAAAAAATACATCAATATATTTTATAATTTTATCTTTAAGTGATTTCTTTGGTATAATTTCTCAAGAAGAAATGACTGTGTCCCAGAGTATGTCTTTTTCTTCAGATGGAGTCTAGCTCTGTCGCCCAGGCTGGAGTGCAGTGGGACAGGAACAATCTTGGCTCACTGCAACCTCCGCCATCTGGGTGGAAGCTATTCTCCTGCCTCAGTCTCCTGAGTAGCTGGGATTACAGGTGTGTGCCACCATGCCCAACTAATTTTTGTGTTTTTATTAGAGATGGGGTTTTACCACATTGGCCAAGCTGGCCTTGAACTCCTGATTTCAAGTGATCCGCCTGCCTCAGCCTCCCAAAGTGCTGGGAATTACAGACATGAGCCACCAAGCCCGGCCCAAGGCTACGTCCATTTTAATGGCTCGTGATAGTTACAGCTAAATTGCTTAATGCAGAAAGGGGAGCTTGAACACAAGTGGATGAAGATAAGTTCAATCTATTACTCCAGCACTCCCAACAACCATAGCCCAAACACAGAGCTGTGTGTGTGTATATGTATCAGATGCATACACACATGGATATGGAATGATATGCATGTGTATGTGTATATAGAATATATAATCGTTTGTCTTGAAGAGTATCAAACCTGACACTAGAGAGTTGGACATGAAAACAGGAATGTAAGTAAAACCTGTTTATTTTTATTTTTATTTTTCTAGTACTATTAATACCTATCCACAAGTCATAGTTTAAAAAAAAAATCTGGGTAAACCAGCCTTTGCCATTCAAAAAGAAAAGCCTTTGAATGCAAAGTGAATGCTTACACCTTGCCCTGGCACACGTTTATCCACCACATCTGCAGCTCCTCTGTGCTGGAGGGAATGGGCACCACAAGGGAGAAGAAAAGGAGAAACTTGCAAGGACAGGCTTCAGAACAGGGTCCCTAAGACAGAATGAAAGTGAAGAAAAATGAGATATACTGGCTCAGTCCAACTGTGGCCAGAAATACTTCATTCAGCTCAATACACCTCACTTTTTATACCTTTTCACCCTTTTTAATCACCCCTTAATAAAAGCTTCTTTAAAAATGTCCAGTCTCCTCTTCCAGCGTAGGTGGGGAGAGCTGAGGGGTAATGAGACTGTATCCTCCCTGGATGATACTGGGCTGACAGGCTGGTGCATGCCAAGTGGCTGGGTATGCAGTGGCAGCTGCTATATAAGGGCTTGCCAAGAGTCTATGGGGGTACTGGCCCATCTATGAGGACAAATATCTGAGGCTAGTGTTCCCTTTGTGTTAGGAAGCAGTAACAGGCAGACCACCCACACCCACCGCAAAAGATCATTGGTTGCTGTCAAAACCGATCTCATGAACTCTCATCTAAATCACTGTATCATGCACATATACTAAATCAGAGGGACAGAGAATCAACACCAAACCACTGTGACTTCTGGCCTACAGAACAGACTTTTCGATCTGTGCCTCATTCATGTACTTAGCTACACCTAATTCTCCTTACTTTGTGGAGCTCAGCAGTAGTTCAGGGCATCTTCCTAATGAAGAGTAATCCCATGGATACCAGAGCAGACAAGATGCACTTTGAATCTCAGCTTCCCTTGGAAAACTTGGGACAAGTTCCTTAAGTCTCCTATCCCTTAGCTTCCCTTTATTTTAAAATGAGCTAATTCAAACCTCCCTCACCAGATACTCAAAGTCCCCTTAAACAATCATTTATGTTACTAAACACATTTTCTAAGACCAGCATTTGAAGCCTACAAATGCAATGTCTGTTTTTACATTAACGCTTAAAAGATCTGCAGGCTCATACATATTAAGCAAATAGCATAATAACAGAATTTGGGCTTTTATTGTTCTTTCCACAAAATACTTAATTTAATTTAGTGCCATCATGGACACAAGGAGTCAAGCTCTGGTCTCAATTACTAAAATACAACTCTCAAATGTAGAGAGAGGATCTTCTGAAAGTCACGTTGATTCCAGAATGCAACAGCCCAGAAAATCATCTCACCATGTTTACAATAAAAAACAGAGAGACTACGAAGAAATTGCTCGTATAAATTGATTTTTTTCCAGAGAATGGCTGCAGCAATACCAGAAGCTCTTATGACCTAGTTCATATCCTGTACAGCAAATAATTTCAGTTCAGTGGAGTTATCAAAATCCTTATCACCCTACCTTTCTTCTTTACCCCAGACATGTGCATATACAAGGCAGATGCTATAAATAAAGTCAAGTTAATCTCTGAGAGTCATAGTCCATCCTCACAGATCAATGTCCTTAAACCATCTGAAAGCTACAGAAAACTCTCTGTTCCCGTCTTCGTTCTTTTCATATTATTGAAGCATTGTACAAATATCTCAGTCAAATTTTGTATCCCATTCATTGTGAGTAGAAAATTCTGGCCAATGAAACATGAGTGGAAGTCTGCTAGAGAAGGATCTCTAGGAAGGCATTTGCATTTCCTGATAAAAGTTTATGTCAACTCTTCCTCTTTTCCTTCCTCCTTTGCCCTTCTTTCCTCTCTCTTGTCCCTTCCTGGAATACTGACATGGCAACTGGAGCTGTAGCAGCTATCTTGCAACCATGAGGAAAGAACCAAGAAAATTAAAGAGATATGAGCCTTAACATCAATAAGCCACTGAACTAAAGCTGAGAATTGCTACCTCTCAGCTTCTTGTTGTGTGAAAAACAAATAAATCTCCATTTGCTTAAGTCTTTATATTTGTGTGTTCCGTTATATTCAATTGGACGAAATGCAAACTGATACAGCCGACAACATTTCTTTCCCTCAAAATGATTTTAGAGCAGGCTGTCGTATAGCTCCATTGGAGAGGCATTCACTCTTACACAAGCTTTAACTATACCAGGCCTCAGAGACCAACAGCGGTACCCTCTCTGTAACCCCAGTTTCTTTAGATCTTGACCAGCAACAAACAAGTGTCACATAAACACGTTGGCAAATAACACCACGAACTTGTGTCACATAAACATACATACAAACTCACCAGCAAATACCCATGTCTGATCAAGTTAAATTAGAAAAATCAGTCAAAACAGGATCAGCAGCCTACAACTTGTACTTTATTTAGGGTGAAACATGTATCATCAACTTAGAAAAGAGAGAAAGAGAAAGGCAAAGAAGAGAGAATGACAGAGTAACAGAAACACCTATCAAACCACTATCATTATCTTTATCTTTACAATTAATAGGCACAACTGAATACAACCTTTATTCTTTATAAAGTTGATGGATAAGTTTCCAGAAATAAAAATACTTGTGTTATCTCTTTACTACATGTGTGCCACTAGGGTCATCCCCTTCTTCTTCCTCCTTAGCCTCTTCTCTCTCCTTTCCTTCCCTTCTTCTTCTTTCCCCCAATCAGGAATACAGAGCAAAACCCATCCTCTCAAATATTCCAGCTTCTCTATGATATTCATCCATATAGAGTCCTTGAATCTTTTAATGTCCTAATCCAAACTTTAATGAGTTTAAGAATCTCCTGTTACCCCCTCTTGAAATGTGATCACTCTACCTCTGCTTGAATAATTTCTGCCTGTTGCTGTCATGGCAGCCAAATGCCACCATTTTACAGCTCTGCTTGCTAGAAAAAGTTTCCTTGAGCTAAAGTTGGCTTTGTAACTGCCTCCAATCTCTCTTAATGACCACTGGAATGACACATTATAGCCCTTTGTTACATGACAAGCCTTCAAGGTATCTTTAAAATTATTGCTAAAAGTCTCATTTCCTTTCAATTCCACAATTGGTCTATCTGCAGCTTAAGCATAGCCCTGGGAACTGGATGAGATAATGCAAATAAAGCATCACCAAGACACACTAGGAATACTTTGTATAAGTTCACCCTGTGTCCCCCGTTGTATCTGGGATCTGTCACTTATGTTAAATTCTAGGCTTAATTTTCCTGAAATACATGAATTTTTCTCTATGGATAAGTCTGTTTTTCCTTATTTCAATTATTAGTTAAGAACTGTTAAGAATATAGGAATCTATACATGTGATAAAACTGCTTGGAACTATACACACATACACAAATGAGTGAATATAAAGACTGCTGAATCATGGATAAGGTCTGTAGCATGTACAAATGTACAATGATTTTAACATTGTATTGTAGTCACAGAGGATGTTGCCATTGAAGAAATGTAGATGAAAAGGGGATCTCTGTACCCTTTTGGCAAATTTCTCTAAGTCTATCAGTATTTTAATTTTTAAAAAATTAAATATTGTTGAGTAACCCAGAAAGAACCTAAGACCACACTGGCTTTCTTGCTTTTCCTAGTATACCATTAACTCACAATGAACTAAAATTTTGTTGAAGTTGTTATTTATATGAATATCTGGTATCCCAGGTCTTCCCATCTGTTCTTGTATACTTGAACTTAAAAAATATATAAATCTTTTATTTATCTCTTTTAAATTTGATTTGTTAATTTTTGAACTCAATGTTTTGGCCTGTCAAAATCTTCTTCAATCTTGATTCTGTTATCTAAGGGATTAAATATCCCACCTTGACTTTTCTGCTCTCTGAAAATAGGCAAATTATATATTTTATCTTCATCAAGCCCAAGGGAATACAGGTTGACAAGGATCCATTAATCAGCACTCATGTACATTTATAGTTTGCATTATTGAGTAAACTATAAAGACACTTTGATGCGTATCATCATCCCAACCCTCATTTCTCCATTTTACTCTCAAGGATATCATGGAAAATTTTACAAAACATGTGGCTGATGTCCTCATGAAATGTTTTTGTGCATTTCCCTAATCTACACATCTAAAACCCCATTTAGATTTTGAAAATCATGAGCTCAGAAGCCACAAAAGAAAAGGACAACAAAGTTGACTACATTTTTTTTTTCAAATGAATGTGACAAAACAAAAAGTCATAAGCAAATTTGAGGACAAATCATAAACTGGAAAAATATTTGCAACATATGAGAAACAAAGACGATGTTATTTAATTTATAAATATTATGTACGTAATAAAAAGTTAAGCAACATAAAAATGAACAAAAGATATGAAGAAGAGTTCAGGAAAATAAAAACATGAATGGTGGACAAATTTTTGAAAAAATGCTTAACCTTATTAATGGATAAATGCAAATCAAAACATAGAAATATGATTTTTCCCTTATTAGATTTCCAAACTCAAAACAAAAAATGTTAAAGCCTCATAGTGGCAACGATGAAGAAAAACAAGCATTCTCTTCTCCTGCTGGCAAGATGTGTGTCCACGCCCCTAAGGTCCCTTTTTATGTTGTCCCAGTTTCCTCTTCTTATAACAATACCAGTCAGATTGAATTAGGGCCCACCCTAATGCCCTCATTTTAACTTCATCACATCTCTAAACAGCCTGTCTCCAAACATAGTCACACTGAAGTACTGGGAGTTAGGGCTTTTGATGGTTAATTCTACGTGCCAACTTGACTGGGTTAAGGGATGCCCAAATATCTTGTAAGGCATTATTTCTAGGTGTGTCTATGAGGATGTTTTGAGTCGGTGGACTGAGCAAAGAAGATCACCCTCACCAATGTGGGTGGGCATCATCCAAGCTACTGAGGGCCCGAATAGAGCAAAAAGACAGAGAAAGGGCAAATTCACTCTCTTCTTTTTGAGCTGGGACATCCATCTTCTCCTGCCCTTGGACATTGGAGCTTCTGATTCTTTGGCCTTTGGACCCAAGAACTTACACTAGTGACCCCCCTCTACCCCCAGGCCTCAGGTCTTTGGCCTTAGACTAGAAGTTACAATATCGGCTTCCCTGGTTCTCAAGGCTTCAGAGTGAGACTCCAAGACACCCCTGACTTTCCTGGTTCTCCGGCTGACAGAGGCAGATTGTGGGGTTTCTTGGCCTCCATAGTCATGTGAGCCAATTCCTATACTAAATTCCTTTTTTAATATATATTTTTATATATAAACATATATTATGAGCTATATATTAAATCTATATTATATATACACACATTTATATAATTATATATATCTATATTACATATACCACATATATACACACACACATATATACACATAAATGTGTATATATTATATAGCTATCATATATATCACTAATTGTGTGTATGATATATATACATATATAATATGTAATATATTATATATACATATATACATATATTAAACTACATATTATATATACATATTAGATATGTTATACATAAGTAAAATGTATACATAAACATACAATATATACATATATGTATATATTGTATGTGTATATGTTATATGTAATATATACATATATGTGTATGTATATGTGTGTGTATATTATATGTGTATATCATGAACACACAATTGGTTCTGTTTCTTTGGAGAACCCTGACTAATAAAGGTCTTTAACATTCAAATTTCAGGGGGGACATAACACACCATCAGTACCAGAGGTGTTTACAGGAAGTAAGGCCATGGAAGGAGACTCCCAGGCAAGGCCTCGGAAGCAGGAGAGAATGACCATCCAGGACAGTGGGTGATGCTATACATATGGAAAGGAAGGGTGGTGATGGCAGCCAAGGGAAGACACATGACCAGAGCTCCAGAGCAAAAGGTTGTGAGATGAGCTTGTGGACTAATAAGAAACAGAGTTTCTGAGACCAAGGAGTAAGATGTGAGGCTGAAGGAATGGGAAGGAAGCAGATCCCAAACATTTGGGAAACCTGGCGGAAGCGTTTAGCCTTGAGGTGACAGCCCAATAGGGAAGTGGTAAAGAATTCTAGGAAGGAGAAAGCATGAATGAAATTGCTCATTTGGGAAGATTTCTCTAGACCCGGTACTGGGTGGCGGTCAGCAGTTCACACAGAGGAGACATGAAAGACAGGGAGACAGAAACGTCTTTATTGACAACGAATCAGAACACACAGAAACTAGATGCTTGCTCAGGAGGAAACAAGCAAACAAGGAGCATCAGAGGAGCAAAGTCACTCATTCCCATCACTCCAGGCTTCCCAAGACCATCACAGCATTTTCCTGCATCTCCTGTAGATGTGAATTCAATTTTAATAAATTTTGGTTTCTCCAGAGTTTTAAGATCATTGATCATTGCAAAAATGTTGCTGGGGAGGTTTAAATTCTACATAACATCATTATTATTGCCATAGGTTTTATTAAAAGAAAAAAATCATCCAAATCATGGGGGAAAAACAAAAGGTTGATATCTGCCCCTCCAAAACACAGAGAAACAAACAAATCATATTTCCCTAACCCCACACCCAGCACCACCATTGCAATTTCCTGCCATGAGCAATTTCTGTTTAATTGAAATTGAGAGTCCATTGGGCAAAAAGCCTGATTCTAATTCTGCTGTCTGATAATGCCCAGTGCTATTGATGATGCAGAATTGGTGTTGAAAACAGTAATGATAATAGTAATTATCCCTGCATGTCATGTTCAGTACCGGTTACACCACCATCCAGAACGAAATAAAAACAGGCACATGCATCCAGGACATCCCCCATCTCCCCCAGACAACTTGAAGGAGGCTGCCAGATGATAGAGAAAAGGTGTGCCCTTCCTCTCCAGGACAACTGCTGTCTTCCAAGAGGTAGGAATTCATTCAATAGCTCCCAGGATGGCTTTGAGAGGTGATTCCTCTAAGAATGGACCATTGTCAGAGGTGCATGGGGTGGCCTCACTTTTGCATTTTGAAAGAAAGCATGTACTCACAGCAGCAGAGGTGTCAGTAATGTGAAACTGAAATGCCGGAATTGTCTGGGAGTGCCAAGAACCACAGCAAGGTCAGAGCTAGGTCAACACTAGCATCCAGCTTCCTGTGCAGGGCGTCTCTGGGTGCATTTCTTTGGCGCAGGTCTGTGGCAGTAGCCCTGCTAAGGATATTCCTCCTCATTCTGATTCCCTACTGCTCCCAAAGCCTTCCAGGAAAACAAGATGGCAGGGTGGTCTAACAGGCAGGCTCTGCCACGAGATGGTCTGAGCTCAAGTCCTTTGCTCTTGGTGTGTCGCCTTGAGTGGGACTTTACATTTATCTCAGTGATTTGAAATCCTGAATCTGGCCTTCAGCGTAGGGTTGGCAACCTTGTGAAGCTGGGCAGGTCACCTGACTTTATCTACAAGTTGATGATGATGCCTACATCACCGCGTTGTCATAGGTTCTAAGTGAGATAATGTACACAGCACATTTTCCCTTCCCGAGACGTAATAAACTCTCAATAGGCAATAGAAAGTTTACCGCTGTTATGCCTCTTAATCACATCGTATTTCAGTTATCTGGCATATTTCTATTTTTCCCGTGTTTCTTTAAACAAAAATGTGGGTTCCTCCAGTTTCCAGGGCTACATTTTATTAATAGGTGCATCCCAGCACCTAGCACAGTAGGAACCACTCAGTGAGCAATAAACACATATTTAGGGAATTCATGAGCAGTCAAGTCATTGAGACTGATCAGACGAGAGGGAAAACAGGAAATAATCATTTGTCTCACAAATATGAAGAAGGGGCTTTTATTTGGAAGGCAAGTCAGCTAACTCTGGGATGTCCAGAGGAAAACCAGGATTAGAGATACAGAAGGCAAGGAAATTAACTTAAGATCTGGATAAGGAAGAACTTTCTTAGGATTAGACAGGTGGAGAGGGAGGAGCAGCTGCCTTCAAATGTGGCCACTGTGGAAGGATGGGGCTCTGCCCGGATTCCGGTCCCATCAGGATGGGAGTCCTGCTGCCTGAGCATGGAAGGGTGAAGTGGATGCCACCAGATACTGAGGGATAAGGAGTCTGTAACGAAGCAGTAGTAGCATGCAGATGATTTTGTATTCACTACTATAGCACAGTGCTCCAGGAGTGTGCCAGAAAAGATCGTGGGTTCTACCTTTTCCCTCTCAAACTCCAAACTACACGCAAACACACACACACACAGACAGAGAGAGAGAGAGAGAAAAGAGAAGATCTGGGAAAGATTTCCTCCCTGTTTCACAGCAAAGATTTATTTTTAATGTCCTCATGTGGTAAATGAGCAGTGAGTGGAGACAGGCTGCCCAGGGGAGAACACAAATGCGCCAAGGCATTAGAAAGACTCTCCAAGGAGACAGATCCTTGGGAAAGCATTGCCCTCATGTGTTGCCAAAGCCAGTCTCCCTGTCTGCCAAGACAGTGCAACTCCCACGGGCTGGAGGTGCCCCAGGAGCCAGAGAAAGCCAGCCACGAAGAACGTCTGCCCAGACAGATAAGTGATAAGTAATTCTGGCCACCTTCATTCTCACATGAGCCTCGCAGACTCTAGGGCTGCTGTGCTCAGGGTGACCAGAGTGACCACGCTGCAGAGCTATGCTCTGGGGCCAAGCAGCCACACACTTACCCACCACGGCTGGAGCTTCCACTGTCTCTTTGCACCCCACCGTTTTCACTCACAGGCTCTGAACTTACCAACCTCAAGAGCAGGCAGTTTTCTGGGCTGCCGGTGGATGCTAATTATAGCCAGGCCAAGCAGAGCGGCTGCTGGGTGGCACCTGTGCTGTTACTACAGTTTCCCATGACTGGATCTTCTTAGCTGTTAGTTAAGGACAAAGTTGCCCAGGGTCAGCAGCTGAGAGCACAGGTGCCTGGGGCCATCCCTGACACAGCTGCTCACTCTTCTTTCTCTCTGCAACTGCTGGCCTTGGTCTCCTCTTTGTTTTTCTTGCCTCTTCTCTTCTTTCTTTCACTGCCCCACACCCTCTTTCCTCCTCCTCCTTTTCCTCTCTTCCCTCCTTTAGCCATCCCCATCTGCCTTGAGAGAGCAGATCTCCTGGTCATATTTTGACTCTAGGAGGCGAATGACTTCCACTTGCAAGATCACCTTTTTATTTCAAAAAATGATTATGCACCCGGTTTGTGCCAGGCACTGTGTATTTCTATGCTCTGTGTGTGGTCATGTATGGGTGGGTGGGTGTGGGTGTGGGTGGGTGAGTGTGGCTGTGGGTTTCCCAAAATTCTGGAGTATGGTCCATAGATTTCAGTTTCCTCAAGTACTTTTTACTCTCATTACTTACATGAACATTATTCACATTCTTTGTCTTTCCAGAATAGCCTCCCAAAACACAGCACTGCACCTGCACCCTGGACCCCTCGCCTCTCCCCCCCCGCCTCGGAGACTGAGCTCCTGCAGTGATAGCCTCTCCCTCCTCAATCATTGTCTCTCTCTGATCTCGATTCTTCCTATCAACCTATAAACATGCTTTAGGGTGCCAAGCTGACAAGGGGTGAAGATGTGGACTTAATTTTAGGTGTCAACTTGATTACAGAAGTGAAAACACGGGCAAAAGATACAAGAAGTCTGCCCTCCAAATTGTGGAGTCATGTACGGCTTCTGCCTCTTGACACAAAGTGCCATGCTTGCCTTTCTAGAATGCCCTTTGTCATAGAATAAAAAGAATTTGACAAGCTCAGTGACATGGAGATTCCTCCAGTGTTCCAAAATACATTAAATAGCGAACTATTCTTGTCTAGGGATTTGACTGTTGAAGAAGATACACTACTTATATTTACCGCTAAATATAAAATGAAAAAACTAGCACATGCTTCACTTTGGCTAACGGATGGCACTTCCAAAACTGTCCCCACTGTTTTTTTATCAACTATATACAATTCATGCCCCTATTGCATCCAAAAATTCCAAAATTTATCCACTCATTTATGTTTTAATGATTGGGAAAAGAGAAGCATTTATAAATGCTTATTTGCAGATTGGGTGGACTTTGCAAAAGAAAATGGATTTCAAGGGAACTTCAAGATGTTACCAATAAAGAATACTTTTTCACTCAGACCAGTGCATCTGGCAGAAATTCAGACGAGTGGATTGGCCATGCCATACAGCAACAATGAAAACTTCAGTTTACAGTTTAAAAAATGTGTCATTTGCCTGCACTGGCATTTCTTCCAGCT
The DNA here is from genome assembly GCA_036589455.1 of Ateles fusciceps. NCBI lineage: Eukaryota > Metazoa > Chordata > Mammalia > Primates > Atelidae > Ateles > Ateles fusciceps. Next base: position 4,354,550 of record JAZHEH010001241.1, on the reverse strand, counting down.
GATGACATTACAGGAACTTTTAATGAATTAAAGCGGCATTTGCCTGAAGAAACCAGTGAAGTTAATGAGAGGTTCAAAAATAATTATGTGCATGGTAAGATAAGAAGGCACTTACATAATGGTGTCCCTTCAAATATCAGTATTGTTTCTGCCAAATGTGTGGTATGTATATAAGTGCATGCAGAATGGATTTCCACACACCCGAAATAACATTGAAGCATGACACAGAAGATGGCAAATTTTAATACGGAATGTTTGTGTTGGTGTATATCAAATCATAGGAGAATTTCAAAAGCAACAACATCATGTAGAAAATGAATGTGAATGTATTCTCCAAGGAGAGCTATGGCCAAAAGAAAAAAAAGCATTTATTCATTATGATAAAAGACTTCAAAATATAGTCGATGATCATGAAAATTGGCCAGCTCTTATGGACTATCTCAGTGAAATTACCCATAATCTATTCCTGTAATACACTTTTTCATATGTTGATTTTTTTTCCCATTTAAGTTTTCTTTACTTTTTTAATTTTTGTTTGCTTGTTTATTTGAGACGGAGTTTCACTCTTGCTGCCCAGGCTGGAGTGCAATGGTGCCATCTTAGCTCACTGTAACCTCTGCCTCCTGGGTTCAAGCAATTCTCTTGCCTCAGCCTCCCGAGCAGCTGGGATTACAGGCACGCATCACTGCACCCAGCTAATTTTGTATTTTTTTAGTGGAGATGGATTTCACCATATCGGCCAGGCTGTTTTAAATTGTCAGCAATATTTTTTACCATTTGTTATGCTATGTATCTTCATCTTTGCATTGTTTTCAACACTGGAGGTGTAAGTTGTGTAAAGACTTTTAGAGAGTTCTAATTCATTTAATGCATTTTTTGCAAAGTTGACTCCATGAAATTATCACATTATCACAACGTTGACTTTGCGTGTAAGCATTATGCATTAGGCATAATTTAAAACATTGAAACTTTCTCAATAAGAGATGTCCTTTTTGTACATCTGCATTTGTGAAAGATAAAATTTCACAAGATCTCAGCTCTTTGGGCTACTGCATGTTCTGTGGTGACCCATCAAGGTTTTTGATAGATCTTGTAAAAAGATTTAGGTTGTTTGTCATGGTATTTCAGATGACCACAGTTATAAATCTGGGTACACACAATTCCAAACAGGGTAATATGCATTTCTACATTTCCCATTAACCTATTTCTTTTTAATATAGTTCATCTACTCATAACTATTAAGCCCATGCAACTGCCATTAATACACTTGAGTGTTTATCCTTGCAAAAATATGTATATTAATATTGTATTATTAATTATATAAAGTGGACTGTGAAATATTCTGCCATGTTATGTTTCTTAAATGAAGTCCCTTTTCTAAATGTAAATAAATCTTTTAAAGATTTTTATATTCTTTTCCAGAATGAAATTTTTTGAGGACTTTTTACCTTTCTGGATTTCAACATTCAGGATTATGGTGTTCTAAATTAGGATCACTTCCTTTGCCAGGTGGTTTCATACTTAACATTGGCCATCTGTGTTGAGTGTGTATCATCACATGGTTAGAAGATGAACAGAACTGATGGTTGAGACAGCTGAGCAAAACTTCAGTTGTCTTTTATTTCATACGCATGGGGTTTGTGCCTGTAAACCACAACCTTCTGCCTTTATCTTCCACTTAGCACTGTGTAGTGACCTGCAAAACGTTGATTTATATTTAAAGTTCTTATAACATGTCCAAATAATCATATGCCATAAGTTTTTTGTTAGCCCATGAAAATAACAAATATTTATAAAAAATTATTTATGTGGTAGACTGATTAAAGAGACCCATACACTCTAAATTTAAAAGTTTAGGACAAATAAGACTTAGAGCAATTATTTCCCCAGAAAGGGACACAAGCCAAAAATATGAGAAAAAACAATCAGGTAAAGTGTAAAAGCATTCATTAATGACACATTCTCTGCGAGTAATTAAGAGTTCCATTTAGTATGGGGGCACTCTCAATCTGAATCTAACAGCCTGGAGGCCGACAACTTCTTCCCACAGTGCTTCACTGTGGGCTCCATGGGACAGAAATCTAAACGGAGGTAGAACGTAGGGGATATTCTTGGACCTGTCCAGGACTTCATCCATCTCAAACTTGTGCCTTTTTACCTTAGAGAGAGCTAAAGCTTGACCATCTTTGACCCATCAAGGAAAGGTGACAATTGGTGGGAAGTAGAATGAAAGACTGTCCTTGTTATACTCTGTCTGTGTGAGTGTGTGTGTGTGTGTGTGTGTGTGTGTGTGTGTGTGTATACATGCATTTACACTCACAGAGTCAGAGAGGTAACCTCATCTCATATTCTGCTGCTGGGAGTGATCATTGATATGACCTCTGAGGAAGGGAATTTGACAAAATTTACCAAAATTACAAATGCATACCCTTTATCCAGTGATTCCACTTAAGGAATTGATCCTACAGGTATGCTCTCACATGCATGCATGAATGTACAGTTACTCGTTGCCATAGTGTTTGTTAAAGCAAAAATTAGGAAATGCCCTTACATGTCCTTCATCTGTGCACTGGTCTTTGGTTTAGACACTGTAAACAGAGGCATTGCTGGCCAAAGTTCAAGCTCCTTAGTCCCTCGCCAGAACGTCTCACAAGCTGGGATCAGCCCAACTTCTCAGCTTCATCTTCCCACTCTCTTGCCATGAATTTCTCTTCCATTTGTACTTTAAACTCCTGCAGGACAGAGACCCGTCCTGAGGCAGCTTTGTATGCACATAGGTGACACAGTGGTCAGCCCGGATTGTGGTACGTGGACTAAGTCATTATCTGTGGGTGGATGGACACCTGAATAACCAGTCCTGATGCCCAAAATGCCCTGTCACATTCATTCTTCACACTGCCCCCTCTGTCTGGAATAACCCTCCTCCCTCTCTGGTGAAACCCTAGGTATTCCTGATGGCCCAATTTAACCTTTTCCAAGCCAACATGTTTATCTCTCATCTCTATCCCCAGAGCATTTTCCCAGTCTCTATTAAAAGGCTTGTCTCATACTCTTGTCATTGTATCCATCTGTCACACCTTTCAGATTATAAAATCCTTGAAAGTGAGGACTATTTGGTATTTTTATCTCCAGGGTCTGTCATAGTTCCTGACACATGTTAGGTACTCAATAAATATTTGTTGTTGAATGACTTGTGAGGAAGGAAGAAACCTGGAGAATCTTCACTAGTCATCTTATTAGCGGAGAAATATACAACAGCTTTTCAGCTCAATGAATGGCTATCTTGTAAATCCAGAGAGCCTGGCCTTTGGGATTCAGATAATGAAGCAAAAACATTTTAATGAAGAGGAGGAGGCATGGAGTTACTTTATCATTTCCAAAACTCAATTGTTCTTTGAGACGTACCAGAATTCTAAGAGAATTTTTTCTTACCAACAGAGTTTCCCGTGGTTCTTCTTTGAGAACATGGTTTTTGAGCTCTGCAACCCCTGAGTCCCCCATAAGAAAACTGAGCAAGTGAAGACACCCAGGCAAAGAAAAAAAATTATGCCCGAAGTTGGGGCAGCCATTCCAGTTGCTATAACCACAGTGACTAAATGGATTAAATGATGAGCTACTTCTCCCTCTCCTAATTAGATGGGAAAAGTCCCCAAAGAGGCAACTGTGAGAGTGAGAATCTTCAAGCTGTGCAGCAGACACTAATGCTGGAGGTATTTTCAGTAGCTATCAGCATCCTGGCCAGGTAAACACCAGAACCTGTTCTGTTTAGGGGCAGTCCTGCCTGACTGGCTAGTGGCAGCAATTTAGTTGATTTATTTATGAAGAACCCATATGAATGTACTCCCTAAATCACTGCTAGCTACTCCAAGGTTGCAGTTCTAATGTTATCACTGCTCATTCAGCCAAGAGAGACAGAAAGACTTCCCCATAACTCACAAAGCTCCCAATCCCCAGAGATTCCTCACATTTTGATTCACAGCAGCCCCACTCCAGGAGAGAACAAAGGCATCGTTCCAAAGGGTTCATTGTTCTTTCATCCACTCTCTCATACCTGATTGAGTATCCACGGATGCCAAGCACTGTGCCAGGCATTATGAGACTAACAAAAATCAAAAAGGCAAAACTGCTTCCTTCAAGCAGCTCCTATACTCCACTAGGGAGGGTAAAACATGTATGTAATTATCCCTAGTTAATGGCAATACTGTAGACTACAAAAGCTTTGCACAGTTTTAAAAAGTGCTAAGGGTGATTGCAAAATTCTCGTATGTCTGGGTTCATCTATAAAATCTTCCTGAAAGAGATGGCATTTGGACAAAGCTATGAAGGAAACCTAGGCTTTTCCTGCACAGCATCTTAGAAGTTTCTGGAGTCAAGAAAGTAACTCAGGTAAACATAATTACATCATGAAAAGGACACCAGATTGAGATAGAAGTAATCTGGGATCTTGTCCCCTAGCTGCTACTTACATGTGATCTTGAGCAATGTTCTTGGGCATCTGTTTGTTCATCTTGAAAGCGAAGAATAAACCAGAGAATCTGTAGACCCCATTCAGTTCTGGCATTTTGTGTGGTACCCTGGGCTCCTGACATAGTTTGAGTCTGTGTCCCTGACCAAATCTCACGTTGAAATGTAATCCCCAGTGTTAGAGGTGGGGCCTGGTGGAAGGTGACTGGATCACAGGGGAGATTTCTCATGAATCATTTAACACTGTCCTCTTGGTGTGAGATCTCATGAGATCCAGTCATTTAAAGTGCATGGTGCCTTCCCTCTCTCTCTCTTGCTCCTGCTCTGGCCATGTGACATACTTGCTCCCCCCTGAGCCTTCTGCCATGATTGTAAGTTACCTGAAATCCTCTGAAGCCAAACAGAGGCCAGCACCATGCTTCCTGTATAGCCTGCAGAATCATGAGCCAATTAAACTTCTTTTCTTTATAAGTTACCCAGTCTTAAGCATTTCTTTACAGCAACACAAAAACGAACTAACATAGCTCCCAAATTAGGAGGTGAGGTGTCAGGAAGAAAGGAAGACAAGGAGTTAGCCAACCCTCAACTGCATACTTCTGCTCAGAGACCCCCACCACTGATGATCAATAATTCCAGGGCATGTCTGCTGCTGCACACCAGTCAGATGTCAGCAGAGAGGTGTGCATGAAGGGGAGAGCAGGAAGGAAAAAGATTCGCTTATTTAAGCAGATTTTTAATCACTTCTCAGACTGGACATCTCCATCTCCAAGAGATGATGTCTCAACTCCACTACTGCAGAGGCAGAAATCAAGGAGATTTGAGGTCGCTGTTGGTTTTCACTTTTTCTTACTTGTTCTAAACTGCACTATTACGATAGAGGAGGGAGGCTGGACAAACCATATCTCTGCACTGCACGTTCAAGAGCTCAATGAGAGGTATCATCAAGAAATCAGGGCCCCTAAATATAATGGCAGGAAAGGGCAGGAGGGGGAGAGAGAAGAGAGAACAAAGCAAGATTAAGCACGAGAGAAAAGGAAAGATAAAATGACTTCCTTCTTTCCAACGAAACCTCTAGTTTTACTCTTAAAAACCTCTAGTAATAACCCCCATGCCCATTTAAGAGCAGGATTCTCAAAACTCCAGAAACTGGCAGCTTGTTCTTTTCCTTTTTTAAGCAGCAGTATTTCATTTCTGAATCATCACATAATATGCCAAGGGCCCTCCACCCCCATATCCCATCACCTGCTCATCTATCTGAGCTACCTTCCAGACTCTGCATCTGTGAGAGCCCAGTAATAGTTCTTTCTGATTCCATTCCCAGATACTCTGAGAAGAGGCAGCCACAAGTCCTAATGTGGACACATTGATATAACCAGACACCGACAGATATAATTAGGCAGCAGTGCGCCTAATCAGCGTCTAAATTTTCTTAGAGGTGCACAAACAATACTAATTTGATGGTGAAAGCATCTGCGTATCGAATTTAAAGGAAACAACTCAAGGAAAGCATCTGATTAGGATAGACAAGAAAATGAAGGAGAAGGCAGTGGCTAAGAAGCAAATTTGGTTTTGGGTTTTTCATTTTTATTTTTTGCTTTTTGATATTTGGATGGCAGGTATACAACACTATTTACCTGAAGTGGATCTCTTTCTTTTGGAAACACATTAATTTATATTCAGAAATGTGTGTGGCTCACTTGACTTTAGGCTCAGGCTGTAAGCACTGGCAGGTTGCAGTCTTGCATTTGATCAGCCCCTCTTGAGGGTAGGAGAGGCTGCCTTTCACCAGTCATTGGATCAATCTCTGTATTCCATCTCTGAGAATTTGTGCAACAGGCACACAATTTTTAAAATGTTTAGAATCTCAGTTGATATGTAATTTTACATTCTGCTTTCCTCCCGTTACCATTACATCACAATATTTTTCCACAATGATCTTAGTAATTATTTTTAATAATGGCATGACTGTCCCTCAAGTACATATGCCATACTTACCAAACTGTTCCCTTCAATTAAACATTTAGGTTGCTTACTCTTTTTTAAATAAAAATAATCCAATATAACACCATGAAGTTTTGGGACTAAGTGAAAAATGAAAACTACCTTGAACCAAGCATGAGATAAAAATCTCCTAGTGTCTCCCACCTAACCAGGAATTGTTAGTTCCTACCTGGGAGCAGAACTAACAATCAGTATTTAATTGAGCACCTGCTAAGTGTCACACAAGAACCTTCCAAACTTGTCATTATTGAGCTTGCTAAGCAAAAATAACATAGATCAAGATCTTCCTTTCATTTTCTCATCTGTCAGCTTTCATTTTGAGTGGTTTTAGAACCAAAACTCTTCTCAGGGAATGAGATGTTGCTCTGTTCTTTAATGTTTTCATCTTAGCTACAATGCAAGAAACAATATTCAGAATGCCATTTATTGCTGATTGCAAAATATATGTTTTTTCTTTTTAAAGACAGTCATGAAAAAGGTGAGAAAATGTACTGAAAGTTAAAGTTGGTAAGATTGTGGTCCTGAACTCTCAAAAGCATCAAAGCAAATGAAATCGCTGTGTGTAGATAATATTAGAAGGCAATCATGAAAAGTTGAGCAAAACAGCGGGACCTAGATAAAAAGGGTTAGCAGAAAGCACGTGATTCAAAAGGGCATCCTCAGCAGCCAAAGGAACTCCAGGTTTTCCTTCTTAACAGATGAAACTGAGAGACAGAGATTTAACTACAAATAGGAAGACAAATGAGAAAGCCTTTGCAATGAAGTACAGGCAATGAAGTCTTCGAAGTGCTCATAGAAGAAAATCCAAACTCCCAAGCAGAGCAAGCAAGGCTGGCTTACCACCTCCCTCCTCACCCAATGTTTACTCCAACCCAGACCACCCCTGGCCTCTTGCCCTCTCCTGTCTCTGTGTCTCTGCTCACCTCATTTCCTCCACCATGATGGCCATGCATCTGTCTCCTTAACATCTCCTTATTCTTTACACCTGGCAAGCCTAGTTCTAAAGTCGCTCTCATGAGTACAAAATAGTAGTTAGAAAGACAGAATAAGGGCCAGGTGCGGTGGCTCACACCTGTAATCTCAGCATATTGGGAGGCCAAGGCAAGTGGATCACGAGGTAAGGAGATCGAGACCATTCTGGCCAACATGGTGAAATCCTGTCTCTACTAAAAGTACAAAAATTAGCCAGGCATGGTGGCATGCACCTGCAGTCCCAGCTACTCAGGATGCTGAGGCAGGAGAATCGCTTGAACCTGGGAGGCAGAGGTTTCAGTGAGCCGAGATCACGCCACTGCACTCCAGCCTGGACAACAAAGTGAGACTCCCTCTCAAAAAAAAACAATGAATGAATAAGACCTACTATTTGACAGTACAACATGGTAACTATAGTCAATAATAACTTAATTGTACATTTTAAAATAAAAAGTAATTGCATTGTTTGTAACTCAAAGGATAGATGCTTGAGAAGATAGATATTCCATTCTCCATGATGTGCACATTTCACACTGCATGCCCGTATCAAAACATTTCATGTGCCCCATATACACCTACTATGTACCTACAAAAATTAAAAATAAAAATACAATTTTAAAAATTTAAATAAAGTCATTCTCATCATGAAACATCTCCATGCCCTCCTAGCTAGAAGCAGTCGCTCCACCATTGCACAAAGCTGTGGTCCCTCCCCTGCCCTGCCAGCCACATTCTGCCAGGGTGTGCCTCGCTCATCTCTGTATTGCTCACAGCACTAGGCTCAGTGCTTGCTCGTAGTCACCTCCAATAAACGTTTGCTCATTTTCTTAAATCAAACCAAGGACCAGACAAAATAGTTACAGCATTAATTGAGGTGGAAGTTGTAGCATGGAGCCCAAAGAACTTTCCTCAGTTAAGGGAAAGTGCTGCAGGGAAGGGTGACGAGAACAAGGTGTGTAAAAGTAGCCTTGGGACACAGTGACTTTGTGAGAAAATAACTACCTAGAAGTCATCAGGAAAAGGAAATTGCGGGTTAGACAAACCACCTTAGCTCTCAGCTCTCCTTCCCCTTACCCTCTCTCCCTGGAACTTCCCATGCTCCTCCAGATAACAGAAACTGCCGCAAGCTTGTGTGCTAATAACCCTGAAATTTTTTTATAAGGAGTATGGATTTGAAGATTTCTTTTTCTTTCTTTATTCCTTCTGTTTTGCTTCCAAGATTACAGAGTAAATTCATAGGAGAGAATAGTAAAGCCAAAATTATGTCAACTGTGTCTCAAGAAGGTGCTTTTAACAGGATGAAGTGAATCGGGGGAGAAAGGAGGAAGCTGAAACAATGTCAGAGACGCATTTGCTGATGGATGTACCCGCTCCTTGTGAGTGTAGCCAGCCTCACAAGTGTGTGCAGTGGGAGGTGTCAAAGCAAACAACACGCTGAGTGTGTGGGACGGAAAGGGTTCCAGACAGCCCCCACCACTTAAGCCCTGCACTTTTTAAAGGTCAAACAAGTCCAATGCTCACTCCTCCATCCAGATCAATGGCCCCATGTCCTCCCTTCTTCTCCGTCACTTTTTGAGAAACACCTGAACCATATTCACATTGCTTCTCATTGGTTCTGGCCACACTCATTGCACTCAAACAAATCTTTTTCCTGCTTGAAACTCCAGTGGAAGTTCTCCCTTCAGAAGTAAGACGATGAGTGACCTTGCCTCCTCCAACATGCCCAAGACCAAGGTTATCTAACAGAAGTCCCTGAATTCTCTCCTCTTCAGAATTCCCAGTATGTGTTTACCATATCTATCTCTCCATGCTCACAGAAAGGAGACTTAGGGCATCCCTAGTTTCTCTCCCCATCTTTACCCTCCCACTCCCTTTCATTCTCTCGGTTCTTCCATCAACACATGAAATCTGAGTTTGTCTGGGTTTCTTCTACGTGTGTTTTTTGTTTGTTTGCTTACTTGCTTAATTGTGTCATTCACTGATACAGAGAATTAGTTTGGATTGATCTATTTACAGTCTTTTCTCATTTTCATTTCCACCGAGCAAACATATTTTACAAAATATTCAACATATACTTGGATTTTTTGCTACTATAGCACAGCCAGGGCAAGGGACTTCTGGTCCACCCACACTCCCTTTTTAAAGGCTATGATCTCACTGTTATATTAACAAAAAAATTAAGTTATAAGTTTATTCTTTCTATGTGTCACCCATATAACATTTTACAGTATTCATCAGACTTTTCCCCCATCTTATGAATAAATCCATTGAAATTAATCAAATATTGTCAAATTTTCAATACATTTTACTGTTTCTTTTCAAACATTGTTTTCAGGGAAATAAAGTTAACTTCCCCTCAAGTGTTCCACAATGACTGTACACCTCAAATGTAGCTTTTACTATATTTTCACAAAATGGTATAACCAGACTTTTTGCTTTAAAACAAACCCACTCTCATTCCCTATTATTAAATTTATTATCAGTCAGTTTGTCTTCCCATTTGCTTTTCAGATAAAGCTGAAATTTCCAATGAATGTCTTACAGCAGATTTTCAGTAGTCTAGAGAATAAAAAGTCATTTCACATGTATTCATCACCCCAAAATGTTGTATTTTAAAACTGCAACTTTCTCAATTGGCTAAAAAATAGTATGGCTTAGTTTCACTTGGTAATGCTGAAATAATTAAACACACACACATTTTTAATCAAGAAGAAAAATATCTTCAAGGTGTGCCAATTTGAAAAGGCTACAAAATAGAAAACAAAATAAAAACAAATATCAAATCTAGTTTATAGTAAATAAAACAGTAATTGGCAGGTTAAATGAATGAAAAATGAGGAATGTGCAGTGAAAAATAGACCAAGGTAAAGCATTTCAGTTGGTGAAATTTTAAAAGCCTATGAAGTTTTATGATCTGTTTTCCAAAGAATTTATGTTTCGGTGTGAATTTTTAAATACTACAAACATATATCCCATATAGAATTTAGGTACCAATGTTAAAACTTACAATTTTACATGCTAAGTTTATGAAAGAAACACTGTAAAAGCCTAATGTTTGCAGAAATTCTATGTGTTGGCAAATATTGTAAATACCATAATTAGTTGATACTATAAAGTCATGATGAATTCAGAATTAAGAGAAAATCCACTTCATAAATATTTCATGTGATTAAAAATACCAGGGTTGGATATTCTAAATAAACTAAAAAGAAACAATCTTTTAAAAATAAGACCATAGAGCCAGTGGCTCATGCCTGTAATCCCAATACTTTGGGAGGCCAAGGTGGGAGCATTACTTGAGCCCATGAATTCAAGACCAGCCTGGGCAATATGGTAAGATCTATTCTCCACAAAATAAATAAAGACATAAATAAAACCATTAATTTAATGTAGTCTATATACCTTTAGCTGCCATTTGAAACAACAAAAACCATAGAAAATATTAGAGCTGACATAAACTAAGCCTATAATTCTCTCATGCTTACATTTCAAGAAAAACCCCTGTACACATTTATAAATAGTCTGTTTTCCAGTTAATACACAGAGCTCTCCTTATCCCAAAATCTGTTTGCATTTGCCATTTAACTAGGCTTTGTCCCTTGCTTTTTGGAACCCAGACTCTGTTCTGAGCGTTTTTATGCTGTTGGTGTCTTCCAGTTTGTGCAGAGGAACCACATCATGAGGCTTTTTTTGAACTCCTATTTGAATAACACCAGAAACTGTGGAAGCCTTCCTCCAGGCTTTGATTTTTCAGATCAAGGGATTTGTTCGTTTCCCACTCTTCTTGGAGCTCTGGCAAATCCTTAAACTTGGTTGGACTTGTGGCTTGTTGGAAAGGAGCAACAGTGACTTAAGTACAATGGAACCACTGCTGCTTATGAAACACATTTTAGACTTATGAAACGTGAGACTGGCCCAAAGAATGGTCTTGGAAGCAAACTACAAAGATATTTTTAGCTTCATCTGAATTACTGAAACATCTTCAAAAGGACCTTCCCATTCTCACAACTCTATCCTGCAGGTCTTCAAAGACTAGCTCTTAGACTAGGGCTGGTTGCCAGTAAACCTGAAAAGAGTAATGCTCCTTTAGTGTTTCTTGTTACCAGGTCAAGTCAAAACCAATAAGTCTTGAAATAGGGAAATGCAAAGTTTATGTCTGTCTTATTTTTGAAGTCCCTGTGGCAGAGGAACACTTTGCTTGTTTCAATTCTACAATCCTTCCATTTTTTCATCCAGTTACTCATTTGTCAACAAAATACTGCAACTCTAATTGGTCTTTCTTCTAGTTAATATCAGAGGGAACTCCTTTGTTATCAATACAACATTCTCTACATACTCAACCTCAGGGTGATCTTTTGGAGAATGTCTAAAAATGTCGTATTACAGTAAAGATCCTTTGACAAGGCAACTTTAAGGAGTATCTAGGAAATTCTAAAGATCTAGTTTTTGACTGAAAGAAGACTCAAGACATTGTTCAAGAAGGCTTGGATTCTTGAATCTTGTTTCTTTGGGAAGAAGTGCCTTAGCCACGAGCTGGTTATGACAGTAGTCTTTACAGGCACTTAAGCTTGGCGACCAGTTCATGACAGTGGGCCCAATCTGCTCCACTATTTCATCAGGTTTGGTTGTTTCTTTTATTCTTGCCAACAAATCTTCATCCAGAGATATATAAGCATTCAAGTCACCAAATATAAGCATGAGTACCACCCTGAAACAAGAGACAACTGTATTATGAGCTCATGGTATGCCTTTCTTGCAACCTTGAGATTCTCCATTAACTCCTGTTTCCTTCGGGACATTTCACATATAGCCCTACCCTGATGTTTCCTCAGTAAAGATTCCTTCACATGACATCTAATATCATTAACCACTATTTCTTCTTTTAGTTGATGTTGGGACCATCGAGCTGCTAAATGACTTCTGAGCACAAGTCTTGGATGTGTTGTCACCATGAAGGCTAAAAATTGTATTTTTACACTAAAGCTCCATTTCTCACAGGAGAAATTAAAATGCCAAGGATATAACCAGAGCTACAGGTTGAACTTTTTTATTGATTGGTGGCTTAAAGTCAAGGCTGCTAAGGCTTATGACATTGCAGTCTTTCTCCCCCTCACTTTCTTTTCAAAGTGAAGGCTCAGTGGAGTGCAGGTGTTCAAAAATGGAAAGGAGCTACCTCTCTAAGATAAAAGGGAATATCTCTTCTCAGGATCTGGCCCTGGCTTGGGGTAGTGGCAGAGCCTACGGGGCACCAGAAGTACTAAGCCCAGAGACCTGGAGGCTCTGCTTCTGTCACTGGGCTGCTAGTCTTGATTTCCCGTCTTTAAAAAACCCCTCCCCATAGCTCTTCTACTATCCCCCCTTTCCCTTGCTAATCATCTGGAAGATAGTCATCATCATCATCATCCCCTTACTCTTTTGTCAATTCAATGATATTTTATTTTACCTTACCTCCTCCAGTAAACATAAGCTATATTCTCAAATGTTATAAATTGCTTACTCTTAACTGTCAAAATCCAGTGATCACTCTTCAAAACACCTGACTCTCTGTTAACTTCAGAGCAATGCTGATCGCTTCTTTCTCAAAATTCTTTCCTCTCTTGGGCTGTTAGGCGATCCCTATCAGTGTCTTGTATACTGACTCCCACCTTGTCCTTCAAAAATATTCCAGCATAATCAGCCTTCATCTTTCCTTTTGATGCTCTCTTCTCTATACATGCTTTTTAGGGTTCTCCAGAGGGACAGAACTAATAGGATATATGTATATATGAACGGAAGTTTATTAGGGAAAAGTGGCTCACACAATCACAAGACAAAGTCCCACAACAGACCATCTACAAGCTGAAAAAGAAGCCAGTAGTAACACAGTCTAAGTCCAAAAGCCTCAAAAGTAGAGAAGCCAACAGGGCAGACTTCAGTCTGTGGCCAAAGACCCAAGAGCCCCCAGCAAACCACTGGTGCAAGTCCAAGAGTCCACAGGCCAAAGAACCTGGAGTCTGATGTTCAAAGGCAAGAGGAACAGATGGAAACACCCAGCATAGAAGAAAGATGAAAACCAGAAGATTTGCCAAGCCAGCTTATCCCATCTTCTTCCACCTGCTTTATCCTAGCCACACTGGCAGTCGATTGGATGGTGCCTACCAACATTGAGGGTGAATCTTCCTCTCCCAGTCCACTGACTCAAATGTCAAAGATGTTATGAGTAACAGTGGTCAAATGCAGCAGGGAGGGAAACATGGAGGGCAGGTATATTCCCAAGGAGACTGTTTTATCAATCCAGGTGCAAGATGATGAGGCAGAAGACTGCGAATCATAAGGAGATACCATTTCACACCCATTAGGAAGGCTATTACTTTTTTTAAAAAGGGAAAAAAGTGTTGGTAGAGATATGAAGTAATCAGAATCTTCACGCATTGCCGATGGGAATGTAAGATGGTACAGTTGCTGTGAAACATAGTTTGATGGTTCCTCAAAGGTTAGACACAGAATTACCATATGATCCAGCAATTCCACTCCTAGGTATATACCCAAGGGAATTGAGAAGGGAGAACTCAAACATATTCTTGCAGACCAATGTTCAGACCTTTAATCTCAATAGTCAAAAGGCAGAAATAACCCATGTCCATTAACAGATAAATTGATTTTTTATGTGGTATATACATAAAACAATCAATAACATACAATGGAATGTTATTCAACCATTAAAAAGAAGAAAATTCTGATACATGGTACAACACGAGTGACCTTGGAGACATTTGCTAAGTGAAATAAGCAAAAAAAAAAAAAAAAAAAAAAAACAAATAGGATATGATTCCACTAAAATGAGGTACCTAAAATAGGCACATTCATAGAGACATACTGCAGAATAGAGCTAACCCAGGGTGGGGGGGAAAAAATAGGAAATTATTGTTCAGTGGGTACAGAGTTTTCATTTGAGATGATGAAAAAGTTCTGGAAATGGATAGTGGAAATGATTTCACAATCTTGTGAATGTACTTAATGCCACCAAATTGTACACTTTAAATGGTTAAAATGGTCAATTTTATGTCATGCTTATTATGCCACAATAAAAATTTTTATTTTATTAAAGGAAAAACTAAAATGTATGAATGGCACGTGAATGGAGGACAAGTTTTATCTGAAATAGTTTCAAAGTAAGAAATACAATGCCTTAGTGTCAAATAGCATAACGATACAGAGGGCAAGGAGTGCAGAGAGATTTAAAGGAGTAAGATCAGTCTTGATCCTCATTTTACATTTGTTTTGAAGTTACTCACTCATTCCTTCATTTATTCCACAAATACTTATTAAGCAACTGCTATGTGCCACACACTGTGCTAAGTACAAGAGACAGAGAATACGGAAGCTAATAAAATAAGCAATGTCCCTGACCTCACGGAACTTATTTTCTAGTGGAGGATAATAGATAAGGAACACATAATTATATAAATGCAAAATTTGTCAAGTGATAAAAAGTGCTATAAAAGATCATAAAGGAAAATTGGAAATCATGGTGGGTAGGATGCTATTTTATATGCAGTAGTCAAGGAAGACCTTTCAGTTAGGTAGCATTGATCAAAGGTCTAAAGGAAATGAGGGAGTGAGTCACACAGGTATTTGTGTAAAAAGCCTCCAGGAAGAGGAAACCCTAAGTGCACGTATATGCAAAGTCCTGAGGCTGGAGAGTTCAAGGAAAACAGCAAAGAGCCCATGAAGTAGGAGCTGAGTGAGTGATGGGCAAGTAAGAGTTGAGGTCAGAGAGGAAGTCGGGAGGGGGGAGATCCTGTGGGCTTTGGCTTTCACTGTGAGAAAAACAGGGAACTATTAAAAGTTAGGGGTAGAGAAAGGATATAATCTACTTTGTATTTTAAAAGCTTATTATGAGGAAAATACATGGTTGGAGTTCATTCAGGGGGGATCCTTCAAGACCTCCCTTAGGTTCAGTGATCTGCTAGAAATATTCACAGAACTCAGCAAAGCTGTTACATTCACTATTGTGGTTTACTCCAGCAAAAGATGCAGATTAAAATCAGCAACGAGAAGAGGCAAACAGGACATTGTCCAAGAGAAACATGTGCAAGCTGCCATTTATCCCTTCCTTGCAGAATCAGATAGGCAGTGTTTAATTCTCCCTGCAATGTTGTGTAACTGAGCAATACTCACAAGGAATTACCCATCACAGAAGCTCACCCAAGCCTTGATGTCCAGGCTCTTTAGTGGAGGTTGGTCATGTTGGCATGGCCAGTCACCCATTTAGGTATATTATTCAGGGTTCTCCAAAGAAACAGGACAATAAGATGTACACACGGAAAGATGTGTTTTTTGTTTTGTTTTGTTTTGTTTTTAAGGAATAAGCTTGTGCAATTATGGCTTGGCACATCCAAAATCTGATGGAGTAGCCCAACAGGCTGGAGACTCAGGGGAAGAGTTAGTTCAAAGGCAGTCTGCTCACATAATTCTTTCTTTGCTTTACCACAGACTTCACACACACACACACAATTCCTTCTTCATCAGGGAGGGTCACTCTGTTCTCTTATGACCTTCAACTGATTGGATAATGCCCACTCACACATTATGGAGGTTGTTCTGCTTTACTCAAAGTCTGCCAAGTTATACGTTAATCTCATCTAAAAAAGATCTTGACACAAACACCCATAATAATGTTCAACCAAACATCTGAGCACTAAGGGCTCACCAAGTTGACATATATAATTGACCATCATGCTCAGTCTCTATTCTTCCAGAAATAAAACTGATGCCAGTTTTATTACTAGTTTTATTACCTAAGTTTTATTACTCAAGGCCCCACTATTAATCACATTATTAGCATAAACTATCTAGAGTGCCCTAAGACTTCAGATAAACAAAGACACTCTTATCAGTCAGAATACTCCAAAGCCTTAGAAGTTATTTTCCAGTAGCCAGGTAAGGGCCAAACTTCTTTTGAAATGTATAAGGTTTGGACAACTGAAACCTGCTGAGTTAATCATTTACTACATAGGGGTTAGGGTGGAAGCAAGAGCAAGTTAGATTTTTGTCTAGATATACAGCAAAAATCCAGATGCTAGATAGTAGTAGTTTGGGTGAGGAGGGTAATGAAAGTGATGAGAGGTGGGCACAACTTGGAAATATTTTCCTGGTAGAGCCAACAGGGTTTGTTGTTGAACTGGGTATGAGATGTGAGAGAAAGAGAAGAGTTGGAGATAATGTCAAGATTTTTGACCCTAGCAGTTTGAAACACAGGGACGACTGAAGAGGAACAGGTTTGGGGCAGCAGAGAAGAAATGGTGAGTTTGTTTTGGACATTATGTCAGCCTAATCACAGTTCCCAGTGGAAACTGACAGTCAGCAGTTCTATCTACAAGTGAGGAGAAATTGAAACTGGAGATAAACATGTTGGGAGTCACCAGCCCATGGGTTAAGTGAAGGGAATGAATAAAAGTATGTCCAAGGACTAAGGCCTTTGGCCATGCCCACATTTAGAAAGAATGACTAAAGGGAATATCAAAGGAATACCTGGAAAAGGAGCAGAAAAGCAAGACTGAGTGCTTATCTGCAAGCCAAGGGAAGAGCTTTTCAAGAAGCAAATGGTCAATTGCGACAAATGTCTATTGACGGGTCAAAGAGAGTATCTTTGAACTGATCATTGAATTTGACAATTTAGATGTCATGGGTGACCTTGGAAAGAGCAGCTTTCAGGATGTGTAGAGATAAAAATCTGTTTGGAGTTGGTTAAGAGGAAACAGGAGCAGAAGTAGAGACAGTAACTACTGGTGGCTGTTGTCCTTGTCATATTCTCCTCCCTGCCATGCCTTGGCGTCTACTCATTGTCTCGTGGCCCCTCCCTAGAATTTTGTATGCTCCAGCTTTTAACTAATGCTATCTCCCCACCTGCTGGACTTGGCTGTGGAGTGGTTCTAGGGAAGCCACACTTCACTATACTGCTCTGCCCTAATCCCCACTGCCACCATGACACCATGTAGACTATACAGTACATTTGAACAGACTTCATGGAAGTATGGAAGTTAACCAAGGAATAATGAAACTGGATGCCAAATATAACTATTCCCAGAGTTCAAGAGAAAAAGGACTAAAAATTACACTCTTCGAAGTCGGGGGTCCCCTCATGGGCACACACCAGCTTCTAATCTTTCTCCCATCTCTAGAGCTTTTCCTCCTCTCCCCCTCTCCCAGTGAGCCATCACAAGTTTGGTCTTACCCTAAGATTCTTGCCCCATCACCACTATAGCAATTCCTGGGACACAATGATTCCCTCCATGATATGATTTGCAGAGTCTTTAGCTGAGAATATACCATTGAGGACAACGTGAGTCATGTTGCTTCAGATTTAAAGCTTCATATCTGAGCCATCCCAGGCCTTAAAGCAATGGTCTTCAAAGGTTGGCATGCCTAAGAGTACTCTGGGACTTGGTGTGTAAGTCAAAAGTATCTGAGACAGGTCTCAATCAATTTAGAAGGCTTTTTTTTTTAAACCAAGGTTAAAGGGCACACTGGAAGAAAAAACACAGAATCACAGAAACAGTCTGTGGTCTACCTTTCTCAAAAGATGACTTTGAGGGCGTCAGTATTTAAAGGGATAAAGCAGGCTGGAGGAGAAACAGGGAGGGTATGGCAAGCCACATGTTGCAAGAGAAAAGGAGCAGGTAGAGGAACAGTCAGTTATATATTCATCTCATGCTCAGTAAGTCAGCATATTACGTAAGATAAGGTGAACATAGGGTAGCTACCTATGGAGATACTTAACTTTAATCTGTAGCTATCTGCTTAGAGACAAAAGGAAAGGCAGTTTCTTGCATGACTCAGTTTTCAGCTTCATTTTTTTCCTTTGGCAGAGTGAATTGGAGTCCTGAGTTTTATTTTTCTTTCACAGGTATAAATGCACATTCCTGAACTCTACCCCCAGAAATGCACATCCAGTGGACTTTAGTTGAGGCCCAGGAGCCTGTACTTTTGAAATGATGCATTAAGAAAAGCATTTCTTAAGCAAGTGGTTCTCTGACTTCCATAGTTAAGGGTCTCCATTCTTCAGAAGTTCATTGTGTCTTCTGTGGTGCTGAGATCCTTCAATTCTAGGCCATACCTATGTAACTTATAAAGAAAAGTGGTTTATTTGAAGTCACAGTTCTGCAGGCTTTACAAGAGTAATGGTGCCATCATCTGCTTCTGGTGATGGCCTCGGGGAAGCTTACAGTCATGGTGGAAGGCAAAGGGGAGCAGGTGCATCACATGGCAAGGGCTGGAGCAAGAGATTCAGGGAGGTGAATTCCCAGACTTTTAAACAATCAGATCCCACATGAACTAACTGAGCAAGAACTAGCTTATCACCAAGGGGATGGTGCTAAGTCATTTATGAGAGATCCATCCCCGTGATCCAATACCTCCCACTAGACCCCTCATCCAACATTGGAAGTCACATTTCAACATGGGATTTGGAGGGGACAAACATCCAAACCATATCAACACCCCCATTCAAGCTGGTTAGACCTGCAAGAACTCATGCAAGAGATGGGAGATGGGGAATGAGGGAGTTTCAAAGACCCCTCTTACCTCCCTACCAGAGATGAGGCAGTCACCAGCACGGAATAGAAACATAACTTGAATCTAGCTACTGATTAAACTTGGGTCTGGTTTCTTAGCTGAGGTCAAAATACATTCATTTCCCCTGTCCCTGGGGTTCACTCAGTTTTATAGATCAGTCCGTGATAAGTCCTATTGACAGAAAATTAAGTGAAATAAAATAACTGGCCCTTTGGACCCAAAGTTCCATTAGACCATATGCAAGACTCAAGTTTGCATATTTGTCCCCTGTGGCACTTGGCCTCTGACTGCTATTGGGCTCACAGTTCAATGACATCATCTTGGCCCCTCTGCGGAGCATTTCCTGCTAAAGGTCCTTCCTTATAACACCTATTGCCTCACCCTTTTCTTCCCAGGAAATAGTTTCTCTTTGTCTTTTCTATGGCTCACAGTGACATCAGTAACCCTTGACAGCCAGACCCGAAGTGGCTTCACTGAGAGATGGGGAAGCTCACCCAGGCTCAGACACATGGGCACATTCAGCTCCCTCCAGAGCAGTTTCAAGCCCCCTTGAAACATCAAGCTAAAGAAATACCTTCTGAGGCAAGATTTCTAACTTTGTAATATTTTAGCGGCAGAATGCTTTTCCCCTCTCAAGTTTTATACAAAACCCACTGTACACTTGTGCAATAACCAGATAAAAGTAATCTTTCATGATTCAAATTGAGTTTGAGCTTAGAACCCAGCCATCTCCATCTTTGCTACTCTCTCGGCAGTGCTCCAGATGAGGTGGCTTGAAAAGTCCCTGTTGAATAAGATTACCATGACTCACAGAACCTTCACAGCTTTGGGCCCTGGGTCTTCCCAGCCTTGAGTCATCTCTTACACAGAAACCACCTGGATCTTGTTCTTCTACCTGAATGAGAAACCTTGCACATTTGTGAAGTCTTGAACCTTCCATCTGACTGCAAATTCATAAGACTGAACAGCACAACCCCTGATGAAGAGTCAGTGCTTCCCACAGCTCCTGGGACCTGACTCCCATGTCAGGGGCCTCTTTCCTCCTGGGATCAGCACCACCTGCCTTTTACAGCTTCCCCTGGGAACATGCTATCTGCCTTGTCAGAAATCTGGTTCACAGACTACCCCCTTCTTGACCCATCACATTCTTCTCTTCCCCATCTCTCTTCTCAGATCTACATTTTTCTTTCTCTTTGTCCCTCAGAGTGTTGCCCAAGCAGCCATTTTATAAGTTAGTAAAAAGAACTGATGTGAAGGTTTGTCTGTAAACAGTGCTAAAATAGGACACTGAAAAAAAAGCAGCATTAATTAAAAAGGCCAGGAATTTCCACTAAACACACAGTATTGTTATAAATGCCAGCACTTCCCTTTTGCAACACACATCACATAGAAAAAGTGTAGTAAGAGGGGTCAGGAATTTTTTCTTAGAGTTTGTCTTTTACATGCACCTAAATAAATGAGAGCATATATATTGTTTCAGGGTTTTTTGGGGGGGGGTGGGTTGAGACAGAGTCTTGCTCCGTTGTTCAGTCTGTAGTGCCATGGCACAATCTGGGCTCATGGCATCCCCTGCCACCCGGGTTCAAGCAATTCCACTGCCTCAGCCTCCTGAGTAGTTGGGACTACAGGCGCTCGCCACCATGCCCGGCTAATTTTTTTGTATTTTTTAGTAGAGATGGGGTTTCACCATGTTGGCCAGGATGGTCTCGATCTCCTGACCTCGTGGTCCGCCCACCTTGGCCTCCAAAAGTGCTGGGATTACAGACGTGAGCCACCTCACCCGGCCTATCCTTTCAGTTTTAAGTGAAGACCCAAACCTTTTCTCTAAACATTAGATAGATAGGTATAATATTACAAAGTAATGATAAATTAACTCTGCATTTCATTTTTTCAGTACTTGCTGCATGCAGAAATGCTAAAGCGTACATTTAAAGTAGAAAAATGTCCTGTATGTCTGAAATTTATTCCTGGCTTCTATTTCCAATTACTTATTTAATAATACTAAGCAAGTCTGAATGAGAAAGAACATCTATTCATTCAAACCAATGAAATGTGGAAGAAAAAATCTGATTGTGTTCCATATAGGTATGTGCTATGTAATGCATTTTTTGTGTTAAAAAAAAATGCCCACAAAAATTTGGCGGTATGTCACTGATGTAAATTGAGAACTTGAATTTGCTCATGGAATGCATCATCAGCCAATGTAAAATACCTGGGATGCTAAACCTATCAGGCTTACATATTAATTAAGTTAGGTTGTGATGACCCATTAAAATGATGTTCCCAGAGGCAGCTGACCCACACTTTTGAACCTTTCCTGGCACGTCAGATGCAGTGATTATTCCCATGTCTAAATACTTACTACCAAATATGAAATGTATAATAGTGTGCCCTTTAGACAGCATAGGAGGGTCAGGGACGCACCTGGGTCTCAGAGAACAATGCCATCAGAAACGTGGATGCTGCCAGGGGTCCTGGATGACTCATCCCTCCACATGGGCTTCATTCTCCTTACCACGTACCACCTTCTTCCACACAGCAGGAGACACAACCACCACGTCTCTAGCTCTAGAGAGGCCGTGGGACCTGATGTCTCAGTTACCAGTTCTAAAATCTCGGAGTACTATCAGCTGGGGTCGCTTCCATTCCCAAACTGCATCAGGGGAAAGGGCCTGTGTAAAGACCACTTCATGTGCTCCCCTGAAACACAAGATTGGAAGGAGCATTTCCCAGCAGAAGGCAGAGCTGTTCTAGGCATACAAAACCTCCAATGTCAAAACAATTTCTGAATATTTATGTTCTGTTTGGTGAGGCAATATAGAAAAACACTTAAAGAGCAATTAAGCACAGGAACTATCCCTAGACAATACATAATCTCTTATCAAAAGGCTATCATGGGAAGCTTGAAAACATTATGCCAAATGAAAGAAGCTAGTCACAAAAGAGCACACATGATATGATTTCATATATAGAAACTGTCCTTAATAGGCCAGGCACAGTGGCTCATGCCTGCAATCTCAGCACTTTGGGAGGCGGAGGCAGGCAGATTGCTTGAGATCAAGAGTTGCAGACCAGCCTGACCAACATGGTGAAACCACATCTCTACTAAAAAATACAAAACAACAACAACAAAAAAAAAAAACTAGCCAGGTATGGTGGCACATGCCTGTAATCTCAGCTACTCAAGAAGCTGAGGCACGAGAATTGCCTGAACCCAGGAGGTAGAGGTTGCAGTAAGCCAAGATCAAGCCACTGCACTCCAGCCTAAGTGACAGAGCGAGACTCTGTCTAACCAAAAAAAAAAAAGAAAGAAAATGTCCAGAATAGACAAATCTATGGACAGAAAATTGATTCACAGTTGTATTGGCCTGGGGTGGGGTGGGGAGATAGCATTAGGAGGAAATGCGAAGTCATTGCTAAAAGGTCTGAGGTTTCTTTGGGGATGATAAAAGTGTTCTAATACTGTTTATGGTGATGGTTGCAAGTCTCTGTGAATATACTAAAAGCCATTGAGTTATACACTTTAAATGTGTAGATTATATGATACATGAATTATATCTCACTAAGGCTGTTTTAAAAAATGAAAAAATATATCGTGACACAAGAACAGAAAACCAAACACTGCATGTTCTCACTCGTAAGTGGGAGTTGAACAACGAGAACACGTGGACCACAGGGAAGGGAACATCACACGACGGGGCCTGTCAGGGGGTGGGGGGCTACAGGAAGGACAGCAGGGGGTGGGGGGGATTGGAGAGGAATAACATTAGGAGAAATACCTAATGTAGGCGATGGGGAGATGGATGCAGCAAGCCACCATGGCACATGTATACCATACCTATGTAACAAACCTGCACGTTCTGCACATGTACCCCGGAACTTAAAGTATAATAAAAAAAAGAAGAAATGTCAACCTTAAATTAATGGAATCTTTGTTTTAAAACAAGTGAAACTGCAAAGTGGTAAGGTTTTAATAATGGTAACAAAGAAAATAATTTAAAAATTAAAATGTTAAAAAGAAGTCAGGAGAGAGATCCAAGACAGCCGATTAGCAGCAGCTCAGGATTGTAGCTCCCACTGAAAGCGCAGAGAGTGAGTGGACGCCACATTTTCAGACGATTTTTTATTGCCCACGGACCAAGAGATTCTTGGCGGAGGAGCCCCACGGGTCGCCAGCGCAACTCTTTTGGCGGGCGCAGCCGTTTTGCAGGCGCCCCGGCGCGGCGGTTCTCAGTCCGGAGTATACGGGACTGAATGCCCTTTGGTTGGTGTTTGGAGCTCCGGGGAAGGCAGAGTCTCCCATTCAGCTGATTGAAAAGCGGACTGAAGTGGGGAACCAGACCGGGAGATTCCTGGGCAGAAAAGCACCAAGAATCTTAACGCCGCTGTTTCAGCCGGCGTAGTGGGTCGCCACAGGGGAAGGCTGGTACCCCACTCCACAAAAAAAAAAAAAAAAAAAAAAAAACAGCAGTTGGAACTGCTGAGGATTGAGAGTTTCACAGCAAGTACAGCTGAACCCGGGAAGGTCCAGCTCTGTGGGGAGAGGGGCGTCCGCTGAAGGAAAATTAAGAAATAGAAAAAACTTTATCACCAACAAGCTGGACGTCCACTCAGAGACCTAATCTGAAAGTCAGCAATTACACAGACGACAGGTGGATAAATCCACAAAGATGGGAAGAAACCAGCGCAAAAAGGCTGAAAACACCCGAAATCAGAATGCCTCTCCTCCTACAGAGGATTGCAGTGCCTCATCACCAATTGAACAAGGCCTGATTGAGAATGAATGTGAGGAATCAATAGAATCAGGCTTCAGAAGGTGGATAATGAGAAAGTTCTGTGAGCTAAAGAACATGTTCTAGCCCAATGCAAGGAAACTAAGAACCTTGGAAAAAAGGTTTGACAAAATGTTAATGAAAATGGACAATTTAGAAAGGAATATAAGTGAATTAATGGAGCTGAAAAACACAATACGAGAACTTCGCGAAGTATGCACAAGTTTTAACAGTCGAATTGATCAAGCAGAAGAAAGGATTTCAGAGGTTGAAGACCAACTTAACGAAATAAAACGAGAAGACAAGATTAGAGAAAAAAGGGTAAAAAGGAATGAGCAAAGTCTCCAAGAAATATGGGACTATGTGAAAAGACCTAATCTACGTTTGATAGGTGTACCTGAATGTGACGAAGAGAATGAATCCAAGCTGGAAAATGCTTTTCAGGATATTATCCAGGAAAACTTTCCTAACCTAGCAAGGCAAGACAATACCCAACTCCAGGTAATACAGAGAACACCACAAAGATATTCCTCAAAAAGAGCAACCCCAAGGCACATAATCATTAGATTCACCAGGGTTGAAATGAAGGAGAAAATACTAAAGGCAGCCAGAGAGAAAGGTTAGGTTACCCACAAGGGGAAGCCTATCAGACTCACAGCAGATCTCTCAGCAGAAACCCTACAAGCCAGAAGAGAGTGGGGGCCAATATTCAACATCCTTAAAGAAAAGAACTTTCAACCCAGAATTTCATATCCAGCCAAACTAAGTTTCATAAGTGAAGGAAAAATAAAATTTTTTACGAACAAGCAAGTACTCAGAGATTTCATTACCACCAGGCCTGCTTTACAAGAAGCTTCTGAAAGAGGCACTATATACAGAAAGGAACAACCAGTATCAGCCATTCCAAAAAACCCATCGGTAAGCTGCATCCAGACCCATCTCACATGCAAGGATATAGAGAGACTCAAAACAAAGGGATGGAGGAAGATTTGCCAACGAAATGGAGAGCAAAAAAAAAAAAGAACAGGAGTTGCAATTCTCGTCTCTGATAAAATAGACTTTAAAGTAATAGAAACCAAACGAGATAAGAAAGACATTGTATAATGGTAGAGGGATCAATGTAATGGGAAGAGCTAACGATCCTAAGTCTATGCACACCCAATATAGGAGGACCCAAATACATAGGGCAACTTCTTGGTGACTTACAAAGAGACTTGGACTCCCACACAGTAATAGTGGGAGACTTTATCATTACATTGTCAATATTGGACAGATTAATGAGACAGAAGGTTAACAAGGATATCCGGGACTTGAACTTAGACCTCGAACAAGTAAACTTAATAAACATTTACAGAACTCTCTACTCCAAATCCACAAAGCATAAATTTTTTTTCAGTAACACATCACATCTATTCTAAAAGTGACCACATGGTTGGGAGTAAATCACTCCCCCAGCAATTGCATAGCATTTCATAGGTTTAAATGAAATATTGGTTGGCTGTTTGTTTGTTATTTTCCTCCCTTATTCCTTCCTGTCTCCATTGTATAACACAATTATTAGTATAAAAGAGCTTTTTAATATCCATTTCTAGACTGCATTCTAGCCTGGGCAATAGAGCAAGATTCCCATTCTCTCTCCCTCTTTTCTTCTTCTTTTTCTCTTTCTTTTATTCTCTTTTCTTCCTTCTTTCTCTCTTCTCTCTTTCTTTTCTTCTTAGAAGAAAAAAAAGTAAAAAAAAAAAAAAAAAAAAAAAAATTATAGGCATGAGCCACTGCACCTGGCCTTTCCAGATGTATGACCACATTGAGTCCTCCCCTCAACCTTACCTATCAGGGATGATAATCATAGTGTCTTTATTTTTTTAAGATGTGGAAACTGAGGCTCCAAGGTGCTGGGTGGCTAAAAAAAAAAAAAAAATCAAAAACCTCCGTTGTAGGAAATGTGACCAAAACATAAATTTTAAAATGAGTAAATATTAGGGTGATAAGTTTGAGGATGGAAACAATCTAGAAATAAATTTTAAATCCGCTGTCTCATTTTTACTTTGCTTCTCAATCAACATTAACAAACAGAATACGTGTTTTAGCCTTCAATTTCCTACCCTCACACTGTTAACTCTCTGGCACACACTCTGATTATATTTTAATAATGAATGCACCACTTGAGAGAAATATCTGGAGAAAAAAGAGAAGGGAACAAAAGTGAATAAATCATACACTCAACAAGAACTTAAAATACAAAACATTAGTAACTTCACAAAAACATCTAACACCTAACTCCTGTTGTGAAAAAACACTGCAGACCCCTAGGTATTCTTTGAGGAACACTAACTAGCAGGACCCAGAGGTCATTCACGGCACCCTCAGCCGAGAATGAGACTCCTCCAGTTTGTAAGCAGGGTTTCAGCCATTTTCTTTCCCATGAACCTACCCTCAGCCCAATGACAAAAGCAGAGCAGACACTGTTTTCTCTACTATGTAGATGAATTAATGGAGGTTCAGAGCAATAGAGTAACTTAATCAAGTTCCCACCTTTGGAGAGAATAAGGATCTAGAACCCAGTGCTCCTGAAACCAAATCTAGCTGTCTTTCTGTGGTGGTCTGCTGTCTCTGAATACAAACAGGTAGGGTTGATATTTCAAAACATCTAACAGAAGGCAGAACACAGGCACCAAATCTTTTTTTCTTCAACTTCTATTTTAAGTTCCAGGGTACATATGCAGGATGTGTAGGTTTGTTATATAGATAAACATGTGTCATGGTGGCTTACTCCACAGATCAACCCATCACCGAGGTATTAAGCCCAGCATGCATTGGCTATTCTTCCTGAATATTGGAATAGACAATAGCATTGGCTATTCCGTTTCCTCACCACCTGCTGCACCCCCCGACAGGCCCCAGTGTGTGTCATTCCCTGCCATGTATCCATGTGTTCTCATCATTTAGCTCCCACTTCTAAGTGAGACTATGTAGCAGGTACCAAATCTTGAGAATGGACACTGGTGACAGAGAATAAGCAGAGTCCAGAAGGCCCCCGCTGTGCCAGACATCAACTCTGCAGTTGCTGAATTTGGTCTTCAATTTCCTAGATTGTGTGAGAGAGTTGGGGTGATGGTTATTGTACGTTATAATTTTAACAACCAGGATAGCCAGAGTTCTGGTGTGCTCTCACTGAATATTAGCTTGATTCCCATGGAATATAGATTGAAAACACCTGATATTAACAGTAAATATTATGTCCTCTGAGGCTATATACAGTTAGACAATAAGGATCTAGCTTTTCATAGGCCTGAATCATACAAGAAAGTTGGAAATGTTTGTGTCCCCTATTACTACTAATCAGTGAATATATTTTATAGAGAAAAGAAGAGGCCTTAAAAAGGGGGCTCCTCATCTAGCTGACACCATCAAATCAGCCAAGACAAAGTTATTGGAGATTCCTAACAGAACTGATCTTCCTTGTGGAAGGAACAAAAGATTGAAAATTATGACTTAGTTCTTACTATATAGCACAGTGGAGAGAGCTCAGCCTCTGGAATCAGACTGTCTGAATTTCCGCCACGGCCTAATCACTTACTAGCTGTGCCTCAGTTTCTCCATCTGTGAATGGGGATCACAGCATCCAACTCATAGGATTTTTTTTTTGAGAATTAAATAAGCAAGGGTATGTCAAATGCCTGAGACCCAGCGAGGGCTCACTAAATGTTAACCATTATTGTTAGCTGTGAGGAACAACCCACCAGGATTAGAGGACTCCAGAAGAGAATGGGCCAGAATGGGAATTATAATAAGAACCCATATGGTCTGAAGACAAAAATTCTAATTGCCACTCTGCCTACGATAAAGCTATTTTCATCTTCAATACTAATCTCCTTTTCTTCTATATGTCATGCCACCAAAGAGGCATTGGTGAATGTCTAGTAAACTAGATGATTATATGTTTTCTCTAACTCATAAAATGAGGTGATTTTCAAATGTTTATCCCTAGGTCTGTTGATGTAATGAGTACAGTCTACTTGTTACTAAATAGAAAAAAGAACCTGAAGAAGAGCTTAGAGGCATAGCATTCTAACATTAGACACTAGGGGGAAATCTTATTTGATGGGTGAGGTAGGAGGTATTATCTCTTATAAATATGGGATGCTTCTTTAGGAGGCAAAATTGTTTCAAATAAAAAAAAACAGAAAGCTTTTTTATGACTGTTGAAGATGATATGCCCAAATAGATACAGCTTTAAAACTTGGAATGGATTGCACATTTTAAACTAAACTCTAAAATAAAATAGACATTCTAATTCCAAACAAGAGTATCCCTGGCATTTCCTGTAAAAGGAAAGGACTCGGTATGAGTTGGGCCATGGCAAAGGACACAGCCTGGCAGGCCCTGGTGCATGTTGCCAGATGAAATATGCATGCCCGAGCAGCTGATTGGCTCTGACTGAGGGGTCTGAGGTTTCTGAGGCTCCTCAGGATGTAGGTGGGTCTTCATACCAGAATGGCTGAGGGTCAAGGCAGAAATCAATTGATATGATTCAGCTCTGTGTCCCCACCCAAATCTCATCTCAAGTTGTAATTCCCAGTGTTGGGGGAGGGACTTGGTGGGAGGTGATTGGATCATGGGGGCGGATCTCCCCCTTGCTGTTCTCCTGATAGTGAGTGAGTTCACATGAGATCTGATAGCTTAGAAGTGTGTCGCACCTCATCCCTTGCTCACTCTCTCTCTCCTGCCACCCTGTGAAGAAGGGCCTTGCTTCCCCTTCAACTTCTGCCATGATTGTAAGTTTCCTGAGGCCTCCCAGTCATGCTTCCTGTTAAGCCTGTGGAACTGTCAGTCAATTAAATCTGTTCTCTTCATACTACCCAGTCTCAGGTAGTTCTTTATAGCAATGTGAGAACGGACTAATACATCAATCGACTACCCAATGGCTCCTTGAGGAGCATGACCAGATGGACCAGATGACATGTTGTATGGTGGAGTATCAGAACAACGGCCAGGTCAACAAGTGCATCCAGCATCAGCGGTTACATAGAAATCTCATTTCTTTTACTACCATCACAGATACCAGCCCAACCAGTACTTTAAAAGCAATGAGATAATCTTCCAGTTGGCTGCTGTGGGGGAGTAATTGAATGTAATCCATCTCTTAGAAAATGGAGACAGGATTTTTACCAACTTAATTGCTTAAAACATGAACGAAAGCTCTGTGGCTCTTTTAAAAAATGTGAGAATACAAAGAAAGCTACTAACTTAACTGTATTCTCAATGTAAATATTTATTTTAATAATTAAGCAGATTCCTCAATAAGGTGACCCCAGGTGTCCTCGTTCCTATACTTGGAGCATGTTTGGATAACAAAGTCATCCCTGGCACCTGCAAGCCTACTTTTTAGTTTCAACAGAAAGAGAAAGCTGAGTAGGCATTGGGCAGGAATTGGTGGGACTCCTGACTCAGCCCTTGCTACACAGACATGTAACTGTGTGCTCTTTCCTACCAGTTTGTCAATGCTTTGAAATAAAGCTTACTTTTCCACACAATCCTCCTTCTCCTAATACTTCTCCTCCTTTCTTTCTAATAAAGGAATCTGATGGAATCAAGAAAGTAATGAAGCAATAAAAGGCCTAATTGAAGCTGAAAGCCAGTTCCATCTCTGACCTGTTTGCTGAGACTTATTTTGATCACTGAAGTATTGAAGTTGCACTACAGTGTTATATTCTGCCCTGGTTACCAGGAAGAATACCTCCCCAACCTCAGGATAATCAAGGTTTCTCCTCCCTGATTTTGGCAAATATTGAGAAACTACCCATAAGGAATGAAAGTTGAACCTAATAAGCATTAGGGCAGTGTGTCTAAAGTGCTCTCAAGGAAATCTGGAGGCACCGTACAGCCTTTCTCCAGACAAACCACATGTATCATTTAGGGTAAGCCAATCCAGTTGCTGTAATAAACAAACCCCAAAATAAGTAATAGTGCCCGCACAATAAAAGCTTATTTCTCTCAAAGTCCAAATGGAAGTTGTTGATTGGACACAGCCTCCTTCATCTTTTGCTTCTGACTATATTCAATACGTGACTTTCACATTTTCTTAGAGTGTTTGCATCAAGCCAAAGAAAAGAGAAATAGCACAGAGTTCCCATTAGAAATTTTTATGGGCCAAGTCACTTCTGCTCCACATCCCCTTGGCAAAAATTCAGTTACATAGCCAGACATTACTGCATGAGAGACAAGGAAAGACAGTGTAACTTTGGGCTCCAGGAAGAAGAGAAATGAGTTTGTTGAATAACTAGGCAGTTTCTGTGTGTGGATTACATTGCTGTCCCTTCTTCATCACCCTCCTTGTCTAAATGGTCTTCCAATAAAACCTTGCAGGACCCTCTCACTATGTAATGCCTTCCTCCTCTTTCCTTTGGGTATGGACATAAGACACTTTTTGGCCAACAGACTGAGACAGGAGTGACAGATTGCCAGTTTTGAACAAGGCCTAAAGAGACCCTGTATGAGTGCACCTGTTCTCTTTACCTCTCATCACCATGAGAAGAGCATATCTTGGCTAGCCTGCTTGTCCTGGGGCAGGATCAGAGACATGGAGCAGAGCCAAGTTTCTCTAGTCTAGCCCAGCTCAGATCAAACCACCCTTAACATCAGATTCATGAGAATTATTATTTTAAGGCACCAAGTTTCGGAACAGTTTGTTAGGCAGCAGATTTTGGCAATATCTGTTACATTCTGCTACATCACCACTCAATAAATTATTTTTTAAACTCTAAAGCAGAAATTACAACAGTTTCACTACTGATATCACAATTAAAAGTCAATCCTTCTTCCCTTTAAGTCTTATTTTAAAAGCATATATAATAGTCCAAAATTTACGTAAAATTATATTAATTTTAGATTACCTAACAAACCTCTGGTGAATACTAAATTGGAACACAACTGTCTGTTTTTAAATATATCAGTTCCTGTATTAACAGTTTATGATTTGGTTGGGGGAATTAATGCATCGTTGCTGATTATGAAACAGAATAACATGATTATACTTAGCATCATTTTCATATACTTCATAAAGAAAAATGTTATGATGATATAATAAAGATATGAGCATTGTTTGCTCTGAAAGCTCCAAAAATGTACTTTGAGTTCCCATGGATCAAGTTGAGGGGTAATTATATTTATTCACTCAACAGACTGTGTTTCAATGCAGTTGCTGTGCCTCTTACTGAAATGGCCCTATTGTCTGGGGTATATATCCTGGCTCTTCTTGGTTGAGAAATAATTCAGGACACAAACACACATGAGGAGTGGATTCAGGAGCAGAAAGCGTAACAGGAAAAGAAAGAGAGAGAAAACGCTTCCTTAAGTTGAGAAAGCGGGTCGCCCAAAAGAGGGTCTGTCTTTTGTGGCAGAATGCAATTGGTTTTGTACAGAGGCTTAAGGAGGTGGTGTTTGATTTACACAGGGCCAAGGGAACTGGCTTGACCAGGTATGCCATTTACATAGCCCACAAAAAAGCTGGCCCTCCCATCCTAGTCTTTGATTATGCAAATGAGGCCTCCACCTGGCAGTGGCCATGATACCTGTACACTGTGGTTTTACCTGGACACTGCTATGACACCTGACACACGTGGTAACAAGGAAAAGAGAGCATGAGATGCCATATTGAATGTACCTGGCTTCCAGGTATAGCTGCTGGCATTTACATACAAAAGCTTCTAGTTTGCATATCTAAGCCTGACTTTTCAGGCTGCTTTCTGTTAGAGAAGAAATGGTTTGGAGTTGCTTTTTATTAAAGGAAAATTCCACCGAGAACTTTCACCCTTTGTAGCTGCCTAAAAATAATTTCTTAATAACTCCTGTATTATAACTTCAAAGTCTCTAGCGATATGGGGAGAGAGACACTGGTTGGTTAATGACCAGCCAATGATGTGAGTAATCCTAGTTGCAATCAGGAGTAATGGGTAGGGTAGAGAGAAGAAGGAAAGAATAAAGGGAGACAGGAAGTGAGGGGAAAAGAAAGAAAGGTTGGAAATGACACAACGCATGCATGGCTAAGAGACAAAAGGAATGGGCAGATCGCAGAGAAACGCATATGAGAAAAGCAGCCACCTCAAAACATGCCTAATCCAGGCACCACCTTGAGTGACTGTCACAGGACTCCAGGCAGAGGCCATCATATATGCAAGAATCTAGAGCAAAGAGAACATGCCTCTGTTATTGGTCTTCAATGCTTTTTCATCTCTTTGTTAGTTCTTCATGTCATAATCTACTATTCCTCGATACCCAAGACTGAATGAAGTGCCCCTTTTTTTGAGCTCCCTGGATTCACCTCATCCTATTATCTAGCACATCACCTAAAAATTGCTCTCTACACTCTATAGTCCCTGCTAGTATGTAAGTCATATAGAGAGCAGAGACTATGTCTATTTTGTTTATCCATCATCTCCCTGGCACTACCACAATACCTGACACGCAGTAGGCATTCAGTTAGCATCATCAGAGTCATGAGCATCGTTTACCTACAAGCCTTTGTGCTTGAGGAATCATGAATATCTACACAATGGATACATACATTTGCAAACATTTCATTCACTCTGTCTTTCAGGAGGATTTTTTTTACTTTATCTTCCTGAAAATCCTTTGGAGATTCTGAGCTCAAATATTAAATGAGAGCTACATAAATAAAAATTTCAAATATACAATAAATTCTTGTCATCCTTGAATCTTTTCAAATGACTTTGAGAATATTTCCACTGAGGTGCTGATTATAATTGCCATTTTATTTTCATATGTCATTTGTCTTTTTTGTTTGTTTGTTTTGAGATGGAGTCTCGCTCTATCACCAGGCTAGAGTGCAGTGGCATGATCTTGGCTCACTGCAACCTCTGCCTTCCGGGTTCAAGTGATTCTCTTGCCTCAGCCTCCCAAGTAGTTGCGACTATAGGCGCATCCCACCATGTCCAGCTAATTTTTGTATTTTTAGTAGAGACAGAGTTTCACCATGTTGGCCAGGATGGTCTCAATCTCTTGACCTCATAATCCACCTGCCTCGGCCTCCCAAAGTGCTGGGATTACAAGTGTGAGCCACTGCACCCAGCCTTATAAGCATGCCCTATCTAACGACATTTTGGTCAACCAGGGACCATGGCCCTATAAAATTATAATGGAACTAAAAAATTCCTACCACCTAGTGGCATTGTACCCATTGTAAAGTCATAGCACAATACATTACTCACATATTTGTGGTGATGCTGGTGTAAATACACACTGCAGTGCCAGCCAATTAAAAGCGGAGCACATACATTTATATACAGTACATAATGCTTGATAATGTTTGTGTCACTGGTTTGTGTATTTACTATACTGGTCACTGGTTTGTGTATTTACTATACTATACTTTTTGTTGTTAATTTAGAGTGTACTACTTCTAATTTTTTTTAATTACCTGTAAAACAGTCTCAGGCATATCCTTCAGGAGTTATCCAGAAGAAGACATTGTTATCATAGGAGAGGAGAGCTCCATGCGTGCTATTGTCCCTGAACACATTCTAGTGGGACAAGACATGAAAGTGAAAGACAATGGTATTTTTTAAAGTTTAAAAGTGAAAGAAAAAAAAGAAAGAAAGAAAAAGAGCCTGATATAGTGGCTCACACCTGTAATCAAAGCACTTTGGGAGGCCTAACCCAGTGAATCACTTGAGGTCAGGAGTTGGAGACCAGCCTGGCCAACATGGCGAAACCCTGTCTCTACTCATAATATAAAAATTGGCCAAGTGTGGTGGTGTATGCCTTTAATCCTAGCTACTCGGAAGCCTGAGGCGGGAGAATCACTTGAACCCAGGAGGTAGAGGTTGCAGTGAACCAAGAACAACGCCACTGCACTCCAGCCTGGATGACACAGTAAGACTCCATCGCAAAAAAAAAAAAAGTAGAAAAAAAGAGAAAATTGTTACATAGAAAAAAGCTTATAGAATATCAAGAAAGAAAATAATTTTTATAGCCGTACAATGTGTCTGTGGGTGTTTTTTTCTTTCTTTTATTTTATTTATTTGTTTGTTTGTTTGTTTGTTTGAGACAGGTTCTCACTCTGTTGCCCAGGCTGGAGTGCAGTGGCACAATCACGACTCACTGCAGCCTCAACCTCCCAGGCTGGACTGATCCTCCCACCTCAGCCTCCCTAGTAGCTGGGACTACACATACAAGCCACCACACCTGACTAATTTTTGTATTTTTTGTAGAGAAGGGGTCTTGCCGTGTTGCCCAGGCTGGTCTCTAACTCCTGGGCTCAAGCAATCTGACTGCCTTGGCCTCCCAAAGGCATTTGTGTTTTAAGCTAAATGTTATTATAAAAGAGTCAAAAGTTAAAATTTAAAAGTTTATAAAGTAAAAAAGTCACAGTAGGCTAAGGTAATTTGTTATTGAAAAAAGAAAAATATTTGTATAAGTCTAATGTAGCATAAGGCTACAATGTTTATAAAGTCTGCAGTAAAATATTTTTGTAAGTCTAAGGTAGCATAAGGCTACAGTGTTTATAAAGTGTACAGTAATGTCCTAGACCTTCACATTCACTCACCTGTCACTCACTGACTCGCCTAGAGCAACTTTCAGTCCTTCAGGCTCCTTTCATGATAAGTACCCCATACAGATATACCATGTTTTTAATCTTTTATATATTCTCATTATACCTTTTCTACAAATACTCACCATAGTGTTACGATTGCCTACAATGTTCAATACAGTGACATGCTGTACAGGTTTGTAGCCTAGATGCAATAGGCTATACCTTATAGGCAGGATGCATAGCAGGGTATGTCATCTAAGTTTGTGTAAGTACACAATATGATGCTTGCACAACAGTGAAATCACCTAGCAATGCGTTTCTCCTAACATATCCCCATCATCAAGCGATGTATGGCTATTTACTACAACAGCATTTTATTGCATATTTCTCATGTCATTTTTATTTAGAAGAAGTATTTTCTCCAAGTTTTTAAGATATTTTTAATACTTTAAAAAGTGAATAGCTAACTTAGATCCTTTTAGATTTGTGACTTTTTGCAAGCATTAGTTCATACTAAACAATGTTTATGGTACAAATTTAATATTACTTTTTTCTGCAAAGTCTACAATCACTCTATTTGAGAATCTTCTGCTGTTCTAACTCTTCTAATGCATCTTGCATTGTATCTAAATTAAATCTAATTGTTCTCACATTTCCCAACCATGTTATCTGAGAGTGATTGCAGGATCAAATTTATATGAATTTCTTCAAAATATGCCAATTTATGCTGGTGAAGATATTATCAGACATAATCTCTGAATTATTCCCCCCCCAAAACGTAATTACAATTGGCACAGTTGTGGCCATGTCTGCTAGTAATGAACTCTAACTATGTACAGTACCTGGCACAAAGATTGCTTCTGGATATTTCAGCCCAAAGTCTTGTTTCCCAGGATTTTTTTGCAAAGACATCAGCACCATTGCCTTACGCTGCCCTCCTCAGTCTTTTAAATTAATGCCTATTATCTACAGAAGATTTTTTTGATTATTCAATTAAGTATAAAAAAATGTGTGCTCTTTACAACAGGTGTAGGATCAATGAAATACTCATCTCAGGCCGGGCGCAGTGGCTCACACCTGTAATCTCAGCACTTTGGGAGGCCAAGGTGGGCAGATCACGAGGTCAGGAGTTCAAGACCAGTGTGACCAATATGGTGAAACCTCGTCTCTACTAAAAATACAAAAAATTAGCTGGGCGTGGAGGCGCATGTCTGTCCCAGCTACTCAAGAGGCTGAGACAGGAGAATTGCTTAAACCCGGGAGGCGGAGGTTGCAGTGAGCCAAGATTGTGCCACTGTACTCCAGCCTGGGTGACAGAGCGAGACTCCATCTCAAAAAAAAAGAAAAAGGAATACTCATTTTAACTTTCTTGTTTTTGTCTTTTGGTTCAACTCCATGTACAATAAATGTTAGTTGTTTAACATTTTGTCCCTGCCACAATCTGAAGGAACTAAGTAATACATACCTTTTAAATTTTTATGTGTGGCATTTTGTCTAACTTAATTCCCTGTTAAATTAATCATTACATATTGAATTCTCCAACCTAGAAAGTGATCATTTATTTTACAATTTCTTATCCATCTTACATGTTCAGCCATTCTAGCATTAAATTTTGAAATTATTTCTAGTGAACTTAGAAAAATTTCTTTTTTTCAGTAAATATTGCGCCATAGAAATCTTTGTCATGCTTTGTTTTGAAGAAAATCATGCCAATGTTCTCTATCAGCACTTACTTGTCTGCATGGAATACTATTGATTATTCACTATTTCTTCAGCCTTTTGTTCCATTGTAGTAATTGCCTGTGAGGCTTTTTGTGTAAAAGTGACATTTCACGATTGTAATTAAATCTTCATTCAGGGAAGAATCCGAAGTTGCAAGTTTGCCAGGATTTCTTCTGATGTGTTCAAATTATGAATGTGATTAGAAAAATGTTCTGACTCACTCTCTTCTCTTTCTGACCAATAACTAAATCCTCATTGCATAAGCCATTTGCAATGCCCTGTTTGCATATCTTATGTGGGTCATATTGAATAGAAATCTGCTCCTTTTCATTGTTTTCCATTTTTAAAAAACTTAAGCACATTATTTCTTTAAAATTTTTCTCTTTTTTAAGCTTTTTTCTTTTTCTGAGCTACATTATTATATTGTCAATTTTAATTTCTATCCAATCCCTATTTGTATTCATTCTCAATGACCTAGGAACTTCTGCCTCTCAAAGCCTCCCTGTACTATGAAACAGTGTTCATCTCTGATACATGGCCCCTAAACTTTGTGGTTACCTTTTTTCCCCCTAGTGTACGTCTTTTAAAGGTTTTTTACATTTTATTGTGCTAAATATATGTAACTTAAAGTTTACCATTTTAACTATTTCAGCATTAAGTACATTTACAGGTTGTACAAGCATCACCACTGTCTATTTCCAGAACTTTTTCGTCATCCCAAAATGCAACTCTGTACCTGTTAAACAAAAATACCCAAGCTGGGCACTGTGGCTCACACCTGTAATCACAGCACTTTGGGAGGCTGAGGCGGGCGGATCACCTGAGGTCAGGAATTCGACACTAGCCTGGCCAACATGGTGAAACCCTGTCTCTACTAAAAATACAAAATTAGCTGGGTGTGGTGGTGGCCACCTGTAATCCCAGCTACTTGGGAAGGCTGAGGCAGGAGAATCACTTGAGTGCGGGAGATGGAGGTTGCAATGAGCCGAGATAGTACCACTGTACTCCAGCCTGGGCAACAGAGTAGCACTCCATCTCATTAAAAAAAAAAAAAAAAAAAAACTCACTACTTTCCTAGCCCTTGGAAACCACTGGTCTACTTTCTGTCTCTATGAATCTGATCACACTAAGGATCTTATATAAGCGAGAAAATACAATATTTGCTTTTTTGTGATTGGCTTGTTTTACTTAGGATAATGTCCTCAAGGTTCATCCATGTTGTAGCATGTGTCAGAATTTTTAAGGCTGAATGATATTCCATTGTATGTATTGTGTGAGTCCATTCACATTGTGATAAAGGAATACCTGATGCTGGGTAGTCCATAAAGAAAAGAGGTTTATTTGGCTCACAGTTCTGTAGGCTGTACAAGCATGGCACCCACATCAGCTGGGCTTCTGCTGAGGCCCAGGAAGCTTTTAGTCATGGTGAAAGGGAAGGACAGCTGTTGTATCCATGGCAAGAGAGGGAACAAGAGGGCAAGGAGAAGATGCCCAGGCTCTTTTAAAGAATCAGATCTCACATGAACTCATTACCGCAGGGGGAGACACCAAGCCATTTATGAGGGATGTCCCCCATGACCCAAACACCTCCCATCAGGCCGGCCTATAACATTGGGAATCACATTTCAACATGAGATATGGAGGGGACAAATATCCAAACCATATTATGTATTTACCACATTTTCTTTGCCCATTCGTCTGTTGATGGACATTCGAGTTGTTTCCACATTTTAGTTACTGTGAATAATGCTGCTATGGACATTGGTGTGCAAGGCTCTATTTGAGTCCCTGATTTTAGTTTATTGGGTTTATACATAGGAATGGAATTTCTAGGTCATATGGTAATTCTATATTTAACTTCTTTAGAAACTTGTGGCTTCCATTTGCACCTAAATTTTCTTCTACTCCTCTAATATTGGGTTGTTTTAAAAGGTGAAGTTCTTCAGACAATTTTTCTGGGTATTGTGTGTGGGACAGAGCTAACTACATTTTTATGTGAATGGATATTCAATTGTCTCAGACCCATTTATTGTACAGTGTTTTTCTCCCACTGCCTTGAAACTCTAGTTTTTTTATACTCTAAATTGTCACATAAACATAGGTCTCTTTCTGGATTCCTACTTCTTCTATTGAGCCAATATCCACATCTGTACAAGTGCTCACATTGTGCTTTTTTTAAACTATTCTTAGTTTTTCTAACACGTTTTTTTCCTCTAGATGAACTTTAGACTCAAGTTTGTGAAATTCAGTTAAAATTTTCTGGGAATTTTAATAAGAATTGTATTGGTTGACAGTTGAATAAGGAAAGAGCAACACGTTCACAATATCAGACTCTTGCATACAAAAACTTGGTATTTCCCTCCATTTATTCAGGTCAGCCTTTCCTTTCTTCACTAAAGACCTTCTGCATTCTTTTCACCTTTAAGTTTTCTTGCTACTGTGAATGCAAAATAAGAATTTCTGTCTTTAAAATCATTCAGGAAAAAAATCTATTTAGAAATAGCAATATTATGCTTTAATCATTCCTATATTTTTTAGACATTTAAGCTTTTTAAACTTTTGCTATTATAATTTAGAAAAAATGCTTCTATATATAAATCTTTGACTACAGATTTTTTTCTTGGAATCTTTAGAATAGATTCTGCATATTTCTGGATCAGAGAGTAAGGACAATTTTAAGGTTCTTAAGGCACATTCTTGATACATTGCTTTCCATTGCACTAAAAATCGAATTTAGACTCTTCCCCATTATCCACACAGCCCTCCCTACACAGCTCTTGCCTCTCTCTCCAACATAAGCTCTTGCCACATTCTCCTCAGTTACTGTGGTCCAGCCCTATGGGCCTTCCCTCTGTTTCTATAACACACCAAGCTTATTGCTAAAATTTTGGTGGCTTAACACCATAAAAGCTTATCTCTCACTCCTCCATCTTGCAGCTGCAGCATCTGGAACATGTGGACTCCAGGATTGCTGCAGGCAGTAGAGGGGGCTGGAGGAAGCACCCTTGTTCTTAACTGTCTTGGCCCAGATGCCAAGATGTCACATCTGCTCATAGTCCATTGACCAAAACCAGTCACATGACCCAGCCTCACTGCAAGGAAGGGTTGAAAATCTTAAGAGGACATGGAACATTTGGTGAGCACTGTCTGCCTCTGCTATAATGCCCCTCCCACCTCCCATTTGCCTTTGCCTTTCTAATGTTTCCCTGGAAGTCAAATAGTCTTTTGTATGATTATTAGCTATTAATAGCATGTATAATAACTATTAATATCTATTTTTTAGCATGTTTTCATGAATCAATTGCACATGTCCTTTCCACAGTTATCTATAGGAATTCTTATTTGTTCATTAGAGCTATTTACATATGAAAGCTATTTGAGGATTTCTTAATGATTTCATTTGTCATCTGTTCCAATTTTTTTCTGTGTTTGATTTGCATTTTAATGTTACATATTTTGCTGGCATGGAGAAGTTTTTATTTTAAAATAATCTGCTTTCTATTCATTAGATTTGATTAGTAATAATCAGATTTTTTGTTGTTGCTCTTGCTTTTAAACCTGCTTTCCTATCAAAATACTACAGGTTCACCTATATCTTCTGATTTTTATGAAGATAAAATTAGACTTTTTACATTTTACTTTTCAATAAAAAATATAAAATTATTGGTTGCTAGCCAATGGAAAAAATGAGGAACTCTCCAAGAACATAAAAATGAGATCACATTGGATAACACTGAAAGGATATCAAACGAAAGAAAAAAAAAGAAAAAAAAATTAAAAAAAAAAGAAAGGAATAAGAATAAAAAATAATAATAAATAAAAAAAAAATAAAAAAAATGAGATCACATAATGAACCAGAACACAGATACACATCATTACCTTAGACAAATTGGCTACCAAGCTGAAGCTTTATTTAGCATGAAGGGTGTGGGGATTATGCTAAATAAGGGAGTACCAGAGAGAGGCAGTCCAAGGAGAAAATATCATAATCAGACCTACATGGCAGATACATCCCTTTGGTAGAAACAGACACATCTGGCTATCATCATCCACTAGAACATCCAACTCTCTTTCCAGTTCTGATTCTAGTTCTCAGCGTTCAAGTATGAGTTGTCATCCCATGCTGCTTGCTTACAGGAAGAAAAGGCATTGACCAAAGAATACAAACATCTAGTCTACCTGGCAGCTATACTTGTGTTACAAAGGAGTGAACTGGCATTCTAACATACGCAGCACTCTGTGTGTCTGCTGAGAAAGAGTCAGTTCCCAAGAACCTGGCTATTTATTTTGCTTATGCTTGGAGTCAAATTTCAGAGCCTAAGAAGCCACCTCAGCACCTTAAACACAGTCATGACACCCAAGCACTGCTCCTTATTTGGAATTGCCTAGAAATCCAGCATCTTCCCCAGGTGCCACCTCTTTACAGCTCAATGCAGGATTACTTCAAACACCAATGCATTTGCTGAATTGTTCGTATCTTTGCACAGGGACCAAACTAACCTTTTCTGAATTATTGCAGTTTTAATATTTGTGCTACCAAAGTGAGCATGTGGATACTATTTAAAGTCTAAATCAGGGATCTGCAAATGGGTAAAATCTGGTATGCTGTTTATGTTTGTAAATTAAAAATAAAGTTTTATTTAAACATAGACACATTCATTCATTTACATTGAATATGGCTGCTTGCTTCTCCAACAACAGAGTTGGAGTAGTTGTAAGGAAAAGGCCATATGACCCACAAAACCTAAGATACTTACTATCTGGTCCTCTGCAGAACAAGCTTCCTGATTCCTGCCCTAGGAAGCAGCAAAGGAACAAGATAAAAGGAACCTGGACCCCTCTTTAACCAGACTTTAGAAATACACTTCTAGGCCAGGCACAGTGGTTCATACCTGTAACCTCAGCAGTTTGGGAGGCCAAGGTGGGAGGATTGCTTGAAGTCAGGAGTTCAGACCAGCCTGGGCAACATAGCAAGACCCGATCTCCATAAGAAATTTAAAAATTAACTGGGTGTACTGCTACATTCCTGTAGTCCTAACTACTTGGAAGGCTGAGAAGGAGGATCACTTGAGCCCAGGAGTTCAAACTATGATCACACCAATGCACTCCAGCCTAGGCTACAGAGCAAGACCCTGTTTCTGGAAAAAAGAAAAATGAAAAAAGAAAACAAAACATTTCTATCTTGTTTGTACCATTGGATTTTTGTGGTGTCTTGCCATAATTAACCAGTGTGGAACAAATCCCTTCAGAATATATATGCATCAGTCAGATTGGGATAGGCTATGCTGTACCAATCACAACCCTTAAAATCTTATGTGCCTGTAAAAAATTGGTTTCTCTCTCTACACCTGCTATGTGTCTGTCCACTGCGAGTCAGCTGCTAGTTCCATTCCACATCTTCTCACTCCAGACAAGTGAAGGGACCCCCCCCATCATTTGAACCATCACTGTTGCCCCCGACAGGGAGAAGGAATATGGAAATCATGAGTTGTTTCTTAAAGTTTCCACCAGAAGTGACATTTCTCACTTTTGCTCAAGTTCTGTTAACCAACATTGAGATCTGTGCTGTAGGGGAGGGATCCAAGATGGCCGATTAGGAGCAGCTCAGGATTGCAACTCCCAGTGAAAGGGCGGAGGGTGAGTGGATGCCGCATTTCCAGACGGATTTTTATTGCCCACAGACCAGGAGATTCCCAGGCGGAGGAGCCCCATGGGTCGCCAGTGCGGCTGGTTTGGCCAGCACGGCTGTTCTCGCAGGCGCGGCTATATTGGCCGGTGCACCTGTTTTGCCGGCACCCCAGCACGGCAGTTCTCCACACAAAACACACGGGTCCAGGCACCGTTTTAGCTGCTGATTGGAGCTCTGGGAAGGCAGAGTCGTCCATTCATCTGATTCAAAAGGGGACTGAAACAGGGAGCCAGGCCAGGAGATTTCCGGGCAAAAAGCGTCACGAATCTCAGCGCCACTGTTTCACCTGGCGCAGTGGGTCTCCGTACGGGAAATCACACAGATCCCAGTGCCTCTTCAATAGGTGAGTGGAACACCTGGGAGAGAGTCGATCGTTCAACTTAAAAAAAAAAGGCTCTGAGGCAGGGAGCCAGGTGATCAGGCTCGGCTGGTCCCACCCCCACAAAAAACAGCAATCGGAAACGCTCTGGATTGAGAGCTTCACAGCAAGCACAGCTGAACCCATGACGGTCCAGCTCTGTGGGGGAGGGGCGTCCACCATTACAGAGGCAGTCCACCACTACAGAGGTACTTTGCCATTGCTGGGCAGCTTGCCATTGCCAAGGCAGTTTTAGCTACACCCATATAAACAGGACTGCAGGGAAGTTCACATGAGAGCTGGGCGGAGCCCACAGCAGCTCAGCAAAGCCTCTGCAGGCAGATAGTGACTAGGCTGCCTCCTCGCTGGGCAGGGCAGCCTTGAAAAAATGGCAGCAGCACAACAGAAACTTATAAATAAAGCCCTAACTCCCCAGGACAGAGCACCTGGGGAAAAAAAAGGGGTTTATCAGTTCTGCTGCAGCAGACTTAAACATACCTGCCCAGCAGCTCTGAATGAACAATGGAGCTCACAGCTCAGCACTTGAGCTCCTATAAAGGACAAACTGTCTCCTCAAACAACTCCCTGACCCCCGTATATCCAAAGAGTCACCTCATAAAGGAGAGCTCAGACTGCCATTTGGCAGGTATCCTTCTAGGACAAAGATAGCAGAAGAAGAAATTGGCAGCAACCCTTACTGTTCTGCAGCCGCTACAGGTGATCCCCAGGCAAGCAGAGCCTGGAGTGGACCTCAGCAGTCCTACAGTAGAGGGGCCAGACTGTTACAAGGAAAACTAAGAAACACAAAGAAATAACTTCATCATCAACAAACCGGATGTCCACTCAGAGAACCAATCTGAAAGTCAACTACAAAGACGACAGGTGGATAAATCCACAAAGATGGAAAGAAACCAGCACAAAAAGGAGGAAAACACTCGAAACCACAACTCCTCAGCAGCAGGGGAACAAGGATGGATGGAGAATGAGTGTGATGAATTGACGGAATCAGGCTTCAGAAGGTGGGTAATAAGAAACTTCTGTGAGCTAAAAGAACATGTTCTAACCCAATGCAAAGAAACTAAGAACCTTGAAAAAAGATTTGACGAAATGCTAATGAGAATAAGCAACTTAGAAAGGAATATAAGTGAATTGATGGAGCTGAAAAACACAAGAACTTCGCGAAGCATACACAAGTTTCAACAGCCGAATTGACCAAGCAGAAGAAAGGATATCAGAGGTCAAACATCCACTCAATGAAGTAAAACGAGAAGGCAAGATTAGAGAAAAAAGGGTAAAAAGGAATGAACAAAGTCTCCAAGAAATATGGGACTATGTGAAAAGACCTGATCTACGTTTGATAGGTGTACCTGAATGTGACAGAGAGAATGAATCCAAGCTGGAAAATACTCTTCAGGATATTATCCAGGAAAACTTCCCCAACCTAGCAAGGCAGGCCAATATTCAAGTCCAGGAAATACAGAGAACACCACAGAGATATTTCTCAAGAAGAGCAACCCCAAGGCACATAATCGTCAGATTCACCAGGGTTGAAATGAAGGAGAAAATGCTAAGGGTAGCCAGAGAGAAAGGCTGGGTTACCCACAAAGGGAAGCCCATCAGACTCACAGCAGATCTCTCAGCAGAAACCTTACAAGCCAGAAGAGAGTGGGGGCCAATATTCAACATCCTTAAAGAAAAGAACTTTCAACCCAGAATTTCATATCCAGCCAAACTAAGCTTCATAAGTGAAGGAAAAATAAAATCCTTTGCAAACAAGCAAGTACTCAGAGATTTCATTACAACCAGGTGTGCTTTACAAGAGCTCCTGAAAGAGGCACTAAACATAGAAAGGAACAACCAGTACCAGCCACTCCAAAAACATACCAAATGGTAAAGAGCATCAACACAATGAAGAAACTGCATCAACTAATGGGCAAAACAGCCAGCTAGCATCAAAATGGCAGGATCAAATTCACACATAACAATATGAACCCTAAATGTAAATGGGCTAAATGCCCCAATCAAAAGACACAGACTGGCAAATTGGATAAAAAGCTAAAACCCATCGGTGTGCTGTATCCAGGAAACCCATCTCACATGCAAGGATACACAAAGGCTCAAAATAAAGGGATGGAGGAAGATTTACCAAGCAAATAGAGAGCAAAAAAGAGCAGGAGTTGCAATTCTCGTCTCTGATAAAATAGACTTTCAACCAACAAAGATCAA
Organism: Ateles fusciceps; assembly: GCA_036589455.1. Lineage (NCBI taxonomy): Eukaryota > Metazoa > Chordata > Mammalia > Primates > Atelidae > Ateles > Ateles fusciceps. The sequence continues at coordinate 4,310,238 of JAZHEH010001241.1, read as the reverse complement.
AAGAGACAAAGAAGGACATTACATAATGGTAAAAGGATCAATGCAACAAGAAGAGCTAACGATCCTAAATATATACGCACCCAATACAGGAGCACCCAGACACATCAGGCAAGTTCTTAATGACTTACAAAGAGACTTAGACTCCCACACAATAATAGTGGGAGACTTTAACACCCCATTTTCAATATTAGACAGATCGATGAGACAGAAAATTAACAAGGATATCCAGGACTTGAACTCAGACCTGGACCAAGCAAACCTAATAGACATTTACAGAACTCTCCACCCCAAATCCACAGAATATACATTCTTCTCAGCACCACATCGCACCTACTCTGAAATTGACCACATAATTGGAAGTAAATCACTCCTCAGCAAATGCAAAAGAATGGAAATCATAACAAACAGTCTCTCAGACCACATTGCAATCAAATTGGAACTCAGAATTCAGAAACTAACTCACAACCACACAGCTTCATGGAAACTGAACAACTGGCTCTTGAATGTTGACTGGATAAACAATGAAATGAAGGCAGAAATAAAGATGTTCTTCAAAACCAATGAGAACGAAGACACAACATACCAGAATCTCTGGGACACATTTAAAGCAGACTCTAGAGGAAAATGTACAGCAAAAAATGCCCACATGAGAAGGAGAGATCTAAAATTGACACCCTATCGTCAAAATTGAAAGAGCTAGAGGAACAAGATCAAAAAAACTCAAAACCTAGCAGAAGACAAGAAATACCTAAGATCAGAGCAGAACTGAAGGAGATAGAGACACAAAAAAACCCTTCAAAAAAATCAATAAATCCAGGAGGTGCGTTTTCGAAAAGATCAACAAAATAGACCACTAGCCAGGTTAATAAAAAGAAAAGAGAGAATAATCAAACAGATGCAATAAAAAAAGATAAAGGGAATATCACCACAGATTCCACAGAAATTCAAACCATCATCAGAGATTATTACAAACAACTCTATGCACATAAACTAGTAAACCTGGAAGAAATGGATAAATTCCTGGACACTTGCATCCTCCCAAGCCTAAACCAGGAAGAAGTCGAAATCCTGAATAGACCAATAAGAAGGTCTGAAGTTGAGGCAGCAATTAAGAGTCTACCACCCAAAAAAAGCCCAGATCCAGATGGGTTCGCAGCCGAATTCTACCAGACATACAAAGAGGAGCTGGTACCATTCCTTCTGAAACTATTCCTAACAATCCAAAAGAGGGAATCCTTCCCAAATCATTTTATGAGACCAACATCATCCTGATACCAAAACCTGGCAGAGACTCAGCAAGAAAAGGAAACTTCAGGCCAATATCCATGATGAACATAGATGCAAAAATCTTCAATAAAATACTGGCAAACCAATTGCAACAGCACATCAATAAGCTTATCCACCGTGATCAAGTAGGCTTCATCCTGGGGGATGCAAGGTTGGTTCAACATATGCAAGTCTATAAACATAATTCATCACATAAACAGAACAAAAGACAAAAACCACATGATTATCTCAATTGATGCAGAGAAGGCCTTTGACAAAATTCAACAGCCCTTTATGCTAAAAACCCTCAATAAACTAGGTATTGACGGAACGTATCTCAAAATAATAAAAGCTATTTACGACAAACCAACAGCCAATATCATACTGAATGGGCAAAAACTGGAAGCATCCCCTGTGAAATCTGGCACTAGACAAGGATGTCCTTTCTCACAACTCCTATTCAATATAGTACTGGAAGTTCTAGCCAGAGCAATCAGCCAAGAAAAAGAAATAAAGTGTATTCAAATAGGAAAGGAGGAAGTCAAATTGTCTCTATTTGCAGATGACATGATTGTATATCTAGAAGACCCCATCGTCTCAGCCCAAAATCTCCTGAAACTGATAAGCAACTTCAGCAAAGTCTCAGGATACAAAATCAATGTGCAAAAATCACAAGCATTCCTATACACCAAAAACAGACTTAAAGACAGCCAAATCAAGAACCAACTGCCATTCACAATTGCTACAAAGAGAATAAAATACCTAGGATTACAACTAAGAAGGAATGTAAAGCACCTCTTCAAGGAGAACTACAAACCACTGTTCAACGAAATAAGAGAGGATACAAACAGATGGAGAAACATTCCACGTTCATGGTTAGGAAGAATCAATATCGTGAAAATGGCCATACTGCCCAAAGTAATTTACAGAATCCATGCTATCCCATCAAGCTACCAAAGACCTTCTTCACAGAACTGGATAAAACCACCTTAAACTTCATATGGAACCAAAAGAGAGCCTGCATAGCCAAGTCAATTCTAAGCAAAAAGAACAAAGCTGGAGGCATCACACTACTGGACTTCAAACTATACTACAAGGCTACAGTAATCAAAACAGCATGGTACTGGTACCAAAACAGAGATATAGACCAATGGAACAGAACAGAGGCCTCCGAGGCAACACAACACATCTACAACCATCCGATCTTCGACAAACATGACAAAAACAAGCAATGGGGAAAGGATCCCCCTGTTTAATAAATGGTGTTGGGAAAACTGGCTAGCCATGTGCAGAAAGCAGAAACTGGACCCCTTCCTGACACCTTATGCTAAAATTAACTCCAGATGGATTCACGACTTAAACATAAGACCTAACACCATAAAAATCCTAGAAGAAAATCTAGGCAAAACCATTCAGGACATAGGCGTAGGCAAGGACTTCATGACCAAAACACCAAAAGTGTTGGCAACAAAAGCCAAAATAGACAAATGGGACATAATCAAACTCCACAGCTTCTGCACGGCAAAAGAAACAGTCATTAGAGTGAATCGGCAACCAACAGAATGGGAAAAAATTTTGCAGTCTACCCATCTGACAAAGGGCTGATATCCAAAATCTACAAAGAACTAAAACAGATTTACAAGAAAAAAACAAACAAGCCCATTCAAAAGTGGGCAAAGGATATGAACAAACACTTTACTAAAGAAGACATACATGAGACCAACAAACAAATGAAAAAATGCTTATCATCACTGGCCATTAGAGAAATGCAAATCAAAACTACATTGAGATACCATCTCATGCCAGTTAGAATGGCGATCATTAAAATATCTGGAGACAACAGATGCTGGAGAGGATGTGGAGAAATAGGAACACTTTTACACTGTTGGTGGGAGTGTAAATTAGTTCAACCATTGTGGAAGACAGTGTGGCTATTCCTCAAGGACCTAGAAATAGAAATTCCATTTGACCCAGCAATCCCATTACTGGGTATACATCCAAATGATTATAAATCGTTCTACTATAAGGACACATGCACACGAATATTCATTGCAGCACTGTTACAATAGCAAAGACCTGGAACCAACCCAAATGCCCATTGATGATAGACTGGACAGGGAAATTGTGGCACATATATACCATGGAATATTATGCAGCCATCAAAAACGATGAGTTTGTGTCCTTTGTAGGGACATGGATGAACCTGGAAACCATCATTCTCAGCAAACTGACACAAGAACAGAAAATCAAACACCACATGTTCTCACTCATAGGCGGGTGTTGAACAATGAGAACACATGGACACAGGGAGGGGAGTATGACACACTGGGATCTGTCGGGGGGAAATAGGGAGGGACAGTAGGGAGTGGGGAGTTGGGGAGAGATAGCATGGGGAGAAATGCCAGATATAGGTGATGGGGGAGGAAGGCAGCAAATCACACTGCCATGTGTGTACCTATGCAACAATCTTGCATGTTCTTCACATGTACCCCAAAACCTAAAATGCAATTTAAAAAAAAAAAAAAAAAAGATCTGTGCTGTAGCAGGTACAATGAGGCCCTGCCCACCTCACCTCAGCTGCTGGAGCTCACCTGGAGCACAGTGCAGTTCCCAGCAAGCTGGCAGCTTCTACCTCAAATGCTTGCTTCTCTCTCCTATTCCCAGGGACTTTTCCTAGCACCAGGGCTGGTTCCACACACACAGATGCAATCTGGAAATACAAGAGTGATGATACCACTGCAGCAATGTTCAACAATGGGAGGGTGGTAGCTGGTGATCAATACCCCAGTATCCCTTTTTTGTTTTTTTAATGACACAATTCTGAGGCAAGATTCACTTTTTTTTCCCCTGAATGGCCTCATTAGAATTGAGCACCAATTGCCCATAGCTTTTCCCTCATCCCTGTGTCATTTCTCCACTTCCCACTTTTTTATTTTTTATTTTTATTTTTATTTTTGAGACAGAGTTTTGCTGTTCTTGCCCAGGCTAGAGTACAATGGTGCAATCTCGCCTCACTGCAACCTCTGCCTCCCGGGTTCAAGCGCTTCTCCTGCCTCAGCCTCCTGAGTAGCTGGGATTATAGGCAGGCACCACCACACCTGGCTAATTTTTATATTTTAGTAGAGATGGAGTTTCACCACATTGGCCAGGCTGGTCTCAAACTTCTGACCTCAGGTAATTTGCCCTCGTCGGCCTCCCAAAGTGTTGGGATTACAGGCGTGACCACTTCCTCATTTTTGTTTCCTGAGATCACCTTCCACATACGCTACATTGTACCCAAGATTTTGTCTCAGGGTCCACCTTTATGGCAAGTCAAATTAAGATACATGGCCATACCTAATTTAAAGGGAACATGAAAAGCCATTTCAATAAGACTCCAGAATGACAATAGCTCTACTGACTCTCACAGCTTCCAGCACCTTCTAAGGTTAGTTCCCAAGAATTAGGGCCACACATTCCAATCGCACTGGGCATTGTCCCCTCACCTTCATTTTTCTGCTTTTATGTCATTTGTCATATTCTCTGCCTGGATTATTCTTTCCTTTTTGTTTTCAATAGCTGTAATCCAGGCTACTCTTTAATTTAAGCCCCTATCAAATATTGCCTCCACACTGTTTATCTGATCCTCCCAGGAGGCAGAGGCTGCAATGAGCCAAGATCATGCCAATGCACTCCAGCATGGGTGACAGAGTAAGACTCCATCTCAAAAGAAAAGAAGAGACACAGTGGGGAATATGTCCAAAGTGCTGGTTTTACCTGAGGGAGATAAAAGAATATTTATCATGGGCAGTTTCCAAAGCCACAGGAGAGATGTGTGCTCCAGAACCATGTTTCTCAGCCTTTTTTAAATTCTTTTTCATTATTGTACCTCTGTGGAGAAAAAAAATTATTTGAACTTTAAATTAGTTAATAAATTTTGATTTGAAATTAAATTTCTCCCTAATGAGAGAAATTAGGTACTAAGGACTATCTCTTACCCTATCCCCCAAAGTGGGAAAAAATTCTTCCATTCTTTAAACACCTTAATAAACACCTTAAATAAAACATTGTCTTTTATACTTCTCATTTCCTATCTTGCAAGGTAATTATGTCATGTTTTACCTACCCTAATCTATTGCAATCTTATCAATGACAAGATTTTTTCTCAATCCATCTCTGTCTTCCTCATTGCCTAACAGTGCTAGTGCATAATAAGTGCTATTGGCCCATGACTGGCTACGTGAGTGGCTGATTTTCTTCATTTGAGAGTGCATTTATCCCACATCTACTGAGCTAACCAAAACACATTTCCCTTCAGAAGCTAACACAGAAGAAAGTTAGTTTATGTTTGTGTACAAAATCTGTGACAATTCATTATATCTCCCTCTTTCTCATCATAAATGATTGATTGCAAGAGAAGTAAACTTAATTTTGTAGGGCATTTTTTATCTTCTGAAGTACACGTGTATTTTTACTTAGCACTGTGTTAGTCTGTTCAGATGTTATAGCAAAAAACACCATAAACAAGATGACTTATAAACAACAGAAATTTATTGCTCACAGTTCAAGGGGCCTAAAAGTTTAAGATCAAGTTAGACTTTTGATGGCCCCACCTCTTAATAGCATCACCTTGGGGATTAGATTTCAACAAATGAATTTTAGGGGCACACAAACATTCAGCCCATAGCAAGTGCAGTTGTGTTGTGTGTAAACGTTACTGAAAACAGAAATGAGAGTGGTCTCACCTCCTTATACAGTTTGGAGCTCCTAATACAAGAGACTTAAATAACAAGAAGATCTTGTCTCTTAACAATAATTGCACTTAATCAATTTGAAATGAAATACAGCTGAGAAGACAAGCTGTCCTTGAACCATGGCAAGGCTCTCAGAAATCTGGGGTAGGCTTTGTGCTTAAAGAAGTGACTGCAGCTATTGTTTTACACTTCTTAAAATGAAGGCAGTGGCTGCCAGTGTAAAATCAACTGTGGGGCTGATTAATAGACTCACATATTTTGGAAACTTTCCTGCATTGTCTTGGTGATCTGACAGCCCAGGCTCAGAGAACTGTGTTCATTTAAAAAATATTGACTGAACTCCTGCTATATGCTGGGGCCTGTGCTAGACCCTGGGAACGTGGCAGTGAGGAACAGCATGGTTCCTGACCTCAGAGAATGAACATTCCAGTGTGTGTGCTGTTGGGGGAAGCTGTCTTGACCTTCCTACGTACTAGCTGTGTGATCTTGGGTAAGTCACTAGATCTATTTTAACCAACATTGTTATTGCTGTTTATAAAGAGGATATGATATCCAGCAGCCTCATGTTCCTGCAGCAGGATTCAAATGAGATCATCTAGGTGACTCCAGACTTAGCTGTGATTGGGTGTGGGTGCCCAAGTAGAATGAATACTTGAAGGGAGGTCATCACGGGTCCCTAAGGATTAATGGAGTTATTTGCATATCTTCTCCAATGTCAAGGGCAGGTAACTTCCAGCTGGGCACACCAGGGAGAGAAGCAGCTGCCTCAGAAATTGTGTCTGGAAGGGATTTTATGAACATTTCCAAAAGAGAAAAAGGAAAGCATAAGAAACTTACAGCTGATCCAAAGTAGGACTTGCTGTTTCCAAAGTCCAGCCCTTATTGGCATTTTAGAGAAAGCTGCCTTTTGGGAGAGATAGAAGGTTTGGGAATATGTGGTGGGAACTAGGACAAGGGCGTATGAGGAGATTCAGAGCAGGTGCAGCATTTAGTTGTCTGTCTCCAGCATATGTGAAAGGTTCCTTCCAATTATTGCCTCAAGAGTTCATCTTAAGAAGATCCACAGTGGGTGGCCGGGCATGGTGAACTCATACTGTTATCCTAGTACTTTTGGAGGCCAAGGTGGGAGGATCACCTGAGTCAGGAATTTGACACCAGCCTGGCCAACACAGTGAAACCCCGTCCCTACTAAAAATACAAAAATTAGCCAGGTGTGGTGCTGTGCACCTGTAGTCCCAGCTACTCAGGAGGCTGAGGCAGGAGAATCGCATGAACCCAGGAGGCAGAGGCTGCAGTGAGCCAAGATCATGCCACTGCACTCCTGCCTGGGTGACAGAGCAAGACTCCATTTCAAAAAAAAAAAAAGGAGTCACAGTAGAGGCAATATGTTTAAAGTGCTGGTTTTACCTGAGGGAGATAAAAGAATATTTATCGTGGGCAGTTTCCAAAGCCACAGAAGAGATGTGTGGTCTAGAACTGTGTTTCTCGGCCTTTTCATTATTGTACCTCTATGGAGAAAAAAAATTATTTAAACTTTAAATTAATTAATAAATTTTAATTTGAAATTAAATTTATCCCTACTGAGAGAAATTAAATATTAAGGACTATGATTTTATCAGGTAGCATTGAGCTTTGGGGGGCCACAAACCATTGTAACATCTAAATTTCTGCAGTCCCCTAAGAATCAATTTTTACCTCTTCGAGGACAATGTCGCCCCTGTTGAAAATGGCATAGGAATTCTTAATTAGATTGAGGAAGTATCCTGTAGGATACTCCCACTCACTTTTCCCAGCTCCCATGCGATCTAGTGTGCCAGGGCCTTTAGTACAGTCCTGAACATGTGAAACTGAAGACAGGGCCCTCTGGGTGCAAAGGGCCTACCAAGAAGAAAATGTCTTGTGAGACTTTACCTAAAATACCCCCTAATCTTAAACTATGAAAAGAATAAAAGAACAGTGAAGTCAGCAACCCAAGGGGCTTTCACAAAGTAACAGAAGTTTAAATGCCAGATTTGCTATTGGATGTTTACTCAACACCTATTCTGTGCAACATACTGGGATAAGACATTCTTTTGGGCTTGTTGATCTTAAACAATGTCAAGTTTTCACTGGTCATTTGCAGGGAAAATGTGAGAGAACAGAACAAGCCTTGACCTGGGGTGGGGAGAGAACACTGTGGCCTTCACGCAGGAGGCTCTTTCCGTGTTTATATGCAGCCATCCAAACTGGATTCAGCAATCCATTTCCCCAAAACACCATACGTTGCAACCCTGACTTAAAGATAGGCTTCAGAGAAACAAAGCTAGTGAGTTCCTATCCCAGACTCATTTCTTTTCCAGAAAAGTCTAACAGGAAATTAATCAAAAGGTACAACAGATCTTATGACATTTCTTTTGGAACCTGAACATGTACTATTCTGTGTAGCTGGGCTAGTAACATTCTGGTTCAGGGAACCAAATGTCCTCAATGATCACAATAATTTGTGTCTTCATATAAATTACTTCTGATCTGGAATGTTGTTTCTTTTTCTTTCTTAGTCTCCTGGTGAATTATTATACTTTTGCCAAAGATCTGATACTCAGGAGAAATTAAAATCAACAGAGAAATTAATGGGCCTGATTCTTATGTAACTACGGAAATCTGCAGGACAATTCTTTCACAGAAAGAATTACTCACCTTGTGAGTGTAATTAAAGGTAATTCAAATCTAAATGTGGGTCAGAATAAAGAAGATCAGGACAGATGCTAAAATCAAGTCTCATGGTAGGGTGGGAAGAAAAAGAGAGGGGAGATAACCAGAGAGAAGGCAAGTTATCAAGATGAATACATAAGTTTAATGACGTCGCCAAATTCACCTTAACCGTATCAAGTCTTTCTTTCACATCATGGGGCAAAACAAATTTTAAGTTCATATGTAATTTTAAAAGTTATAGGAAACCAAACTTCAAAAATTATTCAATAGGGATCTGAACTTCAAAATTTAAGGCTAAGCCAGGCAGCATTTCATTATCACAGTCGAGTACATGTCAGACGATAGATAGCATCTTCTGGCTGAGATTTCAACTGTATTTTTTATTGGATTAACTCGGCAGAAATATTAACTCACACAGACTTGAGAGTTATTTAGCATCTGCAGCTAGCAGTTTTTCAAAATGCCAAAGAGAAAACCATCAGGCAGCTTTTCCAAATGAGCAGAACAAGCATATTGGGCTATTGTAGGTATTTGTATTTGGGAAAGTTCAAAAATGCAAATGAAGGAATGAATTCAAACACACATTTATGTATGACAAAGCTGTGTAGATTTATTTGCAAATTTTTGCAGGTCCATTTATGAAATTGAAGGATAAATAAATGTGAGTTGACTGGCTTTTAACAACTATTAAACAACTATGAAGCATTTGGGTACACTCTGCTTTGCCTCCCCAGGCACTTTCTAATGCTGCCTACGTTTCCTAAGCAAGAAACCTCCAAATTATTTAATTTCATTGTTGGTGTTGCTTCTATAGTTCCATCAACATTATCACTCACATGAGAAAGAGAGATGGAAACTGTCAGATCAAATTCAGTTTTGTAATACATATGCTTGGAGTCATAAACAACTAGGAAAGAATAATTTATCATGTACTTCAGCTGTTTTGACACAATACCAAGTGAAATGAATACTTTAAACAATTTGACTAGTGTAGAAAGTCAGTGTGGATAATACTTGAATCAGGAAGTGTTTTTAAACTGAGTATGTTCTGGTCTACTTGTTTCAAATCAACTAGACATTTTGCCAAATCTCTGCTTTACTTTTTGTTTTATGAACACACTATTATTTAACATCATCCCTCCAGTTGGATTCCATTGAAACTGGAAGTAAGGTAAAAAGATAACAACTGACATTTGCCAACAGTTATCAGTTTAGGTTTGCAAGAAAATCCTATGAACCATACCTCCTCAGTTTGCCAAAACAGCTGAACTTTAAGGAATTTTTTTTAAGATAATCTGTATAATGTATGTAATAAAATCAAATTTTTAATTTCATACATTTAATTTATAATTTAAAACATTTTTCTATATCTGCATGTACAAATTGGGGCCGGGGGAGTCCTTTATCAGACCTGTGCCTGAGTTTTTGTTGGGAAAATAGTTAATTCTCAATCACAATTATGTAGACAGTTCAGGAACTGCAACCAAGGAAATGTCAGTGCCTTGCATTATGGCAGCGGACAGAGGCCCAAGATACTGCTAAACATCCCACAATGCACACGACAACCCCCAACAACAAAGAATCATTAAGCTCAAAATGTCAATAGTGCCAAAGGCAAGAAACGGGATTATGGCAAAGAAAACCAAAAAGTTAGATTTTCTTGAGAAACAACTGCTAAGTTATGATCAGAAAGTAGACAGAAAGATAAGTACTGAGCTGGGAGTTAAGAGATATTTCTAGTCCTTTCTCTGTCAACACGACAAACAAAAGCTTAGTAACTGAAAACTGAAAAACGATTAATTTAATCAAGTGAAATATTTATAGGAGCCTCGGTTTTCTCCTACGTGAAATGAGGACCTCAAGCTTTACATTTTCTAAAAGCTTTTCAATTATGCCTTTCCATTAGGCAAGAATTTGATTTATTGAAGCATTTTACCATTTGTAAAATTCTTTTATTTAAATAAATAATATAAATATTAATACTTCATGATTTATAATATTTGCGTAATACATTTCAGTTGGGTTATCTAAAGAAAAACACAATCCTATCTGTGCTTGGACCCTCCAAGAGACAAGTTGCCTCAACCCTACTTTCCCCCCCAGACACCCCAGCCCACCAAACATTGGAGGTTACATCCCTTCCCTTTGAATCTCAGTTGGTCTTGTGACTTGTTTTGGCCAATTAAATGACTGCCAGTGCTGTGCCAGTCTCAGATCCAGGCCTAATTAGGCCTGGCAGCTTCCACTTTTACATTCTCAGAGCCAGCTGTAATGCCATAAGAAGTCCAGACTAGACTACTGAACTACCAGAGGGCCATCTGATAAAAGTCCTGAACAATGAGAGGCCACCTTGGATGTGCCACCCCAGCTGAGCTCCCAACTGAGTGCAGCTGCGCGAGTGGCCCAGTCAACATCATGCAATGAAGAAGAACCACCCAGGTAAGCCCCACTCCTGGGCCTACAGAATGTCATAATCATACATCGTTGTTGTTTTAAGCCATTAAGTTAGAAATTTGCGTTTCATGTCAATAGATAACTGAAACAGAGCTTTGCTGGCAACACAAAGAAATCCTCTTCAGCCTCATCTACATGTGACTTTATCTTCTCTGTCAGGGACAAAAGGCAGAGGCATGACTGTTCCCAGAATGTTCAGTGACCTTTCACTGCCTTTTATTTTTCCTAACCAGAAAGAATTTCTATTGTAACCAAGTTACTTACTACCCCTCCAACTAATCTGCTTAGCTTTGCTGAGAAAGTTAGTGTGATATTACAAGAGAACTCAGGGAATGATACGATGCTGGAACAGATGTCTGTTTTCCCAATTATAATACAAGGTTTACAGAGTTTTAGCTGCTGCTTCTAATGCGTGCAAAATTCAGTCACCTCACTTCAATGTACTCAGTATAATCAACACAAAATGGCTGAGACAAGCCTGGAAATTCTTATTTTTTTCCACATAAAATACAGGTGACTAATTGTTGCAACACTCAAACCTCCAGACTATTTTTGGCTTGGTTAATGCTGGAAGAGATCATATGTGGGGGAAAAAAATCAGTAAAGTGCCAGATGCATTTTTGTCTTGATTTAGGTGTTTCTATGTAAAAGTATGAAACCCTGAGGATAGTCAGGCAATGGGAGACCTGGAAGATGACTCCCAGGCCATACTTACTGGCACCATGGTCTGCCTTTTGATTTCCTGCTTCTCAGAGGAAAGCTGACAAGCCAGAGCAGTGACCCACTACCCTGAGCACAGAGAGGACAGGAGGAACTTCACCCCCACCAGGCACATAGCTTTGCCCCCTCCATCTCATTATTTCCTACTAGAAAGTTTTGGCAGGAGAATGCAATAGGTGGAACTTTGGAAAAGGGAGTCTTTGGTCCAATCAAAAGTCTAGAGTTAAATTTAAAAGCCCTAAGACTTCTACTAGAGTCCACAAAGCCCCATCCTCAAGCATACAGAAAATCCAAATATAATCTTTGAACTAGCCCAGTGCTATCAGGTCCCACCTCCCACCTCCCAATCCTTGCATCCTCTGAATATTTTCTCTCTTTGAACATTTTAATGACATTCAAACACAGTAAGATACCTTCTGTTTTTATTGTAAAAACATCCCTTTGAATATTGCCAACTGGTTTTCTAAAAAGGATACTTCAATTTACACTGCTACCAGTTTTACCAAAGCACTACAAAGACAGAAAATAATTATTCTGATAATTAAGGGTAGCTTAACAGGTGAGAAATGATATTTTATTGTTTTAATTAGCCTTTTTATATAGGAATATAGTGTTTGCTCATAGGAATCATTTCAGAATCAAATTATCACCTAGACACTGAATACAGTCAGTAATTAAAACCAAAAGAAATCAAGATCTCCAAAAATTTCCATAGCTTTTCATTTAATTATTCTTAACACCTCATACAACTGGAAATTCATGCACATAAAATAACTAAAAGAAAAATATTATAAGAGCAAAGAGAGCTGATGAATCCAGTGTAAAGTTATTTAGTAATGCAGTTAAAATGTGAAAATGCCATTCTTCCCTAAATTCTTTGACATATGACAAGAATTTTAAATGGATTATTTTAGCTAGTAGGCAACTGCAAAAATACCAGGCAGAGATAAGGAAGCTGTGTGAGTATTTTTGGAATTCAAAATTGTGAGAGCAGATGAGATTACGCAAAAGATTACACAGATGGAAACTGGCCCAGGATTAAGCCAGCACTGACAATAACACAATGTGGACTGTCTTCTAAAAGAAGCTAAAAGAATAGAGAGGCCTAGAAACAGGGCCAGGAGAGGGAAGGGTCTTCCAAGTCTGACTGAAAAGGATTTGGGAAAAGATTGGGGGCAGGGGAAGATTTTCCAGCCTTAACAAGCAGTTTTCTGCTTGTACCGTTTGTGAAGGTATTTTCAGAGGAAAGGGACACTTTTAGACTTGAATCTGAAGGGACTATGGATGCTCCTTGACTTACAATGAGCTCACATCCCAATAAACCCATCATTGGTTGAAAATATCAAGTTGGAAATGCATTTAATATGTTTTGTAGGGTCCAGCCCTACAGGGTCCCATGAGTCCCTCCCTGCTGGTGTGGAGATGAGAAATTAGAAATAAAGACACAATACACAGAGATAGAGAAAGAGAGAGTTTGGGCCCAGGGGTCCACTGCTATCCAAAGTGTGGAGACCAGCAGTGGCTCCAAGTGCCTGGACACTCTTGACTTTTATTGAGTACAAAGGAGGGGGGAAGGGCAGGTAGGATGAGGTAATGGTGGTCAGTGATAGGGTCAGGTAAATCACATGTCTTGGAGATAGGGGGCCCAGGACTTTGAAGAAGCTGAGGCCAGGAGAAAACCTAAGGCGTCAGCACTTTTTTCATACTTGTCAAGAAATAGCAAGGTCACTAAGATTTATGTTACTATTACTGATTCTTGTCTTCTAAGAAAAGAGGAACCAGGTGCAGAAGCAGAACTTGAAAGTAACCATGGAACGTGACCACTGAAGCGCAGCACCACACAGAGACAATTAAGTCCCCGGATGTCTGTGGGCCTCCCTGACATCCCTTAGGCTTACCACAAGAGCTTGGAGAAGCGGAGTTTTCTCCTAAGCCCTCCGGGGGAAGGAGACATCTCAGCCATCTTGGACGTCTCCTTCCCTAGCTGGCTAAACAGCGGGTGCTTTCACAGCGCTGACACTGTCGCACAGCCAAGGCGTCCTCCAGCAGCCCTTATGCAGGCGTGACAGAGGACTTAGAGCATCTTGCCTTAGGGTCACCTCTTTTCCAATGTCACTTTAGTCCCATACTTCTGACCCGAGACTTATTAGTAAGATTAAAGATTATATGATTATATATGTGTATATATTTGTGATTACCTTTGAATAGCTATGTGATTATTTATGATTATATATAGGAATAACTATATAACTATATCTCTAATTCTTTTCTAATTCTATGTTTATATGAGAACATGCTGAGGCTTCAAACCCTTGCCTCGGCTCTTGCAGGGTTTCCCCCCAACAATGTTTAACTTACCAAACATCATAGTTTAGCCTAGCCTACCTTTAAGATGCTCTGAACATTTCTATTAGCCTACAGTTGGGCAAAATCACCTAACACAAAGCCGGTTTCATAATGATGTCGAATGTCTCATGTAATTTATTGAATACAGTATACTGTAGAGTACCGTATCAGTTGTTTACCCTGCTGATTGTGCATCTGAATGGGAGCTGTGTCTCACTGCTGCTGCCTAGCATCATGAGAGAGCATCATTCTGCAAATTGCTGGCCCAGGAAAAGGTCAAAATTCCAAGTGCACCAACTAAATGCCTATCACTTTCACACTGTCATAAAGTCTACAATTCAGGAGTCAAACCACAGTAAGTTGGGGGCCCTCAATCCTGTCCTCCAATAATTGTGTCACCTCTCACTTCTCACCATCAGCTGTACAGCTGATGGAGAATGCAGGACAATGCACTACCCCATCCTCCAATAGTTTACATTGACTAGAGAACAAATCAAGACCATGTCAAGGTCTAGGATCCAGAAAGAGGCAGAGGAGCGGGTCAGAGAACACGTTAGTGTTTGAAGAAGTTGGAAAGTGGGTACTAGGTGTGAATTCAGAGAGGAGGGAGGCAGAGGGGGAAGAGTTAGCTGACCTCTAGACAGGAGACTCGAGGCCAGAATTCTGGTCCTGCCCTCCTGATTCCTGTCCTAGCCATGTTGGGCAAGTCATAGCCCTTCTAGGGGACCGGAAAGGAAACAGTCTCTAAGGTCACTCCTAGTTCCAAACATTTATGTCCTAATGACAGAAGATTTGTGTGGGAGGAGAGCTGGAGTGGGAGGATGCTATGCAAAGAAATACATAAGCTTGTAAATTGACTCCCTTCCTTTTAATATGAAAGACAAATAATTTAGAATTTTTAATTGTGTAAGAAAGAAATAAGAGTAGGGGACAAAAAAACAACGAATAAAAGATAGAAAGAAATGGTAGGTACTAAAAATATATTTGTATTCATGGGCCATGCCTCCAGAGTTCAAACTCTGGTCAACCTGATACACAGTCTAGTTTTAATATAAGGAACCAGGACAGTGCTTGAAAAGGAAATACCACTATTACCTGATTTTTCAAAAGATACTCAAGTCTAAGTTTTGGTAAGGTAGTTGTTAGTTTATATAGCTAGTAATTGCACATTTTCTTGTCTATTTCTTTATGAGACAGGTTAATTTTCACTTCAGGGACATGTGTTGATGTTGGGAGATGGTTCTCCGTGGGCTTTTTGCATTCCTGCATGTTCCTGCTGGATATGCCAAAAATGCAAGGCTCTTTATTGGGGTCATTTTTCAGGGTTGCATTTGCAATGTGCACCTTGAGAGCTGAGGAAAAGGCTGGGCATCATGTCTCACGCCTGTAATCCCAGCATTTTGGGAGGCCAAGGTAGGTGAATCACTTGAGGTCAGGAATTCAAAACCATCCTAGCCAACATGGTGAAACTCCACCTCTACCAAGAAATACAAAAATATTAGCTGGGTGTGGTTGTGTGGACTTGTAATCCCAGCCACTCAGGAGGCTGAGGCACAAGAATTGCTTGAACCCAGGAGGCAGAGGTTGCAGTGAGCCAAGATCGTGCCCCTGCACTCCAGCCTGGGTAACAGAGTGAGATCTTACCGAAAGAAAACAAGAAAGAAAGAAAGAGAAAGAGAGAGAGAGAAGGAAAGAAAGAAAGAGAGACAGAGAGAGAGAAAGAAAGAAAGGAGGGAGGGAGGGGAGGAGCAGGTAAGCCACTGCCTGCTATAGAATGGCTGGTTCTCCACCCTCAGTGTTTCTTGTGACACAACCCATTGCATATGCAGGAATCTATGTAGGACCAATTCTTACCCTTGTGGAAACTGGGCTTCAGGGTAAAAGGCACAGATTTTGATACTCTGGCTACTGCTTTTGCTGTAATAAAGTCTTTCATCTCTGGGGTGGGGAGGGATAAAAAGAAGAAGAATTTAAATTGCCACTCAAAATGCCCATGACAGGCACAATAAAGTAGTCCCTTTCTTTCACGTCTGCCCATCTGAGGCTCTACATACAAGGAAGATGCTATTAAAGAGAGCTGAAACTTAACTGGTTCTCCAAATAAGGTGTCAGTCAGCAAACTAGAGCCCATAGGTCAAATCCAGCAGCTGCCTGTTTTTGTAAATAAAGTTTTTTTTGGAACACAGCCATGCCCATTCATCCTGCCCATTGTCTATGGCTACTGTCCCACTGAAAAGCAAAGCTGAAGCTCTGAGATGGAAGCAGTATGACCACAAATCTGGAAATATTTACTATACAGCCCTTTTTAGAACACTTTACCAAGCCCTACTCTAAAGCAATGGTTCTCGACCCTAATCACACATTGGAATCAGTTGTGGAGCTTTAAAAACATACTGATGCCCATGTCCTACCCCTCTAAGGTTGTATTCAATTGGTCTAAAGAATACAATTGCATAATTGAGAAATGAGCTTCGGCATGTGGGTTTGTAAGAGCAGCTTCCACCCTGTGATTATAATGTATGGCCAGAGCTGACAAGTTTTTGCCAAGGGTCCCTGAGCCAGACCCTATTAGAGCAGGCCCTACATTTTCAGAAGGCAACATACTCACAGCTTATCTTAGTTCCCCTGCAGAAACTAATCAAAAGCTAGTATTGGTATTCAAATTTCTGTTTTCCCAGAAAAATTGTTTCACAAGTGCCCACCTAAAGAATATTTCTCCATCTTCTGAACAACCAAAGCCAGGCATTGACTTTTCTCTTTCTCAATGGCCCTGATGAAAGAATACATTTAATACACTCCTTCTAAAATTCAGTGTCAAGGGGAAAAAATAACTCTCCAGATAAATTTGTGAACATCCTTTTACCCAGCAACTAGAGCTACAAACACCAAAGTCCTTCGTGGACAGACTATAATCTGTCCAGATGCCTAATATATCTGTTTCTTTGATCCATTTATTGTTTCTTGTTTGTCTTATTTTTAATTGTTCTGCTTTTCTCATTTACTAATTATGTGGATCCTTTTTTAAAGGCAAATATTAGTAAATACAGATGTACATGCTTAGTTCATAAAAAGAATATAGTGTTTTAAAACATGTCTGCTGATATTTTGACACTTTCACTGTCAAGAATGGGATGTGTGTCCCTTCCCCCTGGAATCTGGGCCAACTGTCATAACTGGTCAACCAATAGAGTACTATGTAGTGATGCTACCTGGCTTCCAAGGGCCAACTGCAAAGGACAAGGCCATCTCCACCCTGCTCACTGGAAACACACTGGAACCCCGAGCCACTGTCTTAGTCTGCTCAGGCTGCTATAACAAAATACCATAAACAGTGTGGCTTAGAAACAACAGAAACTTACTTCTCACAGTTC
The DNA here is from genome assembly GCA_036589455.1 of Ateles fusciceps. NCBI lineage: Eukaryota > Metazoa > Chordata > Mammalia > Primates > Atelidae > Ateles > Ateles fusciceps. The sequence continues at coordinate 4,292,657 of JAZHEH010001241.1, read as the reverse complement.
TAGAGGCTGGGGAGTCCAAGATGAAGGCACCAGCAGATTTGGTATCTGATTCATAGACGACACCCTCCCATTGCATCCTCACATGGTAGAAGGGGGTATGTCAGCTCTATCTAGGACCTCTCCTAAAGGCACTCATGCCACTCAAGAGAGCTCCATCCTCATGACTTATCACCTCCCAAAAAGCCCACCTTTTAATAGCATCAACTTGGGGATTAGGATTATAACATGTGAATTTGGGGAAGACACAAATATTCAGTAAAGTCCTACCACCCTGAGGACACCATGCCACAGGGAACCCACACCAGCCCATGCAGAAAGATAACATAGGGAGGCCCTGAGATAACACAAAGAGAAAAACTCCCTGCCAGCCCCCAGATACTCTAGGTTCCTGCTTTTCTAGCTCCATCTGACAACCACCACATTGAAGACCCTAAGCTAGAAACACCCAGCCATATCCTCCCAAATTCCTGACCCACAGAGACCAGGAGACATAATAAATGTATTGTCGTTGTTTGATGTCACTATATTTTGGCAGAGTTTGTTAGGCTGCAATAGGTAACAATACATATATCCATAATAATAGTAACATGCAGAACAATCTCCAGCAAAGAAGACTTCATGCCTCCTCTTCTCAGTCTCCCTGTAGCCTGTCCTTTTGTCAGCAAATATTAGTTAGTGAGAAAGTTCATCCATTCCAGAAAGAATCAATAGTAGATACTAAAATCGTTACGTGAAATGTTAGTGGAAAACTTGATAGTATCACCCATAGCTTATTTTCTTATCACAAAAGGAGATGCCTTCCTTTACAACAGAGGGATCTGGCGGAAAACTTGATAGTACCACCCATAGCTTATTTTCTTATCACAAAAGGAGATGCCTTCCTTTACAACAGAGGGATCTGGCGGTCATCATCTTGAACAGAGTAATCAATACAGCATCACAAATAGTGGGACAGTCAGCCAGACATTAAGTGCCTCCTGCTGTGATGCAATATGAAATACACAGCGTCACCACCTCTGAGCTATTATCACCAAAAATATTTAAGTTGAATCCAACCCGGTTTGAAGTATAACTTACATTGTATAGAAATTACTGGGAAGAGAGAAACAAGATAAACAGGACTGTGGGGAAACTATCAGACAGATCTAGGATGCAGGACAGTCTGCAAAATATCTAGCATAGTTTCTTCATTTAAAATAAAAAGGAGAGAGGCACTGTTCTAGATAAGTAGAGACCTAAATGACAAAATTTAACAATTCAATGCAGTGACATCTTTGTATTATGGTGTGAAAAGAAGCATCTATAAAAGACATTTTGAGGAAAATCGGGACTATTTAAATGAGTCCCCAATTTTTCTTCTTTTTATGTTTGTCACATAAAACACAATTGGCACTACCTTCTTAATACCACTAATAACCTAGGTTATAGTGCCAATCGTGTTTTATGTGACAAGGGTATTGTGGTCATGTAGGAACACACCTCTTTTGGAGATGCATGCTGAAGTACTTAGGGGAAATGTGTTACAATATCTATAATTTACTTTAAAATAATCCGGGACCAAAAAGAAATAGAGATAAAGCAATATGGAAAAATGTTAATAACTGTTAAATCTAGATGGTAGATTGATGGATACCTATTCTACTATTCTTTCTACTGGTCTAAACATTTGAAATTTTTCATGAAAAAGTATTAAAAGCTTAAAAGTGTATCGAAAGCAATATTTTTTTTTAAATTCATCATCCAGCTATTCTAATTCAGGTGATTATTAATACAATTAAATATACATTCTTCGGGAAACACCCCCACACAAAAAAAAACCCAGCTAATAACTATTCCCCCAGTGCCACCTATTTTATAGAGGATACTTTTGTTGAATTGTCCTCTGTAAAATAGAGGACTATCCCCCTGTTACCTCAAGCCTGGTCAAGAGAAGTGGCGTTTGTTATTAAGCTCAAATGATCTCGTGAGGAGTCAAGAACAGGAGTAGAAGAGACCCAGGATCAAGGAGCAAGAAGTTACCTCGAGAGTTTGAACAGAGAGTGTTTCTAGAATCAGTGCAGTTGCAGGAACAGATGTTCTCATTCTCTCCCCAGACTCATCCTCTTTCTCCCCATCCTCAGTGTGTTGACTTCTCGTTGCCCTCACAGCCTCCCTGACCCTGACTGCTTGTAAGACCTTCCAGCTACAACATCCATATCCAATTGGCAGCTTTCTTTAGTGTTTCTTCATTTCTATTCACCCAAGCAAGACCCTGATTGGTTCAGCTCATCTCTGTGCTGATATGGTAAGTCCAGTCAGCTGGTATGGTAATTGCAATCAGCTGGCATGGTAAGTCCAATCAGCTGTGGCCAAGAAGGAACTGAATCAAGTGATAAAAAGAATAGCAGCTGAGACAGCAAGGGCTTTCTGTGAGTAAATTTCATCTGAGGGGACTGTGGGCAGGGAAGAGAATAACCTCCCTAAAACAATCTCTATTCTGTCTTACAGAAAGCACTCTGAGCTGCAGGGAGATTTTTGCAAGAACGTAAAGAAAAAATTCCTGTGTTTCTACATCTCTGCCCAGGACCATTGTATCCCATGAGATCATTGTCTAGCTGATTAGTATAAAGCAGTGATCATCTCAGAACACAGCATTTACCTATGATTTTTCTCTGAACTGAACACATACCTGGAAATAGATGAAGCAAGATGACCGATCCTCTGTCTGGGTTTGAGCAATACAAACCAATCATGGACTTTCATTGAGATCTAACATTACCCTTCCTTTATTTAGCTAGTAAGCATACATTGAATGAATGCCTGCTGTGTTTATCACACTTTACTAGGGGAAAAACAGGTACACACAAAGAAAAAGCCTCTGTGGGTAAGAATATTACACTACTGTTGAGTGAGATGATAAACCACAGAAAACATAAATAACAAAATAATTGCATCATAGCAGAGCTGTCATAGGTCAATGTATGCTAAGTGTAAAGTGGATGCTATGAGGAAAGCTGGAAAATTCAGATAAAAAGCTTTCTGGAAGGAGATTGGCCTCGGAGGACAGTAAGTAATTTAAAAGAATGTACTTCATGGTAGAGAGAACAGTAAGACCGAATGCAAGAAATGTATCAGGCAAGTCTTGAGAAACAGATCACAGGCAAACCTGATTAAAGAGGATTGTGTTGAAGGCCAGTAGAAGGTCATTTTGAAAAGGGTACATGGGGACCAGGTGGTGGAGGAAAGACTTTGATTGCCAGGATAATGAGCTTCATCTTCTGAGTAAGGCTTTAGAGTCAGGAAGGGAAGGGATGAGATCAGTATTTTAGGAAGTGCTGGTGTCAAGATGGGCTGAGAGGCAAGAGCCCTTTGCAATTTACAAAGCATCTTCACATATGAGTCATCTATTTCTCTCCTGGCAAACGGTTCCTTATGAGGCTTTTAGAGGCTGGTGCAGGACAATATGCAGAAATCTACACAGACTAGAGTTACAGCAATTAAAGAAAGAAAGTTACCGGCGCCAGAATGGTCAGACAGATCAATGATACAAAATGGAACATCTGGAAACAGACCCAAATATTTATATTTATAAACTTAATATTTTATCATGGTAGCATTTTAAGTCAGCGAAGAAAATAGAATAATTTAATAACTTGTTTTAAGGCAATTGACTAACCACTTAGGGGAAAAAAGAAACAGGTGAGAGGCCTGCCTTACAACTTACACCAAACAATTTTTTGAATGGATGAAGCAGTGGATCTCAAATGTTGGCTGATATTTAATGACCTGGAGAGTTTGTTAAAGAGAGACTCCCAGAGATTGTGATTCAGTAGTTCTTAGGTGGACCCAAGATACTAGGGTCTATATGCTATACTGTGATTTAAATATAAAAGATGAAACTACAAAAGCATTCAAAACAGATAAATATTTATGAATTCTTAGGAGGGGGGAGCATGACACTGAAAGCAAAAAAAAAATAGATTTGACTCCAAAAAAAGGAAATACTCTTTATATCATATAAACACCAGTTTCCCCGTTCCTTCCATTTAGTACAGCTAAAAACTCTGGACAATATATATCTATATAAAACAAATACAAGAAAACCCTGAAGGATGGAGAGAAGAAGGCAGGCTTGCCACACATGGATGCTAACACCTGTAATCCTAGAACTTTGGGAGGCCCAGGTGGGTGGATCACTGGAGGTCGGGAGTTTGAGACCAGACTGGCCAACATGGTGAAATCCCGTGTCTACTAAAAATACAAAAATTAGCCAGGCGTGGTGGCAGGTACCTGTAATTCCAGCTACTTAGGCTGCTGAGACAGGAGAATCACTTGAACCTGGGAGACAGAGGTTGCAATAAACCAAGATCACACCACTGCACTCCAGCATGGGCAACAGAGTGAGACTCCTTCTCAAAAAAGAAAAAAAAGAAGACAGGCTGGCTTTCTTCTCAAAAAAAGAATAAAAGAAGGACTACGGGACCTGATGTGAGTTCCCTGGGTTTTCTCTTTGTCTCATAAATCCCAGCCTGGGTGGTGGTGAAGCCAGCAACCCAGAAATGCCATCAAGTGCAAACAGAAAAGCCCAACAAAAGCCTGCTCTCTCTAGCCCAAAGACTGTGGAAGGGGCAGCCAAGCAGGACAAAAACTTTTAGGCAGTGATATGGTTGGGCTCTGTATCCCTAGCCAAAGCTCATCTGGAATTCTAATCCCCACATGTTGAGGGAGGGACCTGGTGGGTGATGATTGGATTATGGGCGCAGTTTCCCCCATGCTGTTTTCGTGATAGTGAGTTCTCATGAGACCTGATGGTTTAAAAATGGGGTTTTCCCCTTCACTCTCTCTCTCCTACGACAATGTAAGATGTGCCTTGCTTCCCCTTCACCTTCCCCCATGACTGTAAGTTTCCTCAGGCCTCCCAGTAATGCAGAATTGAGAGTCAATTAAACTATATATACATATATATATGTGTATATATGTGTGTGTGTGTGTGTATATATATGTGTGTGTATATATATGTGTGTGTGTGTGTGTGTGTGTGTATATATATATATATATATATATGTAAAGAACCTAGTGTCCAGTGTGATGGTTAATACTGAGTGTCACCACCTCATGCCAGTTAGAATGGCAATCATTAAAAAATCTGGAGACAATAGATGCTGGAGAGGATGTGGAGACATAGGAACACTTTTATACTGTTGGTGGAAGTATAAACTAGTTCAACCATTGTGGAAGACAGTGTGGCGATTCCTCAAGGATCTAGAAATAGAAATTCCATTTGACTCAGCAATCCCATTACTGGGTATATACCCAAAGCATTATAAATCATTCAGTTATAAAGACACATGCACACATATGTTCATAGCAGCACTATTTACAATAGCAAAGACCTGAAACCAACCCAAATGCCCACTGACAATAGACTGGACAAAGAAAATGTGGCACATATACACCATGGAATACTATGCAGCCATAAAAAATGATGAGTTTGTGTCCTTTGTAGGGACATGGATGAATCTGGAAACCATCATTCTCAGCAAACTGACACAAGAACAAAAAATCAAATACCACATGTTCTCACTCATAGGCGGGTGTTGAACAATGAGAACATATGGACACAGGGAGGAGAGCATCACACACTGGGGTCTGCTGGGGAAGCCTAGGGAGGGACAGCGGGGGGGGTGGGGGAGGTTGGAGAGGGATAACATGGGGAGAAATGCCAGATGTAAGTGATGGGGGGATGGAGGCAGCAAACCACATTGCCATGTGTGTACCTATGCAAGAATCCTGCATGATCTGCACATGTACCCCAGAACCTAAAGTACAATTAAAAAAAAAAAACCATAAAAAGTATTTTGAAAAAAAAATACTGAGTGTCAACTTGATTGGATTGAGGAATACAAAATATTAAGCTTGGGTGTGTATGTGAGGGTGTTGCCAAAGGAGAATAATATTTGAGTCAGTAGGCTGGGAAAGGCAGACCCATCCTTAATCTGGGTGGGCACAATCTAATCAGGCTCATGCCTGTAGTCCCAACACTATGGGAGGCTGAGGCAGGCTGATCGCTTGAGCTCGGAAGTTCAAAATCAGCCTGGCAACACAGCCAGACCCTGTCTCTACAAAAATTAGCCTGGTGTGTTGGTGCATGCCTGAAGTACCAGCTACTTGGGAGGCTGAAGTGGGAGGATCGCTTGAGCCTAGGAGGTCAAGGCTGTAGTGAGCCAAGATCACACTAGTGCACCCCAGCCTAGGTGACAAAGCAAGACCTGTCTCAGAAAAAAATAAATAAAGTATAAACAACCATAGAGATAGGTGACAGTTTTCTGCTGAGCCAGTTTCTCTTTCAACTGGTGCTGTAAACTATAGCTATTAAAAATATAAACAACTATGTGGAATTGGGCTAAGAAAAGCATAATAATTGTAATATGAGAAAACTTGTACACTAGTTGACAAGAAATAATGTCAATAATATACTGGTAAGTATTAAAAGGAAGATACAAAGACAGAATGTAAAGGGTAATCACATTTGGGGAAAAATATCTATATATCAAAATATGAAGAGTGAAGTAAAGTGAAGAAAAGAAATTACCAAGATTTTTCTCTCCTATTTTTTTTCTTTTTTACTAAGTTACACCTTCTCCTATTCTAACAATAAATAGTTATTTGCATAATTTTTAAAGTAAAAATAAGAATGTAGAAGTGGAACAATTTGATTTGCTTTGTTTGGGTTTGGTTTTTATTTGAAATTCACATAACCTATAAATCCTAGTCCAGTGTTAGCTGAGAAATTAGACAAATTTTAACACTTAAGCAGGAAGAAAATATTAGTCAGAAAGACATTCCCTTCACCCACACACTGGGACTGATTCAGGTGAAGACTTTCTTTCTTATCTACATGTCTTACATTAAATTATTACTATTATTGACTGACAAGCCTGGAATAGAAGAATAAGAAAAAAAGAGAAAAAAAAAGGGAGGAAAAATATAAAAAAAAAAGCAAACAAACAAAGAAAAATTATTACTATTAGAGAAAATTATAAATAGTGAACAAAATGAAAATCATGCTTCTAAAAAAATTTGCTTTAGAAAGAACAGGAAGTCTATTATATTCATTTTTTCTTTGACTACAACCAAATAACAGATTATGAGACTACATAATAATAAAAGAACAAAATTGACCCATGTGTACACAAGTGTACACACATACACACACATACACACACACACACACCTCCAAGAGGCTCCAATACAATATCCAGCATAACATAGATCGATCCCCAAAACAGGATCCCCCTGAGGCAATATTCATGCAGGTTAAACTAAAGCAGTTGAATCTGTTGAGAGTCACACTCTAGCTTCCACATGAATTTCATGGAAGCTCTCCAGGAACTATTCCCACCTAGAAAATCTCTTGCTCAGCTGAAACATAGTTATAATTGGAAGTGGTGCCATTAAGATGACAAAAGAGTGGTTAGATGTGCCGCCATCATCACATAAAGTGCCAGACCTGGTAATTCATACTCAAGCCCCACCTGCCCCTAAATAGTAGACATTGGTCCAAATTTCCCAGATAAATACATGCAGCTTTCCATCTACCTGGAGCTCAATCTACCCTTGCTGTTATAAAGAGAGAAAGGAAATGAACATTGACCTAGGGCCTGGTAGGTGCTCAGCATGCCCTTGATGTTTCCTATGCATTGGGTCATTTAATCCTTGCTTTAACACTTCGAGCTTTCTGTTATCTCCATTATCCAAGAGATGGCTAAGGCTCAGAGTAAAGAAGCTTGGGAAACAGGACGGGTGTGGTGGCTTATGCCTGTAATCCCACTACTTTGGGAGGCCAAGGTGGGTGGATCACTTGAGGCCAGGAGTTTGACACCAGCCTGGGCTACGTGGAGAAATCCCATCTCTACGTGTGTGTGTGTGTGTGTGTGTGTGTGTGTGTGTGTGTGTGTGTGTGTGTTAGCAGGGCATGGTGGTGGGTGCCTGTAGTCCCAGCTACTCAGAGGCTGAGACAGGAGAGTCACTGGATCCCAGGAGTGTGTGTGTGTGTGTGTGTGTGTGTGTGTGTGTGTGTGTGTAGCAGGGCATGGTGGTGGGTGCCTGTAGTCCCAGCTACTCAGAGGCTGAGACAGGAGAGTCACTGGATCCCAGGAGGCTGAGGTTGCAGTGAGCCAAAATCGCACCACTGCACTCCAGCCTGGGTGACAGAGCAAAACTCTGTCTCAAAAAAAAAAACATTAATTTAAATTAGTTGGGTATAAAAGGAGCCCTCAGAAAAGCAATGAAATTTCCGTAAGTCTTCAATAGGTGCAGCTTCCACATCAGTCCTTTCCCCCGGACAGTTTCCCTGGGTTGGTGCTCCTTGCCCCTCAGCCCAGCAAACCCATTATTCCCACCTAAAACTTCAGGTATTGTTTAGCACTCTCTCTCCACCTCCATTAAAACCTGTTCCCAAGAAATACCACTATATTTGAACCTTTAAAATCTAGCCAAAATTAGCTGAGTGCAATGGCTCATGTCTGTAATCCCAGCACTTTGACTGGCTAAGGTAGGAGGATCACTTGATCCCAAAAGTTTGAGGCTACAGTGAGCTATGATTGCACCACTGCACTCCACCCTGGGCAACAGAGCAAGTCCCTCTCTCCAGGGAAAAAAAAAGACAGAAATGAAAACTACCACACTCTCTCCTTGGGGAATTCGCATTCCCATCCTAAACTGCTTTTGCTTCCTACCACTGGTGAAGCAGTCCTTTTCTATCCTTCTGAAATGCCACCTGTAGGGGGCCACCAATGGGCACTGCAGGGTAAAAAAAAAAATGTTATGAAATCCCACTACATAATTTGCAGGTTCTGCTACAAATTAAAAGCACAAGTTCCCTTGTTCAAAAATTATTGAGAATTTCAAGATTGTGGCAGCAGAGCATAACACTGAACACACGGCCCTGCTAAGCAGGGGGTCCTGGGCCAGTATTGCAGCCCATAAAGCCAGCCCGGTCCATACTGCACTGTCTGGCCATGACCTGGGCTTCTGCTCAAGCCCAGAGCTGCACCACAACAGGCCCACAGTCTCCCCACCTTCCTGCCCTCTGCCCCATGGCTGCCACACCCACCCTCCTCTCCATCTTCTCCTATAATCCTGGCCATACACAAGGAAGCACCTTCTTCTACTGCTCCCAAAGACAAGTGTACAAGCCCTTTTCATGTCAAGGGTTTGACTCTTAATTTCTACACTGCAACAGACAAAAGGCAACAATGGTAACCAGCAGAGAGGATACGGAGTTTCTCAAAGTTATTACAGTAGGGATCCCTAGTCTCCAGGGCCAGATTCCCTTCTGAGATGTCTTAGCTGAGACGTCTTCAGCTTGCATTCCTGGGAAGCAGGGCTCATGAAACACCCCCACCCTAAGGGAGGGCCATTTAGAAGGCTGTGTTGCATAGTGATTATGACCAGGACCAGGATTGCTAGTTCCATTATTTAGTACCTATCTGACGCACAGCAAATTACTTCAAGACTCAGTTTCTTAATGTATGACATAGGGATGATAGCATACTGAGCTACCAAGAGCAGATAAAGCCTGAGACTCACTTTGAGGAGCATGTAGCTAATACCACAGATCCTGGCATGTTTATCTTCTCCGAATCTCCCCCATCTATGGGTCTGTTCAAAATTCACATAGTTCCCAGTGAATATGATACATGGTAAAGAGGAACAGTACATGAGTTTATGATCACCATTCAGGGCTTGCCATTTGAGGCCCCAATACAGACAGCTGCCGATGTCAGACATCTGGACTGGTACTGGTACAGGAGAGCTGAAGGAGGATATTTAATACAAATCTCTGACTAAGGGGTCAAATTCCACAGCTCTGTGGGCCCCTGATGACATTAGCTGCTGCAACATTTGGGCAAAGGACAACACTGAAGGGAAAGCCACTATGAGTCCTACCTGTAGGGAAGTGGGCAGCGGGGGAGTCACCAACGGGAACTGCAGTAGCAGCAGCCAAAGAGGGCCCCTTGGTTCTGGAAGGCCACCGTCATACCTTCCTAGCCTGCCCTCCTCACCACTGTCCCACACTCCACACAGAGCCTGAGATCAAGTCTGCAGATAATTCATGTTGGAAGTGAGACCAAGGACCAGCCCTAAGAGACAGGGGAAGGGTGTTACCGAGGTTGTCAGCGTTACAGTGACTGGTGCTTGTGAAACAGGTCTCCGAAAAGTCTGCTCGGGGAACGAAGAAGAAAGCATTTATTCATTGACTCTCTTCCCCATTGTCCAAGAGCAGCTCCATGAGCATTAACTCCCACCCTTCTGGGTTGTGCTCCTACCCCAAGCCCAGATATCAGAGAAGCCCCAGAGCAGGAAGGAAGAGATAGACAGCTTAGTCCAAGGATCGACTCCTTCTGGCTGCACCTACACAAAGCTGATTGAAGCCTGCTCAGAACAAGTCACAGCAATAGCAGCTGAAGCAAAATGTGGGACCCAGAGGATTTGTAATGTCCAACATAGTACAGCATCCAAGAAGTTATTGTGAAGATGAATGGAAAAGGTCAAATGTAAATGCACTTAGTCTAGAGCCTGGTCCATAGCACATGGGCAAAGAATATTGGCAGTTGTTGCTATAGGTGGTCTTATTATTCAGACTCTTTCCTCCTAAAGGCTGAAGATATGTCCTAGTAGAACAACAGGCATCTTTTTCTCCCTCTTCTAGACAGTTTACATCTTAGAGCATCTCCAGATTTGGTGACACCCAAAACCCGGGGGCTTCTCAGATGGGCATGTCCTTGCAAGGTATTCATTCCTCTGTTTCTCCAATGAAAAGCCCTATATTAAAATGACTTTTAAAAGTGCAAAACACATGTGCAGTTGAAGAGTTGGCTCAGAGTGTTTGGACCTTTTTAACATCTTGTTTTTCCTTTTTAAGTAGAAGGCTATCCAGACAATGAAGTCATAATTACACAAAGATTTCCTAGCCTAAATGTAATGTAAGACAAATAACCATCTAACTTAGGACCCAAAAGGGTATCAAGGAAATAAATGAGAAAACTGACCAGCCCAATATGACCAAGAAAATCTTCCAAATCACAGGAGGCGCAGTGATCATTCCCAACACCATTACTCGGAACTCACGTGAGGCATCAAAGCCGATAATAACTTCAAGCACAGAGAGTCTTAATCTTAACTAGATGATTTGGCCTCAAAACCCAGGGGTCCTCAGACTTTGCATTGCTCATCCTTTTCCCAGAGCATTCCCCACTTTTTCTCTATGGCACCGTAAAACAGCAATTAATGGGAGCACACGGGGAACGGGGTGTTCTAGATAATTGAATTTTCTAGTTAAAGAAGGCCAGCTCCTAACAACCCTGTCCCTCCCATAAAGTTTTCAAAACATAAGTCCATTTTCCTATATCCCAAAGTGGACTCTAGATGACAGAATGGAATCTTTGTTTTAGGATTCAGTCTCTTAGATGTTAGGACCTTCTTCATTCTGAGCAGTAAAGAGCACTAAAGGTAATATAGTGAAGAGGAGATGGCACTGTTTGGGAGTCAGACATTCAAATGCCCAGTCTGTCACTTACTAGCTAAGTAATTTTGCCCAAAGTACTTAACCTCTCTGAGCCTCCCTTTTGTATTTGTGAAATGGGGGTAATAACATCTGTATCATACATGTTCCATAAAGGTTACACAGGCCTGACACATAAGACCCTCAATAAATGGCAGTGTCATGAGTATCCTCAGGGCTCACAGTCGGGGATGCAGAATATGGAGAAGGTATAGGAGATGGTGCTGAGTCTACATTGATGCCAGGAGGCCCTCTGAAAGTTTCTTTACCAAAAAAAATCTTCCATATCTGCTTATTTTTCTCTTACTTGCATCTTTCTATTTAAAAAAAAATGAGAACAGAGAGAGGTAAGCTCTGCTTAGCTCATCTCAAATTCATGAATTTAAATATCTTAAGTGTCTCTCTGCTTACTCTCTATCTAGGCCACATTATATTGAAGGGACAGAATAGATCTTATAGCTGTAGAACGCAGAAGGCAGGTTTAAATTAGTTTATCAGGTTAATTCGTCACTATTCAGAATTCCTGGTGTCTGATCTCTCTTTACCGTTCTCTCTGTGTTTAGGCAACCTCATTTATGCCCAAAGCTTGGATCACCAAGCTCTAACTCCAGCTCAAATCACTCTTCGAAAGGTTTCACCCAGACATTCTATGGCCTAACACCTCAATTCAGATGTCTTAAAACTACTTCATAATAATCGTACCTAATCTAATCCTGCTCTGAGTCTCTATCTGAATGATTGGCACCACTAACCATCCAATCACATAAGTCAGAGACCTAAGACGTGTCCTTTATTTATATCCCTCCTTCACTTCCAAAACATTAAGTCTCATAGATTTTACTACTGAGGATCTTTTGAGTCCATCTATCTCTCTGAATATCCATGGTCACTTCTTAATCCAATCCAACATCATGTTATAGCTGAATATTCATGACCTACATAATATCTCCTCAAATATGGCTTTTTTATAAAGCCATATCTCATCCTTATATAAAGAAGAACAGATTCATGTCTCTCCTCCAATTCAGATCATCCCACTGTAGTTAGAATAAAGTCCAAAATTCTTAACATGATGTACTGAGCCTTACAGAATAAAAACTTCACCTGTCTATGACACTGCACACTCCATCCCTCTCCTCTTTAGTCAGTCACTCTCATCATCTTTCAGTTTTCACACACACACTGTGCTTCCTCCCACTTAAAGACCTTTGGAAAAGCTGTTTTCATTGCCTGAAATGATGTCCTCAACCCTATTTCTCTTCATGTAGTTAATTTTTAATCAAGTTCCAAATTTTAGCTCAAACAGCACTCCCTTAGGGTAGTCTTTCATGATCCTCAAAATGATCAGGGATTGCTACACACACCATTGGAAGAGCTGTCAGAATTATCTGGAGAATTCTTCAAAAAATATGGGCCTCTGCCTTTATCTCCTTCCGTCTCTCTCTCTACACACACACCACTGCTGCCGCTGCCACCACCATCAGATTCTCATTTGATACTTACATATGTCCAGTTGATAAGCCATGAATTATCAGTATTAGCCATTTATTGTGAGTGGAAGTGTGTTATAAGCCTCAGGAACGTGAACGTGGAAAGACATGGAGAACTATTCTACAACACGGCCTTTAAAGTGCCTCCCAACTTTCAGATCTGCAGTTCTCTTACGTGCAAAGTACTATGCTAAGACCCAGTCAGTGTTCCCATGGGTACTTTCTGGAAGTACAGGGTATTAACACTCGGTAGAGCTGGGGTTGCCAGACAAAATATAGGACACCAATTAAATTTGAATTTCAGATAAACAACAAATAACTTGTTTCTTATCTGAAATTCAAATTTAATTGGCATATTAGTTTGCTAGGGCTGCCATAGCAAAACTCCACAGACCAAGTGGCTTAAATGACAGAAATTTATTTTGTCACAATTCTAGAGGTTAGATATCCAAGATTAAGATGTCAGCAGGCTTGAGTTCTCCTGAGGCCTCTCTCCCCTGGCTTGCAGATGGCCGCCTCCTCATACGGCTTTTTTCTCTATGTGCACGCATCCTTGGTGTTACTGTGTGTGCCTTCATCTGCTCTTCTCATAAGGACATCAGTAGTGTTGCATCAGAGCCCACTCTATGATCTCATTTTACCTTAAAAACCCCCTTAAAGGCCCTATCTCCAAATATAGTCATCTTGGGGATTAGGACTTCAATATATGAATTCTGGAGGAGGGAGATACAATTCAGTACATAACAGATATAGTATTTTAGTATTAATATATCTTTTAATCCACAAAACTATATTGCTTATGGATACATACCTATATCATAAAATACAAAATTATAAACAGTAAGGCTGAGGCGGGTGGATCATGAGGTCAGGAGATCAACACCATACTGACCAACATGGTGAAACCCCATCTCTACTAAAAATACAAAAATTGGCTGGGCGTGGTGGAGTACACCTGTAGTCCCAGCTTCTTGGGAGGCTGAAGCAGGAGAATCGCTTGAACCCAGGAAGCAGAGGTTGCAGTGAGCTGTGATGGCACCACTGCACTCCAGCCTGGCAACAGAACGAGACTCTGTCTCAAAAAAAATTTTGAACAGTAATCAAACAAACTAACTTCAGGGCATTGGTTATATCTGGTGAGAGAAGGGGGAGAAGGGACAAGGATGGGAGTCAGTGTAGAGAAGCTATTAATGTACCTTTTTTTTCTTAAAGAAAAGCGATCTGAAGCAAATATTATAAAATGTTACTTTTTAAGTCCAAAAGGTGGGTACATGGTATATTATTCTCTGAACCTTTATGTATGATTGGCATTTCATACTTTAAAAAAATACATTTAAACTAAGTATGGTGATCTGCTGCTTCTAGCTTAAGGAAGAACAAAACAAGTAGAAATTGATTTCAGCTGCCCTATGGAAAATGAAAGAAGTTGTGAACCACCTAGCTGAATAGCCCATAGAGAATGCGGAATCTCCCTCCTTCAGTTTAATATCCATGCAACACCTCTTCAGTGTAAGCATTGTAACAGGCATTTTGGAAGAGATTATTGTACGTAAAACAGTCCAGTACCAAAAAAGGGTTTATAATCTGGATGGTCCTACTTGCACAAGAATGATATTCTAAATATTTATTTCTATACCTGTTGGTTAGAATACAGGCCTCAAAATTTTCCCTATAGAGAAAAAAAATGTTATCAACTCTGGTAAAGTTCCTAAGTTAGCCATCGAAAGTTCTATAAAATTACTGAATTCCAGGATTGGCAAGGATCTTAATATAATTGAAATTCTAGGTATTTCTAATGAAAAATAGTATAAAACAGCATGTTTCAGAACTAGTAATGAAACAGCACAGAAAAACAGAGTTGAATAAGAAATAGCTTTTCTCATTATCTTGAATGCTGAAGTTTCAGGAAAAGAAGAATTAATAAAAGGCAGGTTGGAGAGCAAAGGAAGCTTGCAGAAACTGGGGGGTGGGGGGAGTCATGGGCATTCCAAGGTCTTTTGAGATCGATGGCACTGATCCTTCTTTTGTCATTTATGGTTTCCATATTCTGTTTAAAACAACGAGCTTTATTTCCCTTGATATTTAGGTTGTCACTGATGATCTTATGTTCATTTATCTACTGTAATTAGAGATCTGTGATTCAATGAATTTATTTTTTAGTTTATTTTTAATTTTTGTGAGTACATAGTAGGTGTATACACTTATGGGGTACATGATATGTTTTGATACAGGCACGCTATTCGCAACAATGACATCAGGGTAAATGGGGTATCCACTCCTTCAAGAATTCATCCTTTTTATTACAAACAATCCAATTATACTCTTTTAGTTCTTTTTAAATGTACAATTAAGTTATTTTGACTATGGTCACCCTGTTTTGCTATAAAATACTAGGTATTATTCATTCTTTCTGTTTTTTTTTTTTTACCCATCAGCCATCCCTACTTCCCTCCACCTCCTACTACCCTTACCAGCCTCTGGTAACCATCCTTCTTCTCTCTATGTCCCTGAATTCAATTGCTTTGATTTTTAGCTCCTACAAATAAGTGAGAGCATGAGATG
Source organism: Ateles fusciceps (assembly GCA_036589455.1). NCBI lineage: Eukaryota > Metazoa > Chordata > Mammalia > Primates > Atelidae > Ateles > Ateles fusciceps. The sequence continues at coordinate 4,277,060 of JAZHEH010001241.1, read as the reverse complement.
TTTGTCTTTCTGTGTCTGACTTAGTTTACTTAAAATAATGATCTCCAATTCCATCCATGTTGTTGCAAATTACAAGATCTCATGCTTTTTTTATGGCTCAATAGTACTCCATTGTGTATAAGTATCTCACTTCCTTTCTTCATTCATCTGTTGATGGACATTTAGGTTACTTCCAAATCTTAGCTATTACGAACAGTGCTGCAACAAACATGGGAGCGTAGATGTCTCTTTGATATATTGATTTCCCTTCTTTTGAGTATATACCTGGGAGTGGGATTGCTAGATCATATAGTAGCTCTATTTTTACTTATCTGAGAAGCTTTCAAACTATTCTCCATAGTGGTTGTACTAGTTTACATTCCCACCAACTGTGCACAAGGTTTCCCATTTCTCCACATCCTCACCAGCATTCGTTATTGCCTATCTTTGGGATATAAGCCATTTTAGCTGGGGTGAGATGATATCTCATTGTAGTTTTGATTAGCATTTCTCTAACATTCAGTGATATTGAGCACCTTTTCATATGCCTGTTTGACATTTGCATGTCTTCTTTTGAGAAATGTCTATTCAAATCTTGTCCATTTTTTATCAGATTATTAGATTTTTTCCTATAGGATTGTTTGAACTCCTTATATATTCTAACTTTTAATCTCTCACCAGATGGGTAGTTTGCAAATATTTACTCCCACTCTGTGGGTTGTCTCTTGTCTTTGCTGATTGTTTCCTTCACTCTGTGAAAGTTTTTAACTTGATGTGGTCCCACTTGTTCATTTTTGCTTTGGTTGTCTGTGCTTGTGCAGTATTACTTGAGAAATTTTTGCTCAGATCAATGTCCTGGAGAGTTTCTCTGATGTTTTCCTGTAGTATTTTCAAAGGTTTGAGGTCTTAGAGTTAAGTCTTTAATTTATTTTGATTTGGGTTTTGTATATGGTGAAAGATAAGGTTTATTTTATTCTTCCACACATGGATATCTTGTTTTTCCAGTATCATTTATGGACGAGACTATCTTTTTCCCAATGTATGTTCTTGGCACTTTTGTCAAAAATAAGTTAACTGTAGATGTAGGGGTCTGTTTCTAGGTTCTCTATACTGTTCCATTTTTCCATGTGTCTGTTTTTATGCCAGTAACTATGCTGCTTGGTTACTATGACTCTGTAGTATAATTTGAGTCATGTAATGTGATTCCTCCAGATTTATTCTTTTTGTATGGGATAGCTTTGGCTTTTTGCTCAGGATAACTCCATTCAGGAGCATATTGTTTAATTTCCATGTGTCTGTATAGTTTCCAAAATTTCTCTTGTTATTGCCTTCTAGTTTTATTCCATCATGGTCAGAGAAAATGCTTGATATTATTTCACGTTTTTTGAATGTTTTAAGACTTGTTTTGTTCCATATACATTTTAGGATTGTTTTTTTCTATTTCTGTGAAGAATGTGGTTTATTTTGATAGAGATTGCATTTTGATTCTGTAGATTGCTTTAAGTAATATAGATATTTTTAAAATATTTATTCTTCAAATCCATGAACATGCTGTCTTTTTTGGGTGTCCTCTTCAATTTATTCCATCAGGGTTTTATGGTTTTCATTGTAGAGATCTTTCACTTTTTAGTTAAGTTTATTGCTAGGTATTTAATTTTATTGGTGGCTATTGCAAATGGGATTTTTTAAATTTCTTTTTCAGATTGCTCATTGTCAGTGTTTAGAAATGCTATTGATTTTTTATGTTTATCTTGGACCCTGAAACTTGACTGAATTTGTTTATCAGTTCTAACAGTTTTTTGGTGGAATCTTTAGGTTCGCCCAAATAGAAGATCATATCATCAGCAAGAAAAATAATTTTACTTCTTCCTTTCCAGTTAGGATGCCCTTTATTTCTTTCTCTTGCCTAATTGCTCTAGCTAGGAATTCCAGTACTATGTTGAATCACAGTGGTGAACGTGGGCATCTTTGTCATGTTCCAGATCTTACAGAAAAAGCTTTCAATTTTTCCTCATTCAATACAATGCTAGCTGTGGGTCTGTCCTATATAGCTTTTATAATATTGAGGTATGTTCCTTCTGTATCCAATTTTGTGAGGGTTTTTATTATGTAAGGATGTTAAATGTTATCAAATGCATTTTCAGCATCAATTTAAGTGATCACATAGTTTTGTCCTTCATTCTGTGATATAATGTATCACACTGATTAATTTGCATATGTTGAACCATCTTTGTGTCCCTGGGATAAATCCTGCTTCCCAGGGACACAAAGATCATTGTGAATGATCCTTTTAATGTATTGTTCAATTCCCTTTGCTAGTATTTTGTTAAGGATTTTTGCATCAATATTTAGCAGAGATATTGGCCTTTAGTTTTCTTTTATTGACATGTCTTTGTCAGGTTTTGGTACCTTGGTAAAACTGACCTTGTAGAATTAGTTTGGAAGTATTCTCTCCTCTATTTTTTGGAACAATTTGATTTGAGTAGGATTGGTATAAGTTCCTCTTTAAATGTTTGGTAGAATTCAACAGTGAAGCCATTAGGTCCCAGGCTTTTCTTTACCGAAGGATTTTTTATTGCATCTCTGATCTCATTATTTGTTTTGCTTTGTTTTTAACAGAAATTTTAATTACTTTTTATTGAAAACTGCACTGAATGCTAAATGTCCACCTTTACAATAAACAAATACAGTAATGGTAACTCACACTCAAACAAAACATACTTCTGATAGCCATTATTTTTCTGTTTGGGACAATTTTAAAGTTTTTCTTTTGTCACACAAACAGGAATGTACCTATACGAAGGCTCAAAATAGGCCATCTTTTTAAACAACAAGGCAATGATTCACAAAAGACTGTGAATAGAACATGTAACTAGTTGATACAAATCTAATAGGATTTGTTAAAATCAGTCACATCTAATACATCTGAAGTGTTCTTGTATAAAATATCACGTAAAGAAAAAAAGACTTTATCAATGTCTAAAAAAGTGGGTTTGTTCATAGACAATCTGACAAGTTACCATAAAAAGTGTTTCCTGAGACATAAGGAAATGTAACATTAATCTTCTTGAACCCTTTTAGTTCAAGACTTTCCACTCAATAAAATAGCAGAGGATCTGAAACTGAGAAAATATATTTGAGTACAAACAGCTTGTGAAACTTAATTTTTTTTTTTTTTTGCATCATCAGAGGGTTTTACTGAACTTACAATCAACTTGCCCACTCAGTATGCAGTTCAGCTGTGAGAGATGCTTCTCCGTACAGAAGCCTGTACTGTCTTCAATCCCATGCATGCAGGTGTCTACCACAGACAAACAGTTCTCTCTCCATTTAGTAGTAATATTTTCTTCCTATTAGCAAAAAGAGGTAACCAGCCCCTGTAGACTGAAGAAACTCAAATCACAAGATGGGGATTTCCTCTTAATATTTTTTATTTGGATGTTAGAACTCTTGATGCAACATTCTCGAGCAGGGTGTTCAGGACCTGCTGTGCCCAAGGGACTGATAAAGGAAAAAATTCTATTTATTCTTTGTGATTTATTGCACAGATGAAAACCTTAACACACAATAGCAGAAGTTGGTCATTAATAAATCACATCCTAGTCTTTCAGCTTCCGTAAGCAGAGGACATCTTCAGTTTTCTAGCTCTTGTAGTTTTAACCCTGCAACATCAATGATGCATATGTCCAGAATCAGTTACAAAGACCGTCAGATTCTTTTTCTCTTAGTTCATTTATTTTTCACTTTCTCTTGGTCCCAAGTGTATCTGAATGATTACCTTCTGGCATTCTCTGCTATTGCTCATTGGGGTGCTCTCGATTGTCCCCATGTTTTGTGGACTGGTTGGGAGAGGGCGCTTGGGATGGACGTGCCACTGTCGGGAGGTTGTGAGTTACTGGGATGCCCGCAGGGATGATCCCTTCCGTGGCTGCAGGAAGTCCTCCTGGAGCCACGCCCATGATGCCTGGCGGATATCTGTATGTGGCACCATTGAGCTCAGGATGAATTGCTTGCTGGTCTATTACTGACCAAGGCGTTGATATGACAAAGAATTCCTTGTTCACATAGTTTCTTAAGCTTTCTGGGATGCGACCTGTGATGACTCGGCGGATCTCGGTGGCAACTGCCTCCCTCATCTCCAGCGACGCCTGCTCGCTGTACCAGGCAGTCTGAGGAGTGCAGATGAGATTCGGGGCATCTTTGAACAGACCCTGAGCAAAGCTGAAGGGCTCCGACTCGCGCACGTCGAGGGCTGCCCTTCGTATCCTGCCCTCCTTGAGGGCCTGTGCTAAGGCTTTCTCGTTCACCAGGCCACCACGGGCTGCATTCACAAGGAATGCTCCCTGCCTCATCTGCTTTATGGTAAAGTCGTTGATGAGGTAGTGGTTATGTTCGTTGAGATTACAGCGCAAGGAGATGCAGTCGCTCTGATACAGCAAATCCTGCAGCGTGCAGACCCTCTGGACGCCCAGGGACCGCTCGATCCCATCCTGCAAGTAGGGTCATAAAATATGAGCTGAATCCAAAGACCTTGGCTCGAACGGCAACCGCCTGCCCGTGCGACCGAAGCCGATGAGGCCCAGCGTCTCCCCCAAGGATGCGGGCCACTCCTGAGGCCACCTCGCGGATCTGCTTCACACTCTGAATCCACGTGCCTTCCCACAGGGCCTGGTACAGCCACGTGTTCCTCCGGTACAGATTAAGGATGTGGCAGATGGTGGAGTCGGCTGTCTCTTCCATGGCTGCGGACGGGATGTTGCACACAGCAATTCCGAGCTGACCGGCAGCCTTGATGTCCACGTTGTCGTAGCCACTGCCTATCCGCACGATCACTCTCAGAACCTTGAACTTTTCCAGGTCCTCCCTGGTGAGGGATCTGCCCCCACGGCTTCGTTTAGAACCTTCTCGTGGATCTCCTGTGTGGACTGCGCTTCACAGAAGGCCACGGTGGCCAGGTCTTTCAGGATGGGCATCTCCACCATGCAGTCGCGGCCATCCAGTAGCGCCACCAGGGGACGGGCGTGCCGGGGCCGTTCATGATCTGGGGGCAGATACCTTCACAAATTCTGTCCAATCGCTGTCTCTTGACTTTGTGCTTATCCACAAGGGCCATTCTTTATGGAACTTTGCAACTCTCAGATCAAAAGGCAAAGCAGTCCTCTACGAACTTAGGGGAACTTGCAGGAGTCTGAGCGCATGACGCCGCTATGAAACCAATACAGATCTGTCCACAAACTCTATAGTCCACGCGATGGGCCATCTGTCTCTTTAAGGGAATACAGCTTCATTGGTTCAAAACCATTTAAGGTGATGAAACCCTCATCCACGGCAAAAGGCGCCCACCCTGGAGGCGGTGGCTCCCGCCCCTCCCACCCCACCCGGCGGCGGTGGTGGTGGCGGTGGCGGCTGCATGGCCCCCTCAGCGCAGCACGGCTCCGGGTTCCGTCCCTCGCTCCTCAGGCCGCCGCGGCTCCTCTGGGCCACTCCAGAGCCACCTTAAAATGACACATGCCTCGTTATTTGTTATTATTCTGTTCAGCTTTTGGATTTCTTCATGATTCAATCTTGGTAGGTTGTATGTATGTGTCTAGGAATTTGTCCACTTCCTCTAGATTTTCCAAGTTATTACCATGTAGTTGCTCACAGTAGCTACTAATGATCCGTTTAATTTCTGCTTTAATGTCCTTTAATGATCCTTTTAATTTCTGCTTTAATGTATCAGCTTTCATGTCTCCTTTAAAATAAATCTCTAATTCTGTTTGGGGGGGGGTCTTCTTTTTTTTTTCGTTAGCCTGACAAAAGGTTTGTCAATTTTCTTTTCAAAAAAACTAACTTTCTGTTTCACTGACCTTTTGTATTGTTTTCTTTGTTTCAAATTCATTTATTTCTGCTCTGGTCTTAATTATTTCTTTTCTTCTGATAATTTTGGGTTTGGCTTGCTCTTGCATTTCTAGTTCTTTAAGGTGAATCATTAGGTTATTTATTTGAAGTTTCTCTACTTTTTCTGAGGTAGAAGCATATCGCTATAAATTTCCCTCTTTGTACTGCTTTTGCTGTACACATAGGTTTTGGTATATTTTGGTATATTGTGTTTCCATTATCATTTGCTTCCTGAAAATTTTTAGTTTCCTTCTTATTCTTCATTGACCCACTGGTCATTCAGGAGCCCATCAGTGATAGACTGGATAAAGAAAATGTGGCACATATACACCATGGAATACTATGCAGCCATAAAAAAGGATGAGTTCATGTCCTTTGTAAGGACACAGATGAAGCTGGAAACCATCATTCTCAGCAAACTAACACAAGAACAGAAAACCAAACACCACATGTTCTCACTCATAAGTAGGAGCTGAACAATGAGAACACATGGACATAGGAAGGGGAATATCACACACCGGGGTCTGTCAGGGAGTGTGGGGAAAGGGGGAGGGATAGCATTAGGAGAAATACCTAATGTAGTTGATGGGTTGATGGGTGCAGCAAACCACCATGGCACATGTATACCTACGTAAAAAACCTGCAAAAAAGAGAGAGAAAGCCAGATATAGGTGATGGGGAGGAAGACAGCAAACCACACTGCCATGTGTACCTATGCAACAATCTTGCATGTTCTTCACATGTACCCCAAAACCTAAAATGCAATAATATATATATATATATATATATATATATATATATATAGAAAGTAAATTCTGACACATGCTACAACATGGATGAAATTTGAAGACATTATGCTAAGTGAAATAAGCCAGTCACAAAAAGACAAATATTGTACAATTCCACTTATGAGAGATACCTAAAGTGGTCAAGTTCATAGAGACAGAAAGAATGATGGGTGCCAGTGAATGAGGGAAGGGAGAAATGGAGAGTTGTTTAATGAATACAGAGTTTCAGTTTTGCAAGATGAAAAAGTTCTGGAGATCTGTTTCAACAATGTGACTATCCTTAACACTACTGAACTATAAAAAGTGGTTATGATGGTAGATTTTATGTATATTTTACCACAATTAAAAATGAAAAAATAAAAATGGGCAAAATAAAAGTTTTTTAAAAACACACACCACTACAAGGGAGGGATGTTGGTGGGGCAGATGGAGTAGGGTCAAGGAATATGAAAGAAAGGACTTAGGAGCTGTAGTGACATCAGGTGAAATCATTTACAGGATACTACCCACTTTTGTTAGCACAGCTCCTGGTGCCTTCTCTTCTTGATACTTGGTACCATTGGCAATATTTTGACCTCTATCTTCCCCTCCAAATCCCAAAGTCCATGAAAGCAGAAGACTTACAGATGTGCCCATCTCTGTATCTCCCAAGTCATCATATTGATTAATAACTCATGGGCACTTAATAGTTGTGGAATGAAATGAATGAATGTGTAACCACGGAAATCACTCCTTTTAATAGTCAAATTATAATGAAAGAAAATAATTTCCAAAAATATACTATAATTTTAAATAAATGCTACAGCTAAAAAGACACAAGTGTATTGAGGTAATTAATGTCATTGTGACTTGGTAAGTTTGCATGGAGAAGGAGGGAGCTGAGTTGAGCCCTAATCTTGTCCCCACCACTGTTTGCTATGTGACCTCCAAATGAACTATATAAAAACTCCACCACTCCTCCATGATGAATATGACTCACTTGCCAGTAATTAACTACAGGTAGTTATGTTTTCAAGGTTCTCTGATTTGATTTGCAAAGTTTCTCTTTTGTCCTGTGGGTCTGCGATTAAATAGGAGAAAACTAGTGATTTTAAATAGGATTTTAGAGTTCTGATCCTGCAAGTATCAATTGCTCTGAGCTGCACCTTATTTCTCTTTAAAATTGGCATGGCCTTAACACTAAACTTCCTTACATCTCAGGTCTGATAAATTTCCAATGAAATAAATTAAAGTTCCCCGTAAATAATATATATATGTGATAAAAATAAAACCTTGAATTTATATGTAACAGCTTCAAAAAGGGTGCCTCATTTATCTGCCCAAAAAGACAGAGAGAAATAAAAATTCTCTTTGGGTAACAAATGGATAATACCGGTATTGTTATTATCCTTGCCTGTAGGATGAATAAAAGAAGCAAAGAAAGGTGAGGCAACTTACTGGAGGTCCCCTCTGGAAGTCAGTGACAGGGATGAGAATGGAACCCAGGTTTCCAGGCTCCTGGCGCAGTACATTTCTCTAAGGGCTGTAAATTACCAGGCTGTTGAGGCCTCTAGATTCTCCAGATGTTACCATCTCCTCAATGTCCTTGTGCCGCCACCCAATGCCTTCACATTTTTTATCGAGTTAGATGAAAGTCTCCCCTCCTCCTGACAGCTTTATTACCCCAAGAAACCATTATCTCCCTCTAACTCAGAAAGTTATACTCAATTGTTGGTGCAGTAACCAAACAGGAGTCAAAGACATTTCTATGATTGATGCACCCTTCAGTGGAAAACAGCGGAAAATATTACTGCTTTGATATTCCCATTTTTTTCAGGCCTAAAGGTTAATCAGTTGACACTATTACACAGAAAGCCTCTTTAAAAAGTCCAACAACAAAGACAGGGTGTAAGTTGGAGAACTCTCCCCCAGGCCAGGAATGGTTGTTAATGCCCAGAAGAGAAGTTTTAACAAATGGGGGAAATATAAGCATTGTTAAGGTCATGGCATGGATTGGTGGCACTTTACGTAAGTTCAGGGGTCAGAACTGAAGAAGTACCGAGTGGAGCTAAAATTTCTAACTGCTAAAGTATTTAGGGAGAAAAGAAAAAAACAAAAAAAATATGAAAAATGTAGGAAGAGAAAAGGAAAGATATAGAAAGGCAGAGACGAGGAAACTAAGAGACATAATAAGGAAAGAGAGTAAAAGAAAAGCATGAATTTTAAATTAATAGTAGCTAATGGCTATAACATGTACAGCTTATTAAAGGTTTTACCCTTTTCATGTATTGCTCCAAAACTCCTATGCAGTAACATAATCATCCCAATGTGATGAATGAGGCTCATATGCCAAAAATCTGAATGTTAGAAAATAGAAGGTGGTGGAGTCAACTGCAGTTTTCTTTGCCATCTCCACCAAGGTCCCAAGGAAGATTACGTTGAGTGACAGCAGGAGCATTAAAACCTCGTCTCTGACAGTAGCCCCAAAGAACTCCCTGGAACTCTCAGCTGCGTAACGTGACGTGATTCACAGTAGATCTTGCACAAGCTGCACTCCTCCAAGTAAAAAAAGACGAGAGGAGGATGGCAAGGTGCTGCTTCTTCAAGAATGAATAGAATTTGTAAGCAGTCTGCTTTTAGAAAGAATAGCACATGCAAAGATACTGAGGCACCAAATAATGTCCAATGTTAAAGAAAGTGGAAAATGATTGCATGGGGAAAGCATACGGTAAAGATGTAAAATAGAAGACAATGATGGTTCAGTAGCTGTGTGATAGATCCTGGAGGGCATAAGAAACCATGCTAAGGAACATAAAGTTTATGTATTTGCAATGGGGGAGGCTTCAAACATTTAAAGATGGGGGAGGGGTTGTAAATGACATGACCAAAGCTGTCTTGAAAACAGAACCCTAGTGGCAATATAAAAGAAGAAGCAAGTGTCTATGAGACAGAATATAAGATAAAATTCAGGCAAAGAAATATAGATTAAGAGAAAAGGGGCATTGTCTGAAGAATAGAAGTAGAATCAAGGGGATGGAGGCTGAGGAAGGAAGGAGTCAAAGACAATTCTTGGAATTCTGGCCTTCATAACTGAGTAAATGGTAATGATATCTGTCAAGACTGAGAAGATAACAGTTTTGATTTAAGGCACATTGAATTTGAAGTAGCTGTGGACATGCAGGTGAATGTGTCCAGTAAAATGATGGCACCATGATTCTGGAGCTCAAGAGAAAGTTAATATTGATAAGTTAGGTTTGGGAATTGTCAGTATATAGATAATGATAGATGCCACGGCAGTAGCAGCAAACAGCCCTAGACCATGTAATAAACAGACTGGAAATGTTCATTAGGAAACTAACTTTCATGGATTTATTTTCCAACCAGCTTTTCCAGACTCACCAATATCTATTTTCACTTCTGTCGTCCACCCTTTCGAAACATGTTCCCTACAGATTAGAATATCTCTTGATAGGCTTCCCTGGCTCTAGATCCTACTGCTTTGTTTCTCAGATTCTAACACTTCTCGCCAGCTGAAGGATCTCCAAAGACTGATGAACCAGTGACCCACTCCCATCATCACATGGCCCTAATAATTTGTATATGTGTACTCCTCTGAGGCAACATTGACCTGCCTTAGACACCCTAAAACTAAAGAAGAGAAGCTTCAATCGCAAAAACGTGGAAACAACCCAAATGTCCATCCTTGAATGAATGAATGAATAAACAAAATGTGGCATATACACACGATGAAATCTTGTTTAAAATCCTTGAAAATCAAACACCTCATGTTCTCACTCATAGGCGGGTGTTGAACAATGGGAACACATGGACACAGGGAGGGGAGTATCACACACTGGGCTCTGTTGGGGGAAAAAGGGGAGGGATAGTAGGGGGTGGGGAGTTGGGGAGGGATAGCATGGGGAGAAATGCCAGATATAGGTGATGGGGAGGAAGGCAGCAAATCACACTGCCATGTGTGTACCTATGCAACAATCTTCCATGTTCTTCACATGTACCCCCAAACCTAAAATGCAATAAAAAAAAAAAATCTAAAAATAAATAAATAAATAAATTAAATAAAATAAAATAAAAGGAAAAAAAAAATCCTTGAAAAGAAATGAGATTGTGATGCATGCTACAACATAGACAAATCTTAAAAACACAAATGGATAAATGCCAGTATTGTTAATTATCCTTGCCTGTAGGATAAATAAAAGAAGCAAAGAAAGGTCAGGCAACTTGCCCAAAGTCACTCTGAAAGTCAGCAATTAGAGTCAGTATTAAGAGAAATAAGTCAAACACAAAAAAGACAACATTGTATAATTCTACTTATATAAGGTACCTAGAACAGTCAAATTAACAGATATAGAAAGTAGAATGACGGCTACCAGGGACTGCGGGAGGGGGAGATGGGAAATTATTGTTTTAACAGATATCTGTTTGGGATAATGAAAAAAAGTTTTGGGATGATGAAAAAAGTTTTGATATGGGTAGTGGTGATAGGTGCACAACAGTGTGAACTTATTTAATGCCACTGAATGGTACACTTGAAATGGTTAAAATAATAAATTTTATGTTTATGTTTCATTGGTATATTTTACTATTAAAAATCTTAAAGTAGTGTCATGGTTTGATACAAATATTTAGAGGTAAAGAATGAAGAAACATTAGAATACCAAGAAGAAACAATCAGAAAAGAAAAATCAGAAGAGAACAATGATATAGAAAAGCCAAGAAAACAAAAAGTCTAAGAGGAATACGATGCTTTACTGAGTTGGGTAAAAACTCACACAAGATGAAGACTTAAAAGGGTCTTTGCCTTTAACTCTGAGAAGGTCACAGACAACATTGGTTAGGGCAGCTTCTGCAGAAACTGAAACCAAAAGTCAGATTTCAAATGGCTAAGAGAATGGAAATTGGTAACTACCACCAAAAATATACACATTTCCCTTCAAGAAATTCCCCTTTCAAAGGGAATGGAAACATACCCCCTTTCAAGAATTTTGGCATTTAAGGAAAATAACCAGAGCAATAGTTAGAGATGGTGATAAAGTTGAGGAAAAGGGGTTTTGTTTTGCTTCACTCTGCTTTGGTGAAATATAATTATACCTACAGACTAAGAGAGGACTTGATGAATAGGGAATTCTTGCATCCAAAGGGAGGGGCTCACACAAGGTCAAGGTTTGAGTGGAGGAAAGAGGATGGTATCTGCACCAGACGGAGAGATCAGTGTTAAAATAAAGGAAGGAACTTCTCTTTCTCTACTGCAAGAGATGAATATTTTTGTCTGTGAGGCAGGAGAGGACACTTTATATGTAGATCATCTTAGAGGCCACAACAGGGGAGTTTATTGGTTCACATATGATGTCCTCTATTTTCTCCAAGAAAATCATCTACCAAAGGAAACAGGGCCCAAAGGGGGTTTGTTACTAACACACTGCAAGTCACCTGTGAGTATTTATTGATGAAAATGATCACCAATTATGAGTATTCAATCCTCATGTTATTACCCAGTGATGGTACAGTGCCTGTTACAAACTGGATTTTCAATAAATTTTGAATGAATGAATGAAGAATATATGGCTGATACTTATAATGAATGCCCTGAGTCATCAAAAGGAGTTACAATACACTCCATGCCCTCAGTTTGATAAGAAATTACATAATGTAAGTTAAAAGATATCACAGTTAACGAAAAAGAAAAAACGATTGCTGTATACAAAGACATAAATAGATCTCAGAGGCGTACTGTTGAGCATAAAGACAAGATACAAGAGGATATTCTATATAATTTCATGTATACAACTTTCAAGAACAGGCGAAACTAATCTATGATGATAGAAGTCAGAATAGTGGCTACCTTGAAGAAGAGTGTCTTATGTGGAAGGGGTCATGAGAGAACCTGCTGAGTGCTGGAAATGCCCCATGTTGTTATCTCAGTGGTGGTTACACAGAGGTATGTGTAAGTAAAATTTATCAGGCTGAACACCTAAGACTGTGCACTCTATGTAAAGTATATCTCAATGTATGGAATAAAAGATGCCCCCAACAAAAATTGATTCAATGTTTGCAAGTTTATTCAATTGCTATCTGAAATTATCTGTAGCATGTTAAAATGAAACTGTTCCTCTACTCATAACACTTCTGACACCAAATATGTGGGAGTTTCCCTCCCAGCACCAACCAATTCAACTCTCCAGACACCAACTGGGTATCCTGTAATTTAATTTAATTTTGACACAAAGTACCCAGTGTTAGCACAGACCCCAGAGTGAGATTAAGGGCTCACTCCACACAACAGCCTCCCATTTGAAATGCCAATTGCAAGTCACAGCCACCCCTAGTTCCAACCAAACAGCTATAAATTGGTACAATAATTTCCTAGAACAGCTCACAGAACTCAAGGAAACACTTTTACTGGTTTATTATAAGGGATATCACAAATAATATGATAAACAACCAGATCTAAAGAGGCACATAGGGTGAGGTCTGGAAGGCTCCTGGGCATAGAGCTTCTGTCCCTGTGCAGTTGGGATGCACCCCTGTCCTGGACATGGATGCATTCACCAACCCAGAAGCTCTCCAAAAGCCATATTTTAGGGACTTTTACGGAGGATGCATCACATAAGCATGATGGATTATTAACTCAATTTCCAGCCCCCTTCTTCCCAGAGGAAGGGGGAGGGCTGAAGACTCCAAACCTCCAATTATGGCTTGGTCTTTCTGGTGACTAGCCCCCATCCTGAAGCCATTCAGGAGGCCACCAAGAAAGTTGCTCCTATCACCCAGCGAATTCCAAGGGTTTGAGGAACTCTGTGTAAGACAATTCATCATCCCCATCATTCCAGACATTACAAAGATTTTAGGAGCACTGCGTCAGGAACCAGGGATGAAGAGCAACAATGTATTTCTTATTATAATAACACACATGTGAATGACAGTTCTGACTGAAAGAAAAAGAAAGAAATGATTTGGAGGAGAGAAGAGAGGGATTAGGTATTACAGGGACAGGTACAAAAAATTTCCATCACAGGTGTTGGGGGCTCATAAGGAGAAATACAGAAAATAAGACAAGGGGTTACCATTTCGTTTCAAAGTTCAGTTCAATAAATCCAATCAATAAATAATTATTGAGTACTCATTTAGTACCAAACACAATGCAAAGTTCAGGACAATTTCTAAAAGTGGACCAACTGCATCTGAATCATGTAAGTTGTTTCTTTAAAGTGCAGATTCTTAGGCCCCATCCCAGACCTACTAATTGAGAAACTCAGGGAGTTGGGCCCAGGAATCTTGTTTTAAACAGTCAACCCAGGTAATTCTGCAAATATCACAATAGTTGAGGCTTGTGTCTGTGCTGACTTCTCTACCCTCAAGGGGTGAGCGGACGGAAATGAGACATATGAACAGATGATTTCCATACAACTTGGCAAATACAGTGACTGAGATGCTGAGAGACCACTAAGGAAGCTTAAGAGGCATATCTAAGGGTGGCAGAAGTAACAGTAGTCAAATCAAGTGAGGTAATACCTGTGCTGAATCTAAAAGGCTGCATAGCAATTAGCAGAGGAAACTGGGGTGAAGGAAACGGTGGAAAGGGTTGATTGGTTCTCAGAGTGTGGTCCCTAGAGAGTAATGTTACCATCACCTGAGAACTTGTCAGAAACACAAATTCTCAAGCCTCACCACAGACCAACTGAATCAGAATTTCTGGGGGTGGGCCCCAGCAATCTGTATTTTCAAGCCCTTAAGGGGATTCTGACCCACACACAAGCACGCTGATTAGACAGGCAGGACTGCAGGCCATGGAAGAGGCAGAGAGGCAGCAGAGTAGAGCTGGTAGGAATACAGTCTTGGTGCCAGGCTGCCTGGGTTCAAATCCAGGCTTTTCAGCTTTCTAGCTAGGGGAGCTTACGTGAATTCATTAAATTTGGTGTCAGTTTTTTTATCTCTATAATAATATACTTCATGCATAATTACCATATATAAAGTGCTCAGGACAGAGCCTAACACATATAAACACTACATAGGTGTATGTTTTATTAGTAGCAGTGTGGGCCAGCAAGGGAGATGGTAGGGCTGTGTTGCAGAAGGCTCTGGCCTTTGAGCATCAGGATGGAGCAGGATATGGCAGAGTGCTAGAGGGTCACCAAGGGACAGATCATGATATTTCACATTTAAAAAGAAAAAGACATCTTGGAACTTCCACTTCCAAAAAAGATGAAGTAAGGGTACTTTTTCCTATTCCTCCCACTAAGTAAAACTCAAAACCCTGGACATTATAGATAACAAGTTTCCAAAAAGTGGGGGAGAAGAAGGCAGGTCGGCAAGGGACTTAGGACCCTTCGGAACACAGTAATGAGTACACTGAATTTTCCCTTTTTTATTTTCTTTTTTGGCTTTATATGTCCCAGACTTGAAGCTGATGCGGCCAGCAACCAAGAAATGCCAACAGGTGCCAACAAAAAGCCTGCTCTCCCTAGCCAAAGGACCAAGAAGTGGGCAGCCTAGAAAGACTGTGGAAATAAACCAAGGCCAACCAAATGAGAAAAGCAAAGGCTATTCTAGACATTTCTCAAAAGAAGACATGCAAATGGAAAACAGGTATACAAAAAGATACTCAACATCACTGATCATCAGAGAAATGCAAATGAAAACTACAATAAGATATCATCTCACCCCAGTTTAAATGGCTTATGTCCAAAAGACAAGCAATAACAATTGCTGGTGAGGATATACAGAAAAGGGAACCCTTGTACATTGTTGGTGGGAATGTAAATTAATACAACTGCTATGGAGAACCATTTCGAGGTTCCTCAAAAAAACTAAAAATAGAGCTACGATGTGTTCCACCCATCCCCACTACTGGATGTATACCCAAAATAAAGGAAATCAGTATATTGAAGAGATATCTGCACTTCTGTGTTTATTGCAGCACCGTTCACAATAACCAAGATTTGGAAGCAACCTAAATGTCCATTCACAGATGAATGGATAAAGGAAATGTGGTACATATATACAATGGAGTACTATTCAGCCATAAAAATGAGATCCTGTCGGATAGAACTAGAGGTCATTATGTTAAGTGAAAAAACAGGAACAGAAAGATAATTTTTGCATGTTCTGACTTATTTATAGGAGCTAAAAATTAAAACAATTGTACTTATGGAGATAGATAGTAGAAGGATGGTTACCAGAGGCTGGGAAGGGTAGTGGGGATGGTTAATAGGTACAAAAAATAGAAAGAGTGAATAAGATCTAGTATTTGATAATGCAACAGGGTGACTATAGTCAAAATAGTTATACATCTGAAAATAACTAAAAATATACAACTGGATTATTTGTAACTCAAAGGATAAATGCTTGAGGGGATGGATACCCCATTTACCCCAGTGTGATGATTACATATTGCATGCCTGTATCAAAACATCTCATTTACCCACATCTAATGTGCATCTGCTATGTACCTACATGTATAAGTAGCTTACATATGCAGGGACATAGCAGATCACATTAGATGTGGCTATGTACCTGCATTTATTTAATTTTTAAAATTAAAAAAATTAATAAAGGCTATTTATTCTGAGATTGCCTCAGCAAGGGAGTCAGCACAGCTATTTACATCTTGGCAAAGATCCAAAGGCAGGCAGAGGAGCGGAACATTTTGTAGTGGAAAACAGTGAAGGCTTCAGGTGTGCTCTGATTGGAGGCTGTCAGCATGGGGAAGCTGTAACAGGGCTAACAGAAGCGGGGTGTCCCATGTGATTAGTTAGGGGTTAGTGCATCCTTTGGTCTTCTCTGGTTGGTGCTAAGTTGAAAGCAGGGACAAAAGTTAGGAAAGCTGTCCGTTATGAATCAGACCCTGGCCATTTGGGGCTGACTGTTACAGAGGTTACTGTTTAGTTTCCTGGATTATCACTAAAGACAGCAGCATGGCTTCCCTGGAAGTCTGACTTCTAGCAGGCTGGCTTCCTGGGTGACTTACTGTAGATCAAAAGTTGGTTTCCTGAGCAGATTGCTGCAGGCTGTGGGTCAAAAGTTCTATTTTTACACGTGGCCTGGTCATTGTCGTTTTGTATATTTGGTCTCTCAGGCACGAAACAAGATGTGACGAGATTGTCAGAGAACTCAGCAAGCAACAGATCATGGTGTTTCATGTTTAAAAATGAAAAAGAAACCTGGGAACTTCTACTTTCAAAAATATGGAGTAGACGTATTTTTTCCTATTCCTCTAGCTAAGTCAACTAGAAGTCCTGGATATTACAAATAAGAAGAATCTGAAAAGTGCAGAGAAAAAGGCAGACCAAGAAGGGAGCAGCCAAGCAAAGACTGGGTGATGAGCCCTCCAGATTTTCTTCTGGCCTGGTATATCCTAGACTTGCTGATGTACCTGGCAACCTAGAAATGCCACGGGGCGCAGACAAAATCACAAAAGCCTATTCTCTCTAGCCAAAGGACTAGGAAATGGGCAGCCTAGAAAGACAAAATGCATTTAGACAACAACTACGCTATTTCAGCCAAATAGAAAAAAGTATGGCCCACCCTCACCCATGCCAGTGAAGGCTGGGTGAGGTGCTTAGACTTCCTCCTCACCAGGCTGTAACAATATGCCCCAGACTCAGCTTCAGGGTGGTGTCAGAGAGGCCAGTGGGAAGCTGGGACTGTCATCCTCATTGGGCAATCACAAAACCCCCAAGCTTTCTCAGTGGAGACTACGTGGGGGCCAAGAGCTCCACTCCCACCCAGCAGTTATAAGAAGCACCCATGTTTTGGGAGCCAGTGGAGACTGAATGGAGACCTGGAATTCTACCTCCTCCTGGTGGGAAGGAGGCAGCACCCACACTTCTGCCGGGGCACCCTGCCCCAACCCTGCTGCAAGATGTCATGGTCAATGTGTGCTATTGGGCTCTAATTTTGCCAAGGGAGCAGCTACCAGTGGGAGACTTGGGAAATGATACAGGGGCTCTCTCTGATTTATTTCTTAAAACTGCATGTGCATCTATAATTTTCTCAAAATGAAAGGTTTAATCTTTCTAGAAAAATTCAAAACAACCTAGACTGACACATCCAGCAAAGAAGAGCTATGGATTTTAAGCAGAGTGACAGATTAGGTTTGTACCACCAGCCACCTTTTGACTGCAGCTTCACAGAGGGCCCCATCATGACAACCTTGGAATACCACAGAAATTATTCTGAGAGGAGCCTTTGGCACAGGATATAGGCTCCCTGCTCTGGAGAGAGCATCTTCTACTTGGCATCATCACAACTGATATGTGGTCACCCTTTCCCATAAACTGTAGGAGACAGCCAGGCACAATGGCTCATGCCTATAATCCTAACACTTTGGGAGGCTGAGGAGAGAGGATTGCTTGAGGCCAGGAGTTCAAGATGAATCTAGCTAACATAGCAAGATCCTGTCTCTTAAAAAAAAAAAAAACCCGTAGGTAGTGAAGCCCTAAGGACAGTTTGAAGTTTCCAGGTTGCTGTGGTGATGAGCTTAACGCCCTGTGGGAAGTCTTCAGAGGAAATAACTAGATATTACTTACAGAGAGTGAGATCTTGATTTGAGAGGCTCTTGTTTCTGACAAATATGCTCGTGAACCTCCTCTGTTAATGCCAGTATTTTCTGGAAATCCAAAAGGATAAACACAATCAGTATGGCTGGTGACCAGAGGAGACTGTGGAACACTTTTTCAACAAGAGAGATTTTGGAAATGAAAACTGTAAGGCGCTTCCCATGCAGTCAGATTGTTTCCACTTGTGCCACTTGGACTCTAGCATTTCAAGCCGGGACGGGGCCAACGTGGGGAGGGTAAGGAAGAGAGCAGTTTGGTAATCTATAAATACTTGTCAAAACCCTGCAACAAAGAAAACAAACAATGCTTGGTGGGGAAGTAAACATGGAAAAATAGGTACTAGAAGTCAGAGAGTGCTTGAGCTCAAAGAAGAGGAAGATCCCCACTGGCTGGAGAGGTCAAGGTGGCATCTAAGAGGAGCTGGGGCTGTGCTGCCCTGAGAGCAGAGAGCACCCAGACAGAGCGGGACATAGTGAGTCTTTAAGGAGAAAGACAGAGACCTGGCATGGAGTAGGACTTCTCCATTGGAGTAGGGCATTTTGAACCCCATGCCATTGTTAAACTGGGGCTAGTCTGTTCAGTTAACAGAAACATGAAACTTAGAATAGAGTTGAAAGATGCCTCTCTGAGGCAATTTGTTTTGTGTAAAAGCAAAATTTTTCATAAATCCATTTTTTAACTGTTTTTAAAAAATCTGTTCATGCTCAGCCCTAGATGTATAGGTGGCTTCGTACAAATCCATACTCGATCCCAGCCCTAAAGGATTTTACATTCCTGCAGTGCAGATGTGCAAATACAATTAACCAATAACAAAAGGTTTTCTCTCTGGTGGTAGGAAAATTACATTTTTTATAGAGTCTAGAGCAACACGATTATGTATGTATTCTCTGTTTTAAAAAATGTACTTTTTGTTATTTTTCAGGTATGGTGAAGCCAACAGATCAGGAGACAGCTGCCATTGAAAAGATAAATAAGTCTGTTACCCACAGTCACAAGAAGAGGAGACGGGAGGTGTGTCATGCCGTGGGAGCCACAGAGAAGCACCAGGGTTGGTCAGGAGGCAGAGGGTGCAGGAAAAAACATGAGCAAGAGCCTTTATTCTGCTTCCATGGGAGAAACAGATGAGACAGGGTAAGCAGGCTTAGGACCAGCTAGTTTGAATAATTTGAGCTATCTCCAGGGTGTAGGGGCTGTTTCTAGTTGTCTGCTACCTGGCTCTGGGGTGATTGGGGCAGATGGCTCACAGTGTTAAGAGGAATGGGAGGTGCAGCTCTGGATTGGTTAAGCTACAAATGAAAGGTACACTTGCAGGTGAGTTGTTGGCTATCTATAGCAATTAACCAGTCCTGAGAGAGGCAGTCTCTCTAAGGTCAGCAAGGCCACAGGTATCAAAGTATCAGAAATTAAAAAAATAATTTAAAGCATGCTTAAAACATTCTCCGAGTATTTACTGGGCACCTCCAATGTGCCTAGCACTGCCATTGAGCCTGTGGATTTTCACAAAACTTATAGACTTGACCTTTACCTAAAAGAGCTCCACCCGCTTTAGCGGCCATACGCACACACACTCACAAAGATTACTTAATAATTTAAGAACTAGTTGTATTCGTCAGCTTGAACTAGAATAACAAAATACCATAGACCTGGGGGATAAACAATAGAAATTTATTTTTCACAGCTCTGGAGGCTAGGAAGTCCAGGATCCTCATGCCACAGAGTCTCATTCTGTTGCCTCTGTTGCCCAGGCTGGAGTACAGTGGTACCATCTCGGCTCACTGCAACCTCTGCATCCCAGGTTCAAGCAGTTCTCATGCCTCAGCCACCCAAGTAGCTAGGATTACAGGCACATGCCACCATACCAGCCTTCTTTTTTTTTTTTTTTTTTTTTTTTTTAGCAGAGACAGTGTTTTGCCATGTTGACCAGGCGGGTCTCGAACTCCTAGCCTCAACTGATTCGCCTGCCTCAGCCTCCCAAAATGCTGGGATTACAGGTGTGAGCCACTGCATCCAGCCTCTTCTTCTCTTTAAAGCCACTAATATTACCCTCATGAATTCCTAAAGGCTCCATCTCCAAATACCATCACATTGGTGATTAAGGCTTCAAATATATGAATTTTAGGGGGAACAAAAACATTCAGTAAATAGCACTAGCAATTCAAAAAAATACATCAATATGAATATTGCAAATCAGTATTTCTCAAACCTCAGTAAGATATGGACCCTTCTGAAAGAAAAATATTTTTCACAAATCTCCAGTGTTGACTTAATTTATATTTTGTTATAATGTTACTTAAGTCTATGCAGACAGAAAATGATTTCTAAAATCTTTATACTTACAGATTAAAATTGCAACATGTTTCAAAATTATATACAAATAAAAATACAAAAACCAATAATATATAAAATAGTGTTTGTTTAGTGTAATAATTGATAATGCTTTACATAAACTTGATCGACAGTCTTGGGAATAATAGTGGAAAAATGAATTTAAACATTTCCTATTTTATTTGCTACCAATATGGATCCAATTTTTGTATTTAATTTCTTTTCTCATGCCACCCTAAGATGGATATGATTTTGAACATGACAGGTCATCCTTTGAATTATTGTCATTGAGTTCATTGTCACCACTGTGTTAACCACCAAGTGAGTTTCAGTGAACTCACTTTTAATCAGCAATGCACTATTTTGATAGATCAATCAACTTAATAGAAAATGCAAAACTTGGGGAAAAAACATTTCCATTGGCCTATTTACAAATCTATTTGCTAGCAGTGAATGGTTACAAGTTGATACAGACCAAGAGAGAATCCAAGTAACACCTCTGCTGCCCAAACCAGCATGGTGCTGCCTGCTACCTTTCAGGTTCAGACACTGCCATGTGCCCTTTGATCATTCCATTTTCCCCGCCACTCTTTTCTGTTCAAGCTTCCTCAAAGATTTTGTTTTATTTAGCTAGCCTGGACATCATTTGACCTTCAATTGGTACCACCAAGGCACTGAAATTTTCAGATAAAACTCAGGCATATCCATTCAGATGATGACCTAGGCTTCTATTATCTTAAAACTTAGCATTGAAATTAGAACATTATCAGAAAATCTCAGGATGCCTCCTCAAGGATAAATCTGAGTCCTCAGAGGTCCACAGATCCCAGTTTGAGGAATGGAGCACAGTCTGGATGAAAGAAGGAGATTGGTAAAAGCTGCTGAGGTCATCAAAGGCTTTGGAAGAAGGAGGTAGTTGAAGCTAAGTGGGAAGACAGGGAGGATCTAGAAAGATAAGCAGGGAGAAGTGACCTCTTGATAGTAGATACAGATTATCTGTGACTCAGCCAAACTCATCTGATGCAATATGGGTATTTATGAATCAACTGACCCAATCCAATACCATGCTCCTCTTCTTACCCTACCCCGTAACTCTTCTTTCACTTGCTATGACTAACAATCAGAGCTGTCACTTTTAAAGTCATTTGCAGCATTATTTCCCTGGATACAATTCCCAACCCCCAACAATCTTTGTAAGGCTGGCTCCTTCTCTTCAATTAGGTCTTGCCAAAATAAACTTTTTCAGAAGGGTCTTCTCTGACACACTAATCTTATTAAGTTTCCCCATATTATTCTTTTACATCATCCTCTCTTTTCCTTCGAAGCTCGTATTGGTTTTCTATTGCTTCCGTAACAAATTACCATACACGTAGTAATTAAACAATATAAATGTATCCTCTTACAGTTCTGGAGGTCAGAAGTCTTAAGGTCAGCATGTCTTCAGGGCTGTGTTCCTTCCGGAGGCCCTAGGGGAGAATCTTCATCCTTCCCTTTTCTAGCTTCTAGAGACCACCTGCATTCCTTAGTTTGTAGTCCTCTTCCAATTTCCAAGCCAGTGGCATAGCATTCTCCAATCTCCGTCTTTGTGTCCATCGTCACTTCGCCTTCTCTGAATTTGATCCTTCAGCCTCCATCTTACAAGGACCCTTATGACTAGATTGGGCCCACCAAGATAATCCAGGATACTCTCCCCATCTCAAAATCCTTAACTAATCACATTTGCAAAGCCCCTTTGCCATGTAGGGTAATGCATTCACAGTTCTGCAGAATAGAATGTGGACATCTTTGGGGGCCATTATTCAGCCTACTATAAGGCTCTTATCATGGCTCATAATTCTTTGTTAGTTTACCTTTTCATTGTCTGTCTCACACACCAGACTGTAAATTCTGTGGGTGTAAGAAGTGGGTATTACAGTGCCAAGTACATAGCAAATGGTCATAAAACATTTAATAAGTAAATAAATAGCAGGTATGATGGTGGAGGGTATGCCCAAGATATATTTTAAAGAAGACTGGCAAAGCTATTCTGTCTATGCTAAATTTCACTAAAAAATGGCAAAAAAAAAAAAAAAAAAAAAAAAACCACACAGGCCAACCTTGCTCAAGATGATTTCTTTTCACTGTTTTAGAGTATATCTCAACCCTACAGTAGGACTCTAATTAACCAAGTTGGTTCCAGTGTCCACCCCATGGACCAATACTCATGGCCGTGAAAATAAGGTAATGTAATAGCACCATCAGAGTCATCCACCATCAGACTTGGGAGGGGCATGCTCAAAAAGAGGGATGGGGTGCCAGACAAAAGGAAAGTGAGGGAGACAGAACCAATTTCCACCCAATAACACCCAACGATTCCAGCACTGCCATTACATTGTCTTAAATTATTTAGCTTTCTTTTCTTCTTTTCTTCTGTATGTTTCTGCCATCTCTAACTTTTTCCATTTTTATGCCAGTTTTTCTTCATCCTCTATATTCCCCATTTTTTCTCTTTCCTCCAATATACATGACAAATATGTAAAACTGAACTATTTATTTAAATGTGTTATATCTACCAAACGAAGCTTTGTATTTCCAGCTATTAATTTTAAAATCAAATGAGTTAGCACTTTCTTTGGGTTGGGTGACGAGGGCCATTAGTTGGAGGCTTGGATCCTTGAGATCTGGTACTAATTCTCTAGCTAGCTGCAAGATGTGGACTAGTCACTTGCCCAAATTTGGCTTTAAATTTATTCTGTGAAGTGAAAAAATTGGTCTAAATAATACATAAGATTATAAACACCTCTAGGATTCTGGTACACAAAGGTAAAAATAACTATAATGGGAGAAGATTGTTCATAATCAGGAAGGTGAGTTGCATGTAAATTGGGTGGTTGTTTTATTTTGCTTTTAGGAATTGTTACCATTCGATAATCACGGTGATCATAATTATAGCTTACATTTACTGCATGTTTACCGTGTTCTATGCAGTGCTCTAGGCAGTCTACATATGTTGACTCATTTAATTATCATTTGGAAATAACTAAAGTACAATCAACAGAAAGATGCTCTACCCCCTGCGTTACAGATTCCTGAAAACAGTCTCTCCCCATGAGAGTTGATCCCCAAATCCAGAAGAATGTAACCACTTATTGACCTGAATGCTGTGTTTGTGCCAATCTCATTTAATCCTTACAACAATCTATAAACATTAATGTATTTCTCTTCTTGGCTGATCACCAGTTTTTGAAAGAAGATGTAATAGATTAAAGATGGCCACAAGTTATTTGCTTCTCTTCCCATCAACAATGGGGAGCTACTTCCCTTTTTCTTGAATCTGGGCTGGTCCCATGACTTACTCTGACCAATCCAAGGTAATAGAAGTTACACAGGACCAGCTCCAGACTAAGGCCTTGTCCTGGTGGCTTCTCCCTTTGGATTCTGGAAACCCAAATGACATGCTATAAGGAAGTCCAGGCTATGCTGCTGAAGAGAAGGATCACAGGGAGAGGCCCTGGAGGATGGAATGAGAGCTGGAGGGAGAGCGAGGGGATTGGAAGGAAACCAAGCCATGTAGAGGAGTGTTTCAGCCAACAAACAACCCTCAAGGCCTCAGACGTGGGAGAGAGGAATTCTGAGACCATCCAGCAAGCCCATCTACCAACTGAATGCAGCCTCAGGAAAAACCCCGAGGAAGATCATCAGAAGAACTTCTAGTCAACCTTCAAACTCATGAGAAATAATAATAAGTCATTGTTTTAAGTCACTACACTTTTGAGTGGTTGTTATACAGAATTATAAATACAAAACAGGAACAATGAACTTTCTTGTCCCCCTCTCTGTTACACAGGTGTCTTGACCCAGTTAGAACAGTAAATGTCAGTGTTACTTAATACAACTCAGGGGGAGATACAGATATAGACATAGAGAGATATATATAATAGGGATACTGTTCTCCCACAGAGTACAAGAGAGTTTAGCCTGGAGTGAAATGGCACTGACTTTAAGTATTGCCTGTGCATGCAAACTAGACAAAGATGAGTAGATGCATTTGGCCATCTCAGCCATCAAAATAGACTGACACATGATCACTTTGGCTGCTGCAGTAAGAATCCATCACAAAGAAAAGAAAACAGCTGATTTGCCTTGCTATATTCTCAGCACCCAGTCAACTTCAACTTTTGATTGCACATGGACTTCAGTAGTCTGGCATCTTTGGTCCCACACGATTGTGGGTGACAGAAAGTGACCTCACAGTCACTCACACATAATGGGAAGCTGTGTGACCCAGAGTCTGCCTTGTACTTCCACCTTCTGGAACTGTTCTCAACATCATAAACCCTTGCATTGAGATCTTTTTGTCTGCTCTGACCTACATGCTCTATGTGTGAGTTTTCCTAACTTGTAGATTTTTACAGCCTGTTCTGATTCCATCTATCTGATCTTTCAAGTTTAACAAGAATATTCAGGCCTCCAGTTCAGCCCTGCTTAGGGGATAATCCTTTAGCAAACCTACAGCTACCCATGTTCCTGCGCTACCCAGTCAGCCAGTAGGCACCCTCTGAGTGCCTGTGAGGCACACCAGAAATAAAAAGAAGCATTAGACTTGACCCCTCTCCTGCCATTAGAAGCTTCCAAATTGAAAAAAAATCCTGTTTTCCACCTCTCCAAAAAGAATATTGAATTCCACTTAATAAATACTTTGGTAAACAGGAAGTTATATCCCATACATGGACAACCAATTTGCAGTGAATCAGAATACCATAAAATATACTTGACATTAAAATTACACCACACGGAAGTCAATCATTTTTTGAGAATTCATGAGACCCTTCAGGATCTTGCAGAGCCTCCAGAATATCATTATGAATATCAGCTATCATTCTGCTTGCAAAGCAGAGAAACACCAATTAACAGTGATTTCTGATTGACAGAAAGCCAGCTATACCAGCTCTCACTTGAGGGGAAAGAAAGACATTAGCAAAGTAGAGAAAAAATGCAGAAATTAAAAGGTAGAGGAGAAAGCATATATCTTTTAGAAATCCAAACTTGATCCTTCTGGTCTCCAAGCTCTGGGATGAGGCATAGGGTGAAGAGTGGTGGCTATTTCCAGTGGACAGTGTGTCCTCACCAGGTTCTCTGTTTCAGACTCAGGACCAGGCTGGGTTTCAAGAGGATTCCTTTCCTTTCTTCTTTTGGAACAAAGGCTGCTGGTCATTTGAAAAAGATGAAATCTTTCTCATATCCAAAGAGGGGAGCTAGGCAAGGAACTACTGAAAGGAGATGTACACATCAATGTTAGAAATCAAGATCTGGCTGGGCGCGGTGGCACACACCTAAAATCCCAGCACTTTGGGGGGGCCAAGGCAGAAGGATCACTTGAGGATAGGAGTTCAAGACCAGCCAAGCCAACATAGTGAAACTCCATTACTATAAGAAATAATAACTAACTGAGTGTGGTGGCACACGCCTGTAGTCCCAGCTATTCGGGAGGCTGAGTTAGGAGGATCACTTGAGCTGGAGGTTGAGCCTGCAGTCAGCAATGATGACACCACTGCACTCCAGCCTGGGTGACAGAGTGAGACCTTGTCTCAAACCAAAAGAGAAAGGAAAAAATGCAAAAGCTACTCCAAAAAGATGTTTATAGACTACAATGTGACCACAGTCATTGCACCAAATTGTTAATGGCACCCAGCTGAGTTCTGGAAATAAGTTTCAGAGAAATGCCCAAAAACCAGAATTAAGAATTTATTTTTCCACAGAATTATTTAAGGCCTCTAATTTGTTGAAAAAGGAATTGCTGGCTCAAGACTTTGCAAGGCTGCAGTAATTAAACTAACAAATTATAAGTACATTTGTCTGGATAAAAGATATTCATCACCCTCCAGGTATGACTGCCATATTCCACTGCTCAGTGTTCAAAATTTTTCTCACTGAGCATCTATCTGCTCTGTGCTTTGAGAACAGTTTGCTTAGAAAGGAAGGATCCCCCACTCAAGTCCTGTCTTTCCATACCCTGAATGACAAGCCACATGGATGGCTTCAGGTTGCAGAGAGAAGGGAAGGAGGAAGGGAGGTCTGATCCATTTTAATGCCTGCAGCAGCAGGAAATTAAATCTTGTATGCAAAGCTCTGTGGCCAGCATAAGATATGAGAAGAAATATCTAAGTAAGCTTATAAACGAGAAAGGTCAAAGACTTATTTTTCTTGTTCACCTTCATGCAATTTATTGAGAAACTGGCATATCATTACTCAAAAAGATAAAAATTAGACCATTACAGTTTCTTTTACTTTGCAGGCAGAGTCAAACTTTGCATTCAGAGCAGTTCCTCATGCCAGGAGTGAGGACGTTTTTGCTGCAAGGTTTACCCATGGGTGGGAATTAAAACAATTAAGTCTGGGCACCCTGTCCATATTCCTAGTTAATGATTTGCATGTTATTTAATGATGTCCACAGTGTCACCGGCAAACCTAACAGGCTACTTGCTAGTCCATCATCCTGATTACTGAAAAAATATTAAATAAGAGCTTCTATTAATGTGTCCTTCAGGTTGACCCAGAGTTTCGAAAGGCTTCTTTTTAGGTGAAAACATGGTCATTGATTCCGTGGCTCATCTCACAGTAGTCTGGGGCCCTAGTGTCCTTGGAAATAAGAATAAGGGGGAAAAAACCAATGCCCAGCATTGCAATGACCAGCATGTGTTAACACAGTTCTAATTTAGTTCATCCATCTTAACTCTGGGCTTCAGTGAAGCCATCCAATTCTTCCACCTTAGCTGTCCTGCCCTGTGATTATAGCCATTCCCTGCCACTGCTACACACATGCACACACATGCACATGATACCTTAATTTGGTTGGCTGGTGTTAGGCTAAAATAAAGCTATTAGAGTGGGCCCTAATCTAATACAACTGGTGTCCTTATAAGAAGAGGGGATTAGGACATAGGTAGGCACAGAGGAGAGACCATGTGAAGACAAAGGAAGAAGGTGGCCATCTACAAGCCAAGGAGGGAGGCTTCAAAAGAAATCAACTCTACTGACACCTACATCTTGGACTTCTAGCCTCCAGAACATTGAGAAAATCTGTTTCCGTGGCTTCAGCCCACTCTGTGGTACTTTGGTTCAGCAGCCCTAGAAAATGAATACAATTGATTTGTCCTTCAATCTGCCTGGATGAGTTTATCTTCCCTGGAATATAAACTAAGTAAGGTCATTACTGGTTCCTGGCTCTGAAAGGCAGGCAAATTAGATCAATGTGGCCTGGAGGAGACCAGCACCAGCATGACATTCTGAGCTGCTTAAGGAACCTGGATCATCGCTTCTTCTGTGTGTCAGCACCTGCCGGGCTGCTAGAAGGGTAATCAGGAGACTCAGCAGGACTGGGAGCTGTGACCCAATTGGAGCCCTAAATTGAGCACCTCAAACCAAATGCAAGAGGACTGAAAAATGGATGCCAGGTCTGATTTTTGCTAATTGCCTATTTTAAGAGCTTACAGTCACAATGACATGGTTGCAAAAACATTCTAATGAAATCTTATGCTAAAAGGATTAGTGAGGTGATACAGAGTCAGAGCATCTCAAAAAATTTTGCTCGGTTCTAGAGGCCACATCTCAGTCAGGTCATAAAAAACTGGAGAACAATCAGCATGGCAAAGTGTTTGGAAAACATGACATGTAAGAAGCAGTTTTGGGAAATGAGTGTGTATTCTGAAAGTGGCATGTATTAAAGGGGACAAGACAGCTGTCTTTAATGCTCACATGACTATCTTGTGGTTGTAGGGTTAGACTATTTCTTTAATACCCCAAGGGTAAAACAAACACCAAAAGGAAGACATCACTGGGAACGATTTCAAGAAGTTTTAACAGTAATATCCTGCAATCCTGAGGTTGAGTTAGTTTTGAAGTCATTTTAATCATTTAAGAATGATTTAAAATTATTCAATCAATATTTACCAAGCATTTACCATATATAGAGTTCTGGGCTGACATATGTGGAGGATTTCTGTGGAGAGAATTGATTCTTCCCATGTTTCATTGGTCATGGTAAGGTTGTCAAATAACAAAACCTAGATCAAACTATGGACAGCCACAGAGTAGGGCATGTGACCCAGGCAGAACCAGTCATAGCCCCTTACACCCCGGAGCAGTGAATGGCCAAGAAAAATAAATAATCCAAGCAGGTCCAATTCAGCCCTGAATTCATTTCCAGATGAGGGGAGACGCGCAAGCACTCATGCACATGTGTGCACATGCTAACACATGTGCCTTTTCCCAAAACGTTTGCTAAATTGGGAAGATGTAAACCTGAAACTTTGAGTAGCCATTTTCCTACCAAAAAGACCTAAGGCATAAGGGGAGAAAAAAGATAGTCTAAAAATACAGTTTGAATTCCCAAATCTCAACAATGATTCCCCCCTCCTTTTTTTCAGTGGGCACAAGGCTACCTTAAACTGAATTTCTGTTACTTTCAACCAGAAGAGTCTTGATTAGCACAAGTTGATAGTTTTTGAATGAATTAGTTGTTTTTGGAGGAAATCAAATAGTGTAAGATATAGTCTCTGCATTAAGAAGTTTAAAAAATTTACTCAGTAAATCCTATTAGATTGAATAGATGGCTGCATAAATAGATGGGCAGCTAAAGTAGTAGACATCAGGTGCGATCAGAGTTCAGAGAAGAGAAAAGTCTCTATAAGTCATAGCTGTTAGGGATGGTTTCAGGGAGGAGGAAGAATCTGAAGAGCCCTAAGGATATATAGGATTTGAAGAGGTCAATGGAGGTGAAGCTGGGAAAAGAAGAGGGAGACCAACCACAGGTGGGGGCAGTGGGTATGTACAAAGGCCCAGGAAGGGGCAC
Organism: Ateles fusciceps; assembly: GCA_036589455.1. Classification (NCBI taxonomy): domain Eukaryota; kingdom Metazoa; phylum Chordata; class Mammalia; order Primates; family Atelidae; genus Ateles; species Ateles fusciceps. Next base: position 4,247,703 of record JAZHEH010001241.1, on the reverse strand, counting down.
AGGACATTTGTGGATCAGAGAATACACCTGGTTACTCTGGAGTTGAGGATTCACAGAGAAAGTAAGTGGAAGACAGCACTGGACAGGTAAATTTAACCAGATACTTGAATTCCTCAAACACTAGATAAAGGTGTTCCTCAGACACCAGAGAAAGCCACTGAAGATTCTTGAACAAAGAGTAGTGTGATAAAAGTAGAATTTCAGGGTACAAAATTTGATAAAAGTGTGCACTATGAATCTAGAAGCCAGGTTGGGAAGATAAAGAGTGCCCGCCCCATCCAAGGAGATGATTCTGAAGCCTCTGACTGTGCTGATGAAGACCTGAGTGGATGGAGTCTATGCACAGAGGAAGTGAGGGGTTAAACCTGAGCTATCCATTTTTGCAATGTCTCTTAAGACACATTTCCAGGACTCACTGACAAAAACCCCAAGGACACAAGGTGGACTTCGTTTTAGCTCCTCCTGCCCAGGACCAGATTAAATTGTGCTCATTTGGTTGCTCTAGCTCTCATGCCACCAGCAGGGCAGAGCCCTGAATAGATTTGCACAGATTCCCAAATGAGTTAACATTTTTAATCAGAAAAAGTCTGTAAAACGTACTGGCCCCATTAGTGTGGCTTACACATGCCTTTTCTAAGCAAATACCCGGTAACCTACCTTGAGAATATAGAAAGAAAACTTAAATATCATTTTGGAATTACTTTCTGAGAATACAAGTGAATAACCATTATCAGCCAAAATCCAGAGAAAATACTATTTGGATATTGCTGCAGGGCTCAGGAGCTGATTCGGAAAGAAGTGTTTCTGCATTCAACCATTTAATAAGAAAATATTTGTTGAAGACTTACAGCGAGTTACACTAAAATACAGCAAAAACATTTGTAGAGGACAATGCAGCTTCCAAAACCCACTCATATAGTTCACCTGGTTTTACCCCTTCCATAATATATTTGGGTAGACAGAGCTGATGTGATGACTTCAAATTTTAGATAAAGACAACTTGAGGCTCTGAGAAGAGACTTATCCGAATCTCTCAATAGGCAATGTCGAACCCAGGCTTGGAATCCAACTGTTTTGACTCTGAGTCCTGAGGACTTTACACTACACCAACAGAGTACAGAGGCAGAGGAGTCGGGGTCACTGCAGCACTCACAGCAAGGCTGGAACATACCCTGTCATACACAGAGAATGAAAAGGCAAAGGAGGACCAGGCAAAGTCAAATCATAGCTCTGCCACAAGCCAGCTGTGTGACCTGGGGTGAGCCACTTCTCCTCTCTGGTCATCTGGAAAACAAGACCGTGAGCCTAGTATAGAATACTCCAAGAATACCAGAACTGAAAACAGAACCCAGGAGGCTCTGCACTCTAGTCTACCAGACAAATGGGAGTGAGTGGAGCCAGGATTTCCACCTGAGAACCACAACAGTATTTGCTCTAAAATCCCCGAGAAGCCCCATGGGAAATAACTTACCCTAAAGAAAGAGATTCTGGAAGCCAAGGGGAAGGGTAAGAGAGGAGATTTTCAGTATCACACAGTGTCTGTCTCTGAGCCTCTTCCAACTCATGCCTGAGCTCTAAAAAGGATACAGCAAATCAGAAGAATGAGGAGGAGGATTGAGTGAAAGCTGAAAGAGGTGTGTTAGTCAAACCTCTGTAAGACAGTGAGTATCAGCGAGTGACATGGGCAAACTGCTCACTGCAAGCCTCTGTCTTCTCACTTGAAAATGGGATGGCTAGACTATGTACCTTACAGGATTGCTGCAAGGATTAAATGTGGGAAAGCATAAAGCATTTGGCAAAAATGCCTGGCTCATGGTAATACATAATTTTTATATTTTATGATATTGCTGTTATTAATGTGGCTTCCCTGCTTTGTAGCCTGGTGACAAAGTGTGGCACAAGTGATTTCTGTTTGAGGTTTCCAGCAGACAGCTCTTGTTTTGGCCTCGCCAGAATCCTCTTTCTCATTCCAGAACCTTTCTTTCCTGTGGGAAACGCATTCTGGGGCTTGACAGCACCAGTATAAACCCCCTTCAGTCACAAAGAAGGCAGATAACCAGGTCTGGCCAATCAGGCCTTCTCATTCACTCAGCCACACTGCTGAGTTCTGGAACAGGCAGGTGATCCCAGCAAAGCCCATCTAAATCCCCTCATGAGAGTTGATACATGGATTCTGGGAGAAAGAGAGGTCTTTCTCCAGAACTGGGAACTGAAACTAAAATATGGGCTTGGAGCAGCTCCAAGAGCAAAGCTTTGTGAGAAAGAAAACCAGGAGAGTTCATGCACAGCCAAGAGGAGTGCTCGGTCCATGGAGCCTCAAGGTCCAGCTGCTTATGAATGTGGCTCCCTGCTTCAACTTTCCAGTTAGGTGAGCCAGTAACACCCCTATTGTGTTGAAAGCAGCTAGCATTGGTTTCAGTCTCTTTCACCCAAGAGTCCTCCTAATTCAGATGGCTGCTGGCATAGTTGGCGCTCAGAATGAACCTGGCAGCCTGAGCACCAAGAAACCTCTACCAGGAACTGACAAGACACATGGTGACGGAGGACTGAGGGGGGATGCAACATCGCACCTGCATTTTGGCAGATCTTATAGCACGTTACACCATAGCAAGCAAGAGAAGTAAAGCAGGAGATGGCAGAAGCCAGGTATCATTTGAAAGAACTACCTGCCAAGAACAAAATTTAAAGTATACGGAGTTTTGCAGTTGTATTTTTCCTGTAAAATTCATCTTACTTTACCCTTTTTTACTGAGCAGTAACCGATCCGGCTGTTTCTGTACCTCACTTCCATTTTCTACACATCACTTTCCTTTTTCTGTCCATAAATCTTCCACCACATGGTTACACTGGAGTCTGAGCCTACTGTGGCTCCAGAGGTTGCCCAATTCACAAGTCATTTTTTTGATTCAATTAAACTCTGTTATGTTTAATTTTTCTGTGATAGAAAAGAAAGAAAGAGGGATATTACAGGTTGAAAGAATAAAGAGGATTTGGGCTGGAACCAACTGGAGTAGGAAGAGACCAAATAAAATAGGTTCTTTGTCAAAATCCAGAGCCTTCACCCTTGTGAGAGAAATCACTGCGAGGAATACTATCCAGTGCCCTAAAGCCAGCCTAAGACCAAGACCTGATTCTGGCCACTGAGGCCAGGGACGCTTATTGGGTTCCTGTTAATGGGTGCACTCAGCCAGCATCCAGAAACTCACCAATGATCCAGCTCTATTATGAGATGCAGCCAAGCCTGGCCTGTGCCTCAGGTCATCAGAGGCCACATAATTGGACAACTATGGAGATACTTCCCACAGTCCCTCAGTTCAAGGACACCACTAGATCCCTCTGATGCTATGGAAAGGAGTTCCTGTAGCTTTGTCTTCAGGCCACCCTGGATATCCAAGGTGTCCAGAGAAGAGAGAACTAGAGTGGACCAATGAGCATTAAATGATTAGCAAAGCACGGAAAAACACTCACAGGACACCCAAAGGGCAACTATAGGCAGTCTGCATGTTTATTGCAATTTTTCATTGCCTAAAAAAGTAGGCTCCAAAGTTTTGTAACGGAAAACCAATTCAGTAAAAATTCTGAACACTCATTCCCTAATTATATATATGCACTTATTTATAGATTATGCACATATGTGATTCTTCTAATAATATCATATATATTACAAAACTAATTTTAAAAAGATATTTTTGAACGATACAATAAAGAAGCCAATAACATTTCCACCAAATATCTTGCTGAATTTATTATTGGCCAATATTCATTTAGGTTAAGGTTTGACAGTAGCAACAGTGGATATAAATTCATATTTTAAATAATCTTTTTGATTTCTATTTTGGGGGCCAGCTTCTTGTGGGATGATTACATCATCACTGTTTTCACCTCGCGTTGGGTTTGACAAAGACCTTGCACTAGGAATAGAGGGGTCTGATCTGCCTTCTGCCTGTGCTCTGCCTATTGTTTGTATTAGTGCTGTCTTCAATCTGCAGTTCCATTTCAAATCTCTTTCAGCCACTCATCAATTTGGTGCAGGTTAAACGAGATATAACCAAGTAATATAACCTGTAGATTCATTTAGCCAGGCAAATGTACAGAAAAATATGCTAGAAACAGGCACAGGAGTGGAGTGGAGCCTCTATCCTTCAGAATACTTCAAGTCCCGTGTGACACACAGCTGCCCACAGTATGGACTAAATGAGCTGAGGGTGTAACATCACTGTGTAGATAGATAACAGTCAAGGTTTCACTTGCTTTTTAGCATAAATAAATAAGTTTTACTATTTTCCCGTGCTCTAGTGAGTCATGTGCCACAGCCCCACCCACTTTGGAGATTCCATCACAGGAATCGCTGCCTAGATGCTGGCAGTGGCTGTCACCTCCCAGCACCTCTCTCCTTCTCACCTGTCTCGCAGCTGCCATGACCAAATCCTTCTGTTATCTATGCAATAAAGTCATGATTCTTTCACAAGTACAGAAACTTTTGCACCAGACTGCTGTATCTTTCCAGCCTTATCCCTTTCGCTTTCTCCCACATGAACTCTACAGCACCAGCAGTCCAGATGCTTTTAGGTCTTTTCTCCACCAGGAGTGCCTTTCTTTAACTTTGCCTTTCTGAAAATCTCCAACTCATTTTTTCATCCCCAAGTCACATTCTACCCACTCTGTTATCTATGGAATCATGTCCATGAATTCAAGGCACAATGACAGTCACATTCTCTTCCCTTTTTCTAGTTAATTATTTTATCACTCACCCTCTGCTTGAGACTTCTCTATAACCTTGATTTTTTTTCTAACAAACCAAATACACTTAATCCACTCCCAAGCCAAGCAGAGAGAATTAGAGTCTGATCCTTCCTTCTGCAGTTACCCCTCCTTGCCTTGTTGTGTTGTCTTGGAAACCTTGGATACTTGTTCACTCCATACACATTTCACATTCACTTGTCCCATGTACACAGCCCAATAAATTCATGACCATGCTGCTGTTATGCTCCAGTTGGGCCAAGCCCCCTCAGAGGCCCCACACTTGGACTCCAGGGGCATCTTGCTTATGTTCACACCCACACAATTATCCACTGCCCCAAAGCTCACATCCTTCAAAGGTAGTGGGTCCTGAGAGGCTTCCAACTTCAGTAACACTCTGGGTCAAACCAGGCTCCCAGCACACTTGGCTCTTTGGGTTGAAACCAATCACAAGTATGCACAACTCTTTTCTTCACAGCAATCCTGCCACTCATTCCTGCCACCACCACTAGTTTTCCAACTATGCTAGGCTCTTCTGGCAAACTGATTATCAACATGCATTTATTCATTCATTCATTCATTCATTTATTTGAGACCAGGTCTATCTCTGTTGCCCAGGCTGGAGTGCAATGGCATGATCACAGCTCACTGCAGCCTCAAACTCCTGGGCTCAAGCAATTCTCCCACCTCAGCCTCCCAAGTAGCTGGGACTATAGCCACCATGCCTGGCCATCTTCTTGAATACCAATTTTGCATCCCAAGCAGTGACACAACGTCTATAGAGCGCCTCACAAAAACAAGAGTCTTGTTCCAGCTTTGTCTCTGAGCACCTTTAAACTGAGCAGGGCCCTTGTTTCAATCAGCTCAAACTGCTGTAACCAAGCAACAGAAATTTATTTTCTCACAGTGCTGGAGGCTAAATGTCCAAGATCATGGTGCCAGAAAACTCAGTTTCCAGTGAGGACTCTCTTCCTGGCTTGTGACAGCCACCTTCTTGCCATGTCTTCACATGGCCTCTTCTCTGTGCACATGGAGAGCAATCTCTGACATCTCTTCCTCTTTGTTTGAGAACGCCAGTCCTAGGCCCAGTGCAGTGGCTCACACCTGTAACACCAGCACTTTGGGAGGCCAAAAATTCATGTTTTGAAGCCTAACCCCAGTCCCTCAGAATGTGACCATATTTGGATACTACTCCTTTACCAAGATGATTAACTTAAAACGAGGTCATTAGGTGGCCTCCAATCCAATATGACTGGTGTCCTCAGAAGAAAAGGAAATTTGGACACAGATACACACAGGGAAAAGATGACCATCTACAAGCTAAGGAGAAAGAACTCAGAAGAAAACAACCTTACTAACACTTTGATGTTAGATTTCTAGCCTCCAGAACTGTAAGAAAAAATATCTGTGCTCCAGGCGCAGTGGCTCACACTTGTAATCCCAGCACTTTGGGAAGCCAAGGTGGGCAGATCACGAGGTCAGAAGTTCAAGATCAGCCTGGCCAAAACAGGGAAACCCCATCTCTACTAAAAATACAAAAATTAGCTGGGTGTGGTGGCGGGTTCCTGTTATCTCAGCTACTCAGGAGGCTGAGGCAGGAGAATCGCTTGAACGTGTGAGGCGGAAGTTGTGGTGAGCTGAGATTGTGCCACTGCACTCCAGCCTGGGTGACAGAACTAGACTCTGTCTCAGAAAAAAAAAAAAATGGAAAAGGAAAAGGAAGAAAAAGAAGAAAAGGAAGAAAGGAAGGAAGAGGGAAGAGGGAAGGAAGGAAGGAAGGGAGGGAGGGAGGGAGGGAGGGAGGGAGGGAGGGGAGAGAGAAAAATGTCTGTGGTTTTAGCCACCCAATCTGTGGTTACTTACCTCACTACAACTTACCTTGTTACTGCAGCTCTAGAAAAGTAATACAGATGAATTTTCTCTATTTGGAAGTAAACTTCTAAACACCTAGTTTATATGTGCCTTTGTAATTTCTAGGGTCTTGCAGAGTGTCTGGCCTATTCTAAAGTATCCTATATGTTTGTTGATGAAAAGAGGGAAGGATGGGGCAGGAGGGAGAAGGGGTGATGGGGCACCAGGTCCTAGAAATTGCCACCTGTGTTCTGAGTTTTTAAAGCTGTATTCTACTCATACTGAAAGGAATCACCTGGCAATTTATGATTTTGTCCTGTTCTCTGGCTTCTATCCATGTTTACATAAATCATGGATGAGTCAGAACATGTGGAGGGCTTACTGTGGGCAAAGAACTATGGTAAAAATATAAGAAATAGCTATAGCAGGGTCTAGCAGTGCTGTCCAACAGAAATACAATGTGAGCCACATACACAGCTTAAAATTTTCTAGTGTACACATTAAAATAGTTTAAAAAGAAGTGAAATTAATTCTAATAATACATTTTTATTTAACCCAATATATCCAAAATGTTATCAGCTCAACATGTAAGCAATATTTTTTAAATACTGAGATATTTTACATTCTTTCTTTTGTACTGTCTTCAACATCCAAGGTGTGTTTTATGCCTACAGCAAATTCTGCACTGTAATTCTGACTAGCCACATTTCAAGGGTTCACAACCCACATGTGGCTTGTGGTCACTGTATTGGCCAGCACTAGAGGGCCAATGGTTAATGACATAGACTTTGGAGTCAGACAGACATAGGTTTGCATCTTGATCTATCACTGACTAATTTAATTTCTCTATGCCTCAGTTTCTGCATCTCTAAAATGGAGCGAATACTACCACTTCTTAGGGCTAATATGAAGATCAAATAATCTACCTAAAGCCCTCAGCAGACTTTCTGACACAGCAGCTTCACGGCCACCATGTGCCAGGTTCTCTGCTATGTAATTTACATGCTTAATATTGAAGAGATTGTACCAGTTATTATTTTTAATGATTAGTGCTGAGGTGACAAGAGCTGAAGCAATTTCTCCATCCGATGGCCAATGAATAATTTCCCTCTAGCTTGGTTTTTCAACCTACAAGATGGAAATAATGAATAAATCTGCCACTAAAAATAAAAAGGACCTTCCTGTTTAAGTAGCGTGATACCTCAAAATATTCATGTTAGCTTGAGATTCTTCAGCTTACAACACTAAACCACAGCAATAAAGACAAAAGTTATAGCCTTCTCTACTTTGCATGCACTTTCTGATTAGTTCACTTTAATACTCCCCTAGGCATAGAAATAATTTTGGGAGTTGAAATCCCTCAAGCTGACCTGAGTCTTACGGTGCTTTTTTTTTTAAAGAAAGTGGTCTTCTCCAAATTCATTCAGCCACTATTTCTGAATTATGAGTGCATAAAAAGAGCTACACCTTTTTGTGTGAGGTCTCATAATTCATCCTCACCTAACACAGGTGATAAATGCAAGCAGGCAACTCCCTGTTAAAATATATGTAATAGATATATTACCGTATCTACTGTATATTTTCATTTTGGCATACAATGAGCTCTCCTTATGATAATAAATTGCATAACCTCTTCTACATCATAACATTAAATAACAGGATACAAATAAATCATTGTAATGATATTTTGTTCCTTGTAACTACTTTCAGTTTTGGATCTCAAAACCCTTTACAAACACAAATTAATTAGCTCTTGCACCACAAGAGATTAGTTTTAATATACTGCTAGAAATTATAATACAGGAATACCAGAAAATCAGTCATATACACTCATTTCTTTATAAAGGCTCAAACAAATAAACCAGTTGTTCTCAACAGGAGGCAATCTAGTTCCCCCACAGGGCATTTGGCAATGTATAGAGATATTCTTGATTGTCACAACTGGGCAGGCAGGGAGGTGCTACTGCTTCTACTGGGCAGAGACCAGGGATGCTGCTAAACATTCTATAATGACCAGGACAGCGCCTCACAAGAAAGAATTATCTGGTACAAAATGTTAATAGCACCAAGACTGAGAACCCCTAATCTAAAGAAACATGTTCTTCTTATAGGGAGAGTCAGAGATTTCTTTGTTTCCTACTTTGCTAAAGATATTTCCTCAATTCATAGGTGAGGTGATTGCCACTGAGAAGTAACCCAACCAGATTCAAACATCAACTCATTAACTATGAAACAAAAGTCGAAGTCAAGAGCTGACATTTGAGAAGACCAAGTTACTAGATTAAAATCTCATAATCAACTAATCAGAGAATCAGCAAGAAAGAACACACCCCTCAACCTCCCCTCTTGGCTTCACACAGAGGATCACTTTTTCCATATACGTATACTACATTCCCGACCACGATTAGCTATCTCGAAATGTGTGTCATTATTCTAGGAGGACAAGGCACAGGAGTGGGATGTTGCTGATGCAGGGCAAACCATGCCTTTGCACAAGTTCTATTGATGGCAGGACAGGCACCACCTTCAGGTTACAATGCTGAGCACTTTTTGAAGAGCAGTAAGGAGTGGTTGATATGAATGTGTGTGTTTGCCTGTGTGTAATTCTTTCTGATTTCTTCCTTTCTGTCTTTTCCTATGTGAAATATTGGCTCAACACCTCACTAGTGAATGTGAAAGTTGCTATGAATTTTCTTCTCGTGTAGTTGCAAATCACCTCCTCCACATTTTCCAACTTTCCTACTTGATTATATGGGGAGATAGATGATACATTCTTGAGGTAGACCATAAATAAAATAGACAGTAGTCACAGGAGACTTCAGATATTTGGAAATGGAAATCTCATTCAAATAAAAACAGAACATATGACTCATTTAGCAATCTGTCCCCCCAGGGAATAAGAGAAGCTGCTAAAGAAACTGCTGTTCTGCACCTAATTCTTGCTCATGGAAAGAAAGCTATTGGCAAAACAAAAGTGTGGTATTTTGAGAAAAAAGTATCCTGTCATTTTAGAACCAGAAAAGAAACTTTGGGCATAATCAGATATAAGTTCTAGCATTTTTTATTTCAAAAAGTTAAGAAAAGATGAGCATAATTCCATGATAAAAGATTTTTTTAATGGGATCTGGCTTTTTTCAAGGCCAGAGTGCAACGGCACAATCTTGGCTCACTGCAACCTCTACCTCCCAGGCTCAGAAAATCCTCCTATCTCAGCCTCCCAGGTAGCTGGGACCACCAGTGCATGCCACCATACCCAGTTAATTTATTTGAATTTTTGTTAGAAATGGGGTTTCACCATGCTTCCCAGGCTTGTCTCGAACTCCTGAGCTCAAGCTATCTGCCCACCTCAGCTTCCCAAAGTGCTAGGATTACAGGCATGGGCCACCATGCCTGGCACCATGATGAAAGATTTTGAAGAAGACATGGCTCACAAAGATTGGAAACTTCTCAGAAATGCTATTTTGACTTCATAATTTGCAAATTATCTTAATGAAGAAGGGAGGATAAAAACATTCTGAGAAATCAAAGTATTTCTTAAAGGAGGTAAAGTTCTAAAAGAGAAATATAAAAGATCAAAGAACATATCAGATATAATCATATTGACCCTATAGTTCTTGCAAAAAAAAAAAAAGCTGAACGTGTACAGGGCTTTTAGGAGGGGGATTTGTTTCAACAAGATGAGCTCCATTGCCCCTGGTCTATGGTTTGATCAATAAGTCTTAGTCCATGGTGTGTTTTCTTAGATGCAGATATCATGTCTTTGAGAAAATCATGGCTGTTCATTTGTTGTGCAAGTGAGTTAAAGAGTAAAACATATTTATACAAACTGAAAACAGAAATAAAAGAGAAAACTTACGGAAGAAATTGTATGAAAGTAAACGTTTGGAAAGTAAGGGTATTAAAATGAGAGCTGAACAAACGGAAAGAGATACCATCTTCATGGATAGAAATATTCAATATGAGAAGGTTCTAGTTCTCCAAACAAATTAAATGCAACTCTTAATTGAAATCCCAAAAGGTTTGTTTAAATTATACCAAATTTAAATTTTGACTTAAAATGATTTTAAATTATACTGAAATTAAGATTGACAAGCAAAAAGCCAAAAATAGTTAAGACAATTTTGAAGACATATAACACAGAGGATTCTTACTCTAACCCATATAAAGACTTAATATATATAGTACTTAGTGTTGTATTGACCAGAGATAGGCAAGTCAATTAGTGAAGCATCATAGAGAGCCCAGATATAGACCCACATATTAAGCTGATATAAAAACATATATTAAAATGTTTTAAACAAAACAGCACAGTGGCTCACTTCTTTAGTCCCAGCACTTTGAGAGGCCAAGGTGAAAGGATCACTTGAGCTCAAGAGTTCAGGACCAGCCTGGACAACATGGCGAAGCCCCGTCTCTTCCAAAAAAATACAAAAAGTAGCTGGGCACGGTGACATGTGCCTGTGGTCCCAGCTACTAGGGAGGCTAAGGTGAGAGGATTGCTTGAGCTTAGGAGGCAGAAATTGCAGTGAGCAATTGCAGTCAAGATCACGCCACTTCACTCCAGTTTGGTGACAGAATGAGACCTCATCTCAAAAAAAAAAAAAAGAAAGAAAGAAAGAAAGAAATATTACAAATCAGTGGAAAGAAAATTGACTCTTCAATAAATGGTTCCAGGACAATTAGTTTTCTATTCGGAGAAAAAAAGGTAGTTTCTGCAAATCACACAATACTCAAAAAGCAATTTCAAGGTTATTGAGTACCTAAATATTAAAAAGTTAAACTTGAAACTTTGAAGAAAGTGTAGAAACACATTTTTCTCTCCTCAAAATAGGGAAGAATTATTTAAACAAGATTCCTAATACAAAAACCATAGGGGTAAAAAAACTTATTTGATGCATTCATTCAAAACATAGTTGCAACACGGGAAACCTAAAAATAATTAATATCCAATTACAACAAAAATAACATAAAAGCTATTATTAATAATAATAGTAGTACCTAAGAAGAAGAATACACTTGAAGAATGGGCCAAGATTAGAAAGAATGACCTAGGAATATATAAAAGAATGAATCTCACTAGTAATCAGGTACATGCAAAGGAAGGTAGCCATGTGAAATACCATCTTACATCCAATGACACTGCCAAAAATTAAAACCTCTTTACACCAAAATATGGTGTAATGGAACACCCATATACTGAAATGGGCCTGTAAGTTGTTCATCAACTTTGTAGGGCAATTTAGAAGAATCTTGTTAAATTGAAGAGACTCATATCTAAGACTCAAGCAATCCCACTTCTAAGTGTATAGCCTAGGGAAACATTCTCAAGTGTTCTCAAGAAGACATGTACAATAGTGTTTATAATATGTAAGTGCTAGAACAATCTAACGTCTATCAAGGGACAATAGTGTAAACAATCTAACGTCCATCAATGGGAGATGCAATATAAAAATAATTTTTAAACTTTATACGACAAAGTACTACACAGCTTAAACTATAAAAAGTTAAATCGGAGGCTGGGCACAGTGGCTCATGCCTGTAATCTCACCACTTTGGGAGGCCGAGGTAGGTGGATCGCCTGAGGTCAGGAGTTCAAGACCAGCCTGGCTAACATAGTGAAACCCTGTCCCTACTAAAAATGCAAAAAAAAAAAAATTAGCTGGGCATGGTGGCGGACACCTGTAATCCCAGCTACTCTGGGAGGCTGAAGCAGGAGAATCGCTTGAATCCCGGGAGGCAGAGGTTGCAGTGAGCCAAGATTGCACCACTGCACTCCAGCCTGGGCAACAAGAGCAAAACTCCGCCTCAAAAAAAAAAAGTTAAATTAACTTGAACGCATCTCAAAACCAATGTTGAACAACAAAAGAAAAAGTAGACAAATTGGACTTCATAAAAAGTAAAGACTTTGTGCCTCAAATGACAGCATCAAGAAAGTGAAAAGACAACCCACAGAATGGGAGAAAATGTTTGCAAGTCACATACCCTATTAAAAGTTTTGTATCTAGAATGTGTAAAAAAGTGTTACAACTTAATACTAAAAAGGCAAATAAGCCAATTAAAATATGGACAAAGAACATTAGTAGACATTTCTCCAAAGAAGATATAGAAATAGGGACCATACACATGAAAAGATTCTCAGCACCATAGGCCATGAGGAAAATGTAAATCAAAATCGTATAATGAACCACTTCACATGCGCTAGAATAGCTATCATCAAAAAGGCAGATAATCACAAATGTTGATGAGGATGTGGAGAAACTGGAGCCCTCATATGCTGCTGGTAGTAATATTAAATGTTGCAGCCACTTTGGAAAAGAATCTGGCAATTCCTCAAAATGTTCAACACAACATTGCTCTATGTCCCAGCAATTCCACTCCCATCTATATACCCAAGAGAAATGAAAATGTGATCATACAAAAGCATGCACAAGTGGTCCTAGCAGCATTATTCATAACAGCCAAAACATAGAAATCTAGACATGTGTCAACTGGTGAATTAATAAAATGTGGAAAATCCATACAATGAAATATTCGAAGGTAAAAAAAATAAATATTTTATCTGATAATAAAGTGCTGATCCATGCTACAACACAGATGAACCAATAAAACATTATACTAAGTGAAAGAAGCCAGCTGCAAAGGACCATATATTATATTATTCTCTTTACATGAAAAGACCAGAATAGACAAATCTATGGCAGCAGAAAGTAGGTTAATGGTTAATGCCCCCAGAGATAGGGGGCCATGGGACACGATTGCTAATAGAAATAGGGTCTCTTTTGAGGATGACAATAATGTTCTAAAACTGTAAATATTCTAAAAATATTGAGTAAATTGGTGAATTGTATGGTGTGTCTCAATAAAGCTGTTCTTTGAGGAAAAACAAAGGACCATGAGGCCAAATGCAATGTGGTTTATTCCTGGATGAATCCCAAAACGGAAAAGAGACATAAGCGGAAAAACTAGTAGAATCTTTTTTTTTTTTTTTTTTTTTGAGATGGAGTCTTGCTCTATTGCCCAGGCTAGAGTGCATCTGTTGCCCAGGCTAGAGTGCAGTGGCATGATCTCAGCTCACTGCAACCTCCACCTCCCCGGTTCAAGCGATTTTCCTGCCTCAGCCTCCCAAGTAGCTGGGATTACAGGCACGCACCACCATACCTGGCTAATTTTTTATACTTTTGGTGGAGACAGGAGTTTACCATGTTGGTCAGGCTGGTCTCAAACTCCCAACCTCAAGTGATCCGCCACCACAGGCTCCCAAAGTGCTAGGATTACAGGCGTGAACCACTGAGCCTGGTAAAGCTAGTAGAGTCTTAATAAAGTCTGGAATTCAGTTCACATACTCTAACAATGTTGGCTTCTTAGCTTTGACAAATGTACCTGGTAATGTAAGTTGGTAAAAGAGACACATGGTGAAGGGTATACAAGAACTCTCTGTACTCTTTGCAAACTTTCTGTAAATCTAAAATCATTTCAAAATAAAAAGATTATTTTTTAAATGTTAAGAAAAAGAAAATGTAGATGACCATTTCATTATAACAACATTCAAATAACATTTACAAACATGGGAAACTATTGTTTAGGGACACAAACATGCTCATGAATATTTTCATGTCTTATAATTACATATATAAGTAATAGAACATGAAAATACTCATAAGCATGATAAATTCAGAACAGTGGTTACCTTTGGACAGGAAGAGAGTGAAATGGGAACTAGAAAACATGGTAATATTTTCTTCTTAATTAAAAATCATTCTAAAGCAAATATGACAAATTAATGAGTTAAACAGATGTTGTGGTAGGTATCCAGGCATTTATTGTATGATCCTTTACATCTTGATATGTTTGAAATATTTTCTTTTAGAAAAAAACTATAATGAACTGGGCAACATTTAGAGACACCTTGGGTATCGAGTAGTGATGTTAGCAGAGTATAAAGGCAGGATAACAATTTTCATTATCATTGTAAAGGGAATACAAGGATGTATGTGATTAGGATTTGGGTAAATAAGACGGCACATCACTACTAAGAATGGCTATTCACTTGCAAGAACACAAAATTAGTCATAATAGACAACTTAGTTTTACGTTCAGTACCTTCAATGCCTGAACTTGTATATGCTATGACCTTGAGTGAGCCATCTAACCCTTTCACCTTTCCAGTTTCTCCATGGTAAAATGGAAATAATAATATTGCCTCTCACACTATTGGAAGATTAAATGAGGTGATCCATGTAGACTGGATTAATCCCATGGTCTGGCCACCATGAGACATTTGGCAATATCAGAGATATTTTGAATTGCCACAAATTGGGAAGCAGGAATCCTCCTTGCATCTAGTGAGCAGAGACCAGGGATGCTGCTAAACATCTTACAATGCACAGAACATCCCCTAGAAAGAATTATCCTGTCCAAATGCCAATAGTGCCAATGTCAAGAAATCCTAATGTACAATATTTAACAACAGTGCCTGGTGCATGGACTGCACTCTGCTGTTAGCTGCCATATTATCTTCATCATCACTGTTGTAATGCAATACCAGGAGAGGCCAGAACACATTAGCACCTAGATGTATCTCCTTTCCCCTTTTTAATAAGTGTTTAAATTGGCCCGACACAGTCCGTACTGCAGCTGGGGAACACTAGTGTGTCTTTGGAATATAAGAGGTATCATTTTTCTCTTTGCTTGCAGCTCTGAACTGCTCTTCCCTTCCCATCCACTGTCATTTCTTATTTCCACTTTGTAGCTGCATTAATTAACCCTGCAAAGGGTTTTAGGCATCCATTGATAGAAAGGACGTTTGCTTTCAAAGATAAAGCTATGTCATTATCAAGCCTCCACTGCACACCACGGAAAAACAGCCTTCGGAAAGAGCTACTCTGGGCAAACAGCAGCAAATTATCCATTGGTAACCTTGGGCTGCCTTTAAAAAGAAAACATTTTAAGAAGAAAGAAAAGCAAAGACAAAACAAACAATAGTTATTAAAGTTCTGTACCCACTTTCAGGGTCAGTACAAGAAGATCCTCCTCTCCTGGACCAATATTTAAACTGCAGAGCTAGCATACAGTAGGTCAACCCACTATTCCATCTAAATGGTGTGGCTGTGGGCACCTAACCCCTTTTTATTTTTATTTCTTTTTTTTTTTTTTTTTTTTTGAGATGGAGTTTCACTCTTACTGCCTAGGCTGGAGTGCAATGGCGCCATCTTGGCTCATTGCAACCTCTGCCTCCCGCCCAAACCCATTTTCTATACAAAGACACCCTTCTCTATAAAACAACAAAGAATCTTAGAGTTAATTTGCTGCTCCCTCAAAGAAAGAGCACTTTGAACAATAAATAAAAACGAAAAGTTTCATAATCTTAAGATAGCGTTTTCATCTCTTGTTCCCTACTTTCTTTTCTCACAAACCACAATGAAGAGCAGTCCACAGGGCCTGTACCTACAAATTTTGATTAAGTAGTTTTCCACCAAGATAGACAGAAATATTAACATATTCGGAGGACTCGATCCAAGATGGCCGATTAGGAGCAGCTCAGGATTGCAGCTCCCAGTGAAAGCACAGAGGCCACTGCACGTGATCTCCAGGTAAGCAGGGCCGGGAGTGGACCTCAGCAGTCCTACAGCAGAGGGGCCAGACTGTTAGAAGGAAAACTAAGAAACAGAAAGAAATAACTTCATCATCAACAAACTGGACATCCACTCAGAGACCCCATCTGAAAATCACCAACCACAAAGACCATACATAGATAAATCCACAAAGATGGGAAGAAACCAGCACAAAAAGGAGGAAAACACCCGAAACCAGAATGCCTCTCCTCCTACAAGGGATCACAACTCCTCACCAGCAAGGGAACAAGGCTAGATGGACAGTAAGTGTGACAAAATGACAGAATCAGGCTTCAGAAGGTGGGTAATAAGAAAATTCTGTGAGCTAAAAGAACATGTTTTAACCCAATGCAAAGAAACTAAGAACCTTGAAAAAAGATTTGATGAAATGCTAACGAGAATAACCAACTTAGAGAGGAATATAAGTGAATTGATGGAGCTGAAAAACACAACACAAGAACTTCGTGAAGCATACACAAGTTTCAACAGCTGAATTGACCAAGCAGAAGAAAGGATATCAGAGGTCGAAGATCAACTCAATGAAATAAAACGAGAAGGCAAGAGTAGAGAAAAAAGGGTAAAAAGGAATGAACAAAGTCTCCAAGAAATATGGGACCATGTGAAAAGACCTAATCTACGTTTGATAGGTGTACCTGAATGTGACAGAGAGAATGATCCAAGCTAGAAAATACTCTTCAGGATATTATTCAGGAGAACTTCCCCAACCTAGCAAGGCAGACCAATATTCAAGTCCAGGAAATACAGAGAACACCACAAGATATTCCTCAGAAGAGCAACCCTAAGGCACATAATTGTCAGATTCACCAGGGTTGAAATGGAGGAGAAAATGCTAAGGGCAGCCAGAGAGAAAGGTCGGGTTACCCACAAAGGGAAACCCATCAGACTCACAGCAGATCTCTCAGCATAAACCCTACAAGCCAGAAGAGAGTGGGGGCCAATATTCAACATCCTTAAAGAAAAGAACTTTCAACCCAGAATTTCATATCCAGCCAAACTAAGCTTCATAAGTGAAGGAAAAATAAAATCCTTTGTGAATAAGCAAGTACTCAGAGATTTCATCAGCACCAGGCCTGCTTTACAAGAGCTCCTGAAAGAGGCACTAAACATAGAAAGGAACAACCAGTACCAGCCACTCCAAAAACGTACCAAATGGTAAAGAGCATCAACACAATGAAGAAACTGCATCAACTAACAGGCAAAACAGCCAGCTAGCATCAAAATGGCAGGATCAAATCCACACATAACAATATTAACCCTAAATGTAAATGAGCTAAATGCCCCGATCAAAAGACACAGACTGGCAAATTGGATAAAAAGCCAAAACCCGTCAGTGTGCTGTATCCAGGAAACCCATCTCACATGCAAAGATACACAAAGGTGCAAAATAAAGGGATGGAGGAAGATTTACCAAGTAAATAGAGAGCAAAAAAAGCAGGAGTTGCAATTCTCGTCTCTGATAAAATAGACTTTAAACCAACAAAGATCAAAAGAGACAAAGAAGGACATTACATAATGGTAAAAGGATCAATGCAACAAGAAGAGCTAACGATCCTAAATATATACACACCCAATACAGGAGCACCCAGATACATAAGGCAAGTTCTTAATGACTTACAAAGAGACTTAGACTCCCACACCAATATAGTGGGAGACTTGAACACCCCATTGTCGATATTAGACAGATCAACGAGACAGAAAATTAACAAGGATATCCAGGACTTGAACTCAGACCTGGACCAAGCAAACCTAATAGACATTTACAGAACTCTCCACCCCAAATCCACAGAATATACATTCTTCTCAGCACCACATCGCACCTACTCTGAAATTGACCACATAACTGGAAGTAAATCACTCCTCAGCAAATGCAAAAGAATGGAAATCATAACAAACAGTCTCTCAGACCACATTGCAATCAAGTTAGAACTCAGAATTCAGAAATTAACTGAGAACCTCATAGCTTCATGGAAACCGAACAACTGGCTCTTGAATGTTGACTGGATAAACAATGAAATGAAGGAAGAAATAAAGATGTTCTTTGAAACCAACGAGAACGAAGACACAATATACCAGAATCTCTGGGACACATTTAAAGCAGTCTCTAGAGGAAAATATATAGCAATAAATGCCCACATGAGATGCAAGGAGAAATCTAAAATTGATACCCTATCGTCAAAATTGAATGAGCTAGAGGAGCAAGATCAAAAAAACTCAAAACCTAGCAGAAGACAAGAAATAACTAAGATCAGAGCAGAACTGAAGGAGATAGAGACACAAAAAACCCTTCAAAAAATCAATAAATCCAGGAGCTGGTTTTTCAAAAAGGTCAACAAAATAGACAGACCACTAGCCAGGTTAATAAAAAATAAAAGAGAAAATAATCAAATAGATGCGATAAAAAATGATAAAGGGCATATCAGCACAAATTCCACAGAAATTCAAACCATCATCAGAGATCACTACAAACAACTCTATGCACATAAACTAGTAAACCTGGAAGAAATGGATAAATTCCTGGACACTTGCATCCTCCCAAGCCTAAACCAGGAAGAAGGCGAAACCCTGAATAGACCAATAACAAGGTCTGAAGTTGAGGCAGCAATTAAGAGCCTACCACCCAAAAAAGCCCAGGTCCACATGGGTTCACAGCTGAATTCTACCAGACATACAAAAAGGAGCTGGTACCATTCCTTCTGAAACTATTCCAAACAATCCAAAAGAGGGGAATCCTTCCCAAATCATTTTATGAGACCAACATCATCCTGATACCAAAACCCGGCAGAGACTCAGCAAGAAAAGAAAACTTCAGGCCAATATCCATGATGAACATAGATGCAAAAATCTTCAATAAAATACTGGCAAACCAATTGCAACAGCACATCAAAAAGCTTATCCACCATGATCAAGTAGGCTTCATCCCAGGGGATGCAAGGCTGGTTCAACATACGCAAATCTATAAACATAATTCACCACATAAACAGAACCAAAGACAAAAACCACATGATTATCTCAATTGATGCAGAGAAGGCCTTTGACAAAATTCAACAGCCCTTTATGCTAAAAACCCTCAATAAACTAGGTATTGACGGAACGTATCTCAAAATAATAAAAGCTATTTATGACAAACCAACAGCCAATATCATACTGAATGGGCAAAAACTGGAAGCATTCCCTTTGAAATCTGGCACTAGACAAGGATGCCCTCTCTCACCACTGCTATTCAATATAGTACTGGAAGTTCTAGCCAGAACAATCAGCCAAGAAAAAGAAATAAAGGGTATTCAAATAGGAAAGGAGGAAGTCAAATTGTCTCTATTTGCAGACGACATGATTGTATATCTAGAAGACCCCATCGTCTCAGCCCAAAATCTCCTGACACTGATAAGCAACTTCAGCAGTCTCAGGATACAAAATCAATGTGCAAAAATCACAAGCATTTCTATACACCAATAACAGACTTAAAGAGAGCCAAATCAAGAACCAACTGCCATTCACAATTGCTACAAAGAGAATAAAATACCTAGGAATACAACTAACAAGGAACATAAAGGACCTCTTCAAGGAGAACTACAAACCACTGTTCAACGAAATAAGAGAGGACACAAACAGACAGAGAAACATTCCATGTTCATGGCTAGGAAGAATCAATATCGTGAAAATGGCCATACTGCCCAAAGTAATTTACAGATTCAATGCTATCCCTATCAAGCTACCAATGACCTTCTTCACAGAACTGGAAAAAACCACCTTAAACTTCATATGGAACCAAAAGAGAGCCCGCATAGCCAAGTCAATTCTAAGCAAAAAGAACAAAGCTGGAGGCATCACACTACCGGACTTCAAACTATACTACAAAGCTACAGTAATCAAAACAGCATGGTACTGGTACCAAAACAGAGATATAGACCAATGGAACAGAACAGAGGCCTCGGAGGCAACACAACACATCTACAACCATCCAATCTTTGACAAACATGACAAAAACAAGCAATGTGGAAATGAGTCCCCTGTTTAATAAATGGTGTTGGGAAAACTGGCTAGTCATGTGCAGAAAGCAGAAACTGGACCCCTTCCTGACACCTTACACTAAAATTAACTCCAGATGGATTAAAGACTTAAACATAAGACCTAACACCATAAAAATCCTAGAAGAAAATCTAGGCAAAACCATTCAGGACATAGGCGTAGGCAAGGACTTCATGACCAAAACACCAAAAGTGTTGGCAACAAAAGCCAAAATAGACAAATGGGACTTAATCAAACTCCACAGCTTCTGCACGGCAAAAGAAACAGTCATTAGAGTGAATCGGCAACCAACAGAATGGGAAAAAATTTTTGCAATCTACCCATCTGACAAAGGGCTGATATCCAGAATCTACAAAGAACTAAAACAGATTTACAAGAAAAAAACAAACAAGCCCATTCAAAAGTGGGCAAAGGACATGAACAGACACTTTACAAAAGAAGACATACATGAGGCCAACAAACATATGAAAAAATGCTCATCATCACTGGGTCATTAGAGAAATGCAAATCAAAACTACATTGAGATACCATCTCACGCCAGTTACAATGGCGATCATTAAAAAATCTGGAGACAACAGATGCTGGAGAGGATGTAGAGAAATAGGAACACTTTTACACTGTTGGTGGGAGTGTAAATTAGTTCAACCATTGGGGAAGACAGTGTGGCGATTCCTCAAGGACCTAGAAATAGAAATTCCGTTTGACCCAGCAATCCCATTACTGGGTATATATCCAAAGGATTATAAATCATTCTACTATAAGGACACATGCACACGAATGTTCATTGCAGCACAGTTTACAATAGCAAAGACTTGGAACCAACCCAAATGCCCACCGATGATAGACTGGACAGGGAAAATGTGGCACATATACACCACGGAATATTATGCAGCCATCAAAAATGATGAGTTCGTGTCCTTTGTAGGAACATGGATGAACCTGGAAACCACCATTCTCAGCAAACAGACACAAGAACAGAAAATCAAACACCGCATATTCTCACTCATAGGCGGGTGTTGAACAATGAGAACACATGGACACAGGGAGGGGAGCATCACACACTGGGGTCTGTCGGGGGAAAAAAGGGGAGGGACAGCAGGGGGTGGGGGAGTTGGGGAGAGATAGCATGGGTAGAAATGCCAGATATAGGTGATGCGGAGGAAGGCAGCAAATCACACCGCCATGTGTGTACCTATGCAACAATCTTGCATGTTATTCACATGTACCCCAAAACCTAAAATGCAATAAAATATATATATATATATATATATATATATATATATATATATATAAACATATTCTGGGTTTTAAAGATAAGCCATGAGCTTGTCTGTTATGTCAGCAACGCTTTTAATTCTGTGACAAATGGCTTTCCATGGTGAGCTCACCACATCTTTCTTTCCCTTTTTGTTTCTAGAGTTGGATATTAGGAGAGGATCCCCTGTAGAGAGGCCAGCTCCACCCTTAATGACTATGAGAAAAGAATTTTCCAAAAGTATTCAGGCAACAGAGCGAGACTGTGTCTCAAAAAAAAAAAAAAAAAAAAGAATGTTCTCTTGGGATTTATAGTCAAGGTTGTCACCCAACAGAGCTAGTAAATTGATGTGGGGGTTCCCCCTTTTTCTGGGATAAGAATAGAATGGACTCTGCACAGAATGTTCATTTTGGAACCTGTATCCCTCCCCTCCCCTCCTCTGTGAATATCCTCAGACCTCCTCTCTGCTGGTGCCATCTGATCTCTTCTTCCTGGCCCATTTCTACCAGGAAGCTTCTGTAACTTCCTCAGGCAAGACCATTGCTGTCTGCCTCTCCTCAACATCCAGGAGATTATACTCATTGATTATAGTAGAATGTGATCATATTTGACTTAGCAGCTGCCTAAATACTGACTGGTATTATTCTCTGGTAATTTCTTATCACTAAAATTGTTTTCCCACAGATTTCCAGGTCAAAGATTGTCTCTTAACTTTTTTCTTTTCATTCTGTAGCGCACAATGCTGTCTAAACTCTAAAATCATGTTGGAAAAATTGGATTGAACTGAATAAATGAAGGGTCATATGACCTGGCTATGTTACTACTCTTGCACTTATAACTGACATGTGTAGGCATGAGTGTGCACAGATGTGTTTGGAGGGACAAGGTGGATATGTGGACAATTCTCCAACTGGTGCCACAAATCCAGAAGTTGTCAGATTTCCATACCAAGGATGTCTACCATTAGGCCCCCTCTTCTAAAATGAGGAGATAGCAACTGCTCCAGAGAGTTAAAGGGGGGGCAGTAGGACACAGAGAAAAGGAGGACAGAATAAAAACAACTTCCCCCCTTTCTTTCTTCATCTCTTTCCTGAGCTCCAATCTGCTGGGTGTTTCCTTTGCTATCATGAACAGAATAATGGCCTCAAAAGATGTCCACATCCTTGTCCCCAGAACCTATGCATAGGTTGTTACTTGGCAAAGAGGAATTAAGGTTGCAGATGAAATTAAGGTTGCTTTTCAGCTAACTTTAAAATAAGAAAGATCTTCCTGGATTACCCAAGTGAGCCCGAGGTACTCACAGGGTCCTTTAAAGTGGGAGAGGGGGGCAGAGAAGGGAGAGACAGAGAGAGCTGTGAAGACGCTGTGCAGCTGGCGTTGAGGATGGTGGAAGGAACCAAAAGCCAAAAAGTGGGGGTGGCCTTGAGGAGCTGGAAAAGGCAACGTGGCACCCCCCGCCAAGAAACTCCAGAAGAAACACAGCCCTGCCCATCCTTTAGTTTTCGCCCAGTGATTATAAGATAATAACTTTGGCTTTAATGTCAATGCATACTGCTATAAACACATAGCCTCAACTAGGTAATGCTATTTTCTAACCACCAGGAGATGTTGGGCCTAAACACCAGTTCTATCATGAAAAGAATGAATTAAATCTATCAAGAGGCCAAAGGCAACTGCTGAATCAAAAACAGAGGTCCAAATGACTAGCTAAATGGCTCCACCCACTATGATTCTATCCAGGGTAGGTCTTTCTTCAGAGCCTGGACCACCCTCACTCCTGCAGACCATCTCCCATGAAGCTATATGAACACTGAGATCCCTAAGTTGCCAGAAGCCACTATTGACTCTCAAGGATGCTGCCAGCAAAAATTCTCATTCTTCAGACTCCAGATTTTCCCATCTTGACAATATATTCACACACACAAATCAAGATACCGATACAGTAATTCCATTTATATAATTTTAAAAAACCTCGTCCCAGCCCAAAGTTGTTTTTTAAATTATATAATGGAATTAAATGTAAAATATATAATGGAATTATATAATTTAAAAAACAACTTCCATTATATAATTCCATTACATAATTTAAAAAACAACTTTGGGCTGGACAAGGTGGCTCACACCTGTAATCCCTGCACTTTGGGAAGCCAATGTAGGTGGATCATGAGATCAGGAGTTCAAGATCAGCCTGGCCAAGATGGTGAAACCCCGTTTCTACTAAAAATACAAAAATTAGGGCATGGTAGCAGGTGCCTGCAATCCCAGTTACTAGGGAGGCTGGGGCAAAAGAATGACTTGAACCCGGGGGGAGGTGGTGGTTGCAGTGAGCCAGGATCACACCACTGCACTGTACTCTAACCTGGGTGACAGAGCAAGACTCCATCTAAATATATATATATATATATATATATATATATATATATATATATAACTGTGTTGTTTCAAGCCACCAAATTTATGGCCATTTGTGAGAGCAGCTATAGAAAATTAATATATTCATTGACTTATCAAACTCACCTTGAGGGCACTGACTCTAAAGCAAGGTCCTGGGCCCACTTCAGATCCACTTTATCAGAATCTCTGAAAGGTAGAACACTGAATGCCCCTAATAAGTCTTATGCACACTGCAGGTGGAAAACGTCAGCCAGAAGCGAAGGCCTGCAGGCCAGGAGCCCTGTTCCTCACTGGCCTCAGGACATGCACAAGTCACTTCCCCACCATAGGTCTGTTTTTCCTTCAGAGCTCAAGCTGATTCCACTGTCCTCCCTCTCTTAATACTGTTATGGTGTTAAGTTGCAGTTGAAACCTCAATCTAACACAAATTTCCATGTTTCTTTGTTTAAATGTCCTCTTCCTGGCTACATTGTAAACTGTAATTCCAAACCTAAGAAAATGCAGGACACAGGACACACAAAACATGCTGAACATCCCTACTCATTAGAAAAATGCAAATCAAAATCAATGAGATATACCTCATACCCATCAGGATGGCGGAGGAAGGATGGAAGGGAGGGAGGGAGGGAGGGGCGGGCTTGGTGAGGATGTGGAAAAATTGGACCCCTTGTGTACTGTTGGTGGGAATGTAAAATGATGCAGCCACTACAGAAAACAGTATGGTCGTTCAACAAAAACTAAAAATAAAATTGTCATATGATCTAGCAACTCCAATTCCGGTATATAACCCAGAGAAACAAAAGCAAGATCTCCAACAGATATTTGTACACCCGTGCTCACAGTCGCATTATTGTCAGTAACCAAAAAGTGGAAGCAGACTGGGCGCAGTGGCTCACACCTGTAATCCCAGCACTTTGGGAGGCCAAGACGGGTGGATTATTTGAGGTCAGGAGTTGGAGATCAGCCTGGTCAACATGGTAAAACCCTGTCTCTACTAAAAATACAAAAAAAAAAAAAAATAGCAGGTTGTCGTGGCACATCCCTGTTATCCCAATTAGTCAGGAGGCTGAGGCAGGAGAATCATTTGAACCCAGGAAGCAGAGGTTGCAGTGAGCTGAGATCGTGCCACTGCACTCCAATCTCCCATTGGGCGACAGAGTGAGACTCCGTCTCAAAAAAAAAAAAAAAGGTTAAAGCAATGCTAGTGTCAGTCAACAGATGGATAAGTAAATGTGGTACATATGTACAATGAAATATTGTTTGGCCTTAAAGGAAGGAAATTCTGACATTCTACAACATGTATGAACTTTGAGGACATTGTGCTAAGTAAAATAAGCTAGTCACAAAGGGCAAATGCTGTAAGATTCCACTTATATGAGTTACCTAAGGGTAGTCAAATTCATAGAGACAGAAAGTAGAATGGTAGTTGTCAGGGACTGGGAGAAGAGGGGGAATGGGAAGTTATTGTTTAATGGGTAGAGATTCCATCATATAAGATGAAAAGCATTCTGGAGCTGAATGGTGATGATACAACAATGTAAATGTGCTTAATGCTATTGAACTGTACACTTCAAGATGGTTAAAATAATGCATTTTATGTAATGTGTATTTTACCACAAGGAATTTGTTTTAATGTAGACCAGGAGAATGGGATACGCTAGCTCTGCAGTTTCAGTGTAGAGCCCACAAGGGCTAGATACATAACAGTTAGTTGAGGGTGGAGGAAGGAGAAATATAAGGGTTGAACTTTTGCTTCCCCCAGAATAAAGCAAAATGTGGCTAAGCCCAAATCCCACTGCTGTCCTTATGTTACCATCATCTCCGACAGACAAGGCAAACATCCCTCCGTGTTCCCCCACACCGCCTTCTATTCTGGGTCTTTGAGTTCTTTCCACTCACAGGAAACCAATACTCCTCACTGCAGACTCACTGTGTGGGGGACACAGCATGAGCCATGCTGGGCTCATGTCTGTCACAAGCATTACACTGGATGGATGGGGAAAAGTGACACTGGATGGAATCATCCGCCTGCCTTCTCAACTCAGAATCCACATTTATCCATGAGCACGCTGCGAGAGTCACATCCTCTGCTTTCTAATTAACCTCTTAGCCCACCCAAGTTAGAGGTAAATTTATTTAGACTGAAAGTAGATAATGATACGCCTGTTTAATTAGACATTTTATCTACTGCCTTCATTGAAGTTTATCCCTGTTGGAAAGAGCTATTAATTTAATCACTATCTCCCAATCACAACCAAGCACAGATTTCAATTGCTATAGACACTTAAATCCACAGCAGAAGAAGAAAAAAAAAAATCTACAGATCTACAAATCTATAAATGATCCAATCCTAAGTGAGTTCAGTTAACAAAGCAAAGACGAGATAGGAGTTGACTAAACTGGGCAATAGATAAAATGACAGTCAGCAGAGCTGGTGCTGTCTGCCAGCAGCACTGGGATGTGACCAGGGTTTATTTGGGTCAGTCTCTTGGCCTTAGCAATCCCTGCTGCGCTGCTTTGTCTCCACATTGTTTCTGAGCACTGCTCAAAGCGCTTCTTAAACATCACTCTGTCCTGCAGCCAGAAAGGCCGCAAGAGATGATCTCAGAGATGGGGACAGTGAGGTCCAGAGACAGTGAGCAACTTGGCAAAAAGCCGGATACATTCAGTGACTGGACTGGGTATGGGATCCAAGCCCCAACCTTAGCCCAGAGCTCTTGCCACTCCATGGTCCCATCACACTGCCCACACACCACACACTTTACCTTTGTATTTTAATAAGCATTCAATATTATACAAGTCTATTCAAATCAACTAGGAACAAGCAGCTGGTGCAATCACTCATCAATGATCTTCCATTAGTTTATTCTTGTCCCTGGTCCAGCTGTATATTTCTAGGTCCCTGCCAGGCTTGTGGGCCACCTCTGCACAAAGGCAGACATGGCTCTTTAGTTCCAGAGTCCCCTAAAAATAAGACCTCACAGATACAAGACCTCCCTTCTAAGAATATAGAAACAAGGATTTATTTTCTCACATTGATCAAAGGAAAAGAGGTTGCATGAATATAATGCTGGGCTTGGTAGTTAAACAACAACCTGTGCAGCAGAGAGCACTCACCAGAACCCTCACGCTCCAGGATCATAGAGCAGGAGAAACAATGCAGGGCCCATAACTCAAGAAGCATCTGCGCCCAGCAGGACAGGTGCCTGCTGGGAAGCCAGGGGGTGTCAGATGAGTACACAGCTGCGAGCACTCTGCACTCTCCACTAATCAGCACCAAACCAGACAAGGCCCAGTAATTGCTTTTCTAGGCTTCATTTCAAAAAAGTCGATTTCTTCAGGTAGTGAATAGTCTGAGAGAGGCCACTATCCCAGGAATAGAAAAAGGAGTACGTGTGTGTGCTTATGTGTGTATAAGTGTGTGCTTGTGGGTGGTGGGAAGGGAAGTGGGGAAGGAGGGAGATAGAAATGGCAGTTAAGATTCTAAAAAGCGGGCACTTGGAGCTAACTCACTGGCCTGACCAATTGCTGGTAATCAAAGGGAATGCAATTAATGGATGCTGAGCTCACGGAGTCATCAGGAATGTACTGTATTCTAGCCTCCACTCACCACATGTTTCATGCTTTGTTTTCAATTACCCATTAGGCAATTAACTGTGCAGCTTAAATGAAATGTGTGGAATTCAGGAGAAATTAAACTTGATAGACTTAGCTAGTAAAGCCTTAGTGTTCAGAAGCTTAATGAAATGATAATGGGGAAGACACTGCCCTAACCCTTGCTAACCCAGGCTATACTAAGTTTATCATGCAATGTCAAGAATATGCAGCAATCGCATAGCACTCAGGCAGAGATGATGCTTCTATAAAGCCTGAGACACCCGATCTGGGAGCAACTTGTTCTCCTGCTTTCTAGACCCTCCCAAGAATAACAGGAAAATGTAGCTCTACACAAATCTTAATATTTGGGAGGTTTTGGGTATTTGCTTTGTTTTGGTTGAGATACTCACAGGACTGTTTTTTCCTCTCCCAAATGGCTTAACTGTTTTCTTACTCATTTTTTTCTAAATTAACAAACAGATGTACTTGATGAGATAGCTAATTTATTAAAGTGAGCCATTTATGAATTGTCTTTAAGGAAATGGGCTTCTGGGGATGGTATTGAGTGTGGATACCAGAGACATGAACTGGATCTCAACTCTGTCCATCGAACTAGCTAGGTGATCTTGCAAAAGTCACTTAACCGTTTGTACAATTGTGCGTTCATTCATGCGACAAATATTTACCACATACCTGCCATAACCAAAAAGAAGACCAGGTTGCGTATTATGAAGGGAGATACGAAGAGATAAAAGATGGGATCCCCAAGGAGATCAAAGTCTCTGTGTGAGATTCAGTATCTGCTAAGTGCCAAAGTCAAGCACAAATAAAGTGCGACAGGAATTCAGGGAGAAATTCCTCTGGTGATACGAGATCCCAAAAAGCTTAGTGGAGGAGACTGCACTTCAGCTGGACTTTGAAGAATAAATGAGGTTCAATAGGCAGAAAAGGAGATGGAGGGTGAAGAGCAAAGCCTGGAGTAGGGCAGAATAATACAAAACGTGTTCAGAAACTAGAAGTGGGAACCTTTCTTGCTCAGGCTGAGACATGGAGACCCTGGTATTTCAGGTAGAATAAAGCAAAGGAAAGCAGAGAGCAAGAGACCAGTTTGCAGGCTGATGGACCAGGTCAGATGTCAGGTAAGACATGACTCAGTGGGAGGGCAGTGGAAGCAGAAAGAAATGGACTGAAGCAAGAAACATAAATAGAAGACATTTCTCCCAATTCCAGAGATCACCTTGCGTGTAAGGAGGATATTAAAGATGCCTGACATTGCCAGGAAGATGCTGAGGATCATGATGGTAATGACATTAAGAGTTTAGACTGGCTGGGGTGGAACATTTCATTCATATATATATATATATATATATATGAGAGAGAGAGAGAGAGAGAGAGAGACAGAGAGAGAGACAGAGAGAGAGACAGAGAGAGAGACAGAGAGAGGGAGAGAGACGGAGTCTCAGTCTGTCGCCCAGGCTGGAGTGTAGAGACATGATCTCGGCTCACTACAACCTCCACCTCCCAGTTCAAGCAATTCTCCTGCCTCAGCCTCCTGAGTAGTTGGGATTACAGGCACCCACCACCATGACTGGCTAATTTTTGTATTCTTGAGAGAAATAAAAGGGTAATTTAATTCAGGAGTGAATCGGGAATTTAATAGAAACAGTGTTTCACCATGTTGACCAGGCTGGTCTCAAACTCCTGCCCTCAAGTGATCCACCTGCCTTGGCATCCCAAAGTGCTGATATTACAGGTGTGAGCCACCACACCCCACCCAATTCTCCACTTTAGAATACTTGAGATTTTGGTGTTAGCCAAGCCTCCTGAGGAGGCCAACAGGGATTTAAATGAACGGCTGTAGTTTGAAAGAAATCACGGCCTCCATCTCCTCATCTGCCAACTGATGGTTTAGACAGACTCAGTAAGCTCACATCCTGGATGCACATTAGAATGTCCTGGGAACTTTCTGAAAAGACAGGTGTCCAGGCAGCACCCCAGACCAACTAAGGCAGAATCACTGGGGGTGAGGTCCCAGTGGGCTGCCCCTGGGGGAGAGTGCCTAGAAGGAAATGTCCAGTCCTTTGATGATTCTTGTTTTTCACCTTCTGTGTAGACTGTGGGAGGAAAGGAGTTCAGTGACTTTTGCTCAAATTGACCAAAACAGAAAACAAATTTACCTCTGACCAAGAATCTTCAACAGAGAGAAATACCTTACTAAATGTTCCAAAATGAAGGCTGGTTTCTATGTTCTGTAGTCCCCCCCCCCCACTGGAGGCTTTTTTTTTTCCCCCTTCCAGAGAGAGCTACAGAAAAGAAGGGTTAAAAGAAAAAGAACCCTGAGTCTAGAATCTTGGAGATATTGCAAGTCAGGGCAAGTTGAGACTTGTGCTGCAGACACAGCCATTTCTCCACTACATTGACCATCCCCCCACACATTCTTCATTCCTTATGACATGGAAATCTCTTTCCATCTAGTTTCTCATTTGCTCCTAAAACCACCTTGTGAGTTAAATAGGGCAGAGATTATTAATGTTCATTTTGTCAATGGGAAATAAACACTTGAAGACAAGAGTGGACCTTGCCCACATCCCCCCACTAGCAAAGCCAGGATTGGAAAGGACACAGGCCTGGACCCGGGATTCTTCCCCCCACCTTCTGCTGCCTCCACAGAACTGGAAAATGTCAGGAATCTAATGGAAACATGGATGAGAATTCAAAAGTAAAGATTTCTTAACTAAACGTTCTCCCCCATCAGTCTGTGAACTATTTCCTTCACCAAACTTAGAGCTGGAACTCAAAGTATAAAGCAAGACTGGCTGGCTTTAATTATTTTTCCCTGCATCTCCTCTGTTCTTTCCTCCACCCAGTGGCAGAGACACCCAGGGGCATGAAACTTGAAAAATGTAGGCAGAGCTGGAAGACAGAGAAGCAAGTAATACTTATCTCTCAGAAGCTCAATAATCACGTTTCTTGACCAGGTCTTAGCTACATAGGAAAGGCTGAACAAAGCCTGTCTGGAGTAGGGCAGATGTGTCCAACCATATGAGTCCCTCTGGTATGGGGCAAGTACTCAAAGATTTGCTGAACAAGAATTGAGGATTCCACTCTGGAGACTTCACACTATCTTGTCAAGAAAATCACAGCTAGAAAATCTTTAGCTCCCCTCCCCAAGAAAACTCTAAATTGTATGTCATTTACATAGTTGTTGTTTTTTTTGGTTTTCTGGTTTTTTTGAGACTGAGTCTCCCTCTGTCGCCCAGGCTGGAGTGTAGTGGCCCGATCTCAGCTCACCGCAACCTCTGCCTTCCAGGTTCAATCGATTCTCCTGCCTCAGCCTCCCAAGTACCTGGGATTACAGGTGCCCACCACCACACCCAGCTAATTTTTGTATTTTTAGAAGATGGGGTTTCACCATGTTGGCCAGGCTGGTCTCAAACATCTGACCTGAGGTGATCCACCCTCCTCAGCCTCCCAAAGTGCTGGGATTACAGGCGTGAGCCACCATACCCAGTCCATTTACATAAGTTAACATACCATATGATATGGTTTGGCTGTGTCCCCACCCAAATTTCATCTGGAATTGTAACTCCCACAATCGCCACCTGGTGAGAGGTGATTGAATTATGTGGGCGGGTCTTTCCTGCACTGCTCTGGTGATAGAGAAAATCTCATGAGATCTGATGGTTCTAAAAACAGAAGTTTACCTGCACATATTCTCTCTTGCCACTGCCATGTTGGAAGTGTCTTTTGCCTCCCACCATGATGGTGAGGCCTCCCCAGCCATGTGGAACCGTGAATCCAATAAACCTATTTTTCTTCCCAGTCTTGGGTATGCCTTTATCAGCAGTGTAAAAATAGACTAATATACCATATATAAGTCAATACATGCTGTCACAACCAGAGAGAAGCATATGGTTAACATCATTCTCTAGGGATTAGTGGGTTTCACGGACAGAAATCCCCTCAACTGGCTGGGCAAGGTGGCTCAGAACTGAAATCCCAGCAGTTTGGGACGCCAAGGCAGGCAGATCACTCGAGCTCAGGGGTTCAAGACCAGCCTGGTCAATGTGGTGAAACCTCATCTCTTCCAAAAAAAAAAAAAATTAGCAGGGCATGGTGGTGGGGGCCTGTAGTCCCAGTTACTCGGGAGGCTTGAACTCGAAAGGCAGAGGTCGCAGTGAGCCGAGATCACACCACTGCACTCCAGCCTGGGTGACACAGCAAGACTCCGTCTCAAAAAATAAAAAATAAAAATAAATAAACAAATAAATCCATTCAACTGTGGATTCTAATCAAAAAGAAATCTGTTGTAGGACATGCAGAAATTCCCACACTGGAAACAGACTTTGTTCCACCTCGCCAGAGCTGTGTGTTTTCCCAGATCTTGCTCTCTCTTCTCCCATTTCCCTTTGAGCTGGATCCTTCTGCATTATAGACACAAGCCTATGTCAACTGGACCTTTCAGGACCGCTTCACTCTCTCTGTCTCCTGTTCCAAATTCTCAAAAGAGAGAATCTGACTGGATGCTGCTCAACAAGTGGGTTGCCTGGACTCTAGTCAGGTATCCACTACAGATCCAATCAGGGGAGGGGAGGAAGCACCGTACAATGTCTCCCTGGACCCCCGCTTCTCCTTCAACCCAGACTACTGGTGAAGAGAGCAGTATCTATTAAAGGAGGCTGTGGGTAGGACAAGAATCTCAGAAATTTCTATTGTGGTCATTATCCCATATAATTCTAAGAAGTCATTTTAATTAAGTCACCTGAAATAAAGACCAAGTTTGTGAGTCCATGTGTCTCCTTTTTTATTTATTTATTTATTTATTTTTTGAGATAAGGTCTCCCTCTGTTGCCCAGGCTGGAGTGCAGTGGTGCGATCTCAGCTCACTACAACCTCCTCGGCATCCCAAAGTGCTGAGATTACAGGTGTAAGCCACCGCACCCCACCCCTGAAACTCCTTGGATCTGCATCCTGAGTATCTGGGCATGCACTCTACGCTCTATCTCCCAGTGAATTACTTTTTAAAGCTATTAATATGTTCCAGGTGAGTGGGACCTTAAGGGTTGGCTGCAGTAGGTGACTTTACCTTTAAAAAAATTTTTTTTGAAGTAAATCTACTTATACTTACCATGTTAACCGATGTAAATGATACAAATTTAGAATGTGCTTTTCTGTCAAAGAGTAGCTTTGTTTTTCTTACTAGCAGAGGAATTAGAAGTGAGGAGATCAGAGAAGATTCCCTAAGTCTTATCCAGCAAATATTTGGGTACCTATTATGTGCCAGGTACCATGCTAACCGTGGTATAACATTACTTTATCCTCACAGTCATGCCTCCTCCAAAGGTATGCTCTCCATGGAATAATGAAGAGTCTTTGGCTCAGAGAATTAAGTGATGGATCTGCGAGAAAGAAAAAGATAAGGCCAGGTACAGGGGCTCACACCTGTCATCCCAACACTTTGGGAGGCTGAAATGGGCAAATCACTTGAGGTCAGAAGTCCCAGACCAGCCTGGACAACATGGTGACACTTCGTCTCTATTAAAAATTCAAAAAATTAGCTGAGTGTGGTGGCTCACATCTGTAATCCCAGCTACTGGGGAGGCTGAGGCACGAGAATTGCTTGAACCCATAAGGCAGAGGTAGCAGTGGGTCAAGATCATACCACTGCACTCCAGCCTGGGTAACAGAGTGAGACTCTGTCGAGAGAGAGAGAGAGAGAGAGAGAGAGAGGGAGGGAGAGAGGGAGGGAGAGAGGGAGAGAGAGAGAAAGAAAGAATGAAAGAGAGAGAGAGAAAGAAAAAGAAAGAAAGAAAAGAAAGAAAGAGAAAAGAGAGAAGAGAGAGAGAAAGAAAAGAAAGAGAAAAGAGAGAGGAGAGAAAGAAAGAAAGACTGGAAAAAGCTTGCATTCCAAAGAAAGAGAGCAGTTAGGGGAGTAGTTCAGACTCCCTGGGGCTGTGTTACACTGGGCAAGCAATTTACCATTGGTATGCCTCACTGGTAATTTTCATCCCTATTTCATAGAGTTGCTATAAGAATTAAACAAGTCAAAAAATGAAAATCACATAGGAAAAAGCCTGACAGGATGTAAATTGTTCAAAAAACTAGTGTTAGGAAGAATGTAGATAAGAACAACATAACTGAAGAAATGACAAATCTCACAAGACACCACATATTTAGGTGTTAAATTGAGTGCCATGCTCAAAGGAGAGGGAAACAGGTAAGAGCGGATTCACCTGGCAAGGCTTTGTCGGGGAGTTGAGAACTTGAGCTAAGCTAGGTCTTAAAGGATAGGGGAGATGTGGGTAGGTGGAGAGAAGTAGGTGGGTGCTCACCCCGAAGTCACTGGGGCACAGCACATCAACAGTGCTGAGACAGGGCTGACCAGACCAAACACCCTCCGAGTGTCTGTGTGTCTCTGGCCTGAGACTCTGGGAACAAGCAGCACACAACAAATGGATGGGTAGGACGGGGCCAGATTATGAGGTGACAGATAGTCAAAAGAGAAGTTTAAGTTTCCTGGTAGCCCCCAGGAGCAACTTCATGCATCATAATGACAAGCCCATCCCAAGACTACTCAAACCCAAAGGCAGTGCCTCCCTTACACAGGCAACTCACTTCCCCCTCTCTGGGCTTTTCCCATCTGTACAGTGTGGAGATGGGACCAGAGCAGAGGTGGTCAGCAAGACCTGGGAAGGTGTGAGAAGCCACACACCATTGTCTCCCTCTTCCTCACCACATTTCTCCTGGTCTCAGCATCCACCTCGGCAAAACTCAAGTTTGCAACATAATCTAGGGCCTTACCTGGACTAACCTGGAGATGCAATGGCCTTTCCACCCGCAGTGTCTGCCATCATTTCTGTAAATTCCGGGTATTTGTCAAGAGGTCTGGGCTGAAGTCCTGGCTTCTCCACTGAACAATCTGAGTAACAAGAGTGTATCCTCATCTCTCAGGCCTCAGTGTTGCCAACTGTAAAGCAAAGAAAATAATACCTGAGCTGTGATTCATGAGATGACTATGAGGAGGATGTGGAACAGCTCTGAAAACAGGGGAAGCGCCACACGCTGTTGGGAACAGATGTGGGCTTTCGAGCCAGGAAAAGGGCAATGAAGCTGCAGTTGGGCATCCTGGGATCAGGCTGCTGTCACTCAGCAGCTGTGTGACTTGGGTGAGACTCTATTATGCCTCAGGTTCCTCACCTGTGAAACAGAGACAATACCAAATCATAACGCTATTTGACAACTGAAGTGGGGCCACATTTAAGACCACTTGTAATTAAATGTGGGATCCGAATGTAAAACTTCAGTAGTATAAATTCTTCAAAAATTCAAGCTGGAAATACATATTTGGTTTAGGTTTCAGGAAGATTTTATAAAGTGGATAAAATGTTAAAATTTTGGTTTCCTGAATTCAGGGTGTGTCGGTAACTTTTCTGCCCAGCTCATGTGCTGTGTAAGAGAGAAGCTCCTCAAACAGTTCAGGGAGAGGGGGAAGTCTGTTGAGAAGAGTGGGGTGTGAGAGCTGTAGGCAGCCTGGCAGCTGGAAGGACATGTGGCCTCTACACCGCCCAAGGCCACACTTCAGCTGCAGCAGCACTAACAAGCTCGAGAGGGTGGCCCCAATCTTTATAGGGCCTGGGTTTGCATGCATACCACACGGCTTTATGTGGAGAGGCTTCAGTGAGATAATCCCTGCACTTAGCACAGTGCCTGGATCAGAGAAAGCACTCAATACACATTGGCTGTTGGTACTGGTTTGGTTCAATTAAACATACTGAGCATCATGCCAGGCACTGATTTAAAAGGTAAGCTGTATTACTGCTTTCTCACGCTGCTGTGAGAACATATCCGACACTGGGTAATTTGTAAAGAAATGAGGTTTAATGGAATCACAGTTCCACATGGCTGGGAAGGCCTCACAATCATAGTGGAAGGTGAAGGAGGGGCAAAGCCATGTCTTATATGGCGGCAGGCAAGAGAGAATCTGCAAGGGAACTGCCATTTATAAAACCATCAGATCTTATGAGACTTACTCACTTTCACGAGAACAGCATGGGAAAAACCCACCCCCATGATTCAATTACCTCCCACTGGGTCCCTCCCATACCACATGGGGATTATGGGAGCTACAATTCAAGATGAGATTTGGGTGGGGACACAGCCAAACCATATCAGTAAGCCCTAGAGGACATATGCACATAAAATATTGAGGAATTTACCTGTGCACAAATCCACTCTCGACCTTCTTAAGTTTTGGCCAACTGTCATAAGGAGAATTGTCAGGCCATAAGTGGTATGCCTATCTCCTATAGATGCAGCTTTGTAAATGTGCATTTCATTCCTGGAAAATCATTTATGCTATAGAAATACCATATATATAACATCCAACTGCAGCCACAGTCTTTTATAAATATCTATTAAGTATTAAATCCAAATACTTAAAAGTAATCTTGGAAGAGTTCTTTTGGAAGAAGTTTACAACATGGACTGGACTCAGTGAAGTGTCTTAAAATAAGAGTACAATGAAAGTTTAGACAAAAGATGACATTTCTTCTTAGTAAATCTCCCTGAAGCATCTTTACATTGCTCACAGATGTTTGAACTGCACTCAAAATTGGGAATCACGTGTCTCAAATCTTTTCCAATTTGATGTTCCCTGATACCACTGAAAGTCTGTGAACAGCATGTGCTGGGGAAGGGCCATTTTCCTTGAAGATTTCTTCAGTGATCTCTTGTTCCTTTTATGGTTACTAAATAATGGCTTTAACCCCTGGATAATGCTAGCACTTTAAAACACTTTCTACTACTAACTTGTCTCAGTTAAGCAAATTTCTCAGTTCGCACAGCTGGGTACTTAGCATCTCTGTGTCTTCCTCACCTATTAAATGGGGATAATTAATAGTACCACCTTAAAGGATATTTTTAGAATTGTGTTATTATTATATACAAAATGTTTAGAGCAATGCCTTGAATTAAAAAATGTTTAATATGTGTAAGCAATTATCATTATTACTACCATTATTGGTGTTATTATAAATTCTTCAGAGTTTCTTTTTATATATGAACTTACTGTTTCCTTCAAATACTTCAGGCCAATGAGTTCTGTTTTTTAAGTAAACAAATCGCCTTCCTTCACTTCCGCAGAAAATATTCTTTCTTTGATGTCTTACAAATCTACTTGAAAGTATCTTAAGAAAAGTGGGTTTTTTCAGCCAAACTATTTGCTTAGTAAAAAAGCATATGAAATTTTCTCCCTCATGAAACGGTCCATGGCATTTTTATTACCAATGACTGCATGGAAAACTGGAGGAAGTCCTTTTCTGATAAGAAACATGGGGAAATCAAAAGTAATAAGTCTAGCTGTTAAAAGTCAGCATGCACAGGGCAGGGCAGCGAAGAGAAATCAGTGACTGAGAGGCCTGAAAATATCCTGCGGCATAGGGGCTTCCGGCCCAGCTGCCCCTCAGTATCTTCCCCCCCAGACCCTCGCTACTCACAGTGCAGTCTATGGACCAGCATCACCAGCGAGTGTGGTAGAAATGCAGACTCTCAGGCCCCTGGCACCTACTGAATCACAATCTACATTTGAGCAAGATCCCCAGGTGACTCAGATGCATGCACATTAAAGTTTGAGAAGCACCAATGTAAGCAACTTTTTAAAAATACAAGTGTCAGCTGGGTGCTGCGGCTCACACCTGTAATCTCAGCACTTTGGGAGGCTGAGGCAGGTGGATCACCTGAGATTAGGAGTTTGAGACCAGCCTGGTCAACATGATGAAATCCCATTTCTACTAAAAATACAAAAATTAGCTGGGCATGGTGGTGGGTGCCTGTAATCCCAGTTACTCAGGAGGCTGAGGCGTGAGAATTGCTTGAACCTAGGAGGCAGAGGTTGCGGTGAGCTGAGATCGTACCACTGCATTCCAGCCTGGGCCACAAGAGCAAAACTCTGTCTAAAAATAAATAAATATGCCGATGTCCAAACATCAGTCTCCAAATCAACAAAACCAGATTACCTGGGGACAGGGCCTGGGTATCGGTCTAGGTATGGGTATTTTTTGAAAGCCCCCACCTCCAGGTGACTCTAATGTACAGCTAGGGTTTAAACACCAATGGAATTCTTCCAATAGGAAAGTTGAACTGGGTATGGTGACGTGACCAGACATCAACTGGTGAAGAAGGAAAGAAGCCCTTTCTAAGCAGATGAATGGTCACGAGTGCATATACAGAGGAATGAGAACACAAGATGTCAAGAGGTTTGTTGCAGCTGAAATATAAGATAAAGAGTCATGGGAGATGAGGCTAGACAGTTGGAAGACAGGTCATGAAAGGTGCCATATGCTTTGGTAAGGACTTTAGAACGTATCCTGCATGGAGTCTTTGAAGGACATTTTTTAATACTTTAGGTTCTGGGGTACAAAATGAGCACTCAGTTTTATATATTAGAAAGATTACTCTGTCTC
The DNA here is from genome assembly GCA_036589455.1 of Ateles fusciceps. Classification (NCBI taxonomy): domain Eukaryota; kingdom Metazoa; phylum Chordata; class Mammalia; order Primates; family Atelidae; genus Ateles; species Ateles fusciceps. The sequence goes on along the minus strand of JAZHEH010001241.1, from coordinate 4,209,748 downwards.
CTGTAGAGAATGGATTTTCATGGAGGATATATTCAGAAAAAAACAAAGAGATTGAATTTGACTAGAACAAGACACAGGACAGAAACACTAGTTATAAAGATAGTGAATTATTCCTGATAAGGATGAAGGGCATGGGTTAAGCTCACAGTATTGAAGTTAAGGAAAAGGGGGACAGGTTCCAGAATTAGCAGAGGCAAAGCAGGGAGTACTTGATGTGGGAAAAAAAGGACTTAACTATTGACAGTAAAACTGGATAGCAGAGATGATCAGTTATAGGGAGAGTAGCATCTCAAGGAGGTTACCAGGCAAACCTAGATGCAGGGAGGAAGGGACGTCAGAGTCAGTATAGCATGACCTGAAGCTAGCCAGGGAATCGGGGGATGGAGACTACAGGACTCACCTAAAGGAACACCACTAGTGAAGAGGGAAAGACCAATATTCCAAGCAGAAGGGTGGTCATGAGTACACCCTAGGTGAGTTATTTGCATGCACTGTCCCAGCGCGTCATCAGCTGCTGAAGGGCCAGCTCGTCGTCGCATCCTTGTATCCTCAGAGCCTAGCCTGGTACCTGGCACACCGCAAGCTCTCAACCAGTGTTTACAGGAGGAAGAGAAGGAGCGAAGGACACCTCCAGAAAGAATTTTATAAAGCCAGGCTCTCCAAATCAAACAGCAGTGCTGAGCCATCTACTTCAAACTTCTGTCTGAGAAGTTTCTTCTTGAAGCACTGATTCCCAAGGAGTGAAAGAGAACAATGCTTCTCACACCTTAGTGTGCATCTGATTCACCTGCCTGGAGATCTTGGTAAAATGAGGAATCTAACTCAGTTGGGCTGGATTGATACTGAGATCTGCAAGAAACTACTTAAGAAGGAGACCTGGCTCAGGCAGGAACAGGTGGGGCAACCTGGACATTTTCTCCATAATGGTTATATCTGTTCCTCTGCCTTATTTCTCTTAAGAAACTAAACATCAAACCTATGTGCAGATCAGTAGCTGGAGGGGACGGCTATGAGAGGAGTGAAGGTGGAAATCAGACCCGTGGGTCAGAAATCAAGGGTGTCACAGGGCTGCAGGGGCAACAGAAGGAATTAACTTGCAAGAGACTGGTGTGAGGTGTGCACCTGTGACAGGGCCCTAAGTTCAAGGGTGGGGCGGGGCAGGTCTGTTTTTACATCCAACAACAGATTTTCTTATTTTTCTGCTCCCTGAATTCCTCATTATCTGCTGAAAATAGGATGAGCACAGCCTTTCCCCCTCCCATTTCTGGAGTCTCTAATCTTATAACTTGTTTAAAATGCATTCATATAACTGACTACATTCTGGTTGTAGCAGCTAGAGGCAAGGGTCTGATAAGAGAAGTTCCCTAACTGCCCTCAGATAGGAAATGGAAGTTTTGGCAAGTTAGCATCAAGGGAGCTCTTTTCAGCAGAATGCTTCCCAGGCAGTTCCCCAAGTGAATTTCTACTTGTGGCACATCCATGTGGGCTTCCGGCCAGTCTCTTCCCTAAAAAGAACGTATCAGTGAGTAGTCTGGTGAGGAGCGTACACTCCTGGAAAAGCAAATTAATCGTTTACCTTTTCGAAACTCCTCTGTTGAGCTTTCAAGCTCCTCCTTAACCTAATTTGTGTAACCTCATCTCCCACTCCACACCCAAGCTCAGATTTATGAGTGTGCCTATGCATTTTCTGCTTATTCTTTCTTCCTTCTTGCTTTGAATTTCCTCCTTCTGCCCAATCACTTTCCAAGGTGCAGCTCAAGGCCTGCTACTCCAGGAAACTTCCCTGACCATCCATTTCAGAGTCATTTCCTCCCACCCCCTGCACTGAGCCAGCCACACAGAACTTCATGTGCACATACACTACACTCAGAGAATTTCCTGTCCATTTACAAGTTTTTCTTCCAACAAGACTATGAATCCCTTGAAGTCAGGGACCAAGGCCAATTTCCCTTTTATTCTGCACAGCACATAGTACAGCGATAGGCCATCATCAGAGGCCAATAAGTTTTCTCTCATTTATTCCATTATTCCTTATTGATTGATATAATATCTGTTTTTAGGAGGAAGATCCGATGCAAAGGATTTTTTTAATTTTTTTAGTTTTAATTTTTATGGGAGCACAGTATGTACATATCTTTATGGGGTACAGGAGATTTTTTTTATTTATCATACTGTAAGTTCTGGGGTACATGTGCAGATTATGCAGGTTTGTTACATAGGTATATACGTGCCATGGTGGTGGTTTGCTGCATCCATCGTCCCGTCGTCTACATTAGGTATTTCTCCTAATCCCATCCCCCTCAACCCCCTGACCCCCTGCTCTTCCTCCCCTAGCCCTCCACCCCCGAGACCCTGGTGTGTGATGTTCCCCTCCCTGTGTCTGTGTGTTCAAATTGTTCAACACCCACTTATGAGTGAGAACATGCGGTGTTTGGTTTTCTGTTATTGTGTCAGTGTGCTAAGAATGATGGTTTCCAGCTTCATCCATGTCCCTGCAAAAGACATGAACTCATCCCTTTTTTATGGCTGCATAGTATTCCATGGCGTATAAGTGCCACATTTTCTTTATCCAGTCCATCATTGATGGGCATTTGGGTTGGTTCCAAGTCTTTGCTATTATGAACAGGGCCGCAATAAACATACATGTGCATGTGTTTTTATAGTAGAATGATTTATAATCCTTTGGGTATATATCCAGTAATAGGATTGCTGAGTCAAATGGTATTTCTATTTCTAGATCCTTAAGGAATTACCACACTGTCTTCCACAATGGTGAATTAATTTGCACTCCCACCAACAGCGTAAAAGCTTTCCAATTTCTCTACATCCTCTCCAGCATCTGTTGTCTCCTGATTTTTTAATGATTGCCATTCTAACTGGAATGAGATGGTATCTCAATGTGGTTTTGATTTGCATTTCTCTAATGACCAGGGATGATGAGCTTTTCTTCATATGTTTGTTGTCTGCATAAATGTCTTCTTTTGAAAAGTGTCTGTTCATATCCTTTGCCCACTGTTTGATGGGGTTGTTTTTTCTTGTAAACTTGTTTAAGTTCTACAGGAGGTATTTTGATACAGGCATGCAATGCATAATAATCATATCACAGTAATGGGGTATCCATCACCTCAAGCATTTATCCTTTATTTGTGTCACAAACAATCCAATACATTCTTTTAGTTGTTTTAAAATGAACAATAAATTATTGTTGATTGTAGTCACCCTGTTTTGCTATTAAGTGCCATATCTTACTCATTCTATCTATATTTTTGTACTCATTAACCATCCTCCCTCCCTTACCCCCAGTACACTTCCCAGGCTCTGGTAACCATCATTCTACTTTCTATATCCATGAGTGCCATTGTTTTAGGTTTTAGCTCCCACAAATAGGTGAGAACATGTGAAGTTTGTCTTTCTGGGCCTGCCTTATTTCACTTAACATAGTGACCTCCATTTCCAACCATGGTGTCACAAATGACAGGACCTCATTCTTTTTGTGGCTGAATAGTACTCCATTGTGTATATGTACCGCATTCTCTTTATCCATTCATTATTGATGGGCATTTAGGTTGCTTCCAAATCTTGGCTATTGTGAATAGTGGTGCAATAAACATGGGAGTGCAGATATCACTTCGATATACTGATTTCCTTTCTTTTGGGCATATACTTAGGAGGGGAATTGCTAACCATATGATATCTCTATTTTTAGTTTTCTGAGGAAGCTCCAACTGTTCTCCATAGTGGCTGTACTAATTTACAGTCCTACCAACAGTGTATGAGGGTTCCCTTTTCTCCACATCCTCCCCAGTATTTGTTATTGCATAAAAGACATGTAATTGGAATAAGATGATATCTCATTGTACTTTTTTTTAAAGACAGGGTCTTGCTGTTACCCAGGCTGGAGTGCAGTGGCATGATCATAGCTCTCTTAACCTCAAACTCGTGGTCTCAAGCAATCCTGCACCTCTATTCAGGAAGCTGAGGTGAAATACAGGTGTGCACCACCATACCTGGCTTTTTAATTTTTTAAAAAAAGATGAGGTCTCACTGTGTTGCCCAGGCTGTTCTCAAACTCCTGGAATCAAGGGATCCTGCTGCCTTGACTTCACCTCCCTAAGTGCTGACATTGTAGTTGTCAGCCACCACGCCTGATATCTCACTGTAGTTTTGATTTTCATTTATTTGATGATCAGTGATGTTGAGCACCTTTTTATATACCTGTTTGTCATTTGTATGTCTTCTTTGGAAAAATGTCTATTCAAATTTTTTGTCCATTTTTAATTAGATTATTAATCTTTTCCTATAAAGTTATTTGAGCTCTTTATACGTTCTGGTTATTAATCCCTTGTCAGATTGGCAGTTTGTAAATATCTTCTACAATTGTGTGGGTTGTTTCTCCACTTTGTTGATTGTTGTGACTGCTGTGCAGAAGCTTTCAACTTGATGTAAACCCATTTGTCCATTTTTGCTTTGGTTACCTGTGCTTTGGGATATTGCTCAAAAAATCTTTGCCTAGTTCAATGTCCTGGAGAGTTTCCCCAATATTTTCTTTTAGTAATTCAAAGTTTGAAGTCGTAAAGTCTTTAATTCACTTGGTTGTGATTTTCATAATGGTGAAAGATACGGGTCTCATTTTATTCTTCCTTAAATTCTGTGTTCCCAGCACTATTTGTTAAAGAGACTGTCTTTTCCTCCAATGTATATTTTAGCACCTTTGTCAAAAATGACTTTACTGTAAACATATGGTTTTGTTTCTGGGTTCTCTCTTCTGTTCCATTGGTCTACATGTTTGTTTTTATGCTGTTTTGATTACTATGGCTCTGTAGTATAATTTGAAGTCAAGTAATGTGATTTCCCCCGTTTTGTTCTTTCTACTCAGCATAGTTTTGGTTGCTCTGGCTCTTTTGTAGTCCCATATAAATTTTAGGATTGATTTTTCTATTTCTGTGAAGAACATCATTGGTATTTTGATAGGGATTGCACTGAATCTGTATTGCTTTGAGTAGTATGGACATTTTAACAATATTGATTCTTCCAGTCCAAGAACACAGAATATTTTTCCTTTTTTTATATCTTCTTCAATATTGTGTCAATGTTTTATAGTTTTCATTGCTGAGATCTTTCACTTCTTTAATTGAGTTTATTCCTAGGAGTTTAATTTTATTTGTGGCTATTACAAATGGCATTAATATTTTTATTTCTTTTTCAGATCGTTCACTGTTGGTATATAGAAATGCTACTGATTTTTGGATGTTGATCTTGTACCCTGCAACTTGACTGAATTTGTTTATGAGTTCTAAGAGTTTTTGGGTGGAGTCTTTAGGTTTTGCCAAATAGATGATCATATCCTCTGCAAAAAAAAAAAGAAAGAAAAAAGGATAATTTTACTTCTTCCTTTGTAATTTGGATGTCCTTTATTTTTTTCTCTTGCCTGATTTCTCTAGCTGGGGTTTCCAGTATTATGTTAAATAAGACTGGTGAAAGTGGACATCCTTGTCATGTTCCAGATCTTACAGAAAAGGCATTCAGATTTTCCCTATTCAGTATGATACTAGCTGTGGTTCTGTCATATATGGCTTTTATTATCTTGAGGTATGTGGCTTTCATACCCAGTTTTTTGAGGGTTTTTATCATGAAGGGATGTTGAATTTTATCAAATTTTTTTTCAGCATCAATTGAGATGGTCATATGGTTTTTATCCTTCATTCTGTTGACATGATATATGGCATTGTTTGATTTGAATATGTTGAACTATCCTTGCATGCCAGAGATAAATCCCACTTGCTCATGATGAATGATCTTTTTAATGTGTTGTTGAATTAAGTTTGTTGGTTTTTTGTTGAGGGTTTTTGCATCAGTGTTCATCAGGGATATTTGCCTGTAGTTCTCTTTTTTTCAAAAGTCTTTCTCTGATTTCGGTATCAGGCTAATACTGGCCTTGTAGAATGAGTTTGGAGGTATTCCCTCCTCCTCTATTTTTCAGAATAGTTTGGATACAATTGATATACCTCTTTAAATGTTTGGTAAAATTCAGCAGTAAAGCCATTGAGTCCTGGGCTTTTCTTTACTGGGGGACCTTTTATTACAGCTTCAATCTCATTACTTGTTATTAGTCTGTTCAGGTTTTGGTTCTTCATTATTCAATCTTGGTAGGTTGTATGTGTCTAGGGATTTGTCCATGTCTCCTAGGTTTTCCAATTTATTGGCATGTAGTTGCTCATAGTAGCCTCTAATAATCCTTTGAATTTCTGTGGTTATCAGTGTAATCGCCCCTTTTTCTATCTCTGATTTTATTTATTTGGGTCTTCTTTTTTCCTTAGTCTCACTAAAGTTTTGTCAATTTTGTTTCTTTTCAAAAAAACCAACTTTTGGTTTCATTGATCTTTTATATTGTTTTCTTCATTTCAATTTCATTTATTTCTCCTCTGATCTTTATTTTTTCTGTTCTTCTACTAATTTTGGATTTGGCCGACTCTTGCTTTTTTAGCTTTTTAATGTGCATCAGTACATTTAGTATTTGAACATTTTCTACTTTTTTGATGTAGAAGTGTATAACTATAAATTTCCCTCTTAGAACTGCTTTTGCTGGATCCTGCGGATTTTGGTACGCTGTGTTTCCATTGTCATTTGTTTCAATAAATTTTTAGATTTCCTTCTTACTTTCTTCATTGGTCCACTGGTCAATCAGGAGCATATTGTTTTATTTTCATGTGTTTGTATATGATATGATTTCACTCTGTCCCCACCCAAGTCTCATCTTGAATTGTAGTTCCCATAATCCCCACATGTGTGGGAGGGACCTAGTGGGAGATAATTAAATCATGGTGGCAGTTTTCCCCATGCTGTTCTTGTGATTGAGAATAAGTTCTCACAAGATCTCATGGTTTTATAAAGGGCTTCCCCCTTCTCTTGGCTCTCATTCTTCTCCTTCCTGCCACCATGTGACAAAGAACATGTTTGCTTCCCCTTCCACCATAATTGAAAGTTTTCTGAGGCTTCCCCACCCCTGCAGAACTCAAAGTCAATTAAACCTATTTTCTTTATAAAACCCCATCTCTACTAAGAATACAAAAATTAGCCAGCCTGGTGGCACCTGTAATCCCAGTTACTCAGGAGGCTGAGGCAGGAGACTTGCCTGAACCTGGGAGGCAGAGGTTATAGTGAGCCAAGATCGCACCACTGCACTCCAGCCTGGATGACAGAGCAAGACTCTCCTCAAAAAAAAAAAGGAAAGAAATCACTAGCAAGTAATGCACAAAATTGTTTTTTAAAAGGTCTCAGGTATCCCAGCATCTCATTCCCAGAAATTTTGCCAAGAGAAATAACATCCAACTACAAAAACACTCATACAAGAATGTTTATCACAGGTTTATCTACAATAGCCCAAAAGTAGAAACAACCCAAGGGTCCAACAACAGGAGAATGGACAAACTCCCAGTGGCATATTCACACAATGGAATGCCACTTCACAAACCACTCACACTGGGAATGACATACAGGAACTGCAAAAACATGCTAAGAGAAAGAAATCCTGGCTGGGTGCGGTGACTCACTCCTACAGTCCCAGTAGTTTGGGAGGCTGAGGTGGGTGGATCACTTGAGTCCAGCCGTTCAAGACTAGCCTAGGCAACATGGCAAAACCCCATCTCTAAAAGAAAATACAAAATAAAAAATTAGCTGGGCATGGTGGCATGCACCTGTAGTCTCAGCTACTTAGGAGACTGAGATGAGAGAATCACTTGAGCCTGGGAGGTCAAGACTGCAGTGAGCTGTGGTTGCACCACTGCACCCCAGCCTGGGGAACAGAATGAGACTCTATCTCTATTTTTTTTTTAATTTTTAAAGAAACCTGACACAAAAGACGTATACTTTGTATAGGATGTTTGAACTAACAGTAGATAAAAATCAGAACAGTTGTCTATGGGAAAAGTGGGTACAACAAGATTTTTGAAAAAGGACAAAGGGAATTTGGGGGGTAATGTTCTATATCTTAATAGGGATTTAGATTATTCAAGTACAGGTATTTGTCAAAACATCACATAGTAGATTTGTTTTATGTATTTCAATTTATATAAATTTTACCTCAAAAAAAGAACTATAAACCAATATTGAACTCATTAATATTATGTTGTTGAGATATGCAGAGGTGATGGGTACTGATGCCTGCCATTCAGTTTGAAATGCATCAGAAAAGAAATTGGTTTGATGTATAGAAAAAGAAGTGAATAGGTGAGTAGATCTGTGATAAAGAAAGTATGCTAAAATGTTAACTCTGGGATCTGAGTGGTGAGTATATGGGTGTTCACTATAAAATTTTTCAAACTTGTATGTATTTTAATAAATATTTTAATAAATTTCTTTTGAGCAAATAAGTAAATAATGTAATAAAATAGTAAATTCATAAAAGCTATGGGCAAAAGCGTTGGGGGAAAAGCTAATCATGGAAAGGAAAGGAAGCCATCACCTGTGTCTAAATGAAGCAACAATGGAGGAAAAGAAGACAGCAGAATTAGGTGGAGGAACCCCAAAGAAAATAAGAATCATAGGTTCAGAATACATGGACCCCAATCCTAGAAGAGGAAAGATTGGAAGCAAAGAAGAGAAAGAAATCAAAGGGAATTGTGTAAGTCTTAATAAAATTACATCCATATAGAAAAGGCACAATTTAAGAATGCATAAAAATCGTAAGATGCAAAATGTTAAAGTCACAGTTGGTGTGACCCTGAGAGAGAAGAAAGTGGATATGAGTTTAGTGCAAGAAATAAAGCTTAATGCCTAGAAAGCATTTGTATTATACAAAAAGGGAGTGGGTTTAGGGGTCTTCCCACAAGTCAATAATAGGCAAAGGGAATGATATAGAAGTAGAATTGTGTTTAATATACAAAAAGAAGATGTTTGAAAGAGAAAATCTCAGTTGCCAGATGTATATTTATAATGCTGCAGATGAATGTGGGCCTGGGAATAATAAAATGTGAAGCTGCCTCCCAAAAGTAATTTTTCCTCTGTGCAAGGATATTCCAACTGTGTCTTTTAAAAGGTGTACACATGGAAAGTCATCAAAATTCAACCTATAACAAATAGGTTGGGAAGAGTTTGGGAAGATCAAGTGAAGAATTAATCATCGCATGTTCTCGCTCATAGGCGGGTGTTGAACAATGCGAACACATGGACACAGGGAGGGAGTATCACACACTGGGGTCTGTCGGGGGAAAAAGGGGAGGGATAGTGGGGGGGTGGGGAGTTGGGGAGGGATAGCATGGGGAGAAATGCCAGATATAGGTGATGGGGAGGAAGGCAGCAAATCACACTGCCATATGTGTACCTATGCAACAATCTTCCATGTTCTTCACATGTACCCCCAAACCTAAAATGCAATAAAAAAAATAATAAAAAAAAAAAAATAAAAAAAAAAAAAGAATTAATCATCAGTGCGCTACTGAACTAGTCAAAATTGAAGGCATTGCTTCTCTTTGTTTACTAATAGTGGATAGTAAGTGTTTGGACAACAAGGGGACCTATAAAGCTATATACATAAAACTCTGATTATGAATTTGGAGACTTTTCAAGCTTTGGTTTTCTGATATGTAATATGAAAATAATTCTCACTGTATCTGGTGGATTCTAAGCCCTCAGTAATGATTTCTATTGATTTGTGAGGACATATGAATAAAGATTGTTTAAATATACATGCCTGGAATATACACACCAGAAAGAGATGTAAATTAGTAGAATCTTCTGGATGTTAGGAGGGAAAAAATTGGAGATTGTGAAGCATAAGGTGTAAGATAAGGTCTTTTTCAACATCCCATAGTAATAACTGAAATTACTTTCTCAATAGATGAGAAATTTAGCATAATTGGGGATGAGCTATATCTAATTAGACAAAGAAAAAAATTTTTTTCATAAGAGAAATAATGGAGGGAGGAGAGCTCCAAACATCCTTTTGCATTTAAAGAGTTGTGGTACATGTTACCCATGCGCGGTGGCTCATGCCTGTAATCCCAGCATTTTGGGAGGCTGAGGCAGGCAGATCACTTGAGGTCAGGAGTCAAGACCAGCCTGGCCAACATGGTGAAACCCCATCTATACTGAAAATATAAAATTAGCCAGGCGTGGTGGTGTACACCTGAAGTCCCAGCTACTCAGGAGACTGAGGCAGGAGAATCACTTGAACCTGGGAGCAAGACGTTGAAGTGAGCTGAGATTGCACCACTGCACTCCAGCCTAAGTGATAGAGTGAGTCTCTGTCTCAAATAAATGAAGAGTTATGATACATGTTAAAATTGACATAATCAAAGAGAACAATAAAGTCACAATTGGGCTTACTAGTTATAAAATGAATTATGCTTGTTGTTAATAATTCAAATAATGCTGAAAATGTATAAGGCAAAAGTCCTCAATGAAGTCAATAAAACACAAACCTAACTAAAAATAAATATTTCACCCCCCAATTCCCTGGAGAGTGTTTAATCCATGATGCACAGGCCACATGAATTAAATAACATATCTGGAGGTAGGGCCCAAGCATCAGTAGTTGCAGAATCTCCCCAGGTGATGCCAATGGCAACCAAGTTTAGAGCAGTGGCCCTCCAGGTCTGGTCCACAAACTAGCAGCATCAGTATCATCTGGAAACTTGTGAAAAATGCAAACCCTTGGCCTCCCACCCTAGACCCACTGAATCGAAAACTCTGGGGGGGTGGGGTCCAGACATGTGTGCTTCACCAAGATCTGCAGACAATTCAATGCAGCTTAAGGTTGAGAACCTTTAAGTATCCAAGAAGAAAAGCGCTGGAGATGAAGGATGTACTGAACATAGCAACAGGTATAGTTTGGATATTTGTCCCCTCCAAATCTCATGCTGAAATTTGATTCCCTTGGAGCTGGGGCTCAGTGCCATGCTTCTTGTACAGTTGTATAGCTTGCAGAACCATGAGTCAAATAAATCCCTTTTCTTTAACAACTACCTGGCCTCAGGTAGTCCTTCAGAGCAATGCAAATGGTCTAAGACAGTAACTAAGATTGCATATTTTACAGTTTGAGTGTCATGTGTATGATAAACAAACATAATAACACAGTTTTGCCAGGCATGGTGGCTCACACCTGTAATCCTAGCACATTAGGAGGCCAAGGCGGGTGGATCACTTTGAGATCAGGAGTTCAAGACCAGCCTGGCCAACTTGGTGAAACCCTGTCTCTGCTAAAAATACAAAAATATTAGCTGGGTGCGGTGGTGCATGCCTGTAATCCCAGCTATTCAGTAGGCTGAGGCATGAGAATCACTTGAACCTGAGAGGCAGAGGTTGCAGTGAATCAAGATCACACCACTGTACTCCAGCCTGGACAACAGAGTGAGATTCTGTCTCAAAAAAATAAAAAATTGAAATTAAAAAAAAAAAAAGCCACAATTTTAATTGATCTTTGACTTTTCTTTTCTTTTTTTTTTTTTGGGGGGAGGGGGACAGAATTTTACTCTGTCGCCCAGGCTGGAGTGCAGTGGTGTGATCTCAGCTCACTGCAACCTCCACCTCCTGGTTTCAAGCAATTCTCCTGCCCAGCCTCCCAAATAGCTGAGATTACAGACGAATGCCACCATGCCCAGCTAATATTTGTATTTTTAGTGGAGACAGGATTTCACCATGTTGGCCAGGCTGATCTCGAACTCCCAACCTCAGGTCATCCACCTGCCTCAGCCTCCCAAAGTGCTGGATTACAGGCGTGAGCCACCGCACCCAGCCTCTTGTGCCTGTTCTACTCACTCTTAAGAAACATCTCCCAATTCAGAAATTACAAATACCTACAAAGATGAGACTCCTCCCCATGCTTCCAAACCCCTTGAAGGTGGTATAAAGTTGCTGCTGGGCTGGCATATGGGGAGTGAAAGGGAAGGAGTAAGGAGGGACAAGGAATTTCTCTGTGGCTGATAGCTTCAGCTGTCATGGCCCAGTAGGCTGACTCCTTCCCATCTGGGTGCTTTCTTGGGCTCCCCCGGAAGCCTCTCGCTGTTCCTTTCTGACCACTCCCAGCATATGAGTCTTGCCTTCTGCTCCTCAGGGGATTGTACCTTGTCAGTCACCACGGACCTCTGCAGTGCACTCCACACAGACTGACTGACAAGGCCTCCTGGGCTCTTCCAGCCCATTTCTCACTTCAGTGAGGCCAACTTCTGACCCTAGGGAAATCGTTCTATAACCCTTAGCCCTCCACATCCCTTGGAGGTCAAGAAATTCACCTATCCTGCTGCTGCTAGGCCTCTTCCTCCAACCACAGGGACACATGACAAGTTCTCTGAATGGACCCCTTGACACCATCTGCTCCCAATGGACTTCAAGATGTGGGGGATATACATTACGGCAAGAGTTCTCTCCCAAGAAAATACTTCCCTCACAGTCTCTGTTCCTCTCTCCTTTCTTGGCTCTTTTCCTTGCCTTAAAATAGGCAAGGATTCAAGAGGTCTTGAGCTAGTTTGATGACATTTTCTTTGTAAATTGTCCATTTGGTGATTTGGTTTTGAAATATCACATACATCTGACTCGATGTCTATATAGAAACTTCCATAGTCACATCCTGTTACATAAAGAGATTCTCATGTGATCCTGAACAAGCTGGTGAAATCTACACCATGATTATCATCATTGTCCAAATCACGCATCTGAAAAGAAGCAAGGTAGAAGTGCGGTCTTAGTCTCCCAACTCCAGACTGTGTTCTTTCAACCACTCCGTGAGATGGACAGGACTTGCTGCAAGAGAAATGGGAGGCAGGCAGTGATGCATGGACTATGGGGTTACTTATAAGAGCTGAGGTCCAAGGTGAACTGACAGCCCCATTACAGAACCAGGAAGAGAGTTCTCCACAAATGTATTAAGAACCAGAAAATGTCAATAAGATGGAATCTTAGTTAAGTTTCTTTTGATTGCAAATAATAAAGACCCACTGAAGGCACTTGGCATAAGTGAGTATGTTCATTGTCTTGACAGCAGCAATGGTTTTATGGGTTTATACAGACATCAACACATATCAGATTATTACTTTTAAATATGTGTGGTTTACTATTAATATATGCCAATTATACCTCAATAAAGTTGTCTTTGAAAACTCAAAAAGCAAAAATAAACAAAATAAATGAGCTGCAGTAGAACATCAGAAATAAAATACCAGGGATAAAGATGCTCTGGAGTAAAAAAATGTGTAAAGGTTAGAAGAGAATTGGACAAGCACAAAAACACATGTGAAAAAAACAAGATCATGAAGCAAACAAAAAGAGAAAGTAAAATATTTGAGGTCTAGTGTTCCTAAGATATTAATATTCAGTGTCTGCGGACATTTTATTGGCTTTGCTAGGTGGAAGTAAAAGAGTTGTAAATATTTAAATATATAATGTGATACAGATTTTACAGTAAAATTCTTGTAAAGCCTAAATGAGATCAAGTATACATTATCATTTTGAAAGGTGTAACTTGTTTAACAGTGTAAGTAGTTATTAAAAACAGAAAATTTTAATAGTCATTCTTGATTAATTCAGATTTTCCCCAGAAGACACCTTATCCCTTTCATGTGTAATTGGATGTCATGCACAGCTTTCTCATCTACAGGTTAAGAACTTTTCAAGAAAAGGTTGTGACATAGACATTGGATGTGTTACTGTACTGCCATAAGCCTCTTTAGGCCTGGTCTCCTCTGCCAGTGTGCCTCCTGCATACATCACCAGCAAGAATTCTGACTGATGGGAGCGGGGGCCAAGGAGAATCTGGCGCCATGCCGTGTGAAATTGATTTGACTTGTCCAGCCATCTGTAACTGGGAAAACAAGCTTCCCACATGCATGTGCAATGTCAACAGCTGGAGGATCAGGGATGACTTTAGCCCTTCAGAAAGATCCAGGCCCTATGTCTTCCCTCTCAGAGTAACTTTTCACACATATGGCAGACTGCTCAAACACACTTTCCAGAAATCGCTTGAACTCATTGCAAGCCACAAGCACACTCCCTTGCCTGGCTGCTCCCAAACAGGTGATGTCCACCTGAGAGTCACAATTCTTGTCTGGCCTCCAGTAGCCAAACTTGCATTTGTTCAGCAGAGGAAGGAGCAACATCTACCTGTGTCCCTAGGTGCCTAGAACATTGTCTGATGCAACTTAGGGACTCAAAAATTATTTGTGGAAGAAGGAAGAGAGAGACCAAGGAGGGGGAGAGGAGAGAGACAAAAGGCAGAAGTGAATATTTATTGTTTTAGGATGCCAAAGTTCCTGCAGAAATGCCCCTATGCAAATATCTACCAGTATTCTGGAAAATTTAGAAGTTCTTAAGGTACTCTTCATGTGTGGGACTAAGGACTAAGTGCCTTGGGGGATATGGCAGATGGGAAGTTTCCATGACTCTCAGGTTTACTCCCCCTTCCCCCAGAACACACCTGCCTGAAGGGAGCGATTTCCATGGCAGACACTGTTGGCGGCCAGCCCAGTATCCGTTCTTTCCTCTTCCTTACTAGAACACCAATTAATTGGTCAATGTGCGTTCATATCTCCCTTAGATTCCCTTGCAGGCAGGGAAGTGGCTATGGGACGTAGTTCTGGTCAATAAGATAGAAGTAAAAGCCAATAGCATGGATATTCTAGAAAAACTTAATTGTTATCTTATGAAGGAAAGAAATAGGAAGGAAGGAAGGAAGGAAAGAAGGGAGGGAGGGAGGGAGGGGTGAACAAAAGAAAGAAAGAAAAGAAAAGAAAGAAAGAGAGAGGGGGAGAGAAAGAAAGAAAGAAGAAAGAAAGAAAGAAAGAGAAAGAAAGAAAAGAAAGAGAAAGAAAGAAACTCTTAGCTTTTTTAACTGCCTGGAACAAAATGCAACTGAAACAGTCATCTTGCAAAGATGAGCACAAAAGCCATACACTACAGATGGCAAAGCAGGAAGAAAGAGGAAGCCTGGGTCTCTGATAGCACTGTGGATATATTATATCAGTTCTAGACGGCCTTCCTCCAGACTTGTTTTTGCATGAGAAAAATAAAATCTCTGTTTGGTTCATCACAATCAGGTTTCTGTTTTAAACTGTTTGATGTAATTATAACTGATGAATCAGTGTACTAGGTCATTCTTGCATTGCTATAAAAAAAAATCTGAGACTGGGTAATTTATAAGAGGCTTAAGCAGGCTGTACGGGAAGCACAATGCCGGCATTTGCTTCTGGGGAGGCCTCTGGAAGCCACAACTACAATCATGATGGAAGGCAAACTGGGAGCTTGCATGTCTCATGGCGAAAGCCGGAGTGGGAGGTGGTGTGGAGGTGTCACACAATTTTTTTTTTTTTTTTTGAGACCGAGTCTCACTCTGTTGCCCAGGCTAGAGTGCAATGGCACGATCTCAGCTCACTGCAACCTCCACCTCCCAGGTTCAAGTGATTCTCCTGCCTCAGCTTCCCAAGTAGCTGGGATTACAGGCACCCCCCACCACACCCAGCTAATTTTTTTATTTTTAGTAGAGACAGGGTTTCACCATGCTGGCCAGGCTGGTCTCAAATTCCGGACCTCAGGTAATCTGCCCACCTTAGTCTTCCAAAATGCTGGGATTACCGGTGTGAGACACTGCACCGGCCCATGCCACACACTTTTAAACAACCAGATCTTGTGAGAACTCACTCACCATCATGAGGACAGCACTAAGCCATTCATGAGGGATCAGCCCCCATGATCCAATCACCTCCCCACCAGGTCCTACCTCCAATATTGGGGATTACATTTCAACATGAGATTTAGGCGGGGAACAAATACTCAACTGTATCAGTCAGAAACACAATGTGAATCAATGCACACAACCACTCCTGGAAAATAACCCATTGGGAGGAGACACAGCAGTGCCCTTCCGTGGGTGCATTCTGCTGAGTTATGGTTATAATTGTGTTCTCTCAGACTCATAAGTAAGGGGACAAAACAATAAACCAGACAATGTGCTGCCAAACCCTATTTTAGTCAGTCAGAGAAGGTTGCCTTGGAGTTCCACCTGCCTGAAGACAGGATTCACACTCTATTGAAGGGGGAATGCAGCTGCTTGGATGCCAGCACAGCAGGAAGACAGCTTTCCAGAAAGACAATGAGAAGAGTACAACAAGTATCAGGGCCACCAGTCAGACTGCTGACAAACTGGCACCTATAATTTGGGCTCTGGCCAATGGAACAAAATGACAAGAGACAATGACAGGAAATGGTGTACCATGAGCTACAACCAGGAACCTCCATGTTCCAGAGACAGCTTGCAAGCTACAGAGAAAACAAGCTGGGAGTGGACAAGTGGGACTTGAACTTTTCAGATATTGCTGTCTGATGTTTGGAGAACTAGATGTCAGGGAAATATGGCAGACGCCCGTGGTTGCCTACCTGACAAGCATCCCCCTCAACCCATCTTCCTTGCTGAAGAGCCCACCGCCCTCTGCAGAGGTGACAATGCCATTTACCCACTTTTCCAGTCCCCTTGCAGATGAGAAGTGAGTATATGACTTAATCCTGGCCTATGGAACCTGTTGAGAGGCTTCTGGGAAAGATACCTGCTTTCTTCCCCCTTTGGTGAAGAAATGGTGGCATATGGCACCTTGGACTGCTGTGGTCAACTCATGACCTTAAGGGGAGAGACCACGAAAATGCAGATGACAAATAGGCAAATGGGATACGCCTGAGTCTGCATGACATGGTGGGACCACTGCACCGACCTTGAAATCACCTGTTTCCATGCTACTTCTCCGTAAGATAATTGTTCTTACAGTTCACATTGCTTCCAGTTGTTTTCTCTGTTACTTATATTGTCTGAAAGCATCCTCACTGATACAGGGGAGACAGGAGGAAGCCTAGTGGGCCCCAAGCCTCTTGAGAAGGAGTGGAGACATACTCTCACCTTGTTTTCCTCCAAAGATCACACATTAAGAGGTCCAGAAAGAGCCATCAGCATTCAGAAATTGGGGTTTTAATGATTTGTATCACAGCCCCATCTCTCACCCTCAAAATACCTGTTCTGAAGCTGTCAAGAATACAGGAGATGTGGGAAGGAAAACTCAGTGTATCAAGCTTTGTTATCAGAGAATCTTCACTCAATTGGAGATCAGTAGTCAAAGAATTCCAAGATACCTTCCATGTGGGCAACAGGGAGAGAGAAAGCAGTGATTTCCCTGCATTAAATGTAGATGGTGAGTCTTGTTAGGAGAATGGGCATACTTTTGAGAAATAATACTCTATAGTGTATGAATATTAGTGTGTGTTTGTGAGTGTAGACTATACACTCTGGGGGACAGTAGGGTATAAAGGAACAAACATTTTTTGCAGTATGTACCAATTTAGCAGCACATTGCCTGTATACGTTAGTTCACTTCTTTCTAATCCTCACAAAAATCCTATAAAGTAAGTATTTGCATCCTTTTCGCAGATTAAGAAACTGACGAGCTAGGCATGGTGGCACACAACTATAGTCCTGGCTACTGAGGAGGCTGAGGCAGGAGGATCACTTGAGGTCAGGAGTTCAAGGCTGCAGTGTGCTATGATCATGCCTGTGAACAGCCGCTGCATTCCAGCCTAGGCAACATAACAAGACCCTATCTCAAAGGAAAAAAAATGGAGACTGTGAGACTTTAGGTAATATGCCCAATATCACATTGCCAATTTGGTTTAATTCCAAAGTCAATGATCTTTCCATTGCATCACACTCCTGTGTGGAAACACAAGAGTGTTGAGGGATAGAGAGAGGGTGGTGGATATGAATGAGTATGGTATATGTATGTGTGTCTATGTTTGTGTGTGAGTTAGTGTATGTGCATCTGTGCAGGTGAGTGAGTGTGTGTGTGTGTGTGTGTGTGTGTGTTGTAAGGAATGATAGCTAACAGCAAAGTTGTTTATTTTCATTCTCAGCCATGGCTAAGTTACCTAAGCGCCAGATGGCCCACTGGATAGATAAGGTGTTGGAGCAACATTTTTAGATTGCTTTGGGGCAAAGGGAAGTGCTGGATGTCTGCAAGATCGCAGCCTCACTGGTCTCTGGTCCCAAGCCCAGCCCACGAGGAGTTCAACAACCACTTTCTTGGTTGAAGACGGGGTTAAAACTGAGATTGTAGCTAAAATTAGTCTTCAATTGGAAGGTATATGGGTTGGCAGGTGAATACAGTTTTGCTCTCAGTGCTTCATCCATTTGCCAATCATCAGCACTTTTTTTTAAGTTGTCATTTCACAAGATTAAACAGGCTTCTCTGGTGTCAGGAAAACAAAAACATTCCTAAAACCCTCACAGGTGTATCCAACGGCTTCTGGACATCAGGGCAGGACAAAGGAGAGCAGCAAAGTGACCACTGGGGAAAGGACGGGACTCGCTTTGACCTCCAGAGAGTTGGACATTGATGGTCTGGAGTGAATCTTCCCATTGTCAATATGTTCTCCAGGGCCTAATTGTGAGGGAACAGGGTTAGGGACTGCCACCTTCTCTCCTGGGATGCCAGGACTCCTAATCCCTCCTGTGAGTTTCTATGTTCAGATATTCCTTTCAAGTCCCTGAGAAATCATCCCCAACTAATAAGGCAAGTTCACAAACTGCAAAAATAATGGCCCCCTCCAAGTCTCCCTGCCTGGCAGGGAGCAGTGAGAGGCCCTCGGCTGCCACAGGGACGACTCTGGTTGCTAAGGATAAGCCTTCAGGCCCCATCTCCCTTCCTGGGTCTCCCCCTCTGAGCTCACTCACACCGGCAAGGTTCATGGGCTCCTAACAGGGGAGCTGCCTGCATGGAATTCCCATCTCACACGTGTATCTCAAAGCCAACCACCCTCACCCCATCACACAAGAGGTCAGGGCAGGGACCTAAAGTGTGTTTCCAAGGAGAGGCCAGATTTTGAAAAGACCCCAAGTAGTACCTGCCAGTTTGCTTAGCAGATAGAGGAACATTTGTTAAGTGTGTGAGTAATGTAACTATACGGGTACATCAGTGAGGGTGGTTCACTATGCTGTGGGGGATCATGAAAGTGGGAGGTTAGATATAATTCTCAGCCAGCCCACAGCCTCCCAAGCAAGAAGCTGTCAGCATGCACATGAGTTTGAATTATTGTGTCATATGGATATCCCTGAATCTATTCTGATGAATAAAAAGCAAATTATTTATCAGCTAAATTTAACTATTAGTCCATATTCACGCTGCTATAAAGAACTGCCTGAAACTGGGTAATTTATAAAGAGAAGAGGTTTAACTGACTCACAGTTTCACATGGCTGGGGAGGCCTAGGAAATTTATAATCATGGTGGAAGGTAAAGGGGAAGCAAGGCACGTCTTACATGATGGCAGGAGAGAGAGAGAGAAGGGAGAGGTGCTACACACTTTTAAATGATCAGATGTCATGAGAACTCACTCATCATCATGAGAACAGCAAGGGGTAAATCCACCCCCACGATCCAATCACCTCCAACCAGGTCCCTCCCCTGACACATGGGGATTACAATTCGACATGAGGTTTGAGTAGAAGAAAAAAGAGCGAGAGAGAGATTTGGGTAGGGACACAGGACCAAACAATATCAACTATTATGTGTACCAAATTACTCATCATAACCTTTATGCCTCTAGTAAAAACAACTTTAGAGAAAGGAATTCTTTAAATAGGCCATTCTCTTTCATTCTTTCTTTTTATTTTTTCAAGGCAGGGTCTCACTGTATAGTCCAGGCTGGAGTACGTGGCTCAATCATGGCTCACTGCAGCCTCAATCTTCTGGGCTCGTGCAGTCTCCCACCTTGGCTGGGACTACAGGCATGCATCACCACACCAGGCTAATGTTTTATTTTTTGTAGGAATGGAAGTCTTACCATGTTACCCAGGCTGGTCTCAAACCCCTCTCTCTTCAGCCTCCCAATGTGCTGGGATTATAGGATGAGCCACCACATCCAGCTTAGCCATCTTCTAAGCTTCCTACAGACCTATAACAAGAGGAAGGGAGCTATTCCCTAAAGCTACCTTAATGGAATTCATGCTGTAGGGAAGGGAAAATATCTTTTGCTCTACGCATCTTGAGTTCTGCAGCTGGGGCCCTGCAAATTAGACTAAGAAGAGACAGATGATTAAAAAGAGAAAACTTGTTACCCCAGACACTTCCCAGAAGTTTATTAACAGGTGCATCATGGCTTCACATGGCAGTACCCATCAATGAGTAAATCAGGGTGGTTAGAACTTGGGCTTCTATAACAACAGAAGAACAATAAAATTTTAGAGAAGTGACAAGACAAACGTAAAGGACTTTGAGCTTCTAGGGGCAGCAAATTGTGGAAAGGCAAATATATGGAGAAAATAATGGAAAATAAAGGCTAAGTTTTGTATGTGGGTTTCTCTGGTGCCATCTCTGGGCTCATATGGGTCTAGTGTTGTCCTCAGTGATTAATTTCTGTTCTAACTGGTGGGAAGGGGATGAAGAGCCCCTTTACAAATGTATGTTCTGCTTTTAGGCAAATGATTGGAGAAAGGGTGAGACAGAGAGCTTTTCTTGTATCTTCTTCTTCTCTATTGCCTTCAGTTGAGAAGGCATCTTTTAGGCTGACATATTTTGGGGTGGCATATATTTCTGCCCATCAGTGTTAACTCAAGTCCTTTCTAGTCTTGCCAGCAGGCACCCATTGACATCCCCTCTGCCCAGTACTGGGAAATTTGCTGAGGGACTTTCAAAAGAAGTTTCTGTCCTCCATGAACCTATCCTTTCATGAGGACAAGACTTTAAAATGAAAAAGAGTAAAAGAACATTTAAAGGCAGTCCCCTGTATCCATATGGAAGGCAGTAGGTGAGTACCTGCCTAGCTGCCTTTTCCCATGAAGTATCTTAAATACCTGCATTCAGCACCAACATCCATGAAGGCCTGGAATTAACTCACTGTCCACATGGGCCATTCCCTTTTCTTGCTCATGCTGCCCCCTCAGCATGGCATGGCCTTCCTCCCATCAGAGTTCTCCCTACAGAGCCAGCTCCTCAAAGCCCACCGGCTTCGTGACATTCCCAGATGCCTGGTTAGAATGAACGACTCCTCTGACCAGACTCTCACTGTGGGCCAAGTAGACCTGGAATCAGGAGTTGCTTATTACCTCTAAATGGGCAGAGAAAAGGAAATCAGAGGCAGAGCTCCCTAGAGATCATTATTCTTTGTAAATTTTCATTAAGCAAGTGACATATATTTTTACGATAAAAAGAGAGTAAACAAAATGTTTAAGTACTCATAAACACAAATGAAAATTATTGCATTTCCACAACCCAGAAACAACAAGTAACATTTGGTAAACCTTTTTTCTGGATGTTATTCTACCTGTATCTAGATAAAAAGAAGTTTCGGTGTAGGTGCAGATACAGGTAATGCATCTACCAAGAAAAAAATAATACTGCACTGTGCTGTTTCTGTTTTGTTAACTGCTTGTTTCACTTGACAATGGATACTAAGCATCTTTCCATGCCCAGAATTACCCTTCTAACGTCAGGCAGGTCAGAATCAGCCTGATGTCCCTGCGGTTTCCTTCATGGATTAGATACAGAAAGAAGCCACCAAAGATAAAGACCAGAGACTCCCTCCAGAGCGGCCCCCTGTGAGAGGCCAATCCTGCAGCACCTCACTCTGGCTGCCTCCCGGCTCAGCGCCTGTGCACAAACTCAGCTCCCTAAATATGGGGCCAGGAGCTTCAATACCCAGACCCATTCCTACCTACTGCTCATTCTAGCCTCAGGAAAACTTGAACCAAGCAAGCATAGGGCAATCTAAAGTTAAAGGGATCTGGTCGGGCACAGTGGCTCATGCCTGGTAATCCCAGCGCTTTAAAAGGCCAAGGCGGGCAGATCACTTGAGGTCGGGAGTTGGAGACCCACTTGACCAATGTGGTGAAACCCCATTTCTACTAAAAAAAAAAAAAAATATATATATATATATATATATATATATACAAAAATTAGCTGGGCGTGGTGGCACATTCCTGTAATCCCAGCTACTCCAAGAGGTGGAGGTTGCAGTGAGCCAAGATCGCACCACTGCACTCCAGCCTGGTCCAAAAAAAAAAAAAAGCTAAAGGAATCTGTGCCTCAGTCCTTGAGACTGCTTAGAGTTGCTGCCTGGTATGGGCAGTACATTTCCACAAATCAGCAGTGAATTGAGAATTAGTTTTGAGGAAAACTGCTCAACATCTTCGTCACCATGTTTATTAACTTCAGAGTATTCTATGGTAAGAATATTTATCCAATTCCTATAATCATATTTAGGATACAAATTATTATAATTAAAAAGTGGACTGCTATGAACATGTTTGCCAGATCTTTATGCATTGTTATAAATGCACAATTTGTCCTTTTCTTAAAGGCAAATTTCTAGAGGTAGAATTGCTAGATCAAAGAAGATACAGATTTTTTAACAGAGAGCTTTTAAAATAGTCAAGTTGGCCAAGCTTCTATCAATTTTACATTTGTGTATTAAAATGTGCAAAGCATGTGGCATAGGAAATACCACAATTATTAAGGTGGTTTTCCCAGGCAAGGCTTATCCATTGCACTCTGGATGTGCTGACTCCTGCAATTACCCCAAATGTGGAAAACTCAATTGTATAATTTGTGGTAGTCGGGGACTGTGTGTGCTCTCCCCTGATGTTCATTAAAAAGAAAAAAAAGCGATTAAAAGTAAATAAAATAAAATGCACAAAGGAGCAGCCCATACCTCACCTACACAAGGACAAAATAAAAGACAGAGAGGGACAACCTCATTGTCTGGATTTACAGTTCTTTGCTGCTGAGAACACATATTTCAGAAAATAGTTATGGGTTATTTTTATCTTTTTTTTTTAATAGTGAGTTCTTGACCTTTGTCCCTGGACTCCTTGAAGTCCCACCACATGTTACACCTTAAGATAATACAAAGGATACTGATTTTCTCTACTGTGGAGGATTTGCAAGGGCAAGGAGCAAAGTTCCCCCAGTTCCCATGGGACCTACCCCCACTTCAGCTCATACCGCTTGCCTGCTAACCAAATTTGACTGCAGAGGCACGGAAGCATGGGTGTGATGGAAAAAAAAACAGCTTTTTTTTTTTTATATCTACCTAGCTCTAGAACTTTGAAGCTACTCAACCTAAAGACAAGTCTACTCAAATGGCAAACCCTACCAGCCATCTCTTGGCTCCCTCACCTCCCCTCCTCTCCCTTCAGAGCTCAGCCTCAGCTCCTGCCAGATCATGGCATCATTACACCTCCTGACGTAACATTCCCAGACAGTAGAAGACTTAGTTTGAAAATATATATGTTCCCCATGTGTGTCTGCATCTGTGAGAGAATAGTCAGTCCAGCAGACCCTCACTGAGTGTGTGAGCATGCAGGGCCTTGAACCCAGTGCTATTAGAGACATGGAGAATTTAAAAGAAAGACATGGCCAGGTGCAGTGGCTCACAACTGTAACCCAACACTTTGTGAGGCTGAGGCAGGTGGATTGCTTGAAGTCAGGAGTTTAAGACCAGCCTGACCAACATGGTAAAATGCTGTCTCTACTAAAAATTCAAAAAATTAGCCAGGCGTGGTGGTGGGCATCTGTAATCCCAGCTACTTGGGAGTCTGAGGCATGAGAATGGCTTGAACTCAGGAGGTGGAGGTTGCAGCGAGCCAAGATCACACCACTGCACTCCAGTCTGGGAGACAAAGCGAGACTCCATCTCAAAAAAAAAAAAAAAAAAGGAAGAAAGGAAGGCACAGTCTTCACCATTCAGAAATTAACAATCAGGTATGTGACTTATACTCAGATAACAGATAATAATGATGAATGGGAACATTTTGAAAATCTTATAACAGAAGTAAAGACACTGTGCTGTGGGAGGCTACCTTCCAGTCTGCAAAGCTGGAGACTTCATGGAGGAAGTGGAATTTGAGCCTGAAAGAAATGGAGGAAAGACAATCCAGGAAGAAGAAAAAGTCTAAGTAAAGGCAAAAGGATGGGGTAGTTCATTCAAGAACTGCTGAGCTCCACTTAGCTGAGCGTAGTCTATCTGCACTGGACTGAAGTTTGTGTCCCCCTAAAATTTCTATGTTGAAATGCTAACCCCAAAGCATTGAAGATGGAGCCTTTGGGAGATGATTAGGTCATGGAGGTGGAGCCCTTATGAATGAGATTAGTGTTCCTAGAAGTGTAAACCAAAGATAAAATTCTAAGCCCCCCAATTGACTGATGAAGCCCCCTCTCAGCCAAGGGCATTCCAAAGTAAACCTGAAAAACTAGTTCAGACCATGATGGGAAGGGGAGGTCAGACATGCTTCATTAGACCCTCCTCCTTTTGGAATTCAGGCACAAATGGTCAGCACTAACATTAAAACAGAGATCTTAAGACTGACAAAACAGACTCTTTGCAGCAATAAGATATCAAATTCCAACCTGACTCTAGTATAGCATCATGTGATAGAGAGCAGGCCCTGAAAGAAATCAAAGTATTTTACCCTAAAATCTGTTTATTTGAAATATTTTGAAATGGCCATGCAAGGCTACCTCTTGTGGGGAAAATTATACTCTAAAGAATTCCCTTCCCTTTCCAGGTCTTTCCCCTGATCTAGAAAAGAATCAATTCTCTCAACCAGTTGCCAATCAGAAAATCTTTGAAACCACCTATGACCTGGAAGCACCCCCCGACCCCACTTGGAGTTGTCCTGCCTTTCCAAACTGAATCAGCGTGCACCTTACATGCATTGATTGACGTCTGCCTGTTACTTCTGTCCCCCTAAAATGTATAAAATTAAGCTGTGACCCAACTACCTTGGGCACATGTTCTCAGGACCTCATCAGGCTGTGTCATGAGTCATGTCTTCACATTTGGCTCAAAGTAAATCTCTTCAAATATTTTACACAGTTTGACTCTTTTCGTTGACATAAGAAGAGGCCAGAAGCCAGGTATGGTGTCACACACCTGCAGTCCCAGCTACTCGGGAGGCTAAGACAGGGGGGATTGCTTGAGTCCAGGAGTTTGAGTTCAGCCTGGGCAATAGAGAAAGACCCTGTCTTTAAAAAAAGAAAAAAAGAAGAAGAAGAAGGCAGAGAGCTAGTCAGCTCTCCTTTTGCCATGTGAGGACACAGCAAGAAGATGGCTATCTGTAAACCAGGAAGCCCTCACCAAGAACCCAACCCTGCTAAAACCCTGGTCTCAGACATCCAGCCCCCAAAACTGTGAGAAATAAATATTTGTTGTTTAAGCCACTCAGTTTATAGTATGTTGTTATAGCAAGCACTAAGGTGGAGGAATAGAAGATGAAGTGAGGCAGGAAGGTTAGAGGCCAAACTTTGGAGGCCTGAATGCTGGGCCAAGAAACAGGGCGTTTTATTGACAAAATTTGAGCAAGGAAGACATAGTCATAAGTGATCAGACATAATCGTCCACAACTATTTTCATCTGGAGATTAGACATCTAACCAAGAAAGACCAGAAAAGATGTAAATTGCCTATTGTGCCTTAACAAAATAACATAACCATTGCCATTGATGCGGACAGATTCCTGTTTGTCTATGGATCATGCAAAGTAACAGTGGATATGCACATTGTCCCACACGTGCCATTTTGATGTGGGGGATGTTGTTTGCTTACAACTCAGAAAACTTTATGTGTGCTCAATCTTCATAGTCTGTTTGTGTGGGTCTTTCTCTCTGACCTGGTGTTCAGGATTTCCAGACAGAAGGAAGAACAAGTGTACCTTCTGGGTCCAGATCCTTAAATGCATCTGAGCAGCCTTTGACCCCACCTGTCCCCATGCCTTTATTTCAACCCCACAAGTGGGTCAAATGAGAACCCTTCTCTTGTCTTGTCTCTCTCTCTCCCACAGTCTCCTCCTTCCAGCCCAGAAATGGTCTTTATTGCCTTCTTGTGTGGTGAGAAATTGCCCTAATTTCCTCTCCTATTGTTAACATGAATAAACTCAAAACTCTAACCCTCTAGCTTTGATTTATATAGAACCCACAAACCTTACTTCTCCCAAAGAAGCTAGCTCTGCACATAAAAGTCTTGCAAATGAAAATCCTGACTATTATCACTGAAATGCACCTGAGACCCTATCTGGGAAATCAGGAACTGAAGTTGCTCTCTAGTCTTCAGCTAGATTTTGCAAAGCCCACTGTGTAGTAAATAATTTAATTCTGCCCAAAGAGAGGTCTGGCCTTTGCTGTTTGCCCCTGGGAGGTCACCTCTAAGCCCTTGGAATGTCCTGCCTGATAACTGTTTTTGTTTACTAAGGGACTTTGGACTACACCAGGAAGTCCAACAGTGTGATTTATAGTGAAAATTTGAGTCATATGATATCAGTTCAACCTCTAGAAGAGCTGAAACCTAAGGTCAGCCATGTGGAAAGTCGACCATGAAACCTCAATACAAACTCTTAGCCTGCCACAGTGGCTCATGCTTGTAATCCTAATACTTCGAGAGGCTAAGGTGGAAGTATCACTTGAGGTCAGGAGTTCAAGACCAACCTGTGCCACATAGCAAGACCCTGTCTTTACAAAATAAATTTAAAAACTAGCCAAGCATGGTGACACATGCCTGTATTCCCAGCTAATTGGAAGGCTGAGGCTGGAGGATTGCTTGAGCCCAGGAGTTTGAGGTTACAGTGAGCTCTGATTGTGCCACTGCACCCCAGCCTTGGTGACAGTGCATGACTTTATTTCTAAAATAAAATAAAATAACCCTGTACACCCAGGTTCAGGTGAGCTTCTTGGTTGGCAGTATTCCATATGTATTATCAAACATCTTTGCTAGTAACACTGTCCATGACACAGGGAGAAGATGGATAAAACCTCCACGCTTGGAATTTTCTGGACCCTGCCCCCACCTGTCTCTTCCCCTGGCTGATTTTCATCTGTATCCTTTCCCTGTACTAAACCATAACCATGAGTATAACAGCTTTCAGTGAGCTTTCTGAATCCTTCTAGAAAATTCCAGCAAATGACCAAACCTGGGGGATGTTCTTGGGAACCCCCTGAGCCTACATTTGGTATCAGAAGTGAGGGTGGTCTTCAGGGCTATTTGTGTAACTCTTCATCCCCTGATAGTAGCTGCCGCAGCTTCAGTGGAAAAAGAAAACCACAGAGCAACAAAAAGTACCTGCACTGAGAATTATACCAGATAATAGTTCCTAATACACACATATAAAAAGAAAACTAACACTGCACACTAGGTGAATGCTACTAGTGAGATGCAGGCTCTGAGTAGTACCAAATTCAGAAGACGGAACAGTGACTGTGGGTGGACATGGTCAGGGAAGTCTTCCTGGAGGTGGTGGGACTTGAGCTAGGATTTTGAGGATGTAGGGAAATAATTAAACAGGCATAGTGAAGAAGAGCATTCCAAGTAGGAAGTAATATTTACATCAGCTTGCTAAACTGGCATATTTAGAAGTCTAGAGAGGAAAGGCTACAACAGAAAATTAAGATATTGTTAGCCTCGAAAGCTTCCTGATGCTATTTATCTCCGTGGGCTTCTTCATTAGCCAATCACTGTAAAAATCTTTTCAAAATACCAAGAATCCCCTTGCTAATTTGGAACACAGAGGCAAGGATTCTATTTCTGATTCTTTGATCTTTTCCACAGCTCATGCTAAACATAACTCTCTGAAAGAGTAAATTGGCCATGAGAAAGATGGGATCGGTGAAGACCTGTGGCCTTTGTACTCACAAGAAAGTCTTGGGAGTCAACGAGGGTGCTGCACTGCCCAACATCAGCCATGCCAGAGGATGAAATTGCACTGCCCATCTCCAGCAGGTGCCAGTCACAGAGGATGAAAGCAAACAGTGCCCCCTAGAGGTGTGTCATGGGGCTGCCCTGTGGGTAAGGAAAAGCTTTAAGGCTGCAAGCCTGATGTAAAATCACTGACTCTGATAAGAGAAATTACAAAGCATGGGCTCCTATACTGAAGGCCATAACATAATTAAGGCTAAGGAAGCCAGGTGTGGTGGCACATGCCTGTGGTCCCAGCTACTCGGGAGGCTGAAGTGGGAGCATCGCTTGAGCCCAGGAGTACAAGGCTGCAGTGAGCTGTGATCATGCCACTGCACTCCAGCCTGGATGACAGAGCAAGACCCTGTCTCAAAAATAAATAAATAAATAAACAAACAAACAAGAATGCTAAGGAATCCCCCTACACACACACACACACTCTCACACACACGGTGAAATACTTCCAAGTATTCTTACCCCCACCTGGATATCTGGACTGTTTTCCATCCGTTCTCTCCAAAATACTAAACCACACATAGGGAACAGAATTTTTCCCCTTCTCTTTCTATTCCTATTCTTTCTATTTTCTGTTCTTTTTCTAATATATCTATCTATTTCTATTCTATTGTTTTGTATTCAAAACAATATAGAAGATACAATTTCCCTTTTCAACAGAACATAACTTTTTTAGGGCGATCACAAACCTCCTTAGAATTTGATTTTAAAAAGTCCTGAACTCTTACCCTAACAACACACACATGCGTGCGCACGTGCAAGAGACAGAGTTTTGTGCAAAACTCCAGATATCTCCAAAACCCCCCTGCCTCACAAGACCAAAATATGATCCTGACATTCAGTGGGAAGTCCCTTCCTTATGATGTTCATTACTTGACCTCTGTCCAGAGTTTCTGAATTTTGGCTGTGTCATAGTGTCAGTGTGGTCATTTACTTTTAAAAGAAACTTGTTATGAGCTATGTAACGCGTAAAGGGTGATTCGTTAACAAATGAAGAGCTCTAAGCAAAAGTCCACAATCCAGAGGTGGCTACTCAGCCCCTCAAATACTGATTGTTACTTAAATCCACACCACAGGTTTGTAAAATAGCATGAAGTGTGTTACAAACAATTGACATTGGCAAAGTCAGTGACGTTCGAGGAATAAGACTGCCATAAAAATCACCCAAGCCCCTTGGAAACACTGATGCTAAATAAGCTGGGCGCAAAGGGACAAACATTATATGAGCCCACTTATTTGAGGTAGTTGGAATAGTCAAATTCATAGAGATGAAAAGTAGAATGGTGGTTTCCTGGGGCTGGGAGAAAGGGGAGTTATTTTCTAATGGAGGCAGAGTTTCAGTTTGGGACAATAAAAAAGTTAGGGAGATGCATGGTGGAGCTGGTTGCGTGACATTGTGAATGTACTTAATGCCACAGAACTATACACTTCAGAATGGTTCAAATGGTAACTCTTATGTATATTTTATCACAGTGAAAAAAATGTTTGCAGACCCTCCCATACCTACATGAATGAAGTATAAGGAACAGGCAAGCCCAGGACTTAATACCTTAGGATAAAACATTAGAGAAACTGTCTGTCCCCACAATTTAGGGACTCCAACCAATATCTCATGTTAACATTTTAATCCAAAGTGGCTACAGGCCGGGCGCAGTGGCTCAGGTTTGTAATCCCAGCACTTTGGGAGGCCAAGGCAGGCAGATCACGAGGTCAGGAGTTTGAGACCAGCATGGCCAACACAGTGAAACCCCATTTCTACTGAAAGTACAAAAATTAGCTGGACGTGGTGGCAGGCGCCTGTAGTCCCAGCTACTCGGGAGGCTGAGGCAGGAGAATCCCTTGGACCCGGGAGGCAGAGGTTGCAGTGAGCGAAGATGACAGCACTGCACTCCAGCCTCAGCAACAGAGCAAGACTCAGTCTCAAAAAAAAAAAAAAAAAAAAAAAAGTGGCTGCAATGATTTACAATAGCCAGGATAGCCAGTCTTAGGCTCTGGGCTTGATTTGATTTCAAAGTCATCAGAAATCATAGCATCCTCTTATAAGTAACCCTTTCATGAAGTCAGTGAGAGGGCCATTCCCTGAGCTGAAGGAGCACAATGTGTGACTGTTTTTATGCTTGTATATCTGTCAGAATTCTGTCAAAAATTTGCTTTCACTGTAACATCCCATCACTGGCCAGATTTCGGCGAACATTCCCCCCCTAATCACCAGAGGCTGCTACTCCTCTAACCAAGGAACCTGACAATTGCTGAACAGGCCAGATTCGCCTAAGCCACTCCCCAAGTTCAGAAGAAACTCAAGGCCTGGCCTTCCGCCAAGAATGCAGCGAAACAGACAGTAGCTCAGGCCTCTAGGCTGGCCCCAGCTGAGCAGACAGCTGTCCAAAAACTTCACCCTAATGGGATTGCTTTGACTTACAGAAAGGCCAGAGGATTTTTAGAGTCCCATCTTGTCTCCATCCAGACTCAATAAGAGAAACTGTAGCCACACCAAGATCAGTTGCTGGAGAATATGAGGGGAATAAAGGAAGATTAACTACTTACTTAAGAAGCTAACTTAGTTATTCATCAGGAAAGCTAAGTCCATGCTGCAGTATAGACAAATATAGGGTTTAAATATAAAATGTTGGACTGTATTATAACTAAGTTAAAGCTTATGAAGAAAGATTAGAAAATTGTTAATTCTTAAATTTCAGAAGTATTGCATCCTAAAAGAACAAGAAGTGAAATTGCCAACAGTCAACACAAGGTCCGCCAACTCCAATGAACTTCAGATATTAATTAGTTCGCTCTTTCAGTTACCAGTTAATATTTACTCAACGCCTCCAATATGCCAAACAGCTCTGAGATAGTATGCAGGAATAAGGGTGGTGTGGTCTTTTTTTTTTTTTCTGCTTCCGTAGGAGCTTATGGCTATTAAAAGGAAAGCAGAAACACAAAAAATAATTTAGTGGTTAAAGGGTTTTTTTTTTCCTACAACACTTTTGTGTCAGAACCAAATATGAGGATTTTCCACAACAACAACCAATTCTCCAACGCAAACTAGGTGTCCTACGACTCGGCTCAATTCAATGCTGACATTAACTACCTGGACTCCACAGGTTTAAGGGCTGAGAGCCACAAGACTGTCCTCACTTCAGACGCCAATTGTAAGTATTGAGTTTCCAGGTTACCCACACTTCTGTCCAACCTGGCAACAAAGTTCCAGATTCCCATAAGCCCCTCCATTTACTAATGTGCCAGAACAGCTGGCAGAACTCAGGAAAGCAATCTGCTTAGATTTACCAGTTCATTGTAAAAGATACAACTCAGGAACTGCCAAATGGAGGAAATGCATAGAGCAGGATAAGAAGGGGGTGGCGGGCGTGATGCACAGGGCTTCCATGCCCTCTCCAGGTGTGCCACCCTCCCAGTACCTTGATGAATCCACCACCCAGAAGCTCTCTAGATTGTTCAGTAGTGTTTATAGAGCTCAATCTCCAGCACTCACCTCTTCCCTTCCCAAAGTCAGTAGGTGGGGCTCAAAGTTCCAACCCTCTAATCACTTGCTCTTTCTGGTGACCAGCCCCATCTTGAGGGTAGTAGGGGCTTCACTGTAGGTCACTCAGGTGTGATGGAAAGGGGTTTGTTATGAATAACAAAAGACACTCCCCTCACTCAGGAAATGCCAAGGGTTTTTAGTGGCTCGATGCCAGGAACTGGGACAAAGACCAAATATACTTTTGTATTAATCAACAGTGGTCAAATAAAATGTTCAAGGTGGGTTCTGTGGGGTGCAAAGGAGGACGAGATAATTTTATTGAGGATGATGAGTTGGGAAAAGCCTCAGACAGGAGGCTGTGAATGTTTTAAAAGATAATAGGCGTTCACTGGGTAGACAATGGAAGAAATGGCAAAGGGACGAAGAACAAGGAAATGGTCCAGTGCCGCACGCTGGGGCACAGCAGAAACTCACAAGAACCACACAGCTCCCGGCCAGTCTCCTTGATTCCGGCGTTGCCCCCATTCACCACCCAAAAGCCAGAGGAACTTTTAGAAACGATATCAAATGAGCCGAGCACAGTGGCTCATGCCTGTAATCCCAGCACTTGGGAGGTCGAGGTGGACAGAGCATTTGAGGTGAAGAGTTGGAGACCTGCTGGACAACACGGTGAAACCCCGTCTCTACTAAAAATACAATAATTAGTTGGGTGTGGCGACAGGTGCCTGTAATCCCAGCTGCTCAGGAGGCTGTAGTAGAAGAATCACTTGAACCCAGAAGGCAGAGGTTGCAGTGAGCAGAGATCACACCTCTGCACTCCAGCGTGGGTGACAGAGGGAGACTGTCTCAAGAAAAAAAAGAAAAAAAAGAAACTGTCAAATGGCCGGGCACAGTGGCTCACACAGTGGAAGGATGATCGCTCAAGGCCAGAAGTTCAAGACCAGCCTGGACAACATAGTGAGACTCCCAACTCCACAAAGAATTTTTTTTAATTTTTTAACCTTAAAAAAAAAAAAGCTGTATCAAATTTTATCACTCTTCTGCTTTCAACCCTCCAAGTATTTTTCCATCCCACATGAAATAAATTCCAAACTCTTTACCCTGGTCAGTAAGGCCCTGCCTATTTCTCTGTCATAAAGGAACAATGTTTTTCTCCCTTTGTTGGCTCTGTGAAAGACTCAGATACCAAGATGAAATCACTTTTGTCAGACCCAGACAAAACAGGGACAGGAAGAGAAGGTATGAAGGAGAGAAGACTCCCACTTACACATCTGAGAGAAGAACTGTTTCCAAGGACTTTCTAAAAACCCACCCAAGAAACCCTTTTATATCCTTTATGTATCTCCTGGTTTGATAAGTTTTATCACTAGACGCTCTGAAGGACTGCAGTAATTCAGATAAGATGTTCTCTGAAGAACACTTGCCCAGCAACAGGATCTCCACCAATGAACTGACAACTCTGGCTTTGAACCTCAGGAACCAATGAACTCTGTTTCTAAGCAGCTTATGTAAATCTCTTTTTGCTAATAAAAGCTTCCTCTTATCCTTCCCTTAATGCACTGGTGGTTTGCCATTCCATGCATTCTGAATTATAATCCTTATTTCTTATTCCTGATTAAACTCAACATATTTAGGGATAATTTTCTCATGTCTTTTTTTAGGTTGACAGCTCCATTCTAGCTTAATTGAGCCTCATGGCTGTTCTTCAGACACACCATGCTTTTTCCCATTTCACTGTCTTTGCGCTTGCGGTACCCCCAGTTAGCAGTGGAGGACCTTGTCAGTGGTGCAAGAAGTTTGGAGGCAGGATAATAAGTGTTGACAGCACAGACTCTGATGTCAGATTTCCTTGGTGCAAGGCCTCGCTCTTCCTCTTACTAGCTATGAGGAATTATTTAACTTCTCTTTGCCTTGCTTTCCTCATCTGTAGGATAGAGACACTAAACAAAAATAGCATTTACATCAAGGGTTATTGAAAAAAATCAGATGAGTTAATTCACGCAAAGCATTTAATGTGATGTCTGGAACATAACATAGATATTGGATTACTTCTTTTTCTTTAGGTGAAGCTGGAACACATTGAAGAATTTTGTTTTGGTTTAGTTTTGACTTTTTAATTCTTACTTTTTAATTTTTTGACTTTTTAATTCTTAATTTTTTGAGGTAGAGTCTCACTCTGTCTCCCAGGCTGGAGTACAGTAGTGCAATCTCGGCTCACTGCAATTTTCGCCTCCCAGGTTTAAGTGATTCTCATGCCTCAGCCTCTCAAGTCGCTGGGACTACAGGCATGCATCACCACACCCAGCTAATCTTTATATTTTTAGCAGAGACAGCATTTCACCCTGTTGGCCAGGCCGGTCTCGAATTCCTGACCTCAAGTGATCTACCCACCTCAGCCTCCCAAAGTGCTGGGATTACAGGCATGAACCACTGCACCCGACCTCTTAATTTTTAATTTTTGTGGGTACATTGTAGGTGCATATATTAATGGGGTACATGAAGGTTTTGATATAAGCACACAATGTGAAATAAGTACATCATGGAGAATGGCGTATCCATCCTCCCATGCATTTATCCTTTAAGTTACAAACAATCCAATTGCACTCTTCTAGTTATTTTTAAATGTACAGTTATTATTAACTAAAGTCACCTTGTTGTGCCATCAAATAGTATGTCTTATTCATTCTTTCTATTTTTTTTAACCCATTAACCATCCCCACCTTTCCCCAGCCCCGCACTACCCTTCCCAGACTCTGGTGACCTTCCTTCTACTCTCTACGTCCATGAGTTCAATAGTTTTGATTTTTAGATCCTACAAATAACTGAGAACATGCGATGTTTGTCTTTCTATGCCAAGTCTATTTTACTCAATGATCTTCAGTTCCATCCATGCTGTTGCAAATGACTGGATCTCATTCTCTTTTGTGGCTGCATCATACTCCATTATGTAAACGTACCACATTTTCTTTATCAATTAATCTGTTGATGGGCATTGAGGCTACTTCCAAATCTTAGCTATAGCAAACAGTGCTGCAACAAACATAGGAGTGCAGATATCTCTTCAGTATACTGGTTTCCCTTCTTTCGGGTATATACCCAACAGTGGGATTGCTGGGTCATATGGTAGCTCAATTTTTAGTTTTTTTGAGAAACCTCCAAACTGTTCTCCATAGTGGTTGTACTAATTTACATTTCTACCAACAGCATATGAAGGTTCCCTTTTCTCTACATCCTCACCAGCATTTTTTATGGCCTGTCTTTTGGATACAAGCCATTTTAACTGGAGTGAGATGATATCTCATTGTAGTTTTAATTTGCATTTCTCTGATGATCAGTGATGCTGAACACCTTTTCACGTTCCTGTTTGCCATTTGTATGTCTTCTTTTGAGAAATATCAATCCAAATCTTTTGCCCATTCTGTTTATTGAATTATTAGATTCTTTCCTGTAGAGTTGTTTGAACTTCTTATATATTCTGGTTATTAATCTGTCAGAGGAGTAGTTTGCAAATATTTTTCCCTATTCTGTGGGTTGTCTCTTCACTTTGTTGATTGTTTCCTTTGCTGTGCAGAAGCTTTTTAAGTTAATGTGATCCCATTTGTTCATTTTTGCTTTGGTTGCCTGTGCTTGTGGGGTAGTACTCAAGAAATTTCTGCCCGGACCAATGTCCTGGAGATTTTTGCCAATGTTTTCTTGTAGTAGTTTCATAGTTTGAGGTCTTAGATTAAAGTCTTTAATTCATTTTGATTTTATTTTTGTACATGGTGAGAGACAGGGGTCTGGTTTCATTCCTTTATGGATATCCAGACATCCCAGCCACCGTTTATTGAAGAGACTGTCTTTTCCCCCAGTAAAAGTTCTTGGCACCTTTGTAGAAAATGAGTTCACACATAGACAAATTCTGAATAAGAGAGTATAATAAGGTCAATTTTCTACTTTATCATGTCTGCGATTGAGAGTGGAGGGAATGGAGGGTAGATTTGAACAATAAGGAGCTTTGGTATTCCTTTATTCAGCAAACTTTGATTCTAGACAATGTGATAGATGCTGGGGGAGTTACTGTTACCACTACACGGTTTTGGATTTAGGTTCTAGCAGCCAGCATGAACAGTTTCCCTGCACCTTTTAAAACTGCATATTCAAAATCTGCCTTTCCAAAAAGATAGGCCAAATTCTAGGCCTGGGTCCTTCTTAATTAAAGAGTGGAAAAGGCCACTCAACTGGAAGTTGAGACCTCGATTCTAATCTTCATCTAAAAACGGGTGATACGGTTTGGCTGTGTCCCCACCCAAATCTCATGTTGAATTGTAGTTCCCATAGTCCCCACATGTCACGGAGGGACCCAGTGGAAGGTAATTGAAAGATGGGGCGGGTCTTTCTCATGATGTTCTCATGATAGTAAGTCTCATGAGATCTGATGGTTTTATAAAGGGCAATTCTTCTGTATCAATCTCTTGCCTGCCACCATGTAAGACATGTTTTTGATCCTCCTTCACCTTCTGCCATGATTGTGAGGCCTTCCAGTCATGTGAAACTGTGAGTTCATTAAACTTCTTTTTCATTATAAATTACCCAGTCTCAGATATTTGTAGTTCTTCATCACAGTATGATGAAAATGAACTAATGCAAGGGGGATGGTCATACCTTCCCTAACGACCTCACAGAATTGCTGTATATACAAAATAAGACACTTGACCTGGAGGCCCAAGGAAAGACTTCACTCTTATTCTGGATAGGTTGCTGTTATTTTGGGGTTTTTTTAATGAAAGAAGTATATCCTCATGGACACAAATTCAAATAGTACAGTAAGGCATAAAATCAGAAATTAAAGTCTTTTTCCTACTCAACCCAGCCTAGCCCATGTTTTCTCTATCCAAAAAGTAGTCGTACCTTAACAGTTTTTTATGCAGCCTCTCTGAAAAAAAAGAAAAAAATCTTGCACGCATCTGTACTTTACATGTGTGTGCTTTTAAAATTTTACATACATGGGATTGTGGAGGTTTTAAAACATAAACACTGAATTATTTGACACTCACTGTATCAAGAGGCAAAGTCTAAATTCCCTCCCCATGAATCTGGGTTCACTGACTGCTTAACACAAGTTCAAACAGAATACAGTACAAGTGATGCTGTGCTGAGTGCTTGGACCAAGACTTCAAAACCTAGTAGCTTCCATTTCCTGTGCCTTGAGATGTTTGTCCTCAGGACTCAGCCACATGCTGTGAACAAGCAGGACAACCACATAAAGATGACCCATTCAAGGCAACAGCTAACATCAGCTGTAAGACGTGTGAACAAGAAAGCTTTCACATGATTCCATCTCTAAACATTAGGTCACCCCCAACCTGTAAGCCATCCTAGCTAACTCCAGGTGGAAAAAGACAAGCTGTTCCTGCCAAGCTCTCCTAATTTACAGGTTTGCAAGCATAATTAATAATTGTAGTTTGAAGTCACTAAGTTTGAGATGATTTTCATGCAGCAATAGATAACTGGAGCAGTGATTACATTTTACCCACTGCTCTCAATATTATATTTTTGTTTTTAATAAAAGATCTTTCAGTAATAACGCATACACATCTAAATAGCTTATTTTAATAGCCTTCCATTGTATGACTGTTCCATATTAAATGAATGAATATTCTATTAATGAGCAGTTAGGTTATTTTCAGGGTTTCATCATTACAAACAACACTGAAATGAGCATTTTAGCATATGTTGGGATATATCTGTAGGATACATTCCTAATAGTTAAATGCTGAGTCAAAGGGAATAAGCATATAAAATTTCGATAGCTGTGGCCAAATTCCATATCCCCGCTCCCCAAAAATAATAAGGGCTGCATCAGCTTATGCTCCTACCTATTTTTCTATATCTTTAGCATTGGATTCATCAGCCTTTTGAATTTTTGAAAATCTAATATTTTTTAGAAAGTTATCTAATTATTGTTTTGTTTGCATTCCTTTAATGATGGTTGAGAAATTCTGGTTCAAATTCTCTAAAAAAGACAGATCAAATTCAGTTTTAGTTCATTTGGAGGTTTCTGGGTTTGGTTTTTTTCTTTCTTCTTTTTTTTTTTTTTTTCAGAGACAGTGTCTTGCTATGTTGGCCAGGCTGGTTTTGAACTCCTGGCCTCAAGTGATTCTCCCCCCACCCAGCCTCCTAAAGTGCTGGGATTACAGGCATGAGCTATTGCACCTGGCCTTAATTTTGGAATAACAGCCATATACTACCTGAGGCTTCGAGAAGATAGGATTGCCCCAAAGAAACCCTAAAGCCTTCTCTTCTTCCTTCCTCAGAGAACCCCAATAGGTTCAGGTATTGGGGGAGCCATGTGTTTCAGCAGAAGCTGGGCTTATACTTACTCCAGAAACTGATCTTCGATTAACCTAAACCAGATGTTCTCAAACTTTTTCCTCTCCCATATCCCTTTAAACCCTTAAAAATCACTGAACGCACACAAAGCCCAGACGCGGAGAAAATGGCGGCAGGGGTCGAAGCGGCGGCCGAGGTGGCGGCGACGGAGATCAAAATGGAGGAGGAGAGCGGCGCGGCCGGCGTGCCGAGCCGCAACGGGGCTCCGGGCCCTAAGGGTGAAGGAGAACGACCTGCTCAGAATGAGAAGAGGAAGCAGAAAAACATAAAAAGAGGAGGCAATCGCTTTGAGCCATATGCCAATCCTACTAAAAGATACAGAGCCTTCATTACAAACATACCTTTTGATGTGAAGTGGCAGTCACTTAAAGTCCTAGTTAAAGAAAAAGTTGGTGAGGTAACATACGTGGAGCTCTTAATGGACGCTGAAGGAAAGTCAAGGGGATGTGCTGTTGTTGAATTCAAGATGGAAGAGAGCATGAAAAAAGCTGCAGAAGTCCTAAACAAGCATAGTCTGAGTGGAAGACCACTGAAAGTCAAAGAAGATCCTGATGGTGAACCTGCCAGGAGAGCAATGCAAAAGGTGATGGCTACGACTGGTGGGATGGGTATGGGACCAGGTGGCCCAGGAATGATTACTATCCCACCCAGTATCCTAAATAATCCCAACATCCCAAATGAGATTATCCATGCATTGCAGGCTGGAAGACTTGGAAGCACAGTATTTGTAGCAAACCTGGATTATAAAGTTGGCTGGAAGAAACTGAAGGAAGTATTTAGTATGGCTGGTGTGGTGGTCCGAGCAGACATTCTTGAGGATAAAGATGGAAAAAGTCGTGGAATAGGCACTGTTACTTTTGAACAGTCCACTGAAGCTGTGCAAGCTATATCTATGTTCAATGGCCAGCTGCTATTTGATAGACCAATGCATGTCAAGATGGATGAGAGGGCCTTACCAAAGGGAGATTTCTTCCCTCCCGAGCGTCCACAACAACTTCCCCCATGGCCTTGGTGGTATTGGCATGGGGTTAGGACCAGGAGGGCAACCGATTGATGCCAATCACCTGAATAAAGGCATTGGAATGGGGAAACATAGGTCCCGCAGGAATGGGAATGGAAGGCATAGGATTTGGAATAAATAAAATGGGAGGAATGGAGGGGGCCCTTTGGTGGTGGTATGGAAAACATGGGTCGATTTGGATCTGGGATGAACATGGGCAGGATAAATGAAATCCTCAGTAATGCACTGAAGAGAGGAGAGACCATTGCAAAGCAGGGAGGAGGTGGAGGTGGAGGCAGCGTCCCTGGGATCGAGGGATGGGTCCTGGCATTGACCGCCTCGGGGGTGCCGGCATGGAGCGCATGGGCGCAGGCCTCGGCCACGGCATGGATCGCGTGGGCTCTGAGATCGAGCGCATGGGCCTGGTCATGGACCGTGTGGGTTCCGTGGAGAGCATGGGCTCTGGCATCCAGCGCATGGGCCCGCTGGGCCTCGACCACATGGCCTCCAGCATCGAGTGCATGGGCCAGACCATGGAGTGCATTGGCTCTGGCGTGGAGCGCGTGGGTGCCGGCATGGGCTTCGGCCTCGAGCACATGGCCGCTCCCATCGACCGTGTGGGCCAGACCATTGAGGGCCTGGGCTCTGGCATGGAACGCATGGGCCCTGCCATTGAGCGCATGGGCCTGAGCATGGAGCGCATGGTGCCCGCAGGTATGGGGGCTGGCCTGGAGCGCATGGGCCCCATGATGGATCGCATGGCTACCGGCTTGGAGCCCATGGGCGCCAACAACCTGGAGCGGATGGGCCTGGAGCGCATGGGTGCCAACAGCCTTGAGCGCATGGGCCTTGCCATGGGCCCGGCCCTGGGCACTGGCATTGAGCGTATGGGCCTGGCCATGGGTGGCGGTGGCGGTGCCAGCTTTGACCGCGCCATCGAGATGGAGCCTGGCAACTTTGGAGGAAGCTTCGCAGGTTCCTTTGGTGGAGCTGGAGGCCATGCTCCTGGGGTGGCCAGGAAGACCTGCCAGATATTTGTGAGAAATCTCCCATTCGATTTCACATGGAAGATGCTAAAGGACAAATTCAACGAGTGTGGCCATGTGCTATATGCTGACATTAAGATGGAGAACGGGAAGTCCAAGGGCTGCGGTTTGGTTAAGTTCGAGTCGCCAGAGGTGGCTGAGAGAGCCTGCCGGATGATGAATGGCATGAAGCTCAGTGGCCGAGAGATTGACGTTCGAATCCATAGAAACGCTTAAGCAGTTGCCTTTCTTAAACATCGATACCAGACCTCTGAATTTGTATTTTTTCTTGTTAACCATTTTAATTTGTTGGCTGGATGTATAAAGATGTTTAAAAAATTCAGTTGCTTTTTGGGGTAATTTGAATTACTTTTTTAATGACTGGGAGTTCCATTTAACTGTTTGCATTGAGATTGCAATGTGCGCAATTTTTTTTGTAGTTGTGGCATCTTGTTGACATCAAATATGACTTTGATAATAAATACTGGTTCCTGAAAAAAAAAAATCACTGAACGCCTCCAAAGCACTTTTATGTGGATTATACCTATTGATATTTACTGTACAAGAAATTAAAACTGAGAAATTTTAAAGCATGTATTAATTTATTAAAAATAACAGTAATAAACAATTACATGCTAAAATATTTTATGAAAAATAACTGTAATTTTCAAAACAAAAATAGTAAGGAAAGAGACATTGTTTTACATTTTTGCAAATTAATGTTTGGCTTAGTGGAAGACACCTGGATTCTCTGTTTCTGCATTCGATATGTTGCAATATTGTTTTTGTTGAAATAAATAAAGAGAATCTAGTTTAACAAAAAGGTAGAGCATTTTAATGGTTTTTAAATAATTGTGGACATTCTTCCCTAATACTACACTAAAATTTGACAAGTAATATATACTTTTTTGCCTTAAACAACGGACATTTATTTTCTCAGAGCTCTTGAGGCTGAAGGTCTGAGATCAAGGTACCAACAGAGCCAGTTTCTGGAGGGGCTCTCTTCCAGTCTGCAGGTGGCAGCTTCTCACTGTGACCTCTCCTGGCTTTTCCTCCCTACGCACTGGACAGCAAGAGCCTAAGAGGTGATTTATTCTTAGCAGTTAGTTGTCATGTTGAATCAGAAACCCAATCACTAAGCTTTTCATATCTGTTACATTAAAATCTACTGCTCTTTCTCTGAACTTTGAAATTTTTATCCATGCATGATTGTGTAATATCATGCTCTGGTCATTCAAGACATCAGTTTACCAAACGATGCAGATCTAATGTTGATGTGTTTCATTATACAATATCAAAAAAAACACATTTATTTCCATCACTACCACTCTAAACATAGGTCTTTCAGGTTTGGGAAGTTGTCAAGAACACAGTGGCAGCTTTAAGTCTTTTTATTTTTATTTTTTTTGAGTCAGGGTCTTGCCCTGTCGCCCAGGCTGGAGTGCAGTGGTGTTATCATAGCTCAATGCAGCCCTGACCTCCCCGAGCTCAGGTAATTTTAGTAGAGACAGATTTCACCATGTTGGCTAGGCTGGTCTCAAACTTCTGATCTCGTGATTTGCCCGCCTCACCTTCCCAAAGTGCTGGGATTACAGGCATGAGCCATCGCACCCGGCCTAATCTTTCTTTTTTTTTTTAATAGAGATGGGGGTCTCACTATGTTGCCCAGGCTTGTCTCCAACTCCTGGGCTCAAGTGACTCTCCCACCTCATCCTCCCAAAGTGCTAGGATTCCAGGTGCAAACCACCATGTCTGGCCTCCTCCACTTTAAAACTGAATAATATATGCCTCAGATTCTTTAGCCATTCGTCTATGACAGACATTTACATTGTTTCCACATCTTGGCTGTTATAAATAATGCTGCAATGAACATGAGAGTGCAGATATCTTTACGAGGTGGTCATTTCATTTTCTTTGGGTATATACTTAGAAAAGGAGGTTCTGAGTCAAATGGTAATTCTATTTTTAATTTCTTTAGGTACCCCATAGTGTTTTTCATAATGGATGCACTAATCTATATTCCCACCAAGAGTATACAAAGGTTCCCTTTTCACTCCAACCTTGCCAATACCTGTTCTCTGTTACCTTTTGGTTAACAGCCACTTTAACAGGGGTGAGGTGATAGTTCACAGCGGTTTTCACTTGCATTTCCCTGTGATGTTGAGCATCTTTTCAATACATGTACCTGTTGGCCATTTTTATATCTTCTTTGGAGAAACAGCTATTCAGATCCTTTGGCCATTTTTTAATCTGGTCATATGTTTTCTTGCAGTTGAGTTACACAAGTTCTTTATAAAATTTGGATATATTAAACCCCTAACAGATATATGGTGTGAAAATATGTTTTACCAATCTGTAAGGTGCCTTTTCATTTTGTTGATTAGTCATTTTCCTTGAAGTGACAGGCTGACTTTGTTCATTTTTAAGAAAATATCTGCCAAATGCTCAAGTCTGAATAACATAGCTTATCTGACAGTTGTTCTTTCCAGTGAAAATGGTGTTCCAGGAAGAAAAAAAAACAATGGTTAGTCTAGCTGGCAACACAAACAAATGCAAAAGTGCTCTTTCTTGAGACAATCACCACACGGGTTGTTTTGTCTTGGTTTGCAGCAGAAGTGCTCTAATACTTAGCATTTAAAACATGTATTCAAAGGTTGTAATTCAATAATATTAGAGTTTTTACCACTTCATCAAGGAACTCATACGCGGAATTGGCTTTTTTGAAACTGATATAGTTTGATGCCACTACTTTGATTCACGATAAGGTACCATTTTTATCCACCATTGATTTTGAACCACCAGCAATAGTCAATACAGTGGAAAAGTTGTATTATAATGGAAAAGGCAAGATATTATTATTATTATGAAAATTTTTTTACATTGCAGATCCCCTAAAATGGTCTTGGATCCCCAGACGTATGCAGACCACTGATCTAAGCCAATCACAGTACATCACTTTGCCTTGCTATTGATTGGTGCAATTCCAGCCAATGACATATGAGAAGAAATCTTCTGGGATTCTGGGAAAGTTCTCCATACTCCTTCCATGAGGTTCATCTTCTTTCTTCCTTCCACGTGGTTCTGATGGGACTGCCAATCAAAAAAATTGTGTCAAGAATGGGTTGGGTTTTATTCCAGCTTTTGGTTGATAGTGTGTGCAGATAAAATGCTTAAAGCCATCTTGCAATCATGAGAGGGCAAACCCAAGGTCAAATTTCAACACTTCAAGAATGGCAGAGCAGAAGGAGAATAATGGAAGAGACTGAATCTTTTATAACATGACTGAGACTCTAATCAACCCTAGAGCCTCATCACTTCATCTTACTATGTAAGATAACAAATATTTTTGTTGTTTAAGAACTATTCAGTATGCTCTTCTGTTACTTGTAGCTGATACCAAGAGGTAAGTATCAGAAGGACACACGATGGGCTTGACCCCTCACTCATGATGGAATCTTGGAAAGTCATTTCACTGCTCTACCACTGTTCAAGGTGGAAGTTGGATTAAATAATATCAAATGACCATTCCTATGACTTTTAGCAGATTTGCTATTACTTCAGCTAGAGATTTGGTAACTTGGAGATTTGCAACTTATTTATCTAAGCTAGCCGTTTTTGGCTAAGTCAATAACAGAGTTATTCCTGTTAGATTTGGATAGTTTTTCTTCCTGCCACTGACGTTACTTGAAACTGCTCTGAGGAATGACCTGCTTTAGAGGGCTTGAGAAGACAGGTGTGGCTACCTCATGTCAGAGTGTAGGTTATGTTATTAAAAGGCCTGTTCCAGAACTGATAAAAGCCTCCTCTCCTCAAGAAATCTCAGAACTTCTGTGAGTTATAGCCCTTTATCTTCCTACAGGGGAAAGTTCTCAGACCTAAACTGTTGAAGGCTATAGCAAGTAGAGTGCTTGCTTGGGGAGGTCTGTGCATGGGTTAGGCAACAGTACAATAATTAAAGGATTGACCTTAAAGAAAATGGTCCTGTATTATGAGAACAAACTACTCAGGTCAACTTCACTCTAAATCACTTTTGTTTTTCAGTAGGAAATAAGCTTGCTTAGCTGTGATTGCCTTTGGTTAGTTTTATTATAATCCATATACTTTAATTTTCATCTCTCAAGCAGGTGGGCCCAGGAAAATTTCTGAATTGAATATGAATTCCAGAAGATGATGTCTCCATGGAACATTGCCCAAGGCCATTGAAGTTCTATAGGAGGGCACTTGGTTGAGAACACCATTTAAGAAGCAAGATCAATCAAACAATTGGAGCATTATAAATGCTTGGTGGTTGGCAAGTGTAGTGCATAGTCAAATTTTGCTAAGAAATTCTCCCAGCAAATCAGGAATGATTGCTTCTTGAACCTCTGGACATAGTGGTTTATTCTTGCAGTCTAGGACATAAGAGTTGATTAAGAGATGTTCTTAATCAGAGAATCCTTGGAATTTTTATAATCTTCCATTACCAGAGGGAAGCTTTGTCTAAGTAGAAGTTTAATGTCTCTTTGAGCTATCTCTCTTCCCACTCCCCCCTCACCTCCTACCCCAGACTTTACCAGAAGGGCAGAAGGACAGCTAATTAGCTTTGTTGTGGCTAGAATCAGAAGAAATGAAGATGATTCTTATTTTCATGGTAGCTCCCCAACTTCTTTGGAAATACCTAAAAATTCTATTTTTAAAGTTCCTGCAATTGGGCTATTCTAATAAAATAATATCTTAAAAGCTGATTCCTACCATAATTGTCTACTTGTCTTTCTCTTC
Organism: Ateles fusciceps; assembly: GCA_036589455.1. Lineage (NCBI taxonomy): Eukaryota > Metazoa > Chordata > Mammalia > Primates > Atelidae > Ateles > Ateles fusciceps. The sequence continues at coordinate 4,165,418 of JAZHEH010001241.1, read as the reverse complement.
CACTACACTGAGTTACTGAAGGAGAGAAATTATCTTTTATTTCTATGACTGGAAGTATTGGGTCATAACAGAGACTCGGTAGTTTTTTTGAACAAATAACTGTGCTGAATGAATTAATGAATTAAAAAGCTAATCAGTTTCTTTTTCTAGGGATAGCTGTTGTTTTCTTGTGCCTAGCATTTTCTCCTTATTTCAGTAGTAGCAGCCTCTTCTTCCTTCCATGTGGTTCTGATGGGGCTGCCAATCAAAGCATCCCACTCTCTGCCACTACCACAGGGGTGCACGCCATCCCTGCTGGGTAATCATGCTATTCCCTATCGCTCACCACAGGGTTTGGTCCAAGGAACAGGTAGATGACTCAGGCAGAACCAATCAATTCCCCAGTTTATGGATACTGGGAGAAGAGATATTGTTCCTTGCTACTGAGGCTCCTAGAATACATATCTTGGGAATGCCAATGTTCATCTTTTCCTCCAATGAAAGCAGCCTATCCACAGTGGAAGAAAACGTGGAAAGCCAGAAAGAATCAAAGAGGTGGAGGGGAGAAGATGAGAATAAGATAGGGGGAGAGAATGAGAAGGAAAGAGAGTCAATCATATTTCTTCTAACCCTGACCCCCTCCCACCCCATCTATCCCATGTCTTGCACCCTGTTTTTCCCTTTATAGTAGTCTGTGTTGGAGTTCTGACTAATATACTCCCAAGAATTACACCCTATCTTTACAGCATCAGAAGCTTTTCTCTAAAAAAGATAGATTACACCATCAAGCTGTTATGGGTTGGCTCTATTCTGATTCACAGAAGAGAACAGTGAGTACATGGCACAGGCCTTAGCTTTCATTCATTAGACTTAATACAAATCACATTTCTTGGCCTGGCACGGTGGCTCATGCCTGTAATCCCAGCACTTTGGAAGTCCAAGGCGGATGGATCACCTAATGTCAGGAGTTCAAGACCAGCGTGGCCAACATGGTGAAACCCCATCTCTACTAAAAATACAAAAATTAGCTGAGCATGGTCGTGGGCACCTATAATCCTAGCTACTCGGGAGACTGAGGCAGGAGAATCACTTGAACCCAGGAGGCAGAGGTTGCAGTGAGCCGAGCGTCGCACCATCGCACTCCAGCCTGGGTGACAAGGGCAAAACTCTGTCTCAAAAAGAAAAGAAGTCACGCTTCTGTGCTCGCTTCGTCAGCACATATACTAAAATTGGAACGATACAGAGATTAGCATGGCCCCTGCTCAAGGATGACATGCAAATTTGTGAAGCGTTCCATATAAAAAAAGAAAGAAAGAAAGAAAGAAATCATGTTTCTTCCCACCTTAGAGACAGGCCAAAATCACCTTTCATGCGACTCTGAGCCATGGTAGAATCACACTGCCTGCCAGTCCACAGTTCTATCTCTAAACACTTCGGTCTGTGTATACACAGCAATGTTTCAGCACTGGTTAGGATTTTTTTAATCTTTATAATTTTTCTAATGACTTGATTAAGACAAAGTTCTAATCCTTGTGTAGAAATAGAATATAATCCAAACAAAGATGAGAACTGTTAGGTGTGTTTAAAATGGTGACTAAGAGAAAAACTGTATGTCCCATTAGGGGGAAAAAAAGAGTAAAATTAAAGAGCATCCTTCCTACATGCCACAAAGCCAGAGCTGGCCACCATGCTGGCTGTAAAGACACAGGTGACTAAACACAGACACAGCCCCTGCCTCGGGTTATCTGCAGTCCAGTGCTAGAGACAAATATTAATGAAATAATCACACTATGGCAGATGCTGCCAAGGAGACGACCATGGTGCCAGGTGTGCTGATTATGAAGGTACTGACTGCCTGAGAGAAGTCTGGGAGGCTTCCCAGAAGAGGTGCTGGACCAAGATCTGAGAATGAGTAGCAATTAACTGTAAGATGAAGAGGTGTGTGGTGAAGCAGATGCTACCAGTGCCCTGCTCAGTTCCTGTCACCACATTCCTGGGCAGTACGATAGCATCTTACTGCAAACACATGTGACTTTTTGCCCAAGTGCTTTCTCTGGCCATAGGAGTGGTCTCAGCCCATGCATAGGACAGGCCAGAAGTACCAGGAAGTTGGCAATCCCAGGAGTAGTCATCAACCCATAGTCAATAGGAATTAGAGTACAAATACCTCACCTTCTCACCCCTCAGGATGGACAACTTTGAGGCATGTTCTGTGCCATCTCCCAGAGGTCCTCAGTGAGTCTCAGCCTCACCTGCCCTCTCCAGAAGTCTGCTCATTACTGCACCTGTGCTGGCTTCCCCTTTTCCCCGACTCACTATCCCTACGCCCTTAACAGTGCTTTCTGGATCACCTTTTGAATAAATTACACAGAATCTAGTTTCACTCTCAAAGCCTGCTTCTGGGAGAACCCAGCCTAAGATAAGGAGGTAGGAGTAAGGATGGCAAGAGCATCCGGACTGGAGAAAAGGTCTGTGCAAAGGCACTGTGGTAGGAAGGAGTGTTAGAATTTCCAGGGAATGAAGCTGCTACTGTCACTGGAGTAGAAAAAAATGAGGAGCAGGTGGGAGGAGATGTATTTGGAGAAGTTGAGTGGGTAGGAGGACAGGAGGATGGGGTTGGGGGAGGGCAGCAGATCCTACAGACCATGTAAAGCAGTTTTGCCTTTATCCTCAGCAGAGTGAAAAGCCATTGAAGAGTTTTATCCTAGGGCCTGATGTGATCTATTTTGTGTTTTGAGACAGTTACTCATATTGTATTTCAATGTGAAGAGCAGGGTGGAGGGGACCAGGGGAGATGGGTTTGGAGTGGTTAAGTGTACATGACAGTGGTCCTGGACAAGGTGACAGGGACTTGAACTGCAGTTATTGACAGAGGTTGGGTTAAGGGGTAGATCCACAGAATATTCCAGAGGCAAAATTGACAGGATTTGGATATGGATTAGGCATGAGAGATGAAAGAGAGGAAGGTTATCAGAGGTAACACCTAGGTTCTGTCTTTCCTGTTTGCATACTAGGTATATTTCTAGATACCTAGTATAACACATAAGAAATAAATGATTAAAGATTGTGTCTTAAATGCAAGGTATACATTAGAAATGTTATGCTTTTGTTTCTCTGGGACCAAAACCTCCCTGAGCAGTTATGCTGCTATTTTCCTTTTGCTCATGAAACTTCTGTACAAGATGGAGACTGTTGGGATAGGAAAGAATAAGAAACAAAATCTGACAGTGGATCAAAACTTAAACTAAAAACTAAACATCTTATTTGAATACTGAGCTGTAGTCCACCCTTCGCCAGTCCCCAGCTTACATAACTGGCAGGGAAGTGTTCTCACATGGACTCAAAACGAGATGAAAGCAGTCTGGCGGCAAAGGCCTAGGCTGATTAAATGTCTTTCTCCTTCAAACCAGCCTGATGCCATCCAGAATTTAAGCCTTGTTAAAACGTATATGCCTCTTAAACTTGTCCCAGATCATGATGAGACAGGGAAAGAAGGGGACAAAGAATGAAAGCTTGGGAAGAACAAACTACAGAAGGACAAGGAAGAAACTTATAAGCTCCTTACAGTTTTATCTTAGGCCCAAGCCCAGGAGAGGGTGAAGGGCAAAACTGATGACATGGGAGAGGTCGTGGCATTTTATAGATGGTAGAAAACTTAGAAATCTAGGATTTCTCAACCTCACCACTACCGACATTAGGTCCAGAAAATTCTGTGGGGAACTTGTAGGTTGGGGAAGGGGCTTTTCTATGCATGGTGTGATGTTCTGCAGGGACCCTGTCTTCTCCCCATTCGATGCCAGTCACACCCTCCCTAGCTAGGACAACGAAAAATATGTTCGGACGTTGCCAAGGTCTACTGAAAAGTAAAATTGCCTTTGTTGAGAACCAGTCAACGAGTCTAATGTCTCCATTCTACAGATGAGGAAACTGAGGCCCATCACGGGAGAGACTTGCCCAAGGCTGCACCAAGTCAAAACAAGAATCTAGATTGTTCAAAAATAGCATGACCTTTCAATTAAAAAAAAAAAAAAGTTTGCAGACAAAGACTTCTGTTGCCTATAAGCCTAACTCTGGGTTAAAATCGTAAAAGAATCATCAAACAATATTGAGAACACATCCAAAGATAAAGAGAGCCGTCTTTAGATGGTAGTGGGTGCTAAGCAAATCTGCCCAAAGAGTTTTTGCATTGGTGAGGGCACCATGAATTAAGAGCAGCAGAGGGCGTTGAGACAAAACACATGAATTTTAATTTTATTGGTCTCAAACTCAGAAAAATTCTATTTAGAACACAAGTCAAGGAATATTATTCAGCCTTTAAAAAAAAGAAGGAGATCCTGTCAAAGTTCATTGATGAACTTTGAGGACACTACTCTAAGTGAAACAAACCCATCACAGAAGAATAAATACTACATGGTTTCACTTATCTGAGGTATCTAAAGTAGTCGAACTCAGAAAAGCATGAAGTAGAATGGTGGTTTCTAGGGGCTGTTGGGGGAAGAGAAATGGGGAATTGCTGCGCAATGGATAGAAAGTTTCGGTTATGCAAGATGAAAACATTCTAGAGATCTGCTATACAACCACATGCCTATAGTTAACGATATTGTACTGTACACTTAAAATTTTGCTAGTAGGGTAGATTTCAATGTTCTGTTTTTTTAAATACCAGAAAAAAAAGAGCACAAGTCAAGGACTGTTACTATTCTTCTTCCCTTTTCCTGAAGAGGCAACTCCTATCTGGAAACGTTTCCAGTGTTTGATTGATGACAACCTGAGAAATGCTGGTCCCAAATCCCAGTCCTCATTTATAAAGCTCAAGTAACCACAAAGTTGCAGAATACAAAATGCCTTTTAAATCCAGTGTTAATTATCACCAAAGACCCATATTTTCAAACACAAGTACAGATCTCACTTTTTATATAAAGCTGGTTTTTAGAAATGTCATAGAATGTTAATGCCTAGAGAGCATATTGGTCAAATCCTTCTTGTTAGAGATAAGGGCCTGAAGACTGTGAGAAGCTGTGATTTGCCCAAGGTCATCCAGTCAGTTAGTGATAAAATCCTACATGAAAACCCAGGTCTCCCAAACTCAGGTCCAGGGCTTCCTGTACTTTACCAAACTGCTTTCCTGCTCCTCCAGGGACTCCAACCCCCCAACCCCATTAATATGAATTATTGAAACATTACTGTCATCTCAGAGACGAATGTAAGAATACCTAGGTTTTTCAAACTGTCAAGCAATGCCAAAGCAGAGAGACGTGATGAAAAAAATAAAGCAAAAACTGCAAAATTTGTTTAAAAGAAAAGAAAATTCAAAAACAGAGAAGAAAAATACCAGAGAAAGAAACAGCTTCCCCACACCCCCGCCCCAAAGAGACATTCACAAAGATACGCTTCTAGTTATTTTTGGTGCCCTGAGCAGTGTTTGAACTGCTGCCAAAATTGCTTTTGACCTAAATGGAGAATAAAAACTATTTTCTTTATCTATTGAGAGTAAAATCAAATTTCATGTTAGAAAGCATTGGTTTGGATGAGGTGAGTTAAAATGTTAGGAAATAGAGTAATATTATCTAAACCTCACAAACTTGAGGCACTCAAGAAACGTTTGCTGCTTAAAAGAGTATCTAGATTTTACTAATTTATATGAGGGTAGCGCTGAACATGGAGTTTATTATTTTAATCTTGCTCCTAAATAAACCTCCTCATCACCCTCCTCCCCCCCCACCAAGACGTACGGACACACGTTCACTATGAGTTTCCTTTAGCTTTGTGCTTTTACACACACAAATACATCAACTCTTTTTTTAATTTGTTTATTTTATATGGTTATGGATACATAATTGTACATAATAATATTTATTATATTATTAATATTAATAATAGTATGTACAATTATGTATATCTACATATTTATAGAGTACATTGATATTTTGATACAAGTATACAATGTGCAATAATCAAATCTGGCCCTTGAGATAGCCATCACCTCAAATATTTATCATTTTTTTGTGTTAAGAACATTTCAGATCAACTCTTCTAGCTATTTTGAAATACACAATAAATTATTGTTAGCTATAGTTACGTTATTACAACTTTTTTAAACTTTTTAGAATTGTTATGGATACATATTTATGGGACCAGCCCTTAATCTCTCCCTTCTCTCAGTCATTCCCCTTTAGACACCACCCAAGTTGAAATAAACTGTAGAAAAATCATTTCCACTCCTACATCTATTTCCTTTGTTGATATATGTATTAGGTATGGTGCTCTTGGTTGCAAGGAAATGCAAATCCAAATAAAAGCAGCTTTGAAGAATAGCTACATTTATTATCCCCCATAACAAGAAGTCCTGAGATAGCATCACCAAGCACAATAAATGTTTGTTGACTTGGATTGACCTGCAGCACCTTCTCTGGAGAGGATTTAAAAGATATATAAACTGTGGTCCCAGGAGCTTATAGTTCAGCTGGGAGACACAAGTTCAGAACCCCAAAGCAAGACAGTATAACACACACTGAGTGATTGGTAGACGATGCATAGTCTTGCAGGTGCTGAAAGCAAGGAAAGCTCTCTAACTGGAATGAACAAAATTAACACACAGAGGATGTGAATGTGCATGAGGTTTTCAAGATTGGGGAAGATTCCGACAGGTGGAGATGTTGGCATGAAGTCGCATTCGAGGTGGAGGAAACTGTTGGAAGTAGAAGAGAAAGTTGATTTCCTGAAGCATGCATGTAAAACTGGTTTGATTGGAGTAAAGAATTTGTTCCTCCAGGCGTGGAGAGAGGTGAAAGTGGTAATGTCCATATCCAATCTTGAAGACCAGGATCAAAACAAGTGAGAATCTCTAAATAGAGTGGAACTGGGAAGGCCATGCCCTCACACAGTCCAAGGAGACTGTTCAGTGGGAGGCACACTGTCTCCTGAAGGAAGCCAAAGTCCCTCACAAGATACCCAGACTCTGTCAAGCCTGAATTACTACATAAAAAGAAAACAGAGGACACAGACTGAAGTTCTTGCCCAGAAGAGTCTAGAACTAGGTGGAATGAGCTGTATGAGTCAAGAGGACACTTCCAGGACACTGAGATGCTCCCTTCCTGGAATGTCCATTGGCCTCATGGACGCAGAAACGCTACTGAAGAAGCCAACAAAAGGCAGGCATAACGAGCAAGTCCCGGATGCGGAGGGGAGACTTGAGCTTCTCTTAGTTTTAACTCTTATCTCCATTTCCTGAGGGGACAGGCAGCTGAGGGAAGGAAGCCCAATTCAGTCAAAAAACAGATATTGGCCAGGGGTGGTGGCTCACACCTGTAATTCCAACACTTTGGAAGGCCGAGGCGGGAGGATCGCTTGAGGTCAGGAGGTGGAGACCAGCCTGGCCAACATGGCAAAACCTCATCTCTACTAAAAATACAAAAATTAGCAGGGCATGGTGGCCACCTCCTGCAATCCCAGCTACTGAGGCAGGAGGCTGAGGCAGGAGAATCGCTTTAGCCCAGGAGGTGGAGGTCGCAGTGAGCTGAGATGGCACCACTGCACTCCAGCCTGGGGGCAACAGAGCAAGACTCCATCTCCAAAAAAAAAAAAAAACAAAGAACAGCTATTGTAGACAAGTAATGGAAGACAAGTAATTGTGAATTTGTAAGTTTCTTATTTGGTCATTTGTTACAGATTACCATATAGTATCTTTATATTTTATATAACAATAAGTCCAGCTGTGGGAAGTTCCAGCACTGGTTGAGCTGGGTCTTGGACTTCTCCCTCAGGATTGCGAGATGACTGTGGCAGCTTCATTACCAAGTGCTCATGCTATACCCTCTGAAACCAGCAAGAAGGTGGAAGGGCCTCTCTATGTACATCCCTCTATTTTAGAAGGAGGAAAACCTTTACCAGAGCTATCCCTATCCCCCGGTAGGTGTCCATGGGGATCATCCTGACAGGCACTGCTGGCTCACAAGCCTATGCTCCAGGTTCAGCTGAGTGGGGAAAGAGAGCATTTGGCCTTTGTGATCTCTCTAATAGGTTTTGGGCTCTGCCAGACAGAAAGGAGGGTCAGGAATGTGTGTGAGCAGGCATGCCACAGTGCTCTGCCTGTCAGTGCCTGAAGGAGGGACAGGAGATGAAGTCACAACAGGCTCCACTAGGATTGCAAAGCAAGGAGCCTGCAGAACCCAGCCTAAGTTTCTGTGGTGGGGGAGGAAGCAGGCCCTGATCAGTACTGACTTTTGGAGAAATAACCCTGGAGGCAAGGATGGGAGAAGACTGGGAAAGGATTGGACAGGTCAGGTTGGGGCATGGATTGGGATGACTGGGACACTTTGGGGACTCTTGAGGGAATTAGTAGGCTATACCACAGCCCAGGAACATTTAGCTAGATTGTTCAGGAATAACAGTGTGTAGAGAGTCAGGAAACTTAATTCTAGGCCTGAAGGTTCCATTAACTGGTTACTGCACATGAGGTCACTGTCCCTCCCTGAGCCTCAGTTTCCTCATCTCTAAAATGAGATCACCGGACTAAACTTTCAACATCTCTCCCTTCTTCACCAATCAACAATCAACAATCCAAGGACGGCAGATGCCATCCACACACTTTGTAAACAAGGAAGCTGGGCTGATCCAGGCCGAGTTGTTCTCACACTGCCATCAGCTGAGTGTGATCACGGTTTTTCCCTCTAACATCCGCAACACCATCAGTAGTGTCTAGACTTCCAAATACAATGGGGCTTATTATCATGAATGACAACTATTGCTATTGAAGAACCAGAGAACTTTCATCTCATACTGATATTTTGTCTCATGTCTCATTGAATCTCCTCTTCCCAACATCTCTATTTTTTCTTTTTTTGAGGCATGATCTCTCTCTGTTGCCCAGGCTGGAATGCAGTGCAATGATCACCGCTCACTGCAGCCTTGAACTTCTAGGCTCAAGGGAACCTCCTGCCTTAGCCTCCTGAGTAGCTGGGACCTCAAGTGCATGCCACCATGCCCAGCTAATTTTTTTTTTTTTTTTTTGAGAGACAGGGATATCCCTGTGTTGCTCAGGCTGGTCTCAACCTCCTGGTAAAGTGATAGGGACACCACCTGGGCTCAGGTGATCCTCCTGCCCTGACCTACCAAAGTGCTGGGATTACAGGTATGAATCCCCACACCCAGTCTTTTCTACATTTTAAGATGAATATAGGCTGGGCACAGTGGTTCACGTCTGTAATCCCAGCATTTTGGGAGGCCAAGGTGGATAGATCACGTAAGCTCACAAGTTCAAGACCAGCCTGAGCAACATGGGGAAAACCTGTCTCTATAAAACATATAAAAATTAGCCAACTTGGTGGCACACACCTGTAGTACCAGCTACTCAGGAGGCTGAGGTGGGAGGACAGCTTGAGCCTAGGAGGTGGAGGTTGCAGTGAGGCAAGGTGGTACCACTGGACTCCAGCCTGGGTGATAGAGCAAGACTCTGTCGAAAGAAAGAAAGAAAGGAAAGAAAGAGAGAGAGAGAAGAAAAGAAAGAGAGAGAGAAAGAGAAAGAAAGGAAGGAAGGAGGAAGGAAGGAAGGAAGGAAGGAAAGAAAGAAAGAAAGAAAGAAAGAAAGAAAGAAAGAGAAAGAAAGAAAATCACATGAGGCTGTTTCAAAAGGCAGATCCAAGAATCCCAGTCCAGACTTAGAGCATCTGTATGTCTAGGGGTGGAGCCTGGCAATGTATACATTGAAAACCCTACCCATGGAGATTGTGATGGGCTCCCTAAATTCTCTTTATTAATTTTGGTCAACAGATATTGATTCAAGACCTACTGTGGGCCAAGACTTAAAGATCTAGAATACATAGAAATGAAAGATTTTGTTTGTGCCCTCAAGGAATTCAGCAAATGATGGGGGAAAAATAACCATGAAAACAGACATTGACTAAACAGTATAAACTCTTCAAAAGACAGAAGTACTAACTGTTATAGGAACACACATGAGGGACTTTAAGCATCCTAGGCAAGAAGCCTTCCCAGAGGAAGTAGCACTTGAATTAGACTTTAAAGACCTTCAAAAGTGGCCAGGCGCGGTGGCTCACTCCTGTAATCCCAGCACTTTGGGAAGCCGAGGAGGGCAGATCACTTGAGGTCAGGAGTTTGATACTGGCCTGACCAACATGGTGAAACCCTGTCTGTACCAAAAATACAAAATTAGCAGGGCATGGTGGCGCATGCCTGCAATCCCAGCTACTCAGGAGGCTGAGGGAGGAGAATCGCTTGAACCCGAAAGGCAGAGGTTGTGGTGAGCCAAGATTGCACCATTGCACTCCCACCTGAGCAGCAAGAACAAAACTCTGCCTCAAAAAAAAAAAAAAACATCAGAAGTTTCACAAGGTGGAAAAAGGGAAGCCACAGGGAAAGGCCAGGAGTTCAGAAACATAGATCTTACAAGTAAGGTACAGATACTGAGCAGGCAGAGACCGGGTAAGGGGTCAGGGGAAGTGAAAGGGGAATTAATAACAACAGAAACTCCTCCCCTGCTTCAAGGACTCCTTGCAACTGTGTCTGCAGACTGCCCCATCTTTCTCTTGACCTGCTGTGCAACGCTGGGGAATCACAGACAGGACTAGCTGTTGATTCAGGGGTGTGAAGTTGAGGAAGTTGAGAAGATGCTACTGCAAGAGCCAGATGGGGCTGGGCACTGTGGCTCATTCTTGTAATCCCAGCACTGGGGAGGCCAAGGCAGGAGAATCTCTTAAGCCCAGGAGTTTGAGACCAGCCTGGGCAACATAGAAAGATCTCATCTCTACAAAAAAAATTTTTTTACATAACTGCGTGTGGTGGCGCATGCATGTAGTCTCAGCTACTTGGGAGGCTGAGGTGGGAGGATTGCTTGAGCCTGGGAGGTCGAGGCTGCAGTGAGCTCTGATTGTGCCACTGAATTCCAGCCTGGGCAACAGAGTAAGACCCTGTCTCAAAACAAACAAACCAAACAAAAAGAATCAGATGGGTGGGGAGGGGGTCCTGCTTTGAGCTTTTACTGGAAATACGTGAAACCTCCTCTACAAAAATTAGCAACTAAAAATGCAGAGGGCTGGGCTCTGCAGCTGCGTCTGGGATCCTCCTCCCTAGCCTCTCCCCCCATACCCCTCAGGCTGCACTTGGCCTTTGAAGAAGTCTCTTTCCAATTTCCCTTCTCTCAAGGCTGGGTCTGGATGCACAGATCTATGACACCTCATTGGCAAATATATTGATTATGGGGATGGGGGGTCAAACTCACAATTTGCCTGCAACCTATCCCTTGAGGGTAGCCATATCTATTTAAATTGACCTGAGTGGTGTTCTTTTCTGATGAAAAACTAATTATAAGATACACAGTTCTCCCCTCTCTCAAAAGCGTACCCTCGGCAGTTACCTATCTGGCTCTGTGGATTCATTTCATCTGGCTTCCATTGTCGAACATGCTTCAAAATCCTGCTGCTTCTATCACTAACGCTCTGTTTAACCAGCGCCTCAGTGCACCGACCCCTCACAGTGAAGGCTCGCCTAATCCTGACACAAGTAGCCTAGAGCAAAGATGAGAACTGTTCAGAGTTTAGACTAAGATAGCCTTCTTTTAATGATTTAGAGTCTCCCCTATCTCTCAGAAAAAAAGTTTAGTGAAAACACTTTTTATGTGAGTCAAACATCAATCTCTCCCAGAGCTTCAAGACACTCATTAAGCGCCACTGTTTGCAAGGTAGCCAGCATGAAGATATTCAAGGCTAGGGCAAATACAGAGAAATGGAAATGCTTGCCTGAGGCCACTGAAGTTTCTAGAATACAATATTCAGGGTAACCCACAATGAAGAAGTCTGTTTCCCAGACCTCAGCTTACAAAAAGCAAAGAGCAGCCCCTTTGTGTTCTACTGTCTGGCTTCATTGGAAGGAAGAGTTTGCTTCAGGAAGAGATTTCAAAAAGATCAATAAAGGCAAGATTGAGAAAACCTGCGGAAGTCCAGGCAGGGAAAAATGTGTTCTCTTTTTATATGGCTAAAAACTGATACCGTCAGTTATTTGCATGGGTGAAGGCTAACAATCGCTTGCCTCTCTGACGTATCACAGCTGGAAGGAACTCAAGGACCACTAGCCCAACCCCATCACTGACAGATGATGGGAAACACTGAGGCTCAGAGAGTGCAGTGATTTTCCTGAAGTCACACAAGTTAGCAGACTAGAGCTGGGTTCTGGTTCTCTACTAGGGACCGAATGCTTGTGTCCCCTCTCTCCTCAAAACTCACATGTTGAAACCTAATTCTTAATGTGATGGTATTTTGAGGTCAGAATTTTAGGAGGTGAATAAATCATGAAACTGGTCATGAATGGGATTAGTGGCCTTACAAAAGAGGCCCGAGGGGCCAGCCATGGTGGTTTACAGGGGAAAATCGGTCTCTACTAAGAATTCAAAAAAAAAAAATGCCAGCTACTCAGGAGCCTAAGGCAGTAGAGTCACTTGAACCCAGGAGGCAGAGGTTGCAGTGAGCCGAGATCACACCACTGCACTCCAGCCTGGGCCACAGAGTGAGACTCCACCTCAGGAAAAAAAAAAAAAAAAAAAAAAGCCGTTTTAGTGGCCTTTCTCTTATTTAAAACCAAATAAAATTATTTGTCTTTCTGTTTTCCTCAACATTATCTTCTTCATTGCATGGCTACATACTCAGATCAAGTTTTCAACCTGCAAAGACTCTAGAATTATGTGGATAATATGGCATTTGGGAGAGAAAAATACTAGTAACACATGGGAAAAAACCCACATTGGGCAGTGATCAATATTCTATAACAATAGGATCTAGGAAAATGTCCACTCGATGCCACCAACTCAGGTGTTAGCATGAGAAGAGGGAGTCTAGCCAATGCTGTTCCTGCTCACAAATACACTATCTAGTCTGATGAGGACCAAAGAAACAAGAAGATGATCAGGCTCATTTTCAGTGATTAGTTTTCCCATGAGAGTCAACCTTCCAGAAGCACCTGGCTCATCACAACAGTCGCTGAGGGCCTTGAATACCAATAGGGTCAGGTTACCTGGGAGTAGTACCTGTCTCCATTCCTTTCATTTACAACATTGCTGGGAAATGGGTGTTCTTTAAAAGAAAAAAAGTTAAAATGGGAAGGGACAAGACACCATGAACTATTTTCAGGCCCCAGTCTACTACTTTCCTCTTGCCACCTCTTCTCCCCCAAGAACTAGTCCACTGCCAACATATTGCCTGTCACTTCTAGGCTATTGACTCCTACAGTCAAATCCTGTCTTCTTTCCTGCCTAGAATATGTTTCTTCATGAATTGCACTCTTATCTTAAAATGAATGTTTTCTTTAAAAACCCATTATTTTCTTCCAAAATAGCTTCCTCTTCAGGCTTCCTGTGCTCACCAATTTTCATTATTTTTCTCTCCCTCTTTTCCCAATCATCTAGGCTCCTAACACTGGAGTCTGAATGAACAATCACAACAGCCACCTACATGATCCTCCTGCTTCTGGTCCCTCCCACCTGTTAATGAATCCTGCACACAACAGCCAGATTAATCCTCCTAAACCTGACCTCATCATCCTCTCTACTCAAAAACCTTCTCTGGCTTTCTAAAGGCCTGTAGAATAGTCCACAATACTTGTGAGACATTAAAGTGTACTATAAGGTATGCTCCTCCTCCTCCAATCCTATTTCTCAACCTCAGCTAGGTATTTTGGATCTGACAATTGTGGATATTTTGGACCTGATGATTTATTGTCGGAGGCTCTCAGGCATGTGGTAGAACTTTCGGCAACATCCCCTGGCCTCTACCCACCACACGCCAGTAGCACCCCTATACCCCAGTTATGACAAAAATGCCTTCCAACATTGCCAAATGTCCCCTCTGGGGACAGCTGAGAGCCACCACTCTATAGGAATGTCAACTCTGTTCTCCCAGTCCCAAAATAATAATAATGACATTCATTCATTCATTTGTAGGTGTATGATTGTGCCTCTTTGTTTGCCATATTACTTCTCCTACTAGAAGGCTTTAAAAAGCCTAAAACCCCTGCAGGAATGGGGATTTTAAGTATCAAAGAGATAAAGATCAAACAGATCTCTAACTCTAGTACACAAGGCCCTCCAGCATCTGGCCCCAGGCTTATCTCTTTCCCCTCATATTCCACCAGCTGGCCCTAGTAGTCTTTACTCCAAGCAAAAAGTTTCCTCGGAAAGCACGGGTTTCTCAGCTTCCAGCCTCCCACAGGTTACTCCCTCTGCCTCCCTTCACAGCTCAGGGGCCACAGATTCCCTTAGTCTGGGCCTCAGGAGTCCTGAGTACCTGCTCTGTCTGCAAAGCCTGTGGCCCTGTGCACATCTCTGTTAATATCCTTAGCACACTATATTGGCATGTACATCTATTACTCTGACTCCCCAACTAGACTGTGAGAAATTAGGGTTAACTCTGTATAATATCATTGTTTATCATTGTTTCTACAAAGTCAAGCACAGTGCCCTGACATGTAGTCAAAATAAAGATAGCTCACATGTATTGAGTGAGAACTACATTGAGTATTGTCCAAAGCACTTAGCATGTTTTGATTAACTCAGCTATTCTTCAAAAAACCCATAAAATATACATATCATTATCCCCCATTTTACAGATGAGAAAACTGGAGCTCATACTAGAAAATAAACCTAGACAAGCTGGTTTCAAAGTCTATACTTTTAATCCACCATACTGATAGATAACTAATGAATTTTTTTCTTTAATGAATGAATGAATGATATTATATCTCAGTGGGAATATCAATATAAACCTGACATTGTATCAATCAGAGTTCTCCAGAGGGAACCTCTGTAATTCAAGACCAGCCTGGGCAACAAAACAAGACCTTATCGCTACCAAAAAAACTTTTTTTAAATTAGCCAGACAGAGTACATGCACTTGTAGTCCTAGCTACTCAGGAGGCTGAGGCTGAGGCAAGAGGATTGCTTGAGACCATGTTTTATATATACGCTTTTGGGTCTGTTCTCTGGAAGAACATTAACTGAAAATTTTTTTTTTTTTTTTTTTTTTGTGAGACAGAGTCTCACTCCATCATTCAGGCTGGAGTGCAGTGGCGTGATCTCGACTCACTGCCACCTTTACCTACTGGGTTCAAGTGATTCTCCTGTCTCAGCCTCCTGAGTAGCTGGGATTACAGGTGTGATCCACCACACCCAGTTAATTTTTGTATTTTTAGTAGAAACAGTGTTTTTTCATGTTGGCCAGGCTGGTCTCAAACTCCTGACTGCAAGTGATCCACCCACCTCAGCCTCCCAAAGTGCTGGGATCACAGGCGTGAGCCACTGTGCGCGGCCTGACTGAGAATATTTTTTGATATTTTTGGATATCTCAAGAGAGATATTTATCTTACGGAATAGGCTCTCGTGATTGTGGGGGCTGGCAAGTCAAAAATCTGCAAGTCAGACCAACAGGCTAGAGACCCAGGGAAGACTTTATATTGCAGCCTCGAGTCTAGAAACAGAATGCCTTCCTCCTCGACGGTTTTTTTTCTTTGAAAGCCTGCAACTGATTGAATGAGGCCCACCCACATTACAGAAGGCAATCTGCTTGACCCAAAGCTTACAGATTTACATGTTAATCACATCTCTAAAACACATTCACAGCAACTAGTGAATGTCTAGACTAGTGTTTGACCAAACAACTGGGTATCATAACCTGGCCAAATTGACATATAAAATTAATCATCACACACTTAAAGATGGGCAAATCTGGGGCAAATGAGAATGGTATATTCCACAGCAATAATCCCTCCCCTGTGCTCAATAGTAATAATTATCTATTCTACTCATTTGAGGTATATTATCCATTGACTTGCTGTACCATTTATTTTTGATTTTCATTTGTCTTGTCTCCCCAACTAAACTAAAAACTCTTTCAGGCAGGGAGCATGTCTTCTAATTCTGTAGAAGCACAGTGGAGATAAGCACACAGCAGGTACTCACAATGTGTTGGATAAAAGAATAAGTTTGAAGAATGATGATAGAAATAAATAAGCTGAGAAAACCCTCTGAATAGATAAATCAATAGTGTTAACCTCACTGCACTAAGTGAACAAGGTTTGATCAATTGCCAGAGATTCCTTCTTTTAAACACGAAAGTAAACATCTTCATTTTCTGCCTCTCGAGTATAAGTTTCTACTCCCTAGAACCACTTAAAGCTTTGAACATTGTCACAGGGATGTTTCTATTTGGAGGATCTGAGAGTGGAAGCCATGTTGGACGGAGCAGAGAACTCTAAGGTGGTTTGAGGCCCAGAAGGTGTCAACAAACTAGGAAAAGTGATGGAGATTGTGGAAAGTAGGATCTCTAACCACAGGGTTCATGGCTCCCCTGAAATGAGAATATTTTTAGATATGCATGATGAATTGATAGAACATTGAGTTTAAGGAATGGCAAACAGGACCAGAAGCATCCTTGTCAGGCCTGCAAGTCCAAGACTCTTCCCAGCTCTTCCTGACCCTCCAGTCACATTTAGCGGCCCCTCTTCACTGTTTTTTCTGTCTATTTACATTTTATATGTGTCACCTTCACACTGTATTGTAATTATGTGTTTGTTTGTCTGAGCCCCTTACTAGACTATAAATGTCTAGAAAACAAAGACTACCCTGTTCATCTTCATATCTCCTAGCACCTTGAACAATGACTAGCACACACTTGATATTTAACAGGTGTTTGTGGAAAGGAGAAGGCTTGGAAGGGAGAGCAGAACAGGGACACACACAGCAAGAGAACCAACTCAGGGAAACAGTAGAGTGACACGGAGGGTCCTAGATACATGGAATCTGATTCTGACTCTCCTTTGAGAATGAAAATGGACAGGGAACTTGAACTTTGTGGACCTCAGTTTTATCACCGAGAAGATAAGGCAGTTATAGTGTTAGAATTGTATGAGCATCCAAGAAGGGAAATATATAGCTTAGTAGTTAGGTTTTTTTTTTAAACATGCATGTGCAAAAAAATAAAGCTAAATCCAGAGCACAAATTTAATTACTTCAAAGGAAAGAAAGGGAAAGGAAGGAAGTCACAGCAATGTTCATTTAAACTGTCATTAACTAAAATTTGGGTTGGGCGCAGTGCTCATGCCTGTAATTCCAGCACTTTGGGAAGCCGAGGAGCGTGAATCACTTGAGTCAGGAGTTCGAGATCACCCTGGCCAACATAGTGAAACCCCATCTCTACTAAAAACACAAAAATTAGCCAGGTGTGGTAGTTGGGCTCCTGTAATCCCAGCTACTCTGGAGGCTGACACGAGAATCAGTTGAACCCAGTGAGCCGAGATGGCGCCACGGCAACACAGTGAGACTCTGTCTCAAAAAAAAAAAGAAATTTGGTTAGAAAGAATGTTTGGTGTGGAATGATTTGTTCTTGATAATTTCCTGAGTTAATTAACTCTAACTTAATTTTGAGTATGTAAATGCAAAATAATATAACTGTTTATAATACTGAACGTAACAAATTAGAAAATTTGAAGACTCAGAGATTACAACCATCAAAATACATAAGTAACCATACTTTATTTCATTTATTTATTTATTTTTAGAGTCTCGCTCTGTCACCCAGGGTAGACTAGATCACACTGGCACCACCATAGCTCACTGCAGCCTCAAACCGATGGGTTCAAGCAATCCTCCTACTTCAGCTTCCCAAGTAGCTAGAACTACAGGAGCATGCTACGTGCCTGTCTATTTTTTTATTTTTATTATTTTTTAATGATAGGGTCTTGCTGTATTGCCCAGGTTGGTCTCGAACTCCTGGCTTCAGGCAATCCTCCCATTTGGCCTCCCAAAGTGCTGGTATTACAGGCATGAGCCACCATGACCAGCCAGTAGCCATACTTTAAAGAAAAATAAAATCAAAGCTATTTGAAGTATTCCAGAATATTTTTTCAAAAGTATGGCAAGGGGAATGCTCTAAATTATTTTTTAAAGCTAGTATAAACAGTGATAACAAAGACAAACAAAGATATTATGACAAAACTTTATACCGATCTCACTTTTAGTATCAATTCAAAAACCTAAATATAATAAACACAATATCAAACAAAATCAGGCAGCTCATAAAAGAATAATACATTATGACTAAGTGGGGTTTATTGCAGAAATGCAAGGCTATTTTTCTATTAGGAAATGTAATATATAATTTACCATGTCTGACAACGAAAGAGAAAACAGTCGTATGAATATTTCCATGACTGCTGAAAGAGATATATTTGATAACATTGCAGTGTTTATTCTAAATAAAATCTGTTACTAAATAGATAGCTTCTGTTCTCCTCTTTTCTTTTCTTATTTTTTCTTTCTTTCTTTCTTTTTTTCCTTCTTTCTTTCTTTTTGAGACAGGGTCTCCCTCTGTCACCCAGGGCAGAGTGCAGTGGCACAATCGCTGCTCACTGAAACCGCCACCTCCTGGGTTCAAGGGATTCTTGTGCCTCAGCCTCCCAAGTATGGGACTACAGGCGCACGCCACCATGCATGGCTGATTTTTGTTTAGTAGAGATGGGGTTTAATCATGTTGGCCAGGCTGGTTTCAAATTCCTGGCCTCATGTGATCCACCCGCCTTGGCTTTCCAAAGTGCTGGAATTACAGGCGTGAGCCACCGCACCAGGCCAAAAATGGTTTATTTAATTCAATTAAACAAATATTTATTAAACATTTACTGTATGCCAGGCAGAGTTCTAGGCACTTGGGATATGGCAGTGAATAAAATAGACAAATATCCCTGTCCTCTTGAAGCTTACATTTTAGTGCTGGACATACACAATAAACAATGTGTCATGATTAAGTAAATTGTAAAAAGACAATAAGCCGTATGGAAAATAAAGTAGAATGGATAGGAAAATCAGGAGAGCTCAGAGTGGGAGGCAAAAGTTATTTTATTTTATCTTTTTTTTTTCTTGAGACAGAATGTCGCTCTGTTGCTGTGGCTACAGTGCAATGGTGCAATCTCAGCTCACTGCAACCTCCGCCTCCCAGGTTCAAGTGATTCTCCTGCCTCAACCTCCAGAGTAGCTGGGATTACAGGTGCCCATCACCACATCCAGCTAAGTTTTGTAATTTTAGTAGGGACAGGGTTTCACCATATTGGCCAGGCTGGTCTTGAACTCCTGAACTCATGATCTGCCTGCCTCAGCTTTCCAAAGTTCTGGGATTACAGGCATGAGCCACCATGCCTGGCCAAGAGTAATATTAAACTGGGTAGTCAGGCAGGGCATCGTGGCTCATACCTGTAATCACAGGACTTTGGGAGGTCGGGAGATCGAGACAAGCCTGGCCAACATGACAAAATCCCATCTCTACTAGAAATACCAAAAAAACTATCCGGGCATGGTGGCAGGCACCTGTAATCCCAGCTACTTGGGAAGCTGAAGCAGGAGAATTGCTTGAACCAGGAAGGCAGAGGTTGCAGTGAGCTGAGATCACACCATTGCACTCCAGCCTGGGCGACAGGAGCAAGACTCCATCTCAAAAAAATAAAACAATTAAAAAATAAAATTAAAATAAATTGGGTGATCAGGGAAGGCTCAATGAGAAGGTGGCATTCAGCAAATACTTGAAGGAGATGAGGGAATTGAGCCAGGCAGATTTCTGGGGGAACATGCTAGTTAAGTTGAAGAAATAGCAAGGAGGCCAGTGTGGCTGGAGTTTATTTTAGCATAAGGAGTGAGGTCAGGTGTGATGTTTGAAGTTGTGACAATGACGGATCCACAGAACTGTATCAAAAGGCACAAAGGACAGCATCTTGTACCACGCTTCTTCTTATCAGGGAGGAAAGTATGGCCTGAAGCTCGATAGCAGACTTCATAAAACTGTCAATTCTCCCTAAATTCATCTATACATTTAACACAATCTCATTTGTTAAAACCAACAGAATTTTTTTTAATGTGTAAGCTGGTTTCTTAAGTTTATATAGGAGAGAAAAGCAGAAAAAAATAAACACAAAAAAACTCCAAAATAGAAGGACTAATAAGGGAAATACAACTTATCAGCTAGTAAAATAACTGGACAGTCATCTGAAAGAAAATAAAGTTGAATCCCTACCTCACATCTTAAATTAAATTCCATATTGGTCAAAGAAGGAAGAGATTTAAGTGTTTAGAGGAAACATTGAACAGAAGACTAACTTTTCACTGTAAACTTTCTGTCATTTAAATTGTGTAGTGTATGCATTGTATATTGAAAAATCATTGTATTTAAAACATACTCAGATTCTTGCATAAGCAATATAGTATAGTAGAAAGCCACAGACCTGAGAATCTAGTGGTGTTTTCTAGTTCTAAATTTGCACTAATAAAATTACTACCTTGGACAATTCATCTTCTTTTCATCTCTAAAGTGTATTAGATCAGATGAATTCCTGTGTCTTTGAGCTCTAAAACTCTCTATCACTTTAAGTTTAATCTTATAAACTGACCTATGAGTACTTTTTCTTCTGTAACTGGTTTTAATAGTTTTCCTAATAAATACTAGATCCTTTATTGTGAAATTTAGCTTCAAACATTATTCAGTGCCCACAGCAGTCACACCATTACAACTGAATGAAGACAGCATGCAAAGTGCATTTTAGGGCTCAGCCAGGAGTTTCTGGGCTGTCAGTGATGGAGGTAGCTGGTCTCTCTCATACTATATGAATAGATAAGGAAAGGATTGCCTCATGGCATTGAATGCCTTGGGTGGTGAGGCCTGTGACTCATACCAGAGATTGCCAAAGGAACTCTACGGTCCATAGCCAATCAGCTGTCCATGATTCAGAGGCCCATTGTCTGGTTTGAGGCTTATTTGGATCTTGGACTTTTTTCTGTGCCCCACCTTTTGGCTATCCTACAAAATACCTCCACCAAAAAAGGAAAAGGAAAGTAAACATAAATCTATCAACTACTTGTCAACAACTTTACCAAAATAATAACAATTGTTAGCTACCAGAGCCAACAGGCAAGTAATTTTATGTGTTTGAAGAAGCTTAAAAACTGAAAAGCAAGACTATACTTTCAGGGATCATTTCTCTAGTGTGTTACTAGAGAAGTTTCTCTGAATGTGTAGAGCACCGAAAGCCACGAGGAGGAGGTGCAGTGTTCTCTCTGGAGCGTGAAGTTGGCTCTTGGTGTTGCTTTAGTGCAACTGTCATTTGCCATTGATGATCGTTCTTCTCTTCCTTTGGGAGAGTAAGAGGGAGAGGACACAGTCTGAGTGGTTCCCATTTAAAAAAAAAA
The DNA here is from genome assembly GCA_036589455.1 of Ateles fusciceps. Taxonomy (NCBI): domain Eukaryota; kingdom Metazoa; phylum Chordata; class Mammalia; order Primates; family Atelidae; genus Ateles; species Ateles fusciceps. The sequence goes on along the minus strand of JAZHEH010001241.1, from coordinate 4,144,216 downwards.
AAAAAAAAACTGAAAAGCATCTTAGCCATCATCTAGTCTAAACCACCCATTTTACAGATGAGAAAAGTGAGGTTTAGAGAGGTAAAAATGACTTACTTAAGGTATGTAGCCAGTTCCTGGAAAATCCAACTCAAAAAGATTCATGTGTTCCAGCACCTGGTCTAAAGCTGTTTCCACTTGTCATTTTTCATCCTTAAATTATTTTCAAAACTGTGCTGATATGCTTGTGTCAGAATATTATCAATCTACTAAAAGTATGTATCTCCCCTGCCTCAATAATGATTTGGCTTTATCTGCTCTATCTGGACCCTGATATTCTTTACACCTATGACCTTAGGAGTAGAACTTCTAAGCAGAAAATTGAGGGAGGAGACCGAAATCTAAGAAAATCTAAATGCCAGTTTAGAACTGCCCTGGAGGACATATTTCTTACCCAGTCCTCCCTGCCACCATCAGTCTCCAGTCGCTTCCCCAGGAACACTTGTCGTCAGACACTTTTTTTGAGTAACCTTCTGTCCCTCCATTTCCACTCCCATCTGCAGCCAAAATGATTCTTAGAGCTTACTTCAGACACATGCCCAACCTAATTCTACCCAAGAAAGAGCTGTCAGCAAATTTCCTTGGGAGTTTGTATTTCCCTTTAACTTAAGTAGGTCATTGCACTAAAGGAAGTATAAAGATGGAATGAATGACAACAAGCTACTAGACAGGGCTTGTGTGAGATCTGTGAAAATGGAGGGAAGATGGGCAGAGTGACAGGGTTGGCCCAGCAAGGGAAGTCCCCCTGGGAGCTTTCAGATGACTCAGACCTCACAGCCTTACAAGTCAAACAGGCAGAATGAATGTTTAAGGGACCTTAATCCTAACAACGTGGAGTCCCTGTTCTGCCTGCATCTATACGTATTTCTTCTCAAAGAAAGAAGGTCTCAGAAAAGTACAAGAGACAAGCTATATGGGAGGATGCCATTTTGCAAGTTGAGAAGAGGTGCTTGGGCCTGAAAAGGTGGAGATGGATGACCTGCAATGCAGAGGCATTATTAACATAGTTGACTTGCTTCCAACAAAACCCAAATGATCAATTTCTCAACAAGCTACCCAATCTCCCTTTGAAAAGCCCATTCGGGTAAGTAGAGACCTACAATCCACAAAATAAACATCCCCAATTGGATACAGGGTCTTGGGTAAGACACCTTGTGGGGTTAGTTTGAGTAACACCAGCGTAAAATAATAAGGATTACCTTTCAGGGAAAAGGAGGGAGGAGTCACCAGAGGGATGAAACATTGTGGGGAAGTGAACATTGCTGACAGGCACAACCCTGGCATATTCTTACATGAGTGCCCCGAGACTCTCTGACATAGATGACCCTGACCTTCTCTCAAAACCTCCTAGAAGCCTGCTTCCTGCCAAGTGCAGCAAAGCCTACCCCACCGTCCCCAGCACACACCCCACCTCATCACAGGATATGGTCTGGTTTGCCATTGCTTAGCCATGGCAACTCTACCGACCATGGTGTAGATATTTCACCTGTGAAGAGATAGAAACAAACTGTCTCATTAAACATGGGTTTGCCACTGTTGCCCCTAAAATTTTGACTCTTAAGATACATAGTGACACAGGCTAGAAATGTGTTAAGGTGAGGTTGCTCCCTAAGACTCCTCTGCTCTGTGGTACACACACATCCAGGCATTCACTCATGTATTAAATAATTGTGCAGTGCTAATTAAGCAATAGGCAGGATAAGCAGGAATATATAAAGGTGAGAAAATTGCCCTCTTGAACCTCATACTGCAGTTGGGAGAAGCACTGTCCCAGAGAAATAACAATGTGAGTCACACACGTAATTTTTTTCTTTTTCTTTTTTTTTTTTTTTTTTGAGGTGGAGTCTCACTCTGTTGCCCAGGCTAGAGTGCAGTGCCACAATCTCGGCTCACTGTGCCCTCACCTCCCGGGATCAAGCGATTCTCATGCCTCAGCCTCCCAAGTAGCTAGGATTACAAGCATGCACCACCATGCCTGGCTTATTTTTTGTCTGTTTGTTTGTTTGTTTGTTTGTTCTGAGATGGAGTCTTGCTCTGTCACCCAGGCTGGACTGCAGTGGCCTCCTCTTGGCTCACTGCAACCTCTGCCTCCTGGATTCAAGTGATTCTCCTGCCTCAGCCTCCCAAGTAGCTGGGACTACAGGCACCCGCCACTATACCTGGCTAATTTATTTTGTATTTTTAGTAGAGATGGTGTTTCACTATGTTGGCCAGACTGGTCTCGAACTCCTGGCCACGTGATCCGCCTGCCTTGGCCTCTCAAAGTGCTGGGATTACAGATGTGAGCCACTGTGCCCTATTTTTAGCAGAGACAGGGTTTCACCATGTTGGCCAGGCTGATCTCAAACTCCTGACCTCAGGTGATCCACCCACGTTGGCCTCCCAAAGTGCTGGGCCTACAGGCATGAGCCACCACGCCTGGCCCATAATGTTACATTTTCTAGTAGTCATGTTTATTTTTTTATTATTTATTTATTTATTTTTTTTTATTTTGAGACAGAGTCTTGCTCTGTCACCCAGGCTGGAGTACAGTGGCATGATCTCAGTTCACTGCAACATCCGCCCCGGGGTTCAAATGATTCTCGTGCCTCAGCCTCCCGAGTACCTGGGATTATAGATGCCTGCCACTATGCCTGGCTAGATTTTGTATTTTTAGTAGATATAGGGTTTCCCCATGTTGGCCAGGCTGGTCTCCAGCTCCCGGCCTCATGTGATCCACCCTCCTCGGCATCCCAAAGTGCTGAGATTACAGGCATGAGCCACAGCATCCAGCCTATTAGCCATGTTTTAAAAGGGTAGAAAGAAACTGAAATTGATTCTAATAATATATTTTATTTAATACAATAGACCCAAATCATTATTGTGTCAACATATAATCAATATTTTAAAGTTATTAATGAGACAGCTTACATTCTTTTTTGTACTGAGTCTTTGAAATCCAGGGTATATGTAATATTTTCACTTACAGACTGTGACAGTTACCATTAGGTATCAACTTGACTGGATTGAGAGAGGCCTGGATGGCTGGGGAAGCATTGTTCCTGAGTGTGTCTGTGAGGGTGTTGCCAGAGGAGACTGACATTAGAATCTGTGGACTGGAAGAGGAAGACCCATCCTCAGTGTAGTCAGGCACCATTCAATTGGCTGCCAACACGCCTGGAACAAAGCAGCAGAAAAGGGGAAGAAACAGCTTCCTGAATCCTTGCTCACGCTCTCTCTTCCTGTGCAGGATGCTTGCTTCCTCTCCTCCTGCCCTTGGACATCAGACTACAGGTTCTTCAGCCTTTGGACTCTGGGACCTGCCTGCACCAGCAGCTTCCTGGGGGCTCGCAGGCCTTCAGCCTCAGCCTCAGCCAGGAGGCTGCACTGTTGGCTTTGCTAATTTTGAGGCTTTTGGACTTGGATTGAGCCATGCTCCCAGCTTCTCCCCTGCTTGCAGATGGCCTATCATTGGACTTTGCCTTGTAATCCTGTAAGCCAGTTCTCCCTGATAAACTTGCTTTTATTGTATACATCTGCCCTATTGGTTCTGTCCCTCTGGAGAACCCTAATACAGATTTTAGCACCAGGTGTGGTTCTAATGGAATGGAATTTTAAGAATGAATTTCTTTCATTGGTTTTGGGGTTTCTATAGTTGGCTATCTAATCAAATTAGACCCAAATATGCTAAAGACTCTATTTCTAATAGTACAGACAGCACTGATAGTCATGGGTGTGAACTGTTTAGAGTTATGCAAAATAAATGCATTTGATAATCCTGATTCGCTGCTCCTGAGAGGCAAGGAGTTTAGTGACTCTATACATGATGCCTTTGAACATTTGTGGAGGACCAAGGAATATAATGAAGTTGGTTGGCTGGTCCCAAGGTCCCTGGGCAAAGTGGTGAAAGAAAAGTATAAGCTCAGGGATTCTATCTCCAGGCTCCAGAAGCACACACTGAGCCTCAGATCTTCTAAGATTGCCCTGGGTGAGAGTCTGCTCTCCTGTAGACAAAGAGCTGAAATTGCTGAAAATCAGACATAAGCTCTAATGCAAGTGGCTGACCTGCAACAAAAGGTGCATGCTCAGCCTCACCGGGTGTCTACTGTTAAAGGGAGGACACTGATTGGAAAAGAGTGGGACCCTGAAAGTTAATATAGGGACATGTTGGGAGGCCCTAATGAAGCTAGGAACACTGAGCTCCTAAATTCTGATAAGGTTTTTAGCCAGAGGGAATGGTCTCCCAATCCCCAGTGGTAGCAACATGCCCTTGCCCATCCACTGCAGTACCAGCCTTTCCATCTTTGAGATTAACCTTGCATTGCCCAGGGAAACAGTGATGGCCTCCCCTAAGGCAGGTGCCAGGAAAGACAATGCTGGTTCTCCCCCCACCCATTTGCCTCTGGACCCTAACTGGACTCCAGTCCCAGCAGGCCCCTAGAGGTGAGGTTCATGGTGTGACTCATGAAGAGGCATGCTACACTACAAAAGATCTACTGGGTTTTCTAATTTATATAAGAAGCAATTCAGGGAACAGGTATGGAAATGGGTATTAAGGGTGTGGGATAATGGAGGAAGGATAGATATCACAGAAATAGTGATCCAACTTTATGGTCCTGAATATATTGCTATGGGCCCACTAAGCAGAGACTGCATTTAATGTTGCAGCTTGGGGATTTTAAAAAGGTTCTAATAGTTTATTTATTTGCTTGGCTAGCTGAAACATGGATCAAAAGATGGCCCGCTGTGAGTGAACTGGCAATGCCTGATCTCCCTTCGTTTATTATAGAGGAAGGATCCAAAGGCTTAGGGATATTGGAATGTTAGAGTGAATTTGTCAGTGAAGACCTACTCATCCCAACTGGGAGGGTCCAGAAGACACACCTTTCACCAGTACTTTGCAAAATAGATTTGTGAAGGGAGCACCAGCATCCTTGAAGAGCTCTGTGATTGCTCTTCTCTGTATGCCAGATCATACAGTGGGAATTGCAGTCACTCAATTAGAAGACTTAAATGCAATGAGAATAATTGGATCCTAAGATGGCAGAGGCCAAGTGGCAGCACTCAACCGTCAAAGGCAAGGTGGACATAGTTAGTACAGACAGCAGAGACAAAGCAGCACTCCAAATAGTCTGACACCTGCAGAGCTCTAGCATTGGCTAATTAATCATGGTGTTCCTAGAAGTAAAATCGACAGGAAGCCTACCACCTTCTTACTTGATCTATATAAACAGAAAACTTCCAGGTCAAGTGACCAAAGTCCAATTTGAGTTACAAAAAACAGAGAATCATGGCCCTTCAATCGATTTCCAGACTGGAGCCAGTTTACAGACCAAAAACCCCTTGAATGAAGGGGAGGCTGGGTCCTCTTGAGGAAGGACCAACCCTGCTACACTACTGAAAATTCATACTATTAATCATTCTCCCAACCTTCCTCAAGGAGATCTCTGGCCTTTTAGCAAGGTAACGGTGCATGGAGGAAAGGGAATTAATCAGAACTTCTGGGGACTACTGGACACTGCCTCTGAGCTGACGTTGATTCCAGGGGACCCAAAATATCACTGTGGCCCTCCAGTTAGAGTAGGGGCTTATAGATGTCAGGTAGTTAATGGAGTTTTATCTCGGGTCTGACTTGCAGTGGGTCCAGTGGGTCCTAGACCCATCCTGTGGTCATTTCTCCAGTGCTGGAATACATAATCAGCATAGACACACTTAACAGCTATCGGGGTCCCCCACACTGGGTTTCTGGCCTGTGGGGTGAGGACTACAATGGTGGGGAAAGGCCAAATGGAAGCCGTTAGAACTGTCTCTGTCTATGAAAATAGTAAATAAAAAACAATATTGTATCCCTAGAGAAATTACATAGATTAGTGCCACCATCAAGGACTTGAAGATACAGGGGTGGTGATTCCCACCACATCTCCAGTCAGCTCTCCTATTTGGCCTGTGCAGAAGACATAGATCTTGGAGAATGACAGTAATTATCATTAGCTTAACCAAATGGTAACTCCAGTTTCAACTGTTGTACTAGATGTGGTTTCATTGCTTGAGCAAATTAAAACATCTCCTGTTACCTGGTATGCAGCTATTGATCTGGCAAATGCCTTTTCCTCCATCTCAGTCCATAAGCCCCACCAGCAGCAATTTGCCTTCATCTGGCAAGGCCAACAATACACCTTCACTGTCCTACCTCAGGGGTATCCCAACTCTCCAACTTTGTGTCATTATCTTGTTCTCAGAAATCTTGATAGCTTTTCCCTTCCACAAGCTATCACACTGGTCCATTACATTGAGGACATTATGCTGATTGGATGCAGTGAGTGAGAAGCAGCAAGCATTCTGAACTTATTGGTGAGACATTTGCATGTTAGGGGATGGGAAATAAATCTGACTAAAATTCAGGGGTCTTCTACCTCAGAATTTCTAGGGATCCAATGGTGTGGGACCTGCCAAGATAGTCCATCTAAGGTGAAGGATAAGTTGTTGCATCTGGCCCTTCCTACAACCAAGAAAGAGGCTGATATTGTTTGGCTGTGTCCCCACCCAAATCTTACCTTGAATTGTAATAATCCCCATGAGTCAGTGGCGGGGCCAGGTGGAGATAATTGAATCACAGGGGTGGCTTCTCCCATACTGTTCTCGCAGTAGTGAATAAGTCTCATGAGATCTGATGGTTGTATAAATGGGAGTTCCCCCTGCACATGTTCTCTTGCCTGCTACCATGTAAGATGTGACTTTCCTCCTTGCTTGCCTTCTGCCATGATTACGAGGCCTCCCCAGCCATGTGGAACTGTGAGTCAACTAAACCTCTTTCCTTTATAAATTACCCAGTCTTGGGTATGTCTTTATTAGCAGCAGGAGAACAGACTAACATCTAGTGAGCCTATTCAGATTTCCAAGGCAACACATTCCACATTTGGGTATGTTACTCCAGCCCATTTACTGAGTGACCTGAAAGGCTGCTAGTTTTGAGTGGGACCCAGGACAGGATAACACTCTGCAACAGTTCCAGGATGCTGTGAAAGCTGCTCTGCCGCTTAGACTATGTGATCTGCACCAGCAGATCCAGTGGTGCTTGAGATGTCACTGGCTCCAGATAGAGATGCTGTCTGGAGCCTTTGGCAGGCCATAATAGGTGAATTACAGTGGAGGCCTCTAGGATTTTGAAGCATGGTCTTACCATCTTCTGCAGATAACTACTCTCCTTTTGAGAGATAGCTCTTGGCCTGCTACTGGGCCTTGGTGGAAACTGAACATTTGTCTATGAGTCACCAAGTTATCAGGCAATTTGAACAGCCCATCATGACCTGTGTGCTTTCTGATCCATTTAGCCATAAAGTTGGGCCTGCACAGCAGCATTCCATCATCAAATGGAAGTGGTGTACCCATCAGTGGGCTCAAGCACGTTCTGACGGCACAAGTAACTTACATGAAGAAGTGGCCCACATACCATGGTCCTCACTCCTGTTACCCTGCCTTCTCTCTCCCAAGCTGTATCTAAGGCTTCATGGGGAGTTCCCTATGATCAGTTGACAGAGAAAGAGATGACCTGGTTTACAGATGGTGCATGATACCACCTGAAAGTGGACAGCTGCAGCACTACGGCTTCTTTTGGAACATCCCTGAAGGACAGTGATGAAGGGAAATATCCCCAGTGGGCAGAACTTCTAACAGTGCACCTGGTATGCACTTTGTATGGAAGGAGAAATGGCCAAATGTGTCTTTACATAATGATTAATGGGCTGTAGACAATGTTGGCTGGATTGTGAGGGATTTGGAAGGATCATAATTGGAAAACTGGTGACAAATTTGGGGAAGAGATATGTGAATGGACCTTGCTAAGTGGTCAAAAACTGAAGATACTTGTGTCCCACATAAATGCTCACTAACAGGTGCCCTCAGAAGAGGAAGATTTTAATAATCAAGTGGATAGGATGACCCATTCTGTGGACACCACTCAGCCTCTTTCCTCAGCCACCCCCTGTTATCACCCAATAGGCTCATGAACAAAGTGGCCATGGTGGCAGTGATGGACATTGGCTCAACATGGGCTCAGCACATGAACTTCCACTCACCAAGGCTGACCTGGCTACGGCCACTACTGAGCACCCAATCAGCAGCAGCAGCAGAGACCAACACTGAGCCCTTGATATGGCACCATTCCTCAGGGTGATCAGTCAGCTACCTGGTGGCAAGTTGTTTACATTGGACCACTCCCATCATGGAGGAGGCAGTGGTTTCTCCTTATTGGAATAGACTCTTGCTTCTGATATGGATTTGCCTTTCCTGCACACAATGCTTCTGCTAAGCCTGGACTCATATAATGCCTTATCCACAGCCATGGTATTCCACATAGCACTGCTTCTGACCAAGGAACTCACTTCACAGCCAAAGAAGTACAGCAGTGGGCTCACATTCATTGCATTCACCGGTCTTTCCATATTCCTCATCATCCTGAAGCAGCTGGCTTGATAGAACAGTGGAATAGCCTTTTGAAGTTGCATTTATAATGCCAGTGACAATACTTTTCAGGACCAGGGCAAAAGTTATCCACAAGGCTGTATATGTTCTGAATCTATACAGTACTGTTTTTCCCATAGCCAGGATTCACGGATCCAGGAATCAAGGGGTAGAAGTAGAAATGGCACCACTCATCATCACCCCTAGTCACCCACCAGCAAAATTTTTGCTTCTTGTTCCTGTGACATTATGTTCTGATGCCTAGAGGTCTTAGTTCCAGAGAGCGGAATGCTGCCACCAGGAAGCATTGAACTGGAAGTTAAGACTTCCACTGGCTACTTTGGCTCCTCATGCCTCTGAGTCAACAGGTTAAAAAGAGAGTTACAGTGTTGACTGGGGTGATCTACCCGGACCATCAATATGAAATCAGACTACTACTCCACAATGCAGGTAAGGAAGAATGTCTGGAATTTAGGAGATCCCTGAGGGCATCCCTTAATATCACTCTGCCCTATTATAATAAAGGTCAATGGGAAACTACAACAACCAAATCCAGGCAAGACTACAAATGACCCAGACCCTTCAGAAGTGAAGGCTTGGGTCATTCCACCAGGTTAAAAAACCACGACCAACTGAGGTGCTTGCTGAAGACAAAGGAAATGTAGAATGGGTACTAGAAGAAGGTACTTTTCAATATCAGCTACCACCATGTGACCAGTTACAGAAATGAGGACTGTAATTGTCATGAGTATTTCCTTCTTACTCTGTTAAGAATATATTTGTGTATATATACAGCTGTATTAAGCAGATATCTTTATTTCCTTTCTTATTCCTTTATCGTATAAGATTTATTGACTTCATATCAGCATTTAAGTGTTAATTTTATGTAATAGTATTTAAGTTAAGGATTAGTGCATGTTTGATTGTACTAAGAACAGTTGTATCATGTTAGGCATAATTATGACCTTATCTTGGTCTTTATTGTAGATAAGTATGATGTAAGGAGATATATATGGGTGCCATGTTGACAAGGGGTAGACTTGTGATGGTTAATACAGGTGTCAACTTGACTGGATTGAGGGATTCCTGGATGGCTGGGGAAGCATTATTCCTGGGTGTGTCTGCAGGGGTGTTGCCAGAGAAGACTGATATTTGAGTCAGAGGGCTGGGGAGAGACAGACCCACCCTCAATATGGGTGGGTCCCATCCAATTGACTGCCAGCATAGCCAGAACAAAGCGGGTGGAAGAAGGTGGGATGTTTGCTGGCTGAGTCTTTTAGCTCTCTCTTCTCATGCCAGATGCTTGCTTCCTCTCCTCCTGTCCTTGGACATCAAACTCTAGGTTCTTCAGCCTTTGGACTCTGGGACCTGCATCAGCTGCCTCCCAGGGGCTCTTGGGCCACAGACTGAAGTCTGCACTATCAGCCTTCCTGGTTTTGAGGGTTTTGGACTTAGACTGAGACATGCTACTTGCCTCTCTCTTTCCCCCACTCCCTACCCAATTTCATATGTTGAAGCTTTAACCCCCGATGTGATGGTATTTGGAGATGGGGGTGTTTGGAAATTAGATTTATTTAATTTTTTGTATTTCAATAGGTTATTGCGGAACAGGTGGTGTTTGGTTTCATGAGTAAGTTCTTCAGCAGTGATTTGTGAGATTTTGGTGCACCCATCACCCGAGCAGTATACACTGCCCCCCAATGTGTAGTCTTTTATCTCTCACCCACTTCCCACCCTTCTCCCCTGAGTCCCCAGAGTTCATTGTCATTATGCCTTTGCATCCTCATAGCTTAGCTACCACTTATGAGTGAAAATATACAGTGTTTGGTTTTCCATTCCTGAGTTAGGAAGTTAATCAGATTTAGAAGAGGTCATGAGGGTGAGGCCCTCATGATGCAATTAGTGCGCTTATAAGAAGAGACACCAGAGTTTGCCTCCTCTCTCTCTCTCTCTCTCTTTTCACCTTGTGAGGGCACAGGAAGAAAGTGGCCATCTCCAAGCCAGGAAGAAGGCCCTTACTAGGGGAACAGAATTGGCCAGCGCCTTGATCTTGAACTTCTTAGCCTGCAGAACTGTAATAAATAAATTCCTCTTGTTTAACCCACCCAATCTCCAGTATTTTGTTTGGCAGCTGGAGCTAATACAGGGGACCAGGTAGAGAGTACTATTAACCAGGATATAGAAGGAGGTTCTTTTGGGAGAGGAAGATGGTGAGTTCAGTGTTAAACACTGTGTAAATCAGGACTCTTTGGCTGCCAAGTCATGGAAACCCATATCAAACTACTTTAGGGAACTTCATAAGTTCACCAAATGGTGGAAAGTAGAGATAGAGAAAACTTCTTCAAGACTGAACTCTAAAAGCACCAGGATTAGGTCTCTGTCCTGACCTCTCTCTCTTCCCCTCTCCCCTGTGGCTTCACTGTATTTGCGCTCATTCTCTCAAGGCACTCCAAGTAGCAAGGGATATTCCACCGGCAGTTCTGGAATCCAAGAAGAAAGAGAGTTACTCCTTCCCTACAACTTTGAAAACTTCCTGGAAAGACATCCCATAGGAATAAAAAAATGAATGAGATAGTCTAAGTCCCTTCTTTTGAGGAATTATAGTCATAAAAGCACAAAAACTTGAAGATATCTCTGATATTTCCAAAGAGCAGACCACAATCTTGGCATGTAATAGGAGCTCAATAAATATTAAATCAAAGGACAATGAATGGACACTTTCCATAAGATCATTTGGCATTTATCAGGTACCTTCATGGCATATGTTTTCATCTATTTAGAGTCTGTCCTTCACCCCTGGCCCCAACTCATATGTCAAACTGTAACAAGTAGGTTGAATTTTTTGACAGAAGAGCCGAATTCTGCAGTCACACTTCACTCAAAACTCCTGGGAGAGCAAGCACCTCCTGGGGACAGGAGGCAAGAGCTGGAAAACACATTACACCTCGCATAAAAAAATACTTCCCTACCCCCACCCACCACCATCACACCATTTAAATTTTGCCACCAACTCACCAACACAGCATTACCCACTGCACCGTCTGTTAGGAGAGGAGGCTCAGATCCCTAGCAGACCACTTCTAAAGACGATAAAACCAGCTTTACACTATCACAGTGAACACTGGTTTCTCTTCATAATTCTACTGAGCTCCACTGAAGACAAAGATTGGATGGGCATGTTCGACAGCGATATTCATAAATGACAAAGACTAAAATCAGGTTTCAAAGATGCACAGTGCATCTTCAGTATTGCAGCACATTATATTTTTTGCCTGTTGTCTGAACTTCAATATATTTAGTTTTATTATATACTAGTTATATTTTATTTTGTTTTATTTATTTAGGCTGCCAGTAACATTTATTGAGGGCTACCTCATGCATGACCCTGTACTGTGTATCAAGGGAAAGATAAGCAGCTAAGTTTCCCCCAGGACACAATTGAAAGAGTAGCAAGAACATTATCTACTTGATAAATCTAGATTAGACCCCTCCCTCTCAGTCTCTGGATCCCAGACCCCAGAAACCTCTTTCTTCTGATCCTATGGGACTCCATGCAGACCCAAAAGTGGTCATGACCATTATTTCTCCTACCTTATTGGTGACCTCCAGTTGTTTCATCATTTCCCTGCTGCCACTGTCACAGCCCTGTCATCACCAAGGAACATTTACTTGTTTTAGCTAAACAATCTACATATCTATTGAGTGGGGTGATGAGAAGGAAGGATTTCTAAACTGACCCACAGGTTTCTGACCTTGGGGATGCCATAAACTGAATTCCATGCCCACTCCACACCCAATTTCATATGTTAAACCCCGATGTGATGGTACTTAGAGATAGGGTGTGCATGTGTCCACACACATGCACATGCACACACACACAACCCTGTGATGTATTCCATTACTCATCACAAGATAACTCTACCCTGGCCTCCATTTCTTAGAGAACTCTAAAGATACAGTTCTTTGCTCTGCTTTCTTTCTATTACAACCCTCCTGCCAACAACCCTGGCACAAGTCTATAGGAACTCGCTTAACAATGTAACACTGTTAACATCTCTAGTGGTTAAGCCAAAAGGCCTTCTGGAAACTTCCACCCTCACCAGACCTGAGCCTCCTGTTCTTCCTGCCCCCAGCCAAGGTCTTGCATCAAGTTCATGTACATCCTTTCCTCTCTCATGTCTGTATCTCCCCTTCTGGGTACTCACTCAGAGGGGGCTCCTGGTTTCCCTAACAGCTCTGGTATTGGACCTAGAGTGGGGGTCATGTGAGTGAAGCCTCTCAAAGAGGCCCACACCTGTCCGAGTCCATAGCAGAAAAACAATCTAGACCTATGCCCCTGGGGCTCCCTCTACACAAAAATGATTTATGGTCAGTTATTTGTAACTCAGAGTCATTTTCCTCCCCCCCCCCCCCCTAACCAACCTAAAAAGTGGTGGGTAGGTGCTCAGGAGAACTCACAAAACTCCATTTGACCCACAGACCTCTTCTGGAGTTCTACACATATGATAGAACCTACCTAACAATAGCCTACAGTTCTATGGTTGCCCTGGGGAAGTGAGTTCTAAGGTCCAGCCAGGATCACAACTCTGCCACTGCCATCAGCAAGAACAGCCCAGCTTTCACCTTCCACTGCTTGCCAACCCAAAGGTAAGGAATCGCATGAAACCTAGTTTTATATTCTTTTTAAGGGACAGAAGCAGCTACTTTGAGGGCTGAGGTGAGAGGATCACTTGAGCCCAAGAGGTAGAGGCTGCAGTGAGCCGTCATCATGCCACTACACTCTAGTCTGAGCTACAGAGCAAAATGCTGTTTCAAAAATGAAATAAGGCCAGGCGCCATAGTCCACCCCTGTAATCCTAGCACTTCAGGAGGCCGAGACGGGTGGATAACCTGAGGTCAAGAGTTCGAGACCAGCCTGGCTAATACGGTGAAACCCTGTCTCTACTAAAAATACAAAAATTAGCGGGGTGTGGTGGCAGGCACCTGCAATCCCAGCTACTGGGAGGCTGAGACAGGAGAACTGCTTGAACCTGGAAGGCAGAGGCTACAGTGAGCCGAGATTGGGCCATTGCACTCCAACTCGGTGACACAGCAAGACTCTGTCTCAAAAAAACAAACAAAAAAAAAAACATCAAAAAACAAAAATGAAGTAAACAGGGATGAGGGGAACAGAAAGGTGTGACTCTGGGAGATGAAGCAGGCTGTACAGGCAAGGGAGTTCAGAGGGGCTGCCTCAGAGTTTGGGGCTCCTCCAGAGACTCAGGCTGCTCCCCTGTGTGTCAACCCAGAAGACAGGCCTTGGTGGCATGTTCAGCCCGAATAGGACTCCCAATCACAGACACAGTCTACGCTATCACACTGATGCTGAGGAGAGCAATGGATTTGATTCTAATGGAAGGGAAGGTGGGAACTAAGAAAATCCGTCAGGTTTCTGGGTGAGGTAAAATAAGGAAATTTTTTAAAATGATTAACAACTAAAGCTAGATCAGTATTTGATCGATATTGTACTTAATGAGGTCAAATCCAATTTAATACACTATATTATGGAATTCTGAAATATGCAGCTCACAAATATTGAATGTTTGTCAATTCTATTACATACGGCCCTTTTGTAGATTTGAGAGAACCCTCGGCCTTTGTCTGTATCTAATCTCTCTCTCTTATTTGCACTTTAATACTTGGCTTATGTAGAGTCAAGACAAACTTACTTGTAAGTTTAAAAAGCTAAATGTAGAGAAAACAAGTATGAGCCTCTATTTTATTTCCCTGGATCTGTTCAGCAAGACATATATATTTTTTCTAGATGGTGGAGTAGGAAGAGGTGTGAAAATTTTTTCTATGTTTTTAATAACCTTTGTTGAGAGACCCAAAAAGTAATTTTTAAAATGACAATAGTGATATGAAAATGTTTCTCTTCATTGCAAGTATAAATGGATTTAAATGAGTTTTCTTTCATCTGTCTACTGTCTTATTCTGCTCTCATCTAAGTCTATCCTTTCATTTTATTTAAGACATTATAGTGTCATTACTTTCACCTGACCACATACTTGAAGTAAAAACAGGGAAACAATGATTTAGAAAGTTTACCAGAATCAGAAAAGGAACTGAAGAGCTATTTTAAATTTCACAATCCTGGTAGCTTTGGTGATGAATTAGCAGATTAAATAGTTCCATGAGAATTATTTAGATACAGTCAATTCAACAGTATTTTCTGAAACTATTATGTGCTAAACAATGCATTGTAGTGTGTCACATGAGGATCTACACACAAAAGCACACAGCATAGTACCTTCATTGGTGGAACTTATAATTATTTACATATGTGAAAAAGCAGACAGCTGTGTTTAACATGTGACCAACTACTAAACCCAGTGCCTATTGCTTTCTTAAATAAGAGATGTGGGACCCCAGGTAGCTCCAGGGAACAAGTCACAATTTAAATAGACTGGCAAGTCCTTTGGATGTTGGAAATTAACAAAGTCCAAGTAGGGTTAAGCTTGGCCTTTTATAAGAGAGTATGGGCCGCGTGTGATGGCTCACACCTGTAAACCCAGCATTTTGGGGAGGCCAAGGCAGGCGGATCACCTGAGGTCAGGAGTTCAAGACCAGCCTGGCCAACATAGTGAAACCCTGTCTCCACTAGAAATACAAAAATTAGCTGGGTGTGCTGTCATACACCTGTAATCCAGCTATTCAGGAGACTGAGGTAGGAGAATCATTTGAACCTGGGAGGCAGAGGTTGCAGTGAGCTGAGATTGCGCCACAGTGCTCCAGCCTGGGTGACAGAGCAAAACTCCATCTCAAAAAAAAAAAAAAAAAAAAAAAGAGAGACAGAGAGAGTATGAAAAAACTGTGCTAGGCACAGTGGCTCATACCTGTAATCCCAGCACTTTGGGAGGCTGAGGCAGACAGATTGCTTGAGCCTAGGAGTTTGAGACCAGCTTGGGCAACATAGCCAAACCCTGTCTCTACGAAAAATAAAAAAAAAATTAGCTGGGTGTGGTGGTGCTTGCCTGTGGTCTCAGCTACCAGGGAGGCTGAGGTGGGAGGATCACCTGAGCCCAGGGAGGTCAAGGCTACAGTGAGCCATGATCACACCCATCGCACAGCAGCTTGGATGACAGAGTGAGATCCTGTCTCAAAAAAAAAAAAAAAGAAAGAAAGAAAGAAAAAGAAGAAAGAGAAGAAAAACTGGCCTGAAGTGGGAAAGTTATTTTGGAACAATTCGGGAGAGATAAGAGAGAGGAGAACGTGTTTTGAGAAGATGGGCTTGTCAGTGGATGTGAAGGTGCATAAGAAGAAAATACATCAATTAGGTTACTGCAGTCTTCTAAGGGGAATGTGGCCAGAGTTAGCACTAGTATGGACGTATGAAAATGAAAACAGAGAAAGACAAAAGGCATTTCAGCAGAAATATAGATACAACGTGTGCATCATTAGAGTAGGAGACAATTCTTGTTCCTTTCTAAATTTTTATCTTGGTTCTTTCCTTTCTCTGGACCCATTTCCTCTACATCTTTTGTTTTTATGTCTTGTTTCCTTGGTGGTGGTGGTGGTGGTTGGGTTTAATTGTTTTTAATTTTTTTTAATTTGTATTTAAAATTACACAAGCATACATGTTAGTTTTGGAAATTTTGAAAAATATACAGGAACAGTATGAAGACATTAAAAAGCACCTGTACTCTCACCACTCAGATGATTTCAGGTAACATTTTTTTCCAACCTTGACTGATGCATTTAGGAGTGATTATTAAACAAGATGGGCCTGGTGGAGTGCACAGATGAAGTAGCTTGATGGCTTCCTTCCCACCATGGCCTTGGAGCATACTTCATCAGTTCCCATTCTCTGCCCTGAGCCATGGATCAGCAAGATTCCATAGCTTTTTCACTGTTTTCAGGTATCGGCACTGGGTCATGTGCAGGCATTAAAAGTCCATATTTCTCAAGTCAAGCCAATACTTCTGCCTTCCTTCAGCTCAGAATCTGCAGTTTAGGGGCTTGGAGTGGAACAGGTCATGGTCTGCTCTTTCATTCTTGTCACCCCACCCTACTCACACTGTGAGAAATCCACATACCCTTACCCCAAGGGTGGAAGTGAGGTCTGTGTCCACTGCTGCCCACTCTCTCTTTGCCCTGACTTTGTGGACTACTTGGCCAAATTCCCACCTTCGGATATTGCCAGTGCTGTCTCAGGCACTGGGGTCTATGCCACAAAGCACTCTCAGAAGGGATCCAAGATGGCCAATTAGGAGCAGCTTAGGATTGCAGCTCCCAGTGAAAGCGCAGAGGGTGAGTGGACGCTGCACTTCCAGACAGATTTTTATTGCCCACAGACCAGGTGATTCCCAGGTGGAGGAGCCCCACAGGTTGCCAGCCCGCCTGGTTTGGCCAGTACCGCTGTTTTGCCAGCGCCCCGGCAGGGGCTTCTGCATACAAAACACACGGGTCTGGGCACCGTTTTAGCTAACGATTGGAGCTCTATGAAGGCAGAATCGCCCATTCATCTGATTAAAAAGGGACTGAAACAGGGAACCAGGCCAGGAGATTCCCAGGCAAAAAAGCGCCACGAATCTCAGCGCGGCTGTTTCAGCCAGTGCAGTGGGTCGCCACACGGGAAATCACACAGATCCTGGCATCTTTTCAACAGGTGACTGGAACACCTGGGAGACAGTCGATTTTTCAACTAAAAAAAAAGGCTCTGAGGCAGGGAGCCAGGTGATCAGGCTCGGTTGGTCCCACCGCCACAAAAAAATGGCAATCAGAAACACTCTGGGTTGAGAGTTTCACAGCAAGCACAGCTGAACCCCAGACGGTTCAGCTGTGTTGGGGAGGGGCGTCTGCCATTACCGAGGCAGTCCACCACTAGGGAGGTAGTTTGCCATTGCTGAGGCAGCCCGCCATTGCCAAGGCAGCCCGCCATTGCAGAGAGAGTCCACCATTATGGGGAGCCGCCATTGCCGAGGCAGTTCTAACTATACCCGCATAAACAGGACTGCAGGGAAGTTCACACGGCAGCTGGGCAGAGCCCACAGCAGCTCAGCAAAGCCTCTGCAGGCAGACAGTGACTAGGTGGCCTCCTTGCTGGGCAGGGCAGCCCTAAAAAAAGGCAACAGCACAACAGAAACTCATATATAAAGCCCTAACTCCCCCGGGACAGAGCACCTGGGAAAAAAATTTAAAAGGGGGGGTTTATGAGTTCTGCTGCAGCAAACTTAAACGTACCTGCCCAAAGCTCTGAATGAACAACGGAGCTCACAGCTCAGCACTTGAGCTCCTATAAAGGACAGACTGTCTCCTCAAGCAACTCCCTGACCCCCGTATATCCAAAGAGTCACCTCATAAAGGAGAGCTCAGACTGACATCTGGCAGGTATCCTTCTGGGACAAAGATAGCAGAAGAAGAAACCGGCAGCAACCCCTTACTGTTCTGCAGCCACTGCAGGTGATCCCCCAGGCAAGCAGGGCCTGGAGTGGACCTCAGCATTCCTACAGCAGAGGGGCCAGACTGTTAGAAGGAAAACTAAGAAACAGAAAGAAATAACTTCATCATCAACAAATTGGACATCCACTCAGAGACCCAATCTGAAAGTCAACAACTACAAAGATGACAGGTGGATAAATCCACAAAGATGGGAAGAAACCAGCACAAAAAGGAGGAAAACACCTGAAACCAGAACGCCTCTCCTCCTACAAGGGATCACAACTCCTCACCAGCAGGGGAACAAGGCTGGATGGAGAATGAGTGTGATGAATTGACAAAATCAGGCTTCAGAAGGTGGGGTAATAAGAAACTCCTGTGAACTAAAAGAACATGTTCTAACCCAATGCAAAGAAACTAAGAAACTTGAAAAAAGATTTGACAAAATGCTAATGAGAATAAACAACCTAGAGAGGAATATAAGTGAATTGATGGAGCTGAAAAACACAACACAAGAACTTCGCGAAGCAAACACAAGTTTCAACACCCGAATTGACCAAGCAGAAGAAAGGATATCAGAGGTCGAAGATCAACTCAATGAAATAAAATAAGAAGGCAAGATTAGAGAAAAAAGGGTAAAAAGGAATGAACAAAGTCTTCAAGAAATATGGGACTATGTGAAAAGATCTAATCTACATTTGATAGGTGTACCTAAATGTGACGGAGAGAATGAATCCAAGCTGGAAAATACTCTTCAGGATATTATCCAGGAAAACTTCCCCAACCTAGCAAGGCAGGCCAATATTCAAGTCCAGGAAACACAGAAAACACCACAAACATATTCCTCAAGAAGAGCAACCCCAAGGCACATAATCGTCAGATTCACCAGGGTTGAAATGAAGGAGAAAATGCTAAGGGCAGCCAGAGAGAAAGGTCAGGTTACCCACAAAGGGAAGCCCATCAGACTCACAGCAGATCTCTCAGCAGAAACCCTACAGGCCAGAAGAGAGTGGGGGCCAATATTCAACATCATTAAAGAAAAGAACTTTCAACCCAGAATTTCATATCCAGCCAAACTAAGCTTCATAAGTGAAGGAAAAATAAAATCCTTTGTGAACAAGCAAGCACTCAGAGATTTTACCAGCACCAGGCCTGCTTTACAAGAGCTCCTGAAAGAGGCACTAAACATAGAAAGGAACAACCAGTACCAGCCACTCCAAAAACATACCAAATGGTAAGGAGCATCAACACAATGAAGAAACTGCATCAACTAACAGGCAAAACAGTCAGCTAGCATCAAAATGGCAGGATCAAATTCACACATAACAATATTAACCCTAAATGTAAATGGACTAAATGCCCCAATCAAAAGACATAGACTGGCAAATTGGATAAAAAGCCAAAACCCATCGGTGTGCTGTATCCAGGAAACCCATCTCACATGCAGGGATCACAAAGGCTCAAAATAAAGGGATGGGGGAAGATTTACCAAGCAAATGGAGAGCAAAAAAAGCAGGAGTTGCAATTCTCATCTCTGATAAAATAGACTTTCAACCAACAAAGATCCAAAGAGACACAGAAGGACATTACATAATGGTAAAAGGATCAATGCAACAAGAAGAGCTAATGATCCTAAATATACACGCACCCAATACAGGAGCACCCAGATACATAAGGCACGTTCTTAATGACTTACATAGAGACTTAGACTCCCACACCATTATAGTGGGAGACTTTAACACCCCATTGTCAGTATTAGACAGATCAACGAGACAGAAAATTAACAAGGATATCCAGGACTTGAACTCAGACCTGGAGCAAGCAAACCTAATAGATATTTACAGAACTCTCCACCCCAAATCCACAGAATATACATTCTTCTCAGCACCACACCACACCTACTCTAAAACTGACCACATAATTGGAAGTAAATCACTCCTCAGCAAATGCAAAGAACAGAAATCGTAACAGTCTCTCAGACCACAGTGCAATCAAGTTAGAACTCAGAATTCAGAAACTAACTCAGAACCACACAGTTTCATGGAAACTGAACAACTGGCTCTTGAATGCTGACTGGATAAACAATGAAACGAAGGCAGAAACAAAGATGTTCTTTGAAACCAACAAGAACGAAGACACAACATACCAGAATCTCTGGGACACATTTAAAGCAGTGTCTAGAGGAAAATATATAGCAATAAATGCCCACATGAGATGCAAGGAGAGATCTAAAATCGACACCCATCATCAAAATTGAAAGAGCTAGAGGAGCAAGATCAAAAAAACTCAAAACCTAGCAGAAGACAAGAAATAACTAAGATCAGAGCAGAACTGAAGGAGATAGAGACACAAAAAACCCTTCAAAAAATCAATAAATCCAGGAGCTGGTTTTTCAAAAGATCAACAAAATAGACAGACCACTAGCCAGGTTAATAAAAAGAAAAGAGAGAATAATCAAATAGATGCAATAAAAAACGATAAAGGGAATATCGCCACAGATTCCACAGAAATTCAAACCATCATCAGAGATTATTACAAACAGCTCTATGCACATAAACTAGTAAACCTGGAAGAAATGGATAAATTCCTGGACACTTGCATCCTCCCAAGCCTAGACCAGGAAGAAGTCGAAACCCTGAATAGACCAATAACAAGGTCTGAAGTTGAGGCAGCAATTAAGAGCCTACCACCCAAAGAAAGCCGAGGTCCGGATGGGTTCACAGCCGAATTCTACCAGACATACAAAGAGGAGCTGGTACCATTCCTTCTGAAACTATTCCTAACAATCCAAAAAGAGGGAATCCTTCCCAAATCATTTTATGAGACCAACATCCTGATACCAAAACCCGGCAGAGACTCAGCAAGAAAAGAAAGCTTCAGGCCAGTATCCATGATGAACATAGATGAAAAAATCTTCAATAAAATACTGGCAAACCGATTGCAACAGCACATCAAAAAGCTTATCCATCACGATCAAGTAGGCTTCATCCCAGGGATGCAAGGCTGGTTCAACATATGCTAGTCTATAAACATAACCCACCACATTAACAGAACCAAAGACAAAAACCACATGATAATCTCAATTGATGCAGAGAAGGCCTTTGACAAAATTCAACAGCCGTTTATGCTAAAAACTCTCAATAAACTAGGTATCAACAGAATGTATCTCAAAATAATAAAAGCTATTTATGACAAACCCACAGTCAATATCATACTGAATGGGCAAAAACCGGAAGCATTCCCTTTGAAATCTGGCACTAGACAAGGATGCACTCTCTCACCACTCCTGTTGGTGGGAGTGTAAATTAGTTCAACTATTGTGGAAGACAGTGTGGCGATTCCTCAAGGACCTAGAAATAGAAATTCCATTTGACCCAGCAATCCCATTACTGGGTATATATCCAAAGGATTATAAATCGTTCTACTATAAGGACACATGCACATGAATGTTCATTGCAGCACTGTTTACAATAGCAAAGACCTGGAACCAACCCAAATGCCCATCGATGATAGACTGGACAGGGAAAATGTGGCACATATACACCATGGAATATTATGCAGCCATCAAAAATGATGAGTTCGTGTCCTTTGCAGGGACATGGATGAACCTGGAAACCATCATTCTCAGCAAACAGACACAAGAACAGAAAATCAAACACCACATGTTCTCACTCATAGGCGGGTGTTGAACAATGAGAACACATGGACACAGGGAGGGGAACATCACATACTGGGGTGTGTCGGGGAAATAGGGGAGGGACAGCGGGGGTGGGGAGTTGGGGAGAGATAGCATGGGGAGAAATGCCAAGTATAGCTGATGGGGAGGAAGGCAGCAAATCACACTGCCATGTGTGTACCTATGCAACAATCTTGCATGTTCTTCACATGTACCCCAAAACCTAAAATGCAATAAAAAAAATAAATTAAAAAAAAAGAACTCTCTACACCTGTAAGTTCACTTTAATTGTCCTTTCTGAGAAATCTCCTATATAGATTGCTGCTGGTGATAATGATGAGCACTAACTAGGCTTTTCCTTCTTCAATTTACAGTAAATATTGTGAAGCTCTGTCTAAACCCTTTTTTGAGAGTATGCCGATATTTGTTATCAATTATTCTTAGCCTTGAGCTTTGGTCAAAAGTTCAAGACAATCGAAAAAGTCCCAATTCACATCCTAATACATATATATATATATATATAGACAAGCACACATACACACATAAAATAATAATAATTAGGCCATGCACAATGCCTCATGCCCGTAATCCCAACACTTTGGGAGGTCAAAATGGGAGGACTGCTTGAAGCCTGGAGTTTGAGGCCAGCCTGGCCATCACAGTGAGACCCCATCTCCTTTTTTAGGAAAAAAAAGAAATAATAGTAATAATAATTGAGGCCACATCATTTGCATCATACTTATATATATGTATTATATAAGTATATATCACTAGTATTATATAGTGAGCATTTCCTGTGTCACAAAACTATTTTCCAAAAACATGATCGTTTTTCTTTTTTTTTTTTAAATAACTGCATTCTGTAATGGCAGTAATAGAATTATTGGATTAGAGACCACAGGAGAAAGGCAGATGATGTTTCTGGAAGACAGATATGGAGTACAAAAAGGGGGTGGAAAAGTCACGCGACAACCATTGTGAAAATACAGTACAAAAACATGATTTTTATTGGCTCACAATTTTTCATTGTATGACTGTTCATTTCTCATTATCTATTCAACCATCCCCCAATTACACATTTATAATTTTGCTAATATAAATGTCATTGCAATAAATATCCTTGTTTGCAAATCTTTGTGCACATCTTTGTTTATATTCTTAAGATAATTCCTAGAAGTAAAATGTTTCAATCAAAGGTTATAGACATTTTTAAGGCTCTTGATACCACAAGAAAAACCCTCAAGAAAAGTGGAATAACCACTCAATGTGTGGAATAACATGCACATTGTACCCAAACTTTATTACCATATTTTTTACATTTACAATTTGTTAGTGAAGTATCATACTTTCCTGTCATGGTTTATCTTTCTTTGTTATTGAAGCAGACTCTTATTTACTCTGTATTTTTTCTTCCGTAAATGGTCTGTTCATGACCTCTGCTTACTTTTCTCTTGGAATGTTAATATTTTCTTATTGATGTATAAACTCTCTTCATGTAATAAGAAAAGTTATCCTTTTTATCATATTGTCTTTGTTGCAGATGTTTCCCAATTTGTTTGACTTGATTTTGCAGTAATCAGGGCAATGCTGTGGGTCTTAGGAAATTAAATTATCATCAACATTACCAAGCTTCTAAATCTCTCTTTCTGCTTCTCCTTTAATCTCTTGTAGTCTCCATTTGGCTTCATATGCTTCTGCCAGCAGCTTTCTCCAGATTGACAACCTTCTAGTTTCTATATCCAGGGAGGGCAAGAAGATTTAACTTCAGGTAGAAAAACTCGGGGAAAGACTGACTGGCTCAGCCTTATGACATACTCACCCCCCACACCAGTCACTGGTGCCAAGAAAAGAAAGTGCTCTGATTTGCCAGATTAAGACATGTTGTCAAAGTGAGACAAGAGCACTTAATCAAAGGAGAGAGCTGGATAAACTGTGCAGACAAAGCAAAACAAACACAAATACTAATATAGGTCTTTCCTTAGTATTTCCTTCTACTAGCTTGATACTTCTTCTTCATCCCAAAATTAATACATTTTTCTTCTGGATTCTGTTTTTTATATCTAGCTTTATCTTCTCCAAATCCCTTCATTCCTATCCTCTGAGGTTCACTTTGTTTTTTTGTTTTTGTTTTTGGGGTTTTTTGTTTGTTTTGTTTTTTGAGGTAGGGTCTCTGTCACCCAGGCTGGAGTGCAATGGCACCATCATAGTTGACTGCAGGCTTGAACTCCTAGGCTCAAGCAGTCAGTCCTCCAGCCTCAGCCTCTTGAGTACCTGGAATTACAGGTGTGAGCCACCATGCCCAGCGGGCTTCATCATTTCTACTGGCTTGGTCATAGCTGGTACAGCCAGTTCCAGCCCCAGGTTTTCCTGTGTGGTCTAATGTTCCCCTCACCTCCAACACACACACGCTGTCTTCAGTTCATTATGCACACCATCCCAAAATTAATATTCCCCAAACCCCACATCTATCCCTTCAGTGATGTCATTTTCCTCTTCACAAGCCGTTAGTGTGGCCTCCCTGCCCCACCCATTTACCACAGAAAGGAAATGACCACTAATGTCATGCCCACTCACTTGGCTAGATCACAATGAACTGTTATTTCACACAGCTTTCACAACTCTGCTCACTGATATAATCTCCCTTGTACAGAAGGGAAACTGAAGTTCAAAGAAGTTAAATCATTAAGTAACACCTCGTTCATATGTAGTAAGGTTGGGACTTAACCACTACTCTGCCTGAATCTTTACGTAAGAAACCAACCCATCCACAGTAAATGGGCCTCCAAGCAGAGTCTAAACCCCCTTAGCCTTTTCAGATGTCCAGGTTTTGCTTCCTCTTACTACCATATATCAATCCCTCATTGTAATCAAATGTGTCTACTCACCTCCCAATCCCACTCCTGGGGCTCCTAAGTCTGTGGGCTTCTCTTTTGCCTTTGTGTCTTTACTTGTGGTAGTTCTCACCAAGAAGCTGCCTTTCCCCCCTCTTTTTACCCATTTGGAGTTCACCTCTCCTAAATGTCTACTTAATTTCACTACTTCCATCAAGTCTTTGCTGATTTAAAAAATATATATGTATATATATACACATATGTCTTCTTGAAATGCCTACAATATGCTTCCCTGGCATCCACTGAATTATTAGATCATTGTCTTCCAATGCCTCATGCATTCTAGCGTTTGACCATTCTGCCAACTAGATTATGAGTCTCTTGTGGTCTAGCCCATGACTTCTATTTCCTTTTATTCTTCATACACTCGGTACCACAACTTGTAAAAAGTCAGTATTTGTTGATCCGTGTCTTTGTCCTCCAATGTGCTGTACTAGCGACAGTGTCTCACTCCATCATCCAGGCTGGAGTGTGATGATGTCAACACAGCTCACAGCAGCCTCAACCTCCTGGGCTCGAGCAATCCTCCTGCCTCAGCCCCCAAGGAGCTGGGAATACAGGCACGCACCACCATGCCCACCTAATTTTTTTTTAATTTTTGGAAGAGATGAGGTTTCACCATATTGCCCAGGCTGGTCTCAAACTTCTGGGCTCAAGTGATCTGCCCGCCTTGGCCTCCCAAAGAGCTGGGATTACAGGTGTGTACCACCACACCATGCCAAGTCATAATAATTCTTAAAAAGCTTTTCCCCCTGGCCAGGTGCAGTGGCTCATGCCTATAATCCCAGCACTTTGTGAGGCCAAGGGGGGCAGATCACGAGGTCAGGAGATCGAGATCATCCTGGCCAACATGGTGAAACCCTGTCTGTACTAAAAATAACAAAAATTAGCTGGGCGTGGTGGTACATGCCTGTAGTCCCAGCTACTCGGGAGGCTGAGGCAGGAGAATCGCTTGAACCTGGGAGGTGGAGGTTGCAGGGAGCCGAGATCGTGCCACTGCACTCTAGCCTGTTGACAGAGTGAGACTCCATCTCAAAAAAAAAAAAAAAAAAAAGCTTTTCCCCCCTTGGTAAAATATTTGATCTTAAGGGTCAAGTATTTGGACTTTCCTATTACATTAGTGATTTTCAAGAGTCAAGATCATAACAATTGTAAAATGCTAAGAGTATAAATTATAGGGAAATTTACAGTAGCTTACTTCCTAATAAACAGGCTAATAAACATACATAGAGAATTTTCTACTAAATACCACTATGTGGGATGTTTTATTGATATACCTTAATAGTAGTTCACAGCATCTAAAGAGACACTAAATCAATTTTAGAGGGCCTTAAACTTATTAAACATTACCATTTACTTTCCACCAGATTTTACAATGTTACTCTATGTAATAAATAGAAGTTACTGGAAAACAAAATATTTTTGGAGAATGTGGAAAATCATCTCAAGATATATTGGAGCGTTAGAGCACCTGTTTTAACTAGCATCGCTTTGAAAATTGCATGAAACTTGGGAGATGATAAATGTTTACATTTTGCATCTACATTGTTACCAACACAATAAGCCTGTTAAATCCCTTGGCAGGAATATGAGCAGACTGCAGGCCATCCACATTATTTATCTAGGGGGAAAAAACATTATTCACAAATTTTAATTGCTCCTGTGGCACCAACAGTCTGAAAATGAAACGTAAAAATGTAGCCTTTGGGAAGTTTTTGCTGTGCAATGACTTTAGTGCAAACCTGATCGAGGGACCAATGCCTCTATCATAATTATGAAAGAACCTGAATATAATAAGTTAATAGCTACAACTCGGGTCCTAGTTTTTTTTATTTTTGGAAGAGATGGGGTTTCACCATAATGCCCAGGCTGGTCTCAAACTTCTGGGCTCAAGCCATATTTGACATATTTTAAAACTCATTCTATCCACTGTAAACTCAACAAGTCCTACACCTGACCCAAAATAAATAAGTCATCACCTTCCCTAAGAGCCAGTGCCAAGGGAGAGCTTTTAGCAGAGAGATTTATATTTAGAAGCTCCAGGTAAAGGGAACCAGCTGATGCCTGTCTAGGGGATTAGGTTGACTTTCCACCTCTAAAGCTAAAACTTAGAGGGTTTCAAAGAAAAGAGGAGGATTGGCAGGAGAGATGGTGAGAAATATCAAATCAGAGAAGTGACCTTTGTATTCAAGCTACAACAGAGGTCACCGATGTTCATGAAAACCTTGAAACCCTAGAAATATTTACCCCAGACTCACTCTGTTGCAGCCTTCCCCACTAAGAGCAAGGGCATCCTTCTGCTTGCACAGGCCAAAAACCCTGGAATTTGCTGGCACTGTCTTCAAAAGTGTGTCCCAAATCCCAGTGCTTCTTGTCACCCTGCTTCCCTTTGTGTCACCTACACTCAATTCTCAGCACCTTTATGTGTAAGTATCACTCTTTTTCCTTTATAGTACCACTTCCTTGCTTAAAACTCAGCAATGGCTTCTCATTTCCCACAGAGTAAAGCTAAAATCCAATTTTTTACTTTTTTTAAACAGAGATAGGGTCTCACTCTGTCTCCCAGGCTGGAGTGCAG
This sequence comes from Ateles fusciceps, assembly GCA_036589455.1. NCBI lineage: Eukaryota > Metazoa > Chordata > Mammalia > Primates > Atelidae > Ateles > Ateles fusciceps. The sequence goes on along the minus strand of JAZHEH010001241.1, from coordinate 4,117,176 downwards.
TAGCACCACCTCAGCTCACTGCAGTGCTGGGCTCAAGCAATCCTCCCACCTCAGCCTCCCCAGTATCTCTGACTATAGGTGTACACCACCAGGCCTAGCTAATGAAGTCCTTTAAATGGCCTACAAAGTTCTGCATGCTCCACTCCTAACTTAGCCTTCGCTCTAGATGTGTGGCCCTTCCTGGAACACTTTTTCCCCAAATACTCACTTGGCTAACTCCTTAACCTCCAAATCTTTGCTCAGACATCACCCTCTCAATCAGGTCTACCCTGACTCACCATTGTGGTCAAGATCCTGCCCTAGGCCCCTGTAGTTCCTGTAGCTGATATCCTCCTTACCCTTACATATATATACTTTTTTAGATGGAATCTTGCTCTGTTGCCCAGGCAGGCTGGAGTGCAGTGGCACAATCTCAGCTCACTGCAAGCTCCGTGTCCTGGGTTCAAGTGATTCTCCTGCTTCAGCCTCCCGAGTAGCTGGACTGCAGGCACATGCCACCACACCCGGTTAATTTTTGTTTTTTGGTTTTGGGTTTTCTGAGACAGAGTCTCACTCTGTCACCCAGGCTGGAGTACAGTGGCATAATGTCAGCTCACTGCAAACTCCGCCTCCAGGGTTCAAGTGATTCTCCTGCCTCAGCCTCTTGAGTAGCTGGGATTACCACTGTGCAGAACCATACCCAGCTAATCTTTGTATTTTTAGTAGAGCTGGTGTTTCACCATGTTGGTCAGGCTGGTCTCAAACTCATGATCTCATGATTCACCCACCTTGGCCTCCCAAAGTGCTGGGATTACAGGCATGAGCCACCGTGCCTGGCCTAATTTTTATAGAGATCGGGTTTCGCTTTGTTGGCCAGGCTGGTCTCAAACTCCTGACCTCAAGTGATGTACCTTCATCGGTCTATATGACTGGGATTACAGGCGTGAGCTCTGCTCCTGGCCTTTGTTTTTTGTTTGTTTTTTTATATAGCATTATCACCTCTAACATACTGTACAATTTACTTATTTTGTTGTATTTCTGGTTTAACTTTTGTGCCCCACCCACCTTGCAGAATGTGTAGGTTCCACAGAATAAGGGATCTTTTTTGTTACTGTTCACGAATGTATCCCAGATACTTAGAACAGCACCTGGGACATAGTAGAGGCTAGGTAATTATCTGTTAGATAAATAAATGAATGAATCCATGTTTTATCTGTGAAAAAAATGAGGCACTAACAAGATAAGTGATCTGTTAAGCTAAAAGGCAGCCAACTCTCCTTTGGTGCATGTCCCCCACGGTCTCTGGAAGATATATTCTGTAGGTCAAGTTATAATGGCAAATTGACATTTGTGTCAGTGTTAGAATACAGTGGCAGAGAAGCTCAGTTCTACATTGATGAATCTCAGAAGTTAAGAAAACGAGCATTTCACGATGATTAATTTTTTTTTTTCTTTTTTCTTTTTTTTGAGACGGAGCCTTGCTCTCTGGCCCAGGCTGGAGTTCAGTGGCATGATCTCAGCTCCTGGGTTCAAGCAATTCTCCTGTCTCAGCCTCATGAGTAGCTGGGACTACAGGCTCATGCCATGATATCCAGCTAATTTTTGTATTTTTATTAGAGATGGGATTTCTCGATGTTGGCCAGGCTGGTTTTGAACTCCTGACCTCAGGTGATCCACCCAACTCAGCCTCCCAAAGTGCTGGGATTACAGGCATAAGCCACCATGCCTGGCCTTTTTTCCATGTATTTTGAAGCTCTATTGTTGGATGCATACACACTTAGAGCTGCTGTGTTATCTGGATCCTCATCTAAATATTTACTATCAGGTTCTGTGCTATAAAGTGAAATAGTCTTGGGCAGTTTGTGATCAGAGCATACAAGTAGTTTAAACTATGTATTTGAAATGCACTGGCTGGGTATGGTGGCTTGTGTCTATAATCCCAGCACTTCGGCAGGCTATGAGTTTGAGACTAGTCTGGGCAACATAGTGAGACCCCACCTTTACAAAAAAAAAAAAAAATTAATTATAAATGTGTAAACCAGAGTTTTGTTTTGTTTTCAGTAGACTTTATTTTCTAAAGCAGTTTTAGGTTCACAGTAAAATTAAGCAGAAAGTACAGAGAGTTCCCATGTACCCCTTCTCCACACAGATACACAGCCACCCCTATTATCAACATCCAGCACTACAGGGGAACATTTGTTATAATTCATTAACCTACACTGACACATCATTACTACCCAAAGTCCATAGTCTACATTAGGATTCAGTCTTGGTGTTGTACACTTTATGGATTTTGACAAATGTATAAAGATGTGTATCTACCATAATAGTACTATAAATAGTAGTTTCACTGCCCTAAAAATTCTCTAAGCACCACCTATCCATTCCTCCCTTCCTCTAACACCTGGCAACCACTAATCTTTTTACTCTCTCCTTACAAACCAGGGGTTTTTAACTTGGTGTTTTATATTAGTTAAGACAGGCTAACTTAGGATGGCTGGGCCTCAGTGTGGACCTGTACTCCCTCAGCAAAAAATTAATAAAATTAAAAAATAAAAAGATAGGCTAACTGCTGTAAGCAATGTACATAAAAATATATTTCAAACTCCTTAAAAATCTTTTTTTTTTCACTCACATGAAGTCTGAAACAGGTGCATCTAATTGGAGGGCACCTCTGCTCCATGTGGTGACTCAAGCTCCTTTTATCTTGCAGCTCTGTCTTCTTTAACATGTGGCTTCCAAGTTCATCATAATCATTTACATTGACAGATAGAGAAGGAGCAAGGATGATAATATGAGGGACTCTTGAGGGTCAGGTTTAGAAATTGTGTACACTTGGCTAGATGATGTACAGGTGTCCCCAGGACAAATAGTCTTACATCTACTCTTTGCGCTGCTGCAGCTGGAATGATTTTAATTCAGGATTACTTCTTCTCCTTCCCTTAAAACTCTTTTTGTTGTCCTTAGGATAACATCCAAATTTCCTAAACGTGTAAGGTCTTCTGCATCTAAGCTATGTGTACCTCTTAGCCTCGTTCATGCCAGTCTTCCTTTTGCATTGCCCTTACCGTAAAGGCTTCTGGCAATTGTTCATATATTCTACATACTCTTCTTATGCCTCCAGGCCTGCAATATGGCTCTTTTCCCTTCACTATTTTTTTTTTTTTTTTGAGATGGAGTCTTGTTGCTCTGTCACCCAGGCTGGAGTGCAGTGGCACAGTCTCAGCTCACTGCAACCTCTGCCTCCCAGGTTTAAGCAGTTCTCCTTCCTCAGCCTCCCGAGTAGCTGGGATTACAGGCACCAGCACCACGGCAGGCTAACCTTTGTATTTTTTAGTAGAGACGGGGTTTCACTATGTTGGGCAGGCTGGTCTCAAACTCCTGATGTCAGGTGATCCTCCCACGTTGGCTTCTCAAAGTGCTGGGATTACAGGCCACCACACCCAGCCACTCCCTTCACTCTTAGCTTAGCTAACAGTAATACAAGTTGTCCTTCGGGGGCTCAGCTTCAACATCACTTCCTCTAGGATGTCTTCCCTAACCTTTTAGGTAAGGCAGATGTAATGCAATCGGCTCTCATGCCAACCTCTACTACCCTAGCAACACTCATCATCCTTTGTTATTGAATTGCCTCTCTTTCTCTCATCTTGATCAAGCCAGCTTTATCATAGTGCTTGGTACCTAGGCGGGCCAGTATGTCCTTGCTGACTGATCAACTAGATGGATATTCTTTCAAATAAACTCAGTACTACAGCTAATCTGAGCCTTCGGCCGTTTTTGAAATACACATTGTACTATCTCATCTTTGTGCCTTTGCTGGTGGTGTTTTTCTGCTCAGATTGCCCTTACCTTCTATCCCACCCTCCCCATCTCAACACATTTTTTAGCCTCAGCTCAAATTTGATTTCTTCCAACCTACATTTCTAGCCAACAGAATCTGAGCTAGTCCTTCCCTTCTAGACTGTGGTAATGATGGTTTTGAACAGTTTTTACTCTCAGCATTTCTAACACCAAATGTGTGGGGTTTGGTCTCCAAATCAAACAACGCTCCAACTTTCCAGACATCAAGTTAGTGTCTTAAAATTCAATTCAATTCTGGCACTAACTACCTGTAGTTAACATAGATCCCATAGGTGAAGGGCTCAGCCCCACAAGACTGCCCCACTTCAGATGCCAACACAAGTATTGAATATCCAGGATACCCAACCTTCTATCCAACTTGGCTACAAAGTCAGGAGTTCCCACAGATGCAAATATTTCCTAGAGTGGTTCACAGAACTCAGAAAAGCATCTTACTATTATTGGTTGAATATAAAGGATCCAAATGAACAGCCAGATGAAGAGGTACATAGGGTGAGATCTGGAGTTGTGCTAGGAGCTCCTGTCCTAGCAGAGTTGGAGTGCACTACCCTCCCGGTACATGTGTGCCTTCACTAATCCAGAAGCTCTCCAAATCCCATATTTCGGGGTTTTTTAATGGAGGTTTTATCACACATGCATGTTTATCAACTTAATCTCTATCCCCATCCTCCTCCCCCAGAAGTTGGGGATGGAAGTTCCAAGTTTCTAATCAAGGTTTGGTCTTTCTGGTGACCAGCTCCCATCCTGAAGCTATCTAGAGGTCCACCACCCACCAAGAGTTGCCTCATTAGAACAAAGGATGCATCTATCACTCATAAAATTCCAAGGGATTTACAAGCTCTGTGTCAGGAAGTGAGGATGAAGACCAAATATTATAGCAAAAGATGCTCCTATCACCACCAATTACTCAGGAAATTACAGAAGTTTTAGGAGCTCTGTGCCACAAATTAGGGATGAAGATCAAATATACATTTTTTATTCTATCACAGTGGAGAGATACAGAAAGAGATGGATTTGAGAATTGGTATGACCCTCATAACCTAATCATTGGCTGGCTATGGGAGTTAAAGAAGAAGTCAAGAATGTCTACCAGGCTTCTTTCAAAAGAATGGAGTAGCTAATGGCGCTATCTAGCACACTGTTAAGCTGAAAATCAATTTTACCAGAGAAGATTTGTTTGGGAAGACGAGTTTAAACTGAGGTTGAATTTGAATTGCCAAATGCAGGTATCCATAAAACAGTGGGATTTGTGGGTCTGGAACTCAATGGAGAGATAAGAAATAGCAATATATATTTAGAAATTGTCAACAAGGTAATAGAAGCCTTGGAAATGAATAAGAGTTTTAGGTGGAGAGCATAGAATAAGCAAAAGCAGGCCTGAGACAGATCTCTGATGGATACCAAATGTGAGTGACAGGAACACAGAGCCTGCTAAGGAGACTGGGGCATGACCATGGAAATAAGAAGAAAAGCAGAGCTCAAGGAAGGGAAAGGAAGAGATTGCTTTAAGGAGCAGTCAATAGTGTCAAATCCTGCCATGGAAAGGTTAAGCTGGATAAGGATAAAAAGTGCTCAACGGATTTACTGACAAGGTGAGAATAATTTCAGTGAAGCAGCAAGAGCCACGGCTGCACTGCAGTGCTTGGTAAAGAAATGGGCAGTGGCTACAGATAGCAGAATGGAGAAGTTGATTGAAAGTAAAGAGGGTGGTAACAAGAGGGGGATGTGCTATCAAGGAAGAGTTTCTATTAATATGGGAGAGATCTGAGTATGTTTACGTGACAGTTTTCAGCACCTGAAAGAATGATACCAAAGTGTGGAAGGCCTGGAATTCTATGTAGAAAACCTTGTTCCAAGGCAATGAGCCATTCGAGGCAAGAGAATGGCATGTTCATGGTCCTGGGGAGGAAGAAATATGGTGGAGCTGGGTATTACTACTTCTAAGGGACATCCCCACCCTAAAGAAACTTGTCCTGCTTTAAAAAGGAAGCATGTGCTTAGTTCTGGCTTCTGGCTGAGGGTCTCAGCAGAATCTTTCACCATGTTTTTCTGGCAGTCTTTACAGCATTGCATCAAAATTATTGTCTAATTATCTCAACTTTCTTACTAGGACAAACAACTTGTTAAGCTTTGTTTACTTTGCAATTATTCCAACCTTAATATTACAATTGGATTGATTTAAAAGGCTAGTTCAGCGATCAGCCTGTGATTTGATAAAGGGTAGTGCCAATGCTGTAGGTTTTTTGTCCTAAGATCCTTAAAACTCTTCTTCCCCCACCACCCTCCATGTATCAAACTATGTCATAAACAGCACCACAGGAATAAAAGGGAAACCCACTTCAGATGCAAATTAGTGCATGGGGCGACTAGGGAGATAGAAGGGATTAGGAGGTTTGATATATTTAAATGAAAGAATCCCAGTCATTATATTTAGAGCAAAAGCAAATCTCAAAGTTGCTTCATAAACAAGATTTAATATAAGACAATAAATTTAGACCCAAATGGGAAGGTCTGTGAGCTTCAATATCTCCTGCCTTATTCATAAATCACAACATTGATCAAATATAAATTAATGCATGAATATGTATATTTGTGTATAGGAACTCATGAAACCTCATTTATTATGTGAGAATGCAGTAGAAAGCAATTTTATATTATAAACACCTAAATTAAAGCATTTAGCATTTTTAAAAAACTTAGTCAAGTGGATATTTGTGCAACTTATCTACATGAATCTATTTTGTACATCTCCCCCCTCTCAAAAGAAAAGTGTGTGGTGAACTTCACTCCTGCTACAGCTTTTGCTTTGGGTTCTTGGGAAGATAATTTAAGACTAAGGAGTGAGCGTTACATGATAACTCATTAAAAGAGGTGGTGAGAAGGACTTTCAAGAGTTTCATTTGTATTTCATTCCAATGACAAACATATCCTGGGAGTGGCTGCTGCATATTTCGGCTTTCTCCCTTGATTGGACTTTTTTTTTAGAAGTTTTTCCCTTCAAATAATAGTTATTGTTTAAACTTAAATATCAGACAGCAAGTATTTTTGTATATTCTGTAAGTAAATGTCTAGTTGTACAAGCTATTCACGGTACATTAAACAAGATTTAGTACCTTTTAACAAAATATCATGAAATGAGTCCTTAAGGCATATCTCAGAAAGGGTGTCGATGTAGTAAAACAGTGAAAATTGTGCCTAATTGGGAAGGTAGGGAAGGAAAAGATCACTTTTCAGTATAGGTAATAGCAAGATTTCTTCTATAAACCCACCTCTGTATCACAAGGTCAGGAGTTTGAGACCAGCCTAGCCAAGATGGTAAAACTAAAAAAAATGCAAAAATTAGCCAGGCAGGGTGGCAGGTGCCTGTAATCCCAGCTACTCAGGAGCCTGAGGCAGGGGGAATCACTTGAACCCGGGAGGCAGAGGTTGCAATGAGTCAAGATTGCACCACTGCACTCTAGCCTGAGTGACAGAGTAAGACTTTATCTCAAAAATAAATAAATAAAAATAAATAAACCCACCTCCTCCAGAGCTTACTGCTACAAATGTGTTGTTAGAGAAGCAAGACATAGGGTTCTAGGAGGGCTGGAGAAACCTAGGAGGAACAGGAAAGGTTTCGTGTTAGGTAAAAGTCTCTTAGGCCTTTGATCAGAGGGGTGGGGTAGGGCTGTGCAAAATGGCCTACGGGCACAAAGTAAGAAATGCAAGTCACAGTTTAGCCTTCTCCGTCTTTGTAACAGCCTAGACAATTTAGGAAAGTATGTGTTCAATTAAACCTGACTCCTAAGAAACAAGTTTAAGACAATTAGATATAGTAAATTAATCCAATATATAAAGTGTCCTGTTATAATTTCAAAATCAAGAAATTCAGAGTACTTACTGAGTTGTACTTGAAATGTGGTCAGTGTGAAAAAAAAACTGCTGGAAGTGTAAACACACCCTGGTTTCAAAGGCTTAGTGCAAAAGAACTGTAAAACGTTATCAGTAATTTTATATTGCTTACATGTTGAAATACGATTTTGGACATAATGAACTAAGTGTATTTATTAAAATTATGTTTCTTCCTGCTTTAAAGGGATCATTTAGAAATTTTAAAATTACATTCTTACATTGTATCTGTAGATACAGGATCATGCTGCTGGCTAAGATTAATCTGGCAAGACTTGGTACTAAAGGGATATTGGGCTGGTCACAGCCTAAGATATAGGAAAGTAATAGGCATAATTTTTAACAAGCCATTTAAAAACATCTTCTAAAGGCCACGCACAGTGGCTCACGCCTCTGATCCCAGCACTTTGGGAGGCTCAGGAGGGAGGATTGCTTGAGCCCAGGAGTTTGAGAGCAGCCTGGGCAACAGGGTGAGAACCCAGTCTCTACAAAAGATAAAATTAGCAAGGCGTGGTGATGCGCGCCTGTGGTCCGGCTACGGCTACTAGGAAGATGGCAGGATCTCCTGAGCCTAGGAAGTCGAGGCGGCAGCGAGCCATGATCGTGTCACTGCACTCCAGCCTGGGCGACAGAGTGAGACTCTTGTCTCAACAACAACAAAAATAATAACCTCTAGAAATGATAGCCATTGTGTGAGATCACCCGAACAATATTGGGGGAAGAGTGTCTAGGGAGGAGGAAAACGGGATTCACTTCCTTTAAAAGCCCCAAAGGTCCGGGCGCGGTGGCTCACGCCTGTAATGCCAACACTGGGAGGCCGAGGCGGGTGGATCACTTGAGGTCAGGAGATCGAGACCAGCCTGGACAACATAATTAAATCCCATCTCTACTAAAAATACAAAAACTGGGTGGGCGTGGTGGCGCGTGCCTGTAGTCCCAGCTACTCGGGAGGCCGAAACAAGAGAATTACTGAAACCCGGGAGGCGGAGGCTGCAGTGAGCCAAGATCGCGCCAGTGCACTTCAGCCTGGGCTTCAGAGCAAGACTCCTTTTCAAAAAAAAAAAAAAGCCCCAAAGGACTGAAGTTCAGCACCTCGAGGCTGCTGATGTAACCACCCTGCTGGCAGGGAAGCCGGATCAGCGCGGCGTGGGAGGGCCGGGCCCCGTGGGAGGAGCATTCCTGGGTCCGAGAGGGAAGGCCCGGGAGCCACGCGGCTCAGGAAACCGCCCCCGCGAGGGGATAGGAAGATACTGCGCGGCCCCTCCTTCCATGACTCTCCTTAGGCCCTTCCTCATAAGGACGCGATCTCTTCCTCAACTTGAGAAAACAACGCCCTAAAGCCTGCGCCTGCGGCTCTGCCCCAGGCCGCTCACACAGTGCCTTCCCTAAAAGAACGCAGCCAGGTGGGCTACAGTGTTGGGGGAAAAGAAATCCAAGTGTGCGCTTCAACCGCACGTGCCTTACCCAAAACCCCGCTCGGCCCCTAGTTTCAGCCTCTGCAGCGGCGCCTTCGTCCCCCTCCTTTTTCCCGCCCCCGCCAGGGACGTCACAAAGAGTGACAGGTAAATCGAACAATCACAGTCCCTCTCCGCGTGTGCCAGGAGGGACTGGAGCGGGAGGTGGGCGGGGAGAGGACGAAAGGAGTAGGCTTCGGGAACTGGCTGGTCCCGGTCACCCAATCAGAGAGTTCTAGGGAGGGGGAAGGGCGGGGCCCGAAGGAGGGTGGGGGGTGGGGCTGGGGAACGGAGTTGGAGGGCTGAAGGAGGAGAAGGCGGGCTCCCAGTGATTAAAAGCAGCCAATCAAAGCGCGCCGGCTTCCTTCGGAGAGCGGCGTGGGGCGTCGCCGCCGCCGCCGCGCGCGCAGGGGGCTGGTTAAGGCCATGAAACAAAAGAAACCCTGAGAGGGGAGCCGCTGCCACCTCCACCAGCCCGCCCCGCCGCCGTCCCCACCCACCCACCTAGTTACCTACCTCTGCCTCCTTTCCCTGCCCCTCCACCCCGCCCCTCTCCGGTCTCCGGGCGGCCCTGGCGCTCCTCGGCCCGGGTGCCCAGCCCCGCCGCCTCCCCAGAGGAAAGGTGTTTGCGAGCTGAGCAGGGCCCGGGCCCTGTCCGCCATGGGGCTTGCCGCCCGCCGCGCCTGACCTGGCCGCCGCCGCCGCCGCCGCCACCATTGACAGCGCGCCGCCGCGATGCCGAGCGGCAGCTCCGCGGCCCTGGCCCTGGCGGCGGCCCCGGCCCCCCGCCGCAGCCGCCCCCGCCGCCGCCGCCGCCGCCGCCGCCGCCTTCGGGCGGCCAGGAGCTCGAGGGGGACGGGCTCCTGCTGAGGGAGCGCCTGGCCGCGCTAGGCCTCGACGACCCCAGCCCGGCGGAGCCCAGCGCCCCGGCGCTTCGGACCGCGGCGGCGGCGGCGGCGGCGGCGGCGGCGGCGGCGCAGGGCCAGGCCCGGCGGGCGGCCGGGCTGTCTCCAGAGGAGCGGGCTCCGCCCGGCCGGCCCGGGGCCCCGGAGGCGGCCGAGCTGGAGCTGGAGGAGGACGAGGAGGAGGGGGAGGAAGCGGAGCTGGACGGAGACCTGCTGGAGGAGGAGGAGGAGCTGGAGGAAGCCGAGGAAGGGGGGACCGGTCGTCGCTGCTGCTGCTGTCGCCCCCCGCGGCCACCGCCTCTCAGACCCAGCCGATCCCAGGCGGGTCTCTGGGGTCTGTGCTGCTGCCAGCCGCCGGCTTCGACGCCCGGGAAGCGGCGGCCGCGGCGGCGGGGTGCTGTACGGAGGGGGACGATGCCCAGGGCATGATGGCGGCGATGCTATCCCCACGCCTACGGCCCCGGCGGCTGCGGGGCGGCAGCGGCCGCCCTGAACGGGGAGCAGGCGGCCCTGCTCCGAAGGAAGAGCGTCAACACCACTGAGTGTGTCCCGGTGCCCAGCTCCGAGCACGTCGCCGAGATCGTCGGCCGCCAGGGTGAGTGCAGGAGTGGGGAGGTCCAGCTGGGCATGGCCCCGGGCGTGGGTAGGGAGGCGAGGGAAACGAGCGTGGGGCGGAAAAGCGAACCCGGCGAGGCCCCCAAGTCCGCGGCGAAGGGGTCTGGGAGGAGCCGAGGGTCGACCAGATGTGAAGATGGGTCACCTTGCGAAAACCCACGCTTTTCCTCTTGTTTCGCTGGGTAAAAAGTGTGAAGTTTCTCGGCGACCCAGTCCGGTGGTGTTCACGTTACTTGGGCTGTATTCGTGGAACACCAGGCTGGCGTGGCACCAGCAACCTCAGTGAGGTGGTAAAAGGACGGGCCCTAGGAGTTGTGGGCTCGCTGTTGGGTACGGAAAGCTTCGAGATTGCAAGTTTGCGCCGCCGAGTGTCTTCTAAAAGCGCTCAGCCTCCCTTACGAGAGCTTGTTCAGATGGAGAAAGGGGCAGAAATGGAGGCCTGTAGACAGAGCTCACCGAGGAGGGAAGGGATGTTTAAATGGTTGGTATCACCGCCATCCCCCCGCGCTCCTCCGCTGTTCAGAAACTTAGCTTTGGAAAAGCAACCCAACTCTCTGCCGCCGATCTTACTGTATTCCTCTCGATAACGTTTTAACTCTCGGAAAGACACACTGGCTATCTTTTAGAACCGGTCAGTGTGCAGGATGAAGGAAAAATTGGACAGTAAGGTAATTAAGAAACTTTATGCGTTTATACAGTTTTCAGTTAATTCTCTTCTTGCCAGCACACCAGTACTGCAGACAGACTCCTCCCACATTGTTCAGACAAAGAACCTATGTCTCAGATTCCAGGAGTAGATTTGTGAAGGTGGGGGAAGGGGATGCCTGGGGTACCTCTGTATCCGACATTTTTAGAGAAGGTCCTAAGCTCTTTATGGTAGTTTTTTCCCTTTTATGAAAGGGGCAGATGTTACCTGCTGCCACCTCATGACAATATGGTTTAGCCTGGTTGATGCATGCCTCTTTACTGTTAGGTTGAGAGCATTGTTGGGGTCAGAGATGATGGCGCTGCTGCTTAAATGATCTCATCTTTCCCAAGTGGTCTAAAGTACACATAAATAAGAGAGATCTGTCGAAATGGTGGTTTCACATATCAGAGTTGGCTCATTTCTTTCTTATCTGTAGGATTTTAATAAAAACTCATCTGAAATCTGGAAAAGGAGATAGTTTATTTCAGACTGCCTGATGATTGGCACTTAAAAGACACTTCAAAGCAGGACCTTCCCATTGAAAGGTTTATGCGTGTCGCTCTTCTGGTTAATGAGTTTCAGATACCTGGTTTGTTTGGTTTTGGCGATACTTAGGGCAATAATCCAGGAGAAAACTTATTTACATGGGATAAAACGACAACATCTCAGTGGATCAGAATGAGTTGACCATTCATGTGAGAACATTGAGGAATCGCTGTGTACCAGGCTTGTATTTTGCCACGTATTGAGTTTGTGGTATTGAGTTGAGAATGTGAAGTTAAATCAGGCTTTCTGCCTTTAAGAAGATAACAGTCTAATAAACAGTAGAATGGCACTAACTATAGTGTATTTAGTGTGACAGTCTCAGGTAAAAGAACATCTACCGTCAGGGCCTTGGAAAATGGGTAGCAAAGTTTAACAAATGGAGATTGAAAAACAGTGGAGGAACAATGTGAGGAATGGTGTGGAGGACTAACCTCTAGTTGTAAGTGGCAAGTAGTGTTGTTTTGATACTTGAGGTCTGTAGAGGGGAGTGATGGAAAAGGGGAACGCAGGCGATCACGCCAGAACGTGAAGCCTGAATGCCATATGAAGATGCCACTTCTCAGGACAAGTTGCTTCAGTGTGCTTATGATAACACTCTAGGGTAACAAAGGAAAAGAATATTTACATGCCAGTTTTACTGAGGGACAGGATAACATATTTTATAGATTTAGTTTAATGCAAACTTTTGTGCTTCACTATATTAAACACCCCTTGCACTGCAAAATGGTCCTTACTTGTGTACATTGTTGTCTTTATACAAATCAATTTTTTAAAAGTGAAGTGAATTACAAGTTTTTATTTCGTACCGTCTGTATTACATGATAGGAAATGAGATAAAGCCTTAGTTTTTCTTTTGAGGGCTATGCTTATTTGATTAATAAGGAAATGTTGAATTTAATTATGTCTTAGGACATGAGACAAATTGCTGGCTATTCCATTTGCACCTAATATTTTCCCAGAGTTGACAATACTGTAAAAAGTGTGTCATCATCCTCTATCTTAAAAGCAGAAAATCTGGTCCGTTTGCTATTTTGAACCATTCAACTTGTGGTTCATTGACTCCTTTGCCACCCCCCATGTCCCAGCAGCATAGTCATAAAACCTGTAAAGTATTTGCTCACTCGAATGGAGAACGAAGTGATTTCTAATGTTCACATCCTTTTACGGTGTGATCATTTCCCCATGGGAGAGAACCTGTCCTAAGTGAATAAAACAGGGCAAATCATTTCATTTTCTTGTTTGCTTTGAAGGAGCTAAATTTTCATCCTTTAGATTAAATTATCCATTTCTGCCATTTTATTTATTACCTGAAGCCATAATTTTCTGTTTGAGATCTCTTAATTGGTTTTGGAAATAATTATGTCACAGATGGAGACATTTATGACTTCAGTTCTGAAGCAAAGAGCAGGACAAATGGAATTCTGAGTCACATAGACTAGCAACTCATGTGGATGGCCTCCGAGTTCCAGTGTATTTCTAAAAAACAAATTACTGCTTTTGATACTGATGAAAGTTGGCAGGAGTGTTTGACCTCAGATTTATACTCCCCAGTAGCATATGGTCATTTGTAAATGTTAAATTGGCCTTGTTTTTTAAAGTATTGCATCTATTGTGAAACAACAATACTGTAAAATGAAGCCAGGAACTGAAGAAGCTTGTTGATATAATCAAAGAAGTTTTAGAGTATGGACATCAAAAATAAACCTGACAACAGATTTTAAAACCCAATTTTATAAACTTAGAACGTCTCTGTTTTTAAGTGTAGTACCTGCAAGACACATTAACAGTGATTAACAGGTCTAATTTAAGTCAGCAGGTTTTGTTCCAATTTGTATAGTCATTTACATCCGTTTAGACTAAAAAGTGAATTAAAATAAAACTCCATACTCATTCTTCTCTACATTACAAATTAATACTAAATGTCATAAATTCAATTGTTTAAAGACTTGTAACCCAAGATTTTATATTATTATTTAGGATAAATGTGTATCTTTCATTATTTTCATTAGACTTTAATTGATGGCATGTGTGTTCTCTAGCCACATAGTCTAGAAAAGTCATCTCTAGCTTCTTTTTATTGTATACCCTGTCCAAAAAAAATGTGCATGCCCCCCAATATCTGGATATTTATATATGAATAGTAAGTGTGCTTAGTATATTACATATTATAAAACATAAAATTATTTATTAACAATTAATACTTTACATTGTTTCAAGTTGTCTTCTCAGTTTCTTAGGGTGGAACCACCCTGCAAGCTCTAACACAACTGAAATAAGGTGTATATGTCTCTGAGCAGGAGAAAAAAGAAAGCTTGGTCTTGCTGTACATAAATTTTCTCTTCAAGGAGAAATACGTATTTCATGAGAATAAATAGTTTCAGAAAGATGCTGTAGCACAGTGTCTTTTTCTTTTATGGGGATGAGGGTTCATTGTTGGCCTTCTCTTTTCTTAGTACTATTTTAGGTGCTTCACCAATGCCGTTTAACCCTGCTAGGTGATTACTGCCATTTAGAGAGGTAGAAACTGAGGTTCTGAGAGCTAACTTGCTCAAATAGTGGAGTTTGGATTTAGCATAGTTTGACATCAGAAATAAAATTCTTTGCACTCTACATTGCCACCTCAGTATTAAAGCATTCTGCTCGGGAAGGTTAATATTTTGGATTAACTTGTGCCCTAATCGTAGGATACTGAATTTCTAGTATGCATAATTTAAAATATCACTATCCAAATCAGTTTACTTGATAAAATTTTGATGTCTGTTACCCACAAGGCACAGTTATAATTGTAATATGGCTCTAATGTGTCTAGCTAAAAATTCACTGTCATTTGTAGTTCCGAAATATATAAAAATGTGTATATATATAGACACTGGCTTTAAAAATTAAATATAATTTTTCTAGGCTTTAAAATTTAAATTTTGTTGATAATGGTTTGTATTAGCTCTGGGACCCTTGAGAAGGGTTCAATTATTGTAATTGTTTTTGCAAATGGGTGGGGAATCTACTGCCTTTTCTTCCTGCTTCAGCTAATGAACTATTCTGATTCACTAGGGAGGAAATGGGAAATGAAGTGGTAATTCAAGGGTATATTTTGTACCCCTTGGTTACCAACAACCTGAAAATGATCCAGGGAACCAAGTATTTCTGTTACTCTGTTAGAGATTTCTACCTAGAAAATTTTCAAAAAATGTTTATGGGTTGGAATTCTAGGTGGTTCTTCACCGCTTAAGTTTTTAAGGAAAGGTAGTATTTAGTTGTAAGATAGCACTTAATATATTACTAATTTGGTTTTGGATACTTTTGCCTTAAACTGATTATAAAAATGTTGTAGTATGTGTAATTTTAATATAAAACCACATACTGTAAACTACACCAAACTGCCTGTAACAGTCTCTATTCAACTGTGATACATTGGAAAGGGCCAGCAATCACAAATAGATATTCCTATGCCAATAACTCATTGCAATCTTGAACAAGTCACTTAAACTCCCTAGGCTTCAGAGTCCTCTTTGGACCTGGGCGTAATCATGTCTACAATTCCTATAGAGACTCTGGAAGATACACAAATAGTAAATCGACATATATGAAACTATAAGTGGTAAACAACTTTACTTTTGTTAAGGTAAATCTGAAATTAATTTGGAGCCAGTGTTTAATCATGTTCATCTTCTTTGGCTTTAGCAGATAGTTTCACTCATTATATTGTCTAATGTAACAGAACTAGAACCAACGGATGTCTGAATGCCTTTTAGATACTTGGCACTTTTGTCAAGATAGACTCGTTATGCTGTGGTTAACAAAGAACCCCAAGACCTCATTGTTAAAACAACCACAGTTTATTTCTTGTTCAGAGGGATTCTGCTCGCCCTGCTCATTTTAGGCATTCAGGGACACAGGCCAACAGCAGCCACCATCTCCAGTGTTACTGATCTTCCATTGTGTCAAAACATGAAAGACTATGACATAGCACACACTGGTCTTAAAATGTTAGATCCAGAAGTAATACTTACCACATCTGCTCGTATTTCATTAAAGCAAATCATCTGGCCACACCTAACTTCAAATGGTGAGAAAGTACATTACATCTGTGTGCCCACAAGGAGAGCCGTGATGACTACTACCACAGTACCATTTTATAATTTATGGGATTGTTATAGAATTCTAAACAATGTCATTTCTGCCATGTAGAATTTGTAACCAAACTCAAAATGAAAAAGTAGATAATGTTCATGAGATACTGAATGTATATTTGCACTTAAAAAAAGCTTTTTAAGAAGTTCCAAATAGATTGTGGGTAATTATGTTTAAAACTCCATTAATATTCAGGTGATCCTTAAGTGATATGTTTTTTATTAAACTTCATTCTTAATGCTTCCCAAGTGACTTATATACCATAATTTGTGGGTTTACTTTTAACATTTTTCCATGCTACCATTAGTTACTATATAGAGAATTACAAAGATTAAATCTGATGTTTAAGCCTTGAAAATAACTTTCTATTATCAAACCCAGAAATACTAAATTGAATGTATGCATAGCCTAATACTGTTTGAGTAGTTCAAATCTTTATTCTAAACTGATTTTGAGAATCTTAAGTTACACTAGCAATAGGACCTTTCGGTGCCAGTGTTTGAGATTTAAGGACAGTTCAAGTGTTTGTTGCCCTTGTCCATTAAGCACAGACTACAATTCATCATTGCATGCAGAGAAGCCTGGTGGTTTGGTCACAAGTAAAGTTGTATCATGGAATAATAAGAGTAAGATAATAAAGAAAATCCTTTAATGAAAACTGCAGATGTAGTTGAAGGTAAATATAAAGAATTGGTCTTGAACATGATTGAAGGGGAAGTGGGGAGGGAATGGCTTCAAACAGCTAGAAAACATCTAAAATGGTTACCAGTGTAAAAGTATATATTTGCATTTGGGGCTGACCTTTTATTATTTCCCTTCTCTATGTCTCCCTTTCCCTTTGCTTTCTCTTCTGCCTTTCTACCAGTGCCATTTAGTATAATGCAGGAAGGGACATTGAACTTGGAGTTAGAAACCTTGTGTTTTGCCACTTGCTGACTGTGAACTTGGACAAATCACTTAACCTCTCTGAGCCTCAGTTTCCTCTTCTGGAAAAAACCTACTTCATCTACTTGTTCTTCCAGGTCCCTCTCTCCCTTTTCCCTCATTTGTTGTAAGGATCAAGTTTGAGAAGATAGCATTAGTAGAAATCCATGGTACAATTGAAAGTACAGAGATGATAAATTTGTATATCAGATAAGGTAAATTTTTACTGCTAAATTTCTTTTATACTCTGAACAAATGCTAGTTAAAGCCAAAAAAAAATGTCATTTTAGTAAGTTTTCCTAGGCTGTACCAATAATTTAGGTAAGTTATGTTTTTTAAGTTTACAGTATATCTTAAAATTTATTTAAAATCAGAGCTTTGGAAATGTATTTCCTGGCAAAGATCTAAGCTAGTCTGGAAGAGAATCATTTACAAATGAATCTGATTCCATTATGTGATACCCAAACAGATAATTGTAAGGTTTCTGTTAGCATTCTCTAAAGAGCATGAATGTAATTTCAAGCTCCCCAGTTAGGAAAACGGTTCTGTCTTTCATCTCTTAATTTACCCTCTTCTGGTTTTTTCTTTCAGGTTTACTGAAAGGCCAAGTAATAAACCTTTTCATTAAATATTTTTGATTGTCTTGTCTAAAATAAGTGAAAAAGGGATTTTAGATTCTTCTCCACTCCTAAAAATACACAAGAAATATTCTTATTGGGATTTAGGAGAATAAGGCAGCTTGGGAGAACATTGGTTTACGGGTCACTAGTTTATAACTCGACAATTTTAGGCTTCGGTTTTCTTCATGTCTAAAATGGGATTTAACTAGGTGATCTGTCACAGTTCTTATATTCTGATTTTTGTCCAAAGAGAGTCCCTAAAATTATGTAAAAGTAAACCATATTTCATATTGCCAGTTAGATTGAGAAGTTAAACCTCTCAATTTTGCAAAGTTTATAAATATGTTTTATCTTTAGGAGTTTCTTTAAATGTTTTTAACTCCCTTTTAGTAACAACAAACGTGTCAGGCACTGTGCAAAAACTACATGTATCATCTGATTTAATCCATTCTTAATTCCACCACACAGATAAACAGGTCTATGGAGGTATAAACAAGTTACCCAAGGTCTCAAGCTGTTACTGTTTGAGACTTCAACATGCCTATCTCAGCAATTGGCAAAAGAACAAGTAGACAAAAATCAGTGAGGATATTGTAGAAAATCTGACTGCTGTCAACAACCAACAGTATAAGAAAAGAAAATAGGTCAATATCTGTACATGAACATGTATCACGAAATACTTTTAGTGCTTGAAGTTAATAGAAGTCAGTGAAGGTAGAACGGAATCTTAGTCATCTTTGCATTCTTTTTTTTTTTTTTTTTTTAAGACGGGATTTCACCATGTTGGTCAAGCTGGTCTTGAACTCCCAACCTCAGGTAATCCGACCACCTTGGCCTCCAAAGTTCTTGGATACAGGCATGAGCCACCACGCCCAGCCGATTTGCATTCTTAATATTGGTCACAGTACCTAAAGCAAAGTGGAATGCTTCCTGTTTATTTAATTTAACTGAATTTTTTTATTATGAACTTGCCATTTTATTGTGTATCATCATACTTTCCATATTGTGTTAATTGGGGTTTTCTTACCTCTTGCCTTTGTTCTCACCTTTTCTTTTTTTTTTTTTTTTCTTTGAGACAGGTTCTCACTCTGTCCCCAGGCTAGAGTGCGGTGGTGCAGCCCAGGCTGGAGTGCGGTGGTGCAATCTCAGCTCACTGCATCCTCCGCCTCCCAGGCTCAAGTGACCCTCCTGCCTTCAGCCTCCCCAGTAGCTGGGACCACAAATGCACACCACCATGCCTGGCTAATTTTGTGTGTTTTTGCTAGAGATGCGGTTTTACTATGTTGCTCAGGCTGGTCTCAAACTTCTGAGCTGAAGCTGAGCTCAAGCACTCCACACACCTTGACCTCCCAAAGTGCTAGGATTACTGGCGTAAGTCACACCCAGCCTAACAGCTTTTTTATTTAAGGACATAGTCAACCTCAAGTTGTTTGGCACTTTTGTTTGAAGTACAATAGATGCTACTTGATTGAAGGCATTAAATGTTTATATGAATACTGATAATGAAACCAAAAATCACATAAATGAAGCTGTTTGAAATACTGTCATAGTGATCCCTAAAGGGAGATGAACAATATTCTTGACATTAGAAGAGCTACAGGGAAGACACTTGAACCCTAAAAGGAAAGCTGTTAGTTTTATATTGTGCATTTAGGAATACATTGCATTCTTAAATTATTTATTACTTAAAATGTTGAATTAATGTTGTATACACAAGAAACATTCTTTTTGGGATTTAGCTGATATTCATCAGTCTTTGAAGATAGAATACTGGAATTGATTAATTGAACTAATGGCAATTCCATATTTATTGTAAGAGCTTAATACAGTATTTTATGTTCTGTAAAATGAAAGGAGCTTTTGAATATTTTGTCTAGACTATTCCAAGGGGAAAGGGACCTTATTTTGTATAAAATCATTAATACAACCCCCTCATTCATTATATATCATGGAACTTGTGGAAATAATGTGTTTTTAGGGGAAAATAGTGTGATGAAAGGATTGTGGAATTAAGACAACTTGGGCTGAGCACTTAACTGAATAACAGGCATTGTAGTAAGTATACATTATTTCATATAATCTTTGCAAAAAGCAAATGAGGGAAGTATCTTTAATCATAGTTTGACCTAATGTTGAAACAGCAGTTTCCAGTCCTGCAGCTACTCCATTTTTTTTGCTCCTTGTATTGTTTGCCTTGAACTGGATCTTAATGGATTCATATATGATAGCTATAATAATGAGTGGTGCCTATGTTTGTATTATTCTTGAGTTCGTGGAGCTTTTCACACATACAGTTTTATCTTTTCCAAATCGCCATGTTTGTTATTCAGATAACTCAGGGAGGAAAAGAAATACTAGGAGAGTTTTCCAGGTTATGTAAGGAAATACCTGAGCAGAGATAGAAGAGGAACTAGGCATGTTTGGGGGATGAAGTCTGGCAGAAGGTATGTTATGGCCACTTAATGTGCAGGGGTGGGGATTTAATTTCAGGCCAGAGTTTTCTTTTTTCTTGAAGGTAAAAAGAGCTACTCGAGATGTTTAACTTCCCTCTCTCTTTACCCTTTAAAACAAAACCTCTTGGGAAATTTTTGAAGAAATTAAACCCCAAGGACTGCCAAAAGTGAAAATATGCACATAGTGCAATTTTGATGTTTGCTTGTAAGGGTTTGAGCTTTCTTCAGTCACTTTATATTTGTAGCTAATGTATGAAATGAATAGAAATAATGAATTTAATTTCTAGAAAAAAAATTCCTTTTTGCAAAAATCTGCAACACAAGTCCTTGATGTTCATAATAGTAATCACACATAGCCCCAGCCTTGCATTCTGTCCTTCGTTCTCAGCATTTTCTGTTTATCATTGTGATAGGCTTTGAGGTAAGTCTCCCTGTCTTGTCTCTTGCATCTTTTATGTTCCCACCAGTCTTAACATACATATCTGATCATGTCACCTCTACCCCTAAATTTTTCTACTGTAAGATAAAGTTGAAATTTCCTTGCCTGCCATTGAAGACGTCTGTCTCCGCATGCAGCTTTATCCCCGCCATTCCACCCTCCAGTCACTTGAAGCTCTCACACTACTGAACCCAGTTGTCTGACTCTTGATTCTCTGCTTTTGCACTTGCAATTCCCTCTGCCCTCCTTCCCATCTGGCAAAACCACCTTCTTTAAGCCTCAGTTCAAATGCCTTTAAAGCTTTCTTTTATTTACTGTAAGTAGTAAAGTCATCTCCTTTTGTATGTACCTATGCTTTGTAGGTACCTTTAAACCAGTTGTCTTATTCAGTATTGCTTTACTCTTTTCCCTCTAGACTGAGCTTGATAGCAGAAATGATGCTAGTTCCTTTGTACCACCTGGAAGTAGCACTAGCATTTTTATAGGGAATTTAACATGTGAATGGGTAAGTTCAGGCATTAGGCTGAACTTTATCTCACAATTGCTAAAATGCTCTTAGAGTTCACCCCAGCAGTGATTTTGTTGGGAACGCCTAGGGGTAAGGAGAAGCCACTTTTACTTGTGTATCATGTACGAAACCACTCACCGCCCAACATAGCATAATCACCTAGTAAGAGTCATTGTCAACACTTGGCTTATATATTTTTTCCCTATTTGATACTCTTATTTTAATTTTTAATTATTTGTTTATTATAGAGATGGGGTCTCACTATGTTGCCCAGGCTGGTCTTGAACTTCTGGCATTAAGCAGTCCTCTCACCTCTGCCTCCCAAAGTGTTGAGATTACAGACATGAGCCACCACACCTGGCCCTTACTTGATTTTTAGCTTTATTCCTTCACCTCTTCCAATGCCTGTAATTCCCTAAACCTTTCCTGACCCTATGTTATATCTGTTCACTGCCCTGGCCTTTGGATTACTAGTCCTGAATTGAGATTTAAAAGCTAGGTACTTGGAAGAAAAAGGAAAATAATTGAAGGAAAGGAGAAAGGTAATGTCATTGGCAGAGTAATCCCCACCCACCCAAAGAAGTCCATATCCTAATCCCCCAAGAACTGTGAATATGTCACCTCATTTGGCAAAAGCGATGTTGCAGGTGTTTATGCAGATGTGATTGAGGGTATGGACCTTGCTATGGGGAGGTTGAGATCATCTGGATGGTCATCTGGGTATTATAATCAATCACATGAGTCCCTAAAAGCAGAAAATTTTTCCCAGTTGGGTCTGAGATCTGAGAAAGAGAGATATGAAGCATGAGAAGGACTCGGCCTCCATTGCTGGCTCTGAAGATGAAAGGAGTCACAAGCCAGGGAATGTAGGTGGCCTCTAGAAGCTGGGAATGGCCCTCAGCTGACACCCAGCAAGGAAACTCAGTCCTCTCACTGCAAGCAAATTCTGCCAACAACCTGAATGTACAAGGAGCTAGATCCCTCAGGCTTCTTGCAAGAAACACAGCCCTTGCAAACGCCTTGATTTTAGCCCTGTTGAGACCCATATCAGACTTCTGACCCACAGAACTGTAAAAAAATAACACATATATGTAAAAATAATAAATTTATGTCATTAAAGCCACTGTGGTAACTTGTTATGACAACGTTAGGAAACTAAAGCAGGTAATGGGGAATTAAAGGACAGACATATTTTTGGACTTTAATTGAACTAATGGCAATTCCATATTTACTATAACACCTTAATACAGTATTTTATGTTGAAAGCTGCTTCTTAATTCTTTTATTTTTGAGGCAGGGTCTCACTCTGTTTCCCAGACTTCAGTGCAATGGCATGATCTCAGCTCTGTGCAGCCTCTACATCCTGGGCTTAGGTGATCCTCCCATCTCAGCCTTCCAAGTAGCTGGGACCACAGGTGCACACCACTACACCAAGCTAGTTTTTTTATGTTTTTTATAGATGGGGTTTCACCATGTTGCCCAGGCTGGTTTCAAACTCCTGAACTCAAGCAGTCCTCCCACCTCAGCCTCCCAAAGCATTGAGATTACAGGCTTGAGGCATCACAGACTGCCAAAAGCTACTTCTTATAATAATTCTTGAGAGCCTTCTAGAGTGTCTTTTAGGGTATTGAATAAGAATGTAATGTTGCTATCATTTTCGTCTCTGTTCTCTTGGGGCAGTGATTGTGGTGTTTTTATGGGCTCTGAGAACTCTCTAGTAGTTTTTATTGCTTTGTAACAGTTACTGCTAATTTAGCAGCTTAAAACAACACAAATTTATTATCTCCATTTCTGTAGGTCAGAAGTCTAGGCATGGTGTGTCTCTTCACAGTCTCACTGGGTTCAAATCAAGTTATTGGCCAGGACTGCCATGCTTACCTGGGGCTCATGTCCTCACCCAAACTTCCTGGTTGTTGGTAAAATTCATTTTGAGGGAGGGTTGCAGGATGATGACCTCCATTTTCCTTCTGGCTCACAGCTCCTAGAAGACACCTGAAGTTCCTTGTCTTGGGATCACCACAGGCAATTTACAACATACATTGTTTGCTTTCTTCTTCCAGGTTAACCAGAGCACATCTCACTGATTTCTGAGTGAAGCTAGAAAAAATTTTTTTTGTTTTAAGAGACAGGGTCTCATTCTGTTGCCTGGGCTGGAGTGCATTGGTGTGATCATAACCCACTGCAGCCTTCACCTCCTTATTAGCCTCCCATGTAGCTAGGACTCTGGGGACATACCACCATACATGGCTTTTTTTTTTAATTTTTATTTTTCCATTTTTGTGGAAACAGGGTCCAGCTATACTACTCAGCCTGGTCATGAACTCCTGCCCTCAAGCAGTCCACTGGCCTTAGTCTCCCAAAGTGCTAGGATTACAGGCATGAGCCACCACAATCAGTCAAAACCTCTGCTTTTAAGACTTATGATTAAGTCAGGCTCACCCAGATAATCTGTTTAATTTCACTATTTTAAGGCGAACTGATTTGGATTGTAATTATATTAGCAAAGTCTCTTCACAGAGGCCACCTGGGTTAGTGTTTGTTTAACTGAAAGTATGTGTACACTAAGGCCAGGAATCTTGGGGCGCCGTCTTAGGATTCTGCCTGTCATACTGTCAGCCGAAGCTTTTTAAAGGATTTAGTGGTGAATGATGAACAGCTCCATGGACTTTTATTTTCTGCTTAATTGTACACTACTGGTGACCTAAATGTTAACTCAATCCTTTATCACATGGTCCTTTTTCTATTGGGAAGTGGGAACAAATGGTATAGATAAGCCATGTGATCTTTTTGCTACCATCTAAATGTACCGTGATTTAAAAACAAAAACAAAACTTGAAAAATCCTGCTGTAAGTGTTCAACATATGTTGCTGGTGGCTAGAAAAATAATAATGGGTTTTTAAAAATTCAGTATTATAAATATATCTGGGCTCTCTGGCCTCCACAAGCTACTTTAGGTGACCATAGAGCAGAACTACAATATTACCATTTTCAACTTTATGGAAATTTCATCTGTAAAGTCAGATGTTAAACCCAGGTTTTCTCAATAACACCACACTCCCTCCTCTTCACTATCACTATACTGGTTCTTAGTTGCAAGTACATCATTTCACATGTGTTGTAGAACTAGAAAGTGGCCTTAAAGATTATGTTGTCTAGTGGTTTTAAACTTTCCTGACAGCAAAAAGAACATTTGACATTGCAGCCCATTATATATTTCACTGAAACATTCAGAACGTAGTGAGTTCTTTTTTTAAATGCTGATTGCAGCCCACTGAATTGATACTGCAACCCATGGTTTGAAAAACACTGAAGAGTACCTTCGCTTCAATTTCTTTTCTTTAACCTCTCTCCCAGCCACAGAGGACCTCTCCCTCTTAATTGCTAAGGCTAGGAAAAGCTGTCTTTACCCTGGGTAAGCAAGGCAGAATCCTTTGCTGTATCAGGGAATGAGAAG
This sequence comes from Ateles fusciceps, assembly GCA_036589455.1. Classification (NCBI taxonomy): domain Eukaryota; kingdom Metazoa; phylum Chordata; class Mammalia; order Primates; family Atelidae; genus Ateles; species Ateles fusciceps. Next base: position 4,092,710 of record JAZHEH010001241.1, on the reverse strand, counting down.
ACCAGAGTTCTGGCTGTAGCCAAAGGGTTTTAAGGTGAAACGTAGCCCCAGCAACAGTGATGTAGGAAGGGAAAATGGGTTCCTACACAAGTGAGGTAAGTGGGAGACTTTTCTTAGGGAATTTACTTCCAGATCAAGATAAAATTAGTTCTCGACCTCTTAACAGTCAAGTCTAGGTTTCTGCCCATTGATTACCTTGAATACAGCTTGCCATATATGGGTTTTTATCTATAGCTGTAAGAAGCATAGTCCTCATATTTTAAAATTTCAAAACTTTGTTCAGCTTTGAGGCTACGAAATCATTTACCCTGCTGTTTGTGTACAGTAGTCCCCCCTTATCGAACAGGGATGCCTTCCCAAGACCTTAAGTGGATGCCTGAACCACAGAGAGTACCAAACCTCTAAAGAGGGCAGTTTATACTCTGACAGCTAAATATGAAAGTCCTTTTCCCCCACTCTCACTAGCATTGTTGCAAGGTTTTTGTTATTTGACAGTCTTATAGCTGGAAAATAATAGGTCAGTTTCCATGAAAATGGGAATTTCCATCTTCAGAGCCATTTGTATGTTTTACTTGGATGTTAGCTGTTTCTTTCACCCTTATATTGGGTTTCTGTTGTTTTTATTTGTAGGGGAGCATGAGTGTGTAAGAAAGTAAGAGAAATTAGCCATTTCTAATGATATTATAAATACTTCAGATTTTTTTACTGTGTTTTTGGTGACTTTTGTGCCATGTAGCAACTTAAAAAATACAGTCTAATATATCATAATATGGCTTCTGAATTGTATGTCACTCTGAGATTATAAATTCTTCTGTGATTTTTAAAAACATATTTTGAGTTTTAAAATAACTCAGTTTAAAACACTCAAAAATGCTTATACCTTCGTCACCTGCAAAATTACAAGATTGGTTTTTCTCCTTTAGTTTGTTTCACCTTTTAAAAACTACCTATTTGAGTAGTCCCCATTAGAATGTATTTGTAGTCTAGAAATGATGTTAGTTGTTTAGAACTCAGAATATGTGTTCCTGTAGAAATAATGTTATGATTGGTGAGGTTTCCTGTAATCCCTAATCTGAGTTTAGGGTACTATAATCAAAAGATTTAGGGAAGTGAAGAAATATTTTTTTCTATCTTTATTGGCAGTGGCTTAAACAGGGTTGGTGGCCGGGCACGGTGGCTCGTGCCATGCCTGTAATCCGATCACCTTGGGAGGACAAGGCAGGCAGATCACCTGAGGTCAGGAGTTCAAGACCAGACTGGCCGACATGGTGAAACCCTTGTCTCTGCTAAAAATATTTTTAAAAATTAGTCAGGCTTGGTGGTCGGAACCTGTAATCCCAGCTACTCGGGAGGCTTAGCCAGGAGAATCACTTGAACCCAGGAGATGGAGGTTGCAGTGAGCCAACATGGTGCCACTGCACTCCAGCCTGGGCAACAGAGTGAGACTCCGTCTCAAAAACAAAAACAAAAACGGTTGGCTTTGCTGTCTTCCTGTTACTTTTTTCCCTGATCTGCAAAATCTATTAAGCACATGACCCTTTGGGGTGTAGACCAGGCCTTTCTCCCCTGTCTCAAGGGTGGCCTATGCTCAAAGCATTTGTCTTCTCTCTACCCAGTGAAACATACATTAAACACCTATTTATTAATACCAACCATAGGCTAGATAGTGTTCTGTGGACCTTCACGAATATTTCCTCAGTTAATAATATACCTATTAGGTATTTAACAGAAAATATTGTACTAAGGGTGTGACTGACAGTTGCTTATAGTATCCAGAGTATTTATTGAGAGGGATTTTTACATAGTTTTTAAATTTTATTTTTCTTTTATTTATTTATTTTTTGTTTTCTAATGGGTTAATATTAGTAAGGGAAGAAAGGGACCAACCCTAGACCCTTAGACTAATTCTCCCTTGTCCTTAATACAATTTGCCCAGTATTTTTCTGCAGGATATTGTCTTATCTCTTGTTAGGAACGTAATTCTGGCTGATTGCCACCTTGCCACCTTGTCAAGTTGTAGCCCACTGTAAACTTACAACTCCCCCTGAGTATAGAGTATGACCAGTTCTGTGTTTATACCCGCCTTTCAGAATTTCTTAAGCATCTCTCCCTCAGTCACATATTGGCCAATAGAAAGTGATCTCGATTCTCCACACCAAACCACACCTGCTGTGCTGAATGAGGGGAATCTCCTGGACATTTAGTCTGTATAAATTATAAGTAGATGTGGAAGTTTTGTTGCACTCGCTGGTCTTCTAACTGATTTTCTATCATGGAACAAAAGCAGATACAGGTTGAACACTCCTAATCTGAAAATTTGAAATCCTAAATACTCAAAAATCCTCAGATTTTGCTTTGGAGCTTTTTGAGCACCAGCATAATGCTCAAAGACAATACTCACTGGAGCATTTCGGATTTTCAGATTAGGGATGCCCAACTGGCAGGTATAATGCAAATACTCCAAAATCTCAAACATTGCTGGTCCCATTGTTTTTGGATAGGGGATAACTCAACCTGTGTAGTCAACACCTTGGGAATGTTTAGGAAGGGCAAACAAACCAGTCTCACGTTGTGCAAAAAAGCGATCAGGTCACGTGCTTTATTTAGAAAGCATCATCTGACTAAAGTCATAATAGAGAATACTAATTTATTGGGGACAAAAAAGCAAGGGAAAGTTTAAGAAAAAGACATGCTCAGATTGTGACACTTACCTTCAGTAGCACCTAGCTGCTTTATTTTGACGAGCCAAGAATAGCATGATATATTCATGAGAACAGATCTATCCTGGCAAGCTCAAGTTAGGGTCTTTGAAAAGTGTAACCCCAGAGTTTTATGCCTTGGCTGTGTATTTGACATTTTAAGTTACAGTTTGAAGCCCTCTAATTTTAACATAGTTGGCATATAGTAATCTGTAATTAATCAAAAAAAAAGTTGGTTAAAATGGAGAATTATGAAAAGTTACACATATGTCTCTTAGATGTTTTATTTTAACTTAAATATACTTAGGATTTGGGGTCATGGCCTTTTATTTGAGTTTGTGTCTGTCAATCAGAGCAGTCCTTGAATAAAACCACACCCAGCACCCACATTCCATACAATCTTCAGTATCTGTTTCTTTTAAATGCAGCAGAACTATACAATGATTACAAAATCATTCTATATTACTTTTTTATCCCAGCCCTTTACAGCTGTCTCACCTATTCATAATTGAATAGCAGCTTTTTTCTTTAAGATACTCATCTTTTTTGCATTCATGTTTCACTAATTTATGCAATAATTTAGATAATTTAGTTACTAGCGTGAGTACACCTAGTATAAACAACATGGGAATAAACAAAACTGAATCATAGCAGGCCTAGAATTTAACTGGTGCGAGCAGAAGTGAAATGACCTGCTAACCACAAGTACTGTGTTTTTGTCATCAACTGAGTTTTACAGAGGAAAGAGTAATGTTAAGTTAAAGTGATGAGATAATTAGGTGGAATTCATTTTAAGAACTTCTCTCAGATAATTGTGAAAATTGAGGTTCTTGGACTAGCAAAAAGACCATAGATTTTAAGTCAAACTAGATTTACCTCTGGCTCTGCCACTTCCTAGCTGTGTGAAAAACTCTAAAACTTACCCATAATCAGATATTTAGCTTAAAAAGTGCATTAGGTGATTTGTCTTTATAAATATTATTGAAGTAGATGTTGATTCTTATGAAATGTCTTCTTTCTAACAGGTTGTAAAATTAAAGCACTGAGAGCCAAGACAAACACGTATATCAAGACTCCTGTTCGTGGTGAAGAGCCCATTTTTGTTGTCACTGGAAGAAAAGAAGATGTTGCCATGGCCAAAAGAGAGATCCTCTCAGCTGCAGAACACTTCTCCATGATTCGTGCATCTCGAAACAAAAATGGGCCTGCCCTGGGAGGATTGTCATGTAGTCCTAATCTGCCCGGTCAAACTACCGTCCAAGTCAGGGTCCCTTATCGTGTGGTAGGATTAGTGGTTGGACCCAAAGGAGCAACTATTAAAAGAATTCAGCAGCAGACCCACACCTACATAGTAACTCCAAGCAGAGATAAGGAACCTGTCTTTGAAGTGACAGGGATGCCTGAAAATGTTGACCGAGCACGGGAAGAAATAGAAATGCATATTGCCATGCGTACAGGAAACTATATAGAACTCAATGAAGAGAATGATTTCCATTACAATGGTACCGATGTAAGCTTTGAAGGTGGCACTCTTGGCTCTGCGTGGCTCTCCTCCAATCCTGTTCCCCCTAGCCGCGCAAGAATGATATCCAATTACAGAAATGATAGTTCCAGTTCTCTAGGAAGTGGCTCCACAGATTCCTACTTTGGAAGCAATAGGCTGGCTGACTTTAGTCCAACAAGCCCATTTAGCACAGGAAACTTCTGGTTTGGAGATACACTACCATCTGTAGGCTCAGAAGATCTTGCAGTTGACTCTCCTGCCTTTGACTCTTTACCAACATCTGCTCAAACTATCTGGACTCCGTTTGAACCAGTTAACCCACTCTCTGGCTTTGGGAGTGATCCTTCTGGTAACATGAAGACTCAGCGCAGAGGAAGTCAGCCATCAACTCCTCGTCTGTCTCCTACATTTCCTGAGAGCATAGAACACCCACTTGCTCGGAGGGTTAGGAGCGACCCACCTAGTACAGGCAACCATGTTGGCCTTCCAATATACATCCCTGCTTTTTCTAATGGTACCAATAGTTACTCCTCTTCCAATGGTGGTTCCACCTCTAGCTCACCTCCAGAATCAAGACGAAAGCACGACTGTGTGATTTGCTTTGAGAATGAGGTTATTGCTGCCCTAGTTCCATGTGGCCACAACCTCTTCTGCATGGAATGTGCCAACAAGATCTGTGAAAAGAGAACGCCATCATGTCCAGTTTGCCAGACAGCTGTTACTCAGGCAATCCAAATTCACTCTTAACTATATATATATATACATAAATACTATATCTCTATATGGACTCGTAAAGGCATGGGTATGATGGTACCCCCCCAGTAAACTTCCTAATGAATTCTTATGACTGTTATCAGGCTTTATTGGGATTAGGCTAAAGTTGTTAGTAAACTTATAAAAGGCTGCTATGGTAACACTAAACCTAAGTGGTCTCTTGTCTATTAGTTTGGTTTGAATTATTAATACTATCCTGTAGACCCAGAGACATAGCTTATATAAGATTGCTAAAGCTGAAGTTCAACTTGGCTGAGTGAAGATAATCATAGGTTGTGTGAGCCTATGAGAAAAGTGTATACGTTTAAGATTTCAAAACAATGGGTCCCAAAGCCTAACCACTTTAAGAGTTTATGGAGGGTACTTGGCATTACAGACGATTCATACACTTCCAGTGCTGCCTTCTTTACACTGCCAGTTTTGACAAAACAGGTTTGTTTTTTATTTTACAACAACTTATGCCTAATTCTGCAGGATTGCAAGTAACTTTTTAATGCATTGTGATTACTTATTGGTAATAATAGGGCTGATGGCAGTTTACTAGATCACTGGTTATAATTTGGGACAAAAACTGCTACGTCGACTTTCATCTCGCCCAGAGTGCTCAAGGCTGGTGTGATCAGTGGATCGGGAATGCAATTGTGAATTCCTGCCCATTGCCTCTCTTGATGAATGTGGAAATGGCCACCTGGGTTTTCCCATATCAGGAAGGGCTTTGGGATGGCACCTATATTGGCTAATAATTGAGGATGAGAACATTCCATTCATTAGTCTGATCGAGCTGTTAATTTTTAGACTATAGATCAAAATGTGAAACATTGTATGTTCAATCCATATTTGTCTTGCACATTATAAATATATTTTTATTTTTTAGTAATTTAGGGGAGGGAGGAGGGAGAAAGGGATAATGATGCCCTTGGCATAAATCACAAAAGCAGCTGTGACAACCTCCAATCAGTTTACTTCATTTCAAAACTATTTCCAATCACAAGGAAGGATTTCTTTAAAATACACTTGTACATTTCACCTGTGGATGTCTATGACCTCATCCTCAGTATGTTCCCAAATCTGGCGTTGAAAGGACAAAATATACTGGTGGATTTTTCTACTAATTATTTTTTGAAGCATTATTTTCCCAACACAAAAGAGCTTTTTTCTCAGTATAATGAAAATTGAAATCCTATGTGTATTCAATAGTAAATAGACAAATTTTATTTTTTATTTCCACTTGAAGAGTTACATTTCGTATAAAAGTTTACAAATAACGGTTTTTATTTTGATTTTTCAGTATAAAAAAAGTTGCCTTGATGGCATATTATGATGTAATGCTAATTGCTTGTAGGATAGTAAATGTCAGTATTGAAACCTAATCTCTAGCTGCCGTCTTGTAGATACGAACGAATGTTCACCAAGCATGTATTTTGTATTTTGTTGCATTGTACACTGCAACTAATAAGCCAAGGAATCGACATATATTAGGTGCGTGTACTGTTTCTAAAAACCACAAACTAAGAATGATAAATTATCAATATAGTTTAGTATTTGCTAATTTTACTACACTCTTTTGTTATGTATATGTAGGGAAGTCATAGGGATTATAAATTCAATTTGAGTAAAATTTAAAACCATATATTTTATGATAAAGGGCCTTTAACTTAAGATGGCCAAAGCACTGATATTATATATTTGCTGTAAAGAGAATTATAAGAGTTTTATTTTTCTGATATTAAAAGTTACTTAATAAAGACTTGTTTCCATTAACTTGAATGTATTCTCCTTGGTGTTTTTCACGTAATCATCAACAGTTTAGAAGATTAGTTATTTAACTGAATTTAAAATTTCCTTTTGTAGACTCTCTGTTCCCCAGCCAGCTATCTGTGCTCACTCTTGTAGTTATTTTGTGTGTGTGTGTGTGTGTGTACTCTTGGTTTTGTTTTTTTGTTTTGTTTTGTTTTGAGTTTTAAAACTCAGTATTATTTAATAAAAGAGTCTCATACTGTCATGTACAGGATATATCAACATTTACTACTCATCTGTCGTGTTAAGGAAAAACATTATTGTATACTTGGCAAATTCTCAAACCCATCTCTAATGGATGTCTGTCATAATTTCAAGGGTATTTTCTCCATTCAAATAAAACTATCTATTGTAAGGCTACAATAGTTATATACCAAAGTAATACCTAGTTACATGCTTTACATAGTCCCATGAAAAAATAACTTAATTGCTCCTAATCCCTGATGCAAGGCACTTCAAAGCACCTGCACAAAACGTCCATGTAAACAGCAGTACAGTACATCATTTCAATAACATAAATGACTTTTACACAGCTTGACCTAGACTTAAGGAAAAATAAAACCCATCATAGCCACAGGTAAATAGCATGTTAAGATTCACAACAAGAATTTGTTTCTCTTATTATAAAAGAGAAAAGCAATCATATAACCTCTGCGGGGTGGGGGGAGACCTCAAATATATTGACAAAACAGCATACTCCCTGGGTATGTATGAAATCAGAATATTTAGGAGTGACTGAGTGAATGCAAATGGCATTTCTTAGCACCCAGCTTTAAAATCTACCAGACCTAGTAGTCTGGATTATTTGTAGCACCACGGAAAACTCAATAGAAAATCACAATGGTATATATTCAACCTTTCCATGAGGTTCATTTAATTTATAGTAACAAACAGCAATGATGCAGATAAAGAATTTTTGAAATTATTGGCTTATTGGATTTACCTAGCAAGAAAAACTCTATATTAGGTATTTTAGTACATCTCATGTACGTAAAGCATCAGTTTAAATGAGATTATAAAATATCTCCAGCATCTTGTTGCTGAGCCTAAAAGTTCATTTCTTATCACTTTCCATGGCACAATCTTAAAGCCAAGGAAGATAAAACTAGAATGGTAGTAAATATTAACGGAGAAATTCAGTTCCTTCCCTCTCATATTTATGTGTCTCAAGTAAAACATAGATGAGTGGCAAAAGGTCTACTGCATTCTCTGGAACCTACCACCCCAGAGTAGTCACTGGCAACCAGAGGATTAACACAGGACTGAGTAAGTCAAAGCCTGGGCTCCATCAGGTAAGGGCTGGTTTTTTCTACTGAGCAACTCACAAACACCACTGGTAAAGCAAAGAGGTCTGAGTGTGCATACAACTCAGGGAACCCTGAGTTTACCCTTAGTTACCAGTAAAAACTAACAAGTGAGACTCCACTGAGGCTCAACTTCATATACAAAAATCAACACATTTGCCTGACAGTGGTAATTATTGTTAGCATGCCCTTCCTAGGTATAAAAGGGGTAATGGTATATCTAGGTTTATGCACAGTTAAGAATCAACTATAAATATTCAGACTTGTATTTTAAAATTACGGTTCAAAAGTGACTCCCAAAAGAAAATCAATTTCTTCATAAATGAAATATAGTATATAAAAAGCTGGAATGATGATTAGTTCAAATACAAAAGCTAGATACAAAAACGCTACTTTTTCTTCCAAACTACTTAGGTTCATACGGTTCATACCGTAGAGGACAGTATAACAGCCACACAACTGTTCTACATTACAATTATACCACTAGAGAAAAATATGAATAAAACACTTTAGTTAGCAAACTGAGGTTCTACTTGTTGACAACTGCATTAAAACTGCAGCATTTAAACAGAGCTGAGAAACACCATCCTTAAGCATGGTTTTCTTCTTCCTGTTGTTGTGTTCCACAGTGATTATTAAAGGAAAGAATCTGGTCTGTAAATGACTGGGTCATCCACTGCCTATTACGAATGCCACTGAAAGCTGATTCTCCTTGTAACTCCGACTAGCCCATTTGAAGAGAAGCCACAAGGTTCACTGTTGCATGGATTTGCTACATAAGCACCACCATATGCTGCCTCATAACCCGGATCATATTTTTCTTCCTTAACAGCCATCTTCTTTGCATCCTCTTGGGCAAGCTGTAGGTCAAAGGTATACTGCACCTCTTGAACGTCCATGTTTCGTTCAATGCCTTTCAACTGATCTCTTAAGTCCTTCAGCTTTATGTAGTAATGAACTTTGTCCTGGGCTCGAGGAAACAGCACATCTTGCACTGGATGATGGCATAACAGTTTCTGTGTCTGGAATCTTATGGGGCTGAAGCCCAAATTCCAAGTTCTTAACCTTTACTCCAAAAACTTCTTTACTAAAAATTTCACAAATACATTTTCCATTAAACACTGCTATTCGTGGCTGATATTTCTGTAATTTCTGTACTAGAATACATCCTCCTTCACGAAATTCTTTACTGGAGAGATCTTTGCTGCCAGGCGTCGTCCTTTCCACCATGTTGGTAAATCCAATACCATACTTCCCTGGTAAAGTGTGATCATCCATATGATTCAGTTGGACTTCACTGAGCCCTGCCATAAATGAACGCTTCCAAAAATGGTTTCCAGGTCCAGGGTAATGATGCCCTTTGTAAGCAGCTATTAGTCCCGGGTTTATGCCAATAATGACAATGTCCAGACTGAAGATCAAAATATCGGGGAGTGTCTTGGTCAGAAGTTCAGCTTCTGAAACACCATTAAAACGATGTACTTTTCTTTTTACTTTATATGTGTCTGTAATTTTTTCTTGTTTTTCTTTTGACTTTGCGGACTTGCCAGATTTTTTGGACTCTAGGTTTTCTGGGTTTTGTTAGTTTTTTTGGTTCTGTTGTTCTGGGTTTTCTTTTCCTTCCTTTTGGAGCCTCTTGCACTGGTTCTTGAGCAGGAGCTGGGGCTGGAACTTCTGGCATTTGCTGTTCATTCACAACTGTCATATTAGGAGCTTCAGCCATCATTTGTTGAAATGGAAACGTATAAAAAGCTTGAGCTTGTTCTCCACTTCCATTCCCCGAGGCGGCTGTTGCAGGCGGCTCCACCTGCCAGGCACACAGGCAGCCGGTCTCTGTAGTACGGCGTTGTACGCACTGCAGTAAGACAACCCCAGAGACCTGGGCCCGATGGCTCGCTCTTGGTTTTGAATGTGTCGCTTATGTTCCTGTCCAAGTATACTTTTTTTCTTTAAATGAGTGTTACATTATGGTAAATTGGAGATTTGGCTGGTTGTAGATTTAGTTGCCTGTTTGTGTAGGTGACCACAAACTACTACTGATCTAATTGTAAATAGTAAATGACTTTTTTTATACATTGTTACTTGAAATCCTGAATTCAACTTAAATTCTACTTGGTTTGCATCCTTTGTTTATGGATTTTTATCTTTTTATCACCAAATCTATAAAACAAATTCTTTTCTAATACAAAAGCACTAGTTTACCTTTCAGGTAAAAGTACCTCTGAAAGGTTGACAAAAATATTTCTCCATTTATGGTATTCATTTGATACAGATTGGAATAAACCATTGCTATTTTTTTAAAGCAAGAATAAAGACATTTCTAAGAACATTTTAAAGAAACAAAAATGCTATTCTTTTTTTTTTTTTTTTTTTTGAGACAGAGTCTTGCTCTGTCACTCGGGCTGGAGTGCAGTGGCACTATCCCGGCTCACTACAACCTCTACCCTTCAGGTTCAAGCAGTTCTCCTCCCTTAGCCTCCCGAGTAGCTGGGATTACAGAAGCGTGCCACCATGCCCAGCTAATAATCTTTGTATTTTTAGTAGAGACGGGGTTTCACCATATTGGCCAAGCTGGTCTCAGAACTCCTGACCTGAAGTGATCCGCCCACCTTGGCTTCCCAAAGTGCTGGGATTACAGGCATGAGCCACCTCGCCTCACCTCTATTCTTAATACTTAGAGGTATCACATATCTATACCAAGGCTTCTTTGCAGATTTTGGACAAATTCTTAGACTGTGGTAGACTCGCAAACATAGATTCAATAATGGGCAAGATCATCATTCTAGAATTGGGCAGAATTACTTTGTCAACTTTAGGATTAGCCTCCAGAAGTATTAATAGTCTAATCGAGTATGTTACAGTATTTGCACAATTACTGTTTAGATTGGATGAGATGTGAAATGAATTAACTTTTACCTAATGCAAGGTCAAGATCTTTCAGGGGGCCTTGAAAATAATCTCTATTTTAGAAGCTTTCCTTGTCTCAGGGTAAGCCAAAACTTGTCTGGAACTAATGTTAGCAAAACTGCTAAGTACTTACTCTGGTTCTAAGTCTGGATCTGCCTTTCCCCGTGTCCCTGTGTTAATTTTCTTGCTTACCGAAGTATTGGGGAAGAGAGGCTTCGGGAACTCTGGACCTGTGTTACAGGAAATAGCCACACCACACCGGATAATCTGCAATGTGAATAACCAAGAATTAGGCAAACCTATTGGGAGACCTTCACATTTTTCCATTTTCACAACCTGGACAGACAAATACTAAGCTGAAAACATTAGGTTTAGCTAGCTGCTCAGTTACTGTAGTGTTCTATAATTCTTCACTCCACAGCTCTCTCTCCCTGGGGTCTTAAAATCCAAGTAGACCAATGAAGGAAATTTAGTGTGTCACCTTTTAGAGTACATCTGATTTTTCAGTCATTTCCTACACTTTACAAATCCTGGTCATTTCACCTAGAAACTTATGGGCTAGCCCTACAAAGGTGTCAAGGCATGGAAGTTGCAGAATTTCATTTTAGTCTCCAACTTGGGCTTCCAATTCACATTCCCTTATTTTCTGGCTTTGTTAGAGGGCATTTAATCCCATTTTTTGCAGATTAGTATTTTGGATCTCATTTTCCTTATTTGTAAAATGGAAATAATTACCTCTAAGAACTGCATGAAACCTAAGTCTGAAACTAAGGCATAGAAATGCTTGCTGTGCAGTACCTAATTTACTTTCATAGTTAGCATCCTCTTGTTCTGATTCTTTTAAAAATCCAGCATGACCCTGAGAAATACTGTTGAAGTGCTCTTGAAGAGCAGCATGTAAAGTAAAAGTGAAAAGCTTTTGGGGTTTAGAACACTACCTTTACTTGTATTACCCAGATAGTAAAAGTGAGCTCAGGTGCATAATTTTACTTGATCTTTACCATAGCCCTAAGGGTGAAAGTATTATCTCCATTTTGCAGAGAATAAAGCTGAGGCTTAAGAGTAAAAATCAGTAAAGAGTAAAAGAAAAAAAAAGGAACAGGCTTAAGGTAAAAATTCCCAAGTCTAAAGGCGTTTTCAGAAGATTCCATGGAAAATACCTCAGTTGCTTGCAAATGTGAGCATTTTTCATTTAACTCTGGTTCTCTAATTCCTGGGCATGCCAATCAAAAGATTTCAGTAGCCCTTTTTAATATGATAGGATTAATTCACATCCTCAGACTGTCATGACCATGAAGGGCTTGAGGTAGTTAAGTCACAGATAATTGTTACAGAATTGATTTGTGAACTTAATGGGCACTTGCCCTGCCAAGCAAATGAAATGTCAAAATCAGCCAAAGCTGTGGTGGAGTCATTTTTACTTAGTTTGTTTCATCTTTGACGCCATAGCCTGAGCAGATAGTGGCCCAGCCAGATACCTTTGTTAGACTTTTTGAAGGACCAGTCTTTTTCTAGAATAATGCAAAGCCATTTACTTAAGTGTTTGTAGTCTCTGACTATGTAGTTTGCCTTGTCCTAGAAAGAAAAATCAATAATGCGGGGTGGACCTCATATTTTACTACTATGTGATGCTTTCTTTTTCTTCCTGAACCACCATGCCCAGCATTGGTGCTAATTTTGTATTTTTAGTAGAGAAAGACGGGGTTTCATCGTGCTGGCCAGGCTGGTCTGGAACTCCTGACCTCAAGTGACCTGAACCACATTTCAGCCTCAGCTTCTTTTCCGTTCTGGCCTCCACTTTCTAATGCTTTTACACATCTTACCAAAAAGCTATTTAAACCAGTCCACTGACCTATGAGTCTTCATTCTGAACCCAGTGTCTCTAACATACTCCTAACTTACAGCTTCTAAAAGTGTACCAATTGAGAAGAGGGTTGGTTCCGCTTCCAGGGATGGTTGCAGGCGTTTAAAGTTGCTGCCACATCCCACACTTGTAAGCCTGTTTCCTACCTACCTCCCCTTGTCTGGGTAGCCTAACCTCAGCTTCTCCCTTTAGATCAGGGATCTCAACCTTAGTACTATTGACATTTTGGGCTGGATAATTTGTTGGGGGTAGGGGGCTGTCCTGTGCATTGTGGGGTGTTTACCAGCATCCCTGGCCTCCCCACTAGCTGTCGATAGTACACACACACACACACACGCACGCAGTTGTGACCATCAAAAATGCCTTCTGACATTGAAAGCCAAACCCTCATTAGCCAGTCCGCTTAAGCAAGTTCTAGGTTGAGTACTTGAGTTAAGCATGCTCCTAAATGTTTTATCTACAATGACATTTAATCCTTAAACTCTAGTTTAAGGAGTAAATAGAGTAGTTTAAGTAGTACCCCCTCCTACAGATGAGAGCCCCATCTCAAAGATGAATGAACTTGCCCAGGGTCACACAATGACATTCGGCCAGGGAGTGGTATTCTGATGTGCGTGTTCTTCACCCTTGCCGTGTGCTGCTTCCTTACCCCCAGCAGCTTACGTTGCAGTTGAAATGCCACAGTCAGGGTTCCTAAGCCTCAGGACCGCTTTAGAAAGCTGTCTCTTAAACTTCCCAGATTCTCTCGAGAGATCTTGCTGCCAGACAACCAGACCAGTGTGCCCTGAGAGCCTGCTTTACAGTCACCCAGGCCCGGGTCTGCTGCACTGCCCACCTCACAGTCTGCCCATTCCTGGAAGCCCCATCAGGTTGCCTCAGACTCTATTTGGTGAAAGATAGGTTATGCATGGAACACACAAGAATTAAGCTGCCTGAATCCATTTTCTTAGGCTTCAAGTAAGATTTTATTTCAAAACTTTGGATGCCTACACCTTTCTAGGAAGTCCCATTTTTCTGTGGTTTTCCCATTTGACCCTTGTTCCAGGAAGGAACCAGAGGACTTCAGAACCATCACTCTCAGGCCTTAGAAAGGGTTGTGGGGATGCTGTCTTGCAGGGCTTTGAGAGACTCCTCTTGGCTTAGTCCTGAAAGGGCTTAGAGGGACATCCTTAGTTTACTCCATTAATAAGGTAGAAAGACACCTAAAGACATCCTGGGTCCTCTTTGCCAGATCTGGGTCCAGTCTCTAAGGGTGTGCTAAGGGCAGTGCTAAGACCGTTTGGAGCTAACCCCAGTGGACCTCCGTAGGGCTTTGGTGTCACCTGGTTTGATCCAGCAAAGCTCCACGATGGATTTATCACTCCATCTAAAAAAAAAAAAAAAAAAAAAGCTCTCTAAATTCACAGTTTATATTAACAATGATAAAACAAAGTCCCCTGGGTGGGAAATATTTCATTCATAAAAGATTACCTGCTCCGTCTGTGTTATTCATAGTAATTGGACTGCCCTGGCCACTCAAGTATTTGTTATTCTACATTACTGAGCAGCTAGAACATGCAGGTGACACTGTGCTAGGGGCTTACATATGATATCCTGTTATTTGGGGGGGCCAGCCTTGCCCCTTAGCAGATATAATACAGCATAGAACTTTTTTTAGGTGGACTTGATCCCACACCAATGCTTCCATGAGATGTCCTGTGCTTTGACATCCTAGAGGCCTTAAGATAGACTTCAACCTCTAAACTATCGCCGGGTCCTAGAGGAGGACACTCCATTCAGACTAGCTGACATGAGAGGGCACCTGAGGTATGGCACTGTGCAAAAATGGGAGGCAGGTTGGCAAACAGCCCAGGGCATGGGCTGGCCACATGGAGGTGTCAGCATGCAGGGCATCCGGCCCAGCCCAGCCCATTCCCTGGATGAGTTTAGACTAGACAGAACCTCCGTGCTATTTCAGAAGAGAGCGAACTAGCAGAGAAAAAATGTATTATTTCTGAGACTGACCAGGGAGAAACATCAGAGAAAAAAGGTGACTATCAGCCCAGCAGTCTAGATACTTGACTGGAGGGTTCAATACAGACAGCAGCTTGGCCAGATAAGACTTATGGCCAGGGATGGAGTGCTGGCAAGGACAGGGTGATGACTTTCTGCCAGGGCCAACTGGACCTGGCCAAGCAGGAAGGCGGAGCTCTGGAGGTGGCGACTGAAAACTCTGGGCCCGGATGGATCCTCAGGAAGTGCTTCCACCCACTCCTCATCCCCAGGCCCTTCCCAGGCCTCTCAGTTGCCATCCAGCCACTCTCCTCCATTGTTCCCTCCCACTAACATTCATCAGCTGGGTGCAGCATTCGGCCTGGGGAAACAGACACATAAAAAGGACTCTGTCCTTAGCTAGCTGGGTCCTTCCCTCCCACTCAGCTCTCCCCTGGGGTTTAGGAAACAGGACTTCAATGCATTCTTCTGATGCTGACTGAATTCCTTCCTTCTGGGCAGCTTTGTGTGCCCTTGGCAAGAAATGGGAAAGGGAGCAGGAAGGGTTTAAAATAACACACAACTGGCCAATTTGCACACCAACATAGGCTAGCTATTACAAACCCAGAAATCCAGGTGATGCAATTTGTTCCAACTGTCTTTGGCATGGGCTGTAGTGTGGGTTTGCATTTTTAAGAGCAACAGAAATAAACATACCAAGTGCAAATTCTGTTTCTGTTGCATGCTTTGGGGCCATTGCAGGGTGTGGCTGCAGTTCAGACTGCAACTTGCTTTGGTGTCCGAATAAAATGTGGTTGTCATCCATTCTTGGCCACACGTCCCTCAGATGACTTGTGGGCATCAGGTGCTGCTGGAATCAGCAACTTCCAGGAACCAGAAACTGAGACTTCCATAAAAGGAAGCCACTTCCGGGCATGGTATTTAAAGACATATTAGACAGCTTTTAGAAATGGCCACGACAGACGAAAGTCCCTGATTGCAAATAAATACTTTTAACATAAAACATGTCACTCGTGGAGAGTCCCTCCTTAGACATTTGAGAGGGTTAGCGTCATGAATGCAGAGCATTTATTTACAAAGGATGTTTTAAATCACTTTATTAGTTACTATGTGTGTCATAACCAGGAAAGAACAGCCAGCCGTCCTGGGACGTCGGTACTGGGCCATCCACTACATCCACTGGGTTCACTCAGTAGCAGCTGAGTAACTCAGATTTGTGCCTAGGCAAAATAACAAATATACAGGCCAGGGACCTTCTGGGAATGACTGCATTGTCAGTTGCACAAATGCCAAGGGTCTATATAATAGACTTGGGGTCAAGCCAAGGGTTTTAAGGAGCGTAGGGTCACGACACCTGTAGACATTTTGTTTCCCTTCTTTGAAAGGAAGAAAGGCCCAGCGTGGTGGCCCACACCTGTGATCCCAACACTTTGGGAGGCTGAGGCAGGTAGATGGCTTGGCTTGAGCCCAGGTGTTTGAGACCAGCCTGGGCAACATGACAAACCCCATCTCTCTACAAAACATACAAAAATTAGCTGGACATGGTGGTGCATGCCTGTAGTCTCAGCTACTTGTGGGGCTGAGGCAAGAGGATCGCTTGAGCTTGGGAGGTAGAGGTAGAGGTTCGTGCCACTGCACTCCGGCCTGGGTGACAAAGCAAGACCCTATCTCAAAAAAATTTTTTTTAAAAAGGAAATAAATATCAGATATTTCAGATATCAAAAAAGGAAAGAAATATCAGATGCCACCTTATCAGAATGCTCTAGATTTGCCTAATCTTTTTTTTTCCTCCTAATCTTTGATTTGAATGACTTTTTTTAGGTCTCAAAGTATTTCACAGCTATTGTCTTCTTTTTTTTTTCTTTTCTTTTTAGTGCCTTATCTACTGGTAATTGTCTTCCTTTTTTTTTTTTTTTGGTGGAAGTATTTTTTTTTTAATTGTCTTCCTTTTTAAGGGCAGGAGGGGGTAAGGAAAGTGGCTGGGAGGTGAAAAGCCTTTTTGCTCAAAATCACATCGTTAGTTGAAGGTGGAATTGGAAAGCAGGATTCCTACTGCCTAGTTAAATCTGTTTTACATCCTGCTGCCTCTCTGTTACTTGGCTCTAATTTTCGTGATACTCTCCCCTAGAAAGTCAACCTGTCAGAGATAAACGCCTGAAATTCCACCATTAGAGCTTCATCCGTTTTGCTTACGGCATGAATGTGAATTAAATTGCAACTCCTAGAAGGAAAGTATCTTTAACTCAGGGATCAGCCAACCTTTTCTCCGAAAGACCAGATAATATTTTAGGTTTTGCAGGCCATACAGTCTGGCGCAAGTGTGCAACCTGCCTTTGTAGCACGAAAGCAGCCATGGACCATACAAGTGAATGAAACATTATTGATGGACACTGAGAGAATTTCATATGGTTTCCACATATCACAAAATATTATTCTACTGAGTTTTTTTCAACCATTTAAAAATGCAAAAACATTCTTTGTTCATGGGCTATGAGGCACGTTGGTACAAAGGCTGTGGCTTACTAACCTCTGCTCTAAGGTGTCCTTGATTATTGGCTGTGCTTTGTGGGTAAAGGTTCTATTGAAAAGATGGGGTGAGAAAACTGAGTGAACAGGAAGGCACCAAGCACCCTAAGCAGGAGGTGGAAGAGCAGACAGGTCACCACCATCTGCAGTGTGGCCACTGCTGTCTTGAAACTTGAGCCCATCTATAAGGCAGCAGCTGCCCACTGGACCATCTGTGCAGCCACTGCATTTGGGGCATCCATTGGAACCATTCGGACCCACTGTCCAGCTGAGGATATAAGCCAGATGTTCCTACACATTGCAGCCCAGCTGCTCCAATCTTCAGTTCCTTTCCCCCAACTCCCTCATCTGTCTGTTAGGATCTTTGCCTCACCAAAAAGAGGCTGAAAGGTCATTGTTCCATGTTGCTGTTACATGTGAGGATTTTGTTTCTGTTTTGAAGTATAAAAACCATTCGAGGAGGAGGCTGTTGCTAGAGAGTGCCACGTGGTAGACACTGGGCATAAGGTGCTATCATCTTGAAAGCACTTCCTCTTACTATCTCATTTGGTTCTCCTGGGCAGAGTAAATAAAAAGATGCAATTGCCACCATTTTACATATGGAGAAACTAAGGCTCAGAAGCTAAAGTGATTTTGCCGAGGCAGAGCAGGGTAACAGGGTTTGCATCCAGGCCTGACTCCAAAGCCCTGATTTCGAAAGCTTGCAGTGCACTGGGATGACTCCAGCGGGTCAGGTGTGCAGAGAACAGCTCCTGTAGAGCCCAGCATCCTCCTACCCTCCCACCTGGATAAAGAGCGGCCGAGCACTCATGGCCCAAAAAGGCTGGCCACTCCCTGCAGCCTCAGACTCCCCCTGGTCTCACTATGGGCCCTTCAACCTGACAGTTCCTCCATGGTCTTCTGCCACTTTTCCTGGGGTGGAAAAGGGCTTCCATCCACTGGCAGTGCCCTCCCAGAGAAGCTTCTGTTCTTAGGTATTTACTAGCTTATTGTCTGACATGCTGTCAGCACTCGGTATACATTCGCTGCCTGGATGAATGAATTAATTAATCTTCAGGTGCCCCAGAAACCCCACAGTAAGATTCCCTGAGCTTAGCTCAGTGGCATAACCCACAGGGTTTTTTAGAATTTAGAATGGAGTCCAATTGGATGAGCCTATAGTAAGGACACAAGGGAGCACCCTCTGGGCCTTGCTCTTCACACACATTCACTTCATCCTCATGGCCATCTGCAGTCAGCACCCTCATCAGCCTATTTTACAGAGCAAGGGACTGGGGCTCAGTGACATTAAGGAACTCGCTCAGGGTCACCCAAGTGGCCAGTGATGGGGTGAGGGTTGGACCCTCTGAGGCCTGTTGTCTCCACAGAGTTCTCACCAGCCCTTTATAGGCACTAACTCACGCAGGTAAAGGAGGCTCCAGAATTATCCCTAAAGGCAAATGGTCCATGAGACGTGCTAAAAAGGAGGGAGCTCAGAGGCTCCCCCATGCCAGCCCCAGCCAGTAGCACCAGGCACAGGCAGGCTATGCTGGAACTTTGCAGAGCTGCACAGAGCTTGATCCCTTCTCCCTGCAGGCTGCAAGCTAGAGCCTGGAATTCCAAGGCCAGCATGGGCAGGTCCGGAACCTGATATCACAACAGGCCTTTCTGCAGAAGCAAGTGGCCTGGATGTGCATGGATATGACTTGACCCCAATCTGAAGAACACTGACTCTCGTGGCCTGTGCTGTGGGAAATCCTGTCATTAACGTCACATCCCTTGGTATGTCACTGCTTCTGGTTTTCAGGAATCCCTTATAAAAATGCATATTTAAAAAATAAAAGAGGCCGGATGTGGTGGCTCATGCCTGTAATCCCAGCATTTTGGGAGGCTAAGGCAGGCGGATCACTTGAGGTCAGGAGTTCAAGACCAGCCTGGCCAACATGGTAAAACCCCATCTCTACTGAAAATATAAAAATTAGCCAGGCATGGTGGCACAGTCCTGTAATCCCAGCTACTCAGGAGGCTGAGGCGGGAGAATCATTTGAACCTGGGAGGCAGAGATTGCAGTGAGGCAAGCAACAGAGTGAGACTCCATCTCAAAAAAATAAAGGAAAATGGATGCATGTCGGGGAAGGAGTCCTGGGGCAGCAGGGGACGGAGAAGGTCCTGTTATCTACTTGGCAACTTTGCCCTACCAGGCACATGGCCTCTGCACCAGGCCTTCCTCACGCCCACCAGGGTGTGGACTCAGCCTCCCGGGACCTGCCCTGTAAAGGATGATGGCCGCATGCGGGGCCAGAGGAACAGGATGGGCTGCACCCCGCACAGCTCACAGATTCCTTCTCGTAGGTCTCCCCAGTGCTTTCTCACTGGCCACAGCTTCCTCCTCCTTCCTTTCCGCAGCAGCCTCCCACTCCCCAGCTCCTGCTACCAGCTCCTCCACACTTACATGCCCACGACCAGCGCTGAGCCCAGCAGACAAGAACCTTCTGCTACCAAGACCCACCCTTCTTAGAAGGCACCAAGAGAATTAGAAATAACAAAGTCTTTTTTCTTGAGATTTGAGATCAAAAGCTAGCAAGTGGCTTCACCTGACATCAGAGCCTGAGGCTTCCAAGCCTGTGCCCTTGGCAGTGAGGCTGGTAGGTGGGATCACAAACCCTTGCTCTTCCCCATCCGTACTCGCCATTCGCTAACACTGCTTCTAGTTTCTAGAGGCAGTTGCAAAGCCATGTTTAAGGAGTCCAGCACTGAGGGTGAATTTCAGGCATGTGGCAGGCTGTGGGGGAGAGATCATCGGTCTTCAGGTGAGAGCCTTGTCTCCACCTGTGAGGAAGGTTGACAAGGGCAGAGATGGCCTCTCTGCCTTCAGCTTGCCTTCATTCAGGCCATGGTCATTTCTGTAGACCAGTGGTACCCAGACCATCAGCATCAGCGTCACCTAAGAACTTGTTGGAAATACACATTTCTAACAGCAGAGCTGTGGACAGTTTGCCTGGTCTGGTAGGGCCTCAGGCCTGGACTCATGCCACCATCATGTCCCACTACCTGCACACCCCTCCAAAACATGTCTCTGTCCATCAGGAACATGGCCAGTGACAGCAGGTCTGCAAATGGACAGGACGAATTTGGTCATGATGGTCCTACAGGAGATGTTTATGTTCTACTTGATTTCCACACTCACCGTCCAAGAGGATTTGCTTATGTTCAGTTTGAGGATGTTGGTGATGCTGAAGCTGCTTTACATAATCTGGACAGGAAATAGATTTGTGGACATCAAGTTGAAATACAGTTTGCACAGGGGGGATCAGAAGACACCAAATCAGATGAAAGCCAAGGAACAGAGGAATGCGTACAGTTCTTCATGCCATGATGGTTATAACAGATACAGAAGTTCTAGAAGCCAAAGTTATGAAAGGAGATCAAGTAGTCAGTGTTCTGATTACAATTATAGAAGATCTTACAGTCCTAGAAATCGACCAACTGGAAAACCACGGAGTAGCAGAAGCCATTCCAACAGTGATGGATTCAAACACCAAAATCCATCTTTTTCAAGATCTACATCTAATTCAAAGCAGCCCAAGGAAGAAATGAAGGCTAGGTCTGCATCTCACACCAAAACTAGAGGCACTTCTAAAACAGATTCCAGGCTGGGTGCAGTGACTCACACCTTTAATCCCAGCAGTTTGGGAGGCTGAGGCTGAAGGATCACTTGAGCTCAGGAGTTTGAGACCAGCCTGGGCAACGTGGCAAAACACCATCTCTACAAAAAATATAAAAATTAGCCAGGCATGGTGGTGCATGCCTGTAGTCCCAGCTACTTGGGGGGCTGAGGTGGGAGTATTGCTTGAGCCCAGGAGATCAAGGCTACAGTGAGCCGAGATCACACCACTGCACTCCAGCCTGGGTGACAAAGTTAGACACTGTCTCACAAAGGAAAAAAAAATCAGGAATACAATGTTATAACGACGCTTTAAACACACTTCTTTTTTAAAAACACTGTACCAGGCAATGGTTATAATTCTAATCATATGCTGTGGAGAAGCCGCTTTTAAGAGTCCAGTTTGTTAATGTTATAGGTAGCCACCAATTTGTGGTGTCTCTGTATATTTTTGTAAAGATTCTTTTTTTCGTGTTTGAAGTTTGTGGTTAAAAGATGTTCATTGACCATAATTTGCAACATTGTCTTTTTTTAAGACAGGGTCTTGCTCTGTCACCCAGGCTGGAGTGCAGTGATGCAATCACAGGGCATTGCAACCTCTAATTCTTGGGCTCAAGTGATCCTCCCACCACAACCTCTCAAGTAGCTTGACTACAGGTGCACACCACCATTCTTGGCTCATTTTAAATTTTTTTGTAGAGATGAGGTCTCACCATGTTGCCCAGGCTGGTCTCAAAATCCTGGGCTCAGGCAAATCTCCTGTTTTGGCTTTCCAACGGGTTGGGATTACAGGTGGGAGCCACCATGCCAGGCCTAACATTGTCTTATTAAAAATAAACTTTCATATTCTTATTTGGTAGAACTGTGAACTTAGAAATGTAGCTTGCTAATAAGATAGAATGATACAAAAGAGAAGTTGTAGCCACAGCAAAACACTAGTGCTCAGACACATTTAGGTTCAGGGAGGGCCTGTATGTCTTGACAAGGTGTCTAGGCCTGTGATAATTGTTTATCATGCAATGGGGAATAGTTCTTTTGGTAACCCCACTGTTTTAGGGAATGAAGCCAACTGAATTATGCAATATTTTCAGGGAGATTGAGTTTTGACTGAAACGTGGAGTCCACTGTTTCTTTTGGTTTCTATGAAGATTCAGACATAGAAAACATGAGAAAAGGTTACCTTAAAATTTGAGCAGGTCGGTGATGGCAGAAATAATTTTAAGAGGAAAAGAATGTTCCTATGCAGTTATTCTAAAATTTAAGGAGCACTGTTGACCATAATATTGCTTTGTTTTCATACTGCTGTTAGAAGCAAGTATATTGTTTCAAAGTAGGTTTTGCGTGCATATGTAAAAGTACTGAATTTTAGGCTGGGTACAGTGGCTCCCAGCTATAATTCCAGCACTTTGGGAGGCCAAGGTGGGTAGATCATCTGAGGTCAGGAGTTCAAGACCAGCCTGGCCAACATGGTGAAACCCTGTCTCTACTAAAAATAGAAAAATTAGCAGGCATGGTAGCACATGCCTATAATCCCAGCTACTCGGGAGGTTGAGGCAGGAGAATCACTTGAACTCAGAAAGCGGAGGTTGCAGTGAGCTGAGATCACACCACTGCACTCCAGCCTGGGTGACAGAGTGAGACTTCCTCTTTAAAAAAAATAAAACATAAAATGTACTAAATTTTAATACTTGCAGTATGTGGCGTGTGCGTTTGTATAAAAATCTGCCTACTTTTTTATGAGGGAGGCTTGCTCTTCACACCTCAGTTTATTTAATGTGAGGCAAGATGAAAGACAGCACTTTCATTCTAGGTGATTCTGTGGTGCCATGAAATTCAAAGTAATTTTGGAAAAATTAGTCAACTTTCGGCAATAGTCACATCTCTGAGTTTTTTATTATTAATGTAGTACCTACTAAAAATGGAGTAATACCCCCATTGGTTATACCTTTCATTCAAACATATCATTTATAATTTCTAGTATTTCTCTGAAAGATTGTTTTGGGGGCAAGAGCAACTTGACATGTCCAATCTTGTTTCAGAATAGAAAGCCAGCATCTTTTAAAATCTCAGATGCCTGCTTACATATTTAAGTAGGAATTATCTTAGGGAAACAATTCCTTTTAAAGGATTACTTTTTTCAATTTTGGTTTTAGTAGTCTGGACTTTGCCTGTAAAGAACAAAAATGTGGCTTTTAAATATTGTTTGTGGAATGTGTTTATCAAAGATTGATTCTAGAACATTTGTCTATTTGATAGTGTTTCTGACTTTCATTTCTTTACTGTTTGCAGTTAATGTTCAAGTTCTACTATGCAGTCATTTATATTCACGTTTCTATAGTTTTTTAAGATTTTCCTGGATATATGGTTTAAACAACAAAAAGTCTATTTAAAACCATAGCAGTAGTTTCAAGTTACAGCAAAGATGAAAATTGTGGGGTTAAACTTCGTATTTTCGTTCTTATAGAAGCTTCTAAAAAGTACTTTTTTGTGTTTTTTTAGGAAATATTGTGTACAGCCTTTAAAACATCAATGTTTGGATCACAGCTTATTTTCTGCTTGCTGTAAAATATGCAAACATGCTATAATAAAAACAAAATGAAGGCAATAAGGGTTAACTAGAAAGAAAGAAAAAAGCAGGCTCGGTGGCTCACACTTGTAATCCCAGCACTTTGGGAGGCTGACATGGTTAGATCACCTGAGGTCAGGAGTTCAAGACCAGCCTGACTAACATGGGAAAACCCTGTCTCTACTAAAAAATACAAAAATTAGCCGAGTGTGGTGGCACAGGCCTATAATCCCAGCTACTTGGGAGGCTGAGGCAGGAGAATTGTTTGAACCCATGAGGTGGAGGTTGCAGTGAGCCAAAATTGTGCCATTGCACTCAGCCTGAACAACAAAAGTGAAACTCCATCTCAAAAAAAAAAAAGAAACGAAGGCAAATGATCTGTTCCATTCCAGACCCAGTGGATCAGAAACTCTGGAGGTGAGCCTGAGATCTGCTGGGCTGGATGAGGAGTCACTGAGTTTTTGTATTGCCTGCCCTGACCACAGGACACAAAGTTGTTCATGTGCCCAGACATTCTGATTATTTAATATTATAAATTACTTCTGTATACTATTATCATGCTATTATTTTAAAACATCCAAAAAAGAAGAGTAAAAAGGATGAGTTAAAGGTAAAATTCATATTTCAAATGTCTTATTACCCTTTCTTGGCACAATACGCACATCAGGCAACATTCAACCAGAATGGTTATGGTTGTAAAGCCGTATTTCAAATAGTCTTCTGGATGATTGCAATGTCAGCCAGCTCTGCAAGGTCTGAGGAAAGTGCTGCTGCTTTCATTTCATAACGTGGCTGGGGGCAGGAGGAGGGAGGGTCAGCTCTGCCATGTGGGGGGCTGCCTGATGTCATTTCCATATTAGCGTTATCTTCAGTCCAAGATTTCTTTTCAACATTGTTTTAAAGCCACTTATCCTTTTCTTGGGAGCCTTAGTTGACTTAAAAATAGATAACAGAATATCTAAATACTCTTTGGTGGGCACTATGTAAGTTGCAATTTGATGAAATCCCCGCTTTTCCCCTCCCACAAAGCACTCCTCCCACACAGCCGTCTAAGGCAAGTGAGTGCCTCAACATTCAAAATTACTAACATTGCAGAGCTTTTTGTTTCATGTTGGAAGCAAAACATTAATCTAAGTAGATACACTATGATTTTTCTTTCCTTGAGCCCTCCTGGGATGTGTGTACCCTACTTTGGAGATCCCTGCTCCAGACTGAACACATCACCCTCCACTTCCCTCGAAAGCCCCGTGGAGTCCCTCAAGAGGTTTCATCAATCCACGGGCTCTGCCAACAGCTGCACAGTTTGCGTAAGAAAGGCTCAGTCCAGGGGGCTCTCGGGAGACCAGATGTCCTGCTTTCCTCCATGACCAGTCCACCCTGAGTTTCTGTTACCACTCAAGAGGTTCAGACACAGGAGTGTGGAGTCTTGCCTGCAGCCAGCATGGCAGGGGGCAGCTGCTAGACAGCCCCAGGCAGGCCACACTGGGCCCTGACCCCACATGCCAGGCCCTGCCCAGCGGCCACCATGGGCACTGGGCCAAGGGGCTTTCCCTGTGGGCAGCCCCAGCTGGCGGGCGAAAGCTGGGGAATACGAGGGAGGGGCGCCTGCGACACTAGCTTCTTGTGGCATTTCTGAAGTCTAATTTCCTGCCATAATTCTGAAGCAGGTGTTTCTGTTTTTTTAGTGTCTTCAGTTGCTATTCTGGTCGTGTGAGTCGCTAGTTTTTTCCAAAGACTGAACTGCTATTTTTTCCTCTGGTGGAGGCATGGTGAGCAGCTGGTCCCCCAACCAGGATCAGTTGGGTAGAAGACCCCCCCCTTTGGCCAGCCCCAGCCTGAGGGAATGGGGACCCTTCACAGACTGAGCTGGAGAGCCCCAGGGGAGCAGGGAGCACCGTCTGCTTAGCGGCCACCCAGCACTCTGTGTTTCGGTTCTCATCGAACATGTAGTGTGCACCTGCCCTGCCCAGAAGAAGCAAAACAAAAACAAGCCAGGCCTCCAGTGCCTGCTTGGGGGAACCTCAGCCCCACAGGGCATTGAGAGTGGCTGGAGTCAAACCCAGGGTTAGGGAGAGGCAGGTAAAGAGCTTCTTAAGTGAAATACTAGGATCTCAAATCCAGGAATTTTTGATCTGGAGTCTCCAAACACCCTGAGACTCACCAGATACATTCAGGAGGTCCGTGACCCTTCTAGGAGACTTTTAGTTTTCATCTGAATGAAAGCCTTAAAAAATAATAAACACATCTGACATCAGATGAAAGATCATCTCATAGCCAGGTACTCTAGAGATTTCAGAGCCAAATAGTAGTAATTTAATAGAACAGAGCGGAGGATTTCATTTGTAAATGTCGCAATGGTGTTCTGTATGAGTGAAATGTTACAATTTTTCCAATAGAGGCAAGATTTGGAAGAGCACCATCATCACACCACACAGTCGGGGTATCACGGAGCGCGGTATTCACGGTGTTTGGGTTCAGAAAAACAACATAGCTAGTCACGTGAATGTGCTAACGAGTTTGGGTGGTTTTTCAGGGACTTTTGGTGTTTTCTTTGTACACTGATTTTGGTTTTAGAATTACGTAAGACTCATTAATGTATAGTTTAAATAATTTTTGTTTGTACTTATTTAAGTGATATGATAAGCAAAATAATTGAAGTCATCCCTGGAGGATCATTTGACTTCTGGTTTCCTTTGTGTAACACAGGTTTGTACATGACTCAGATGTAAAAACCATTACTCTCATGTTTGAATCAGATAGCTAGAATTATCTACAACAAAGGCTCATGCTGGAAGAATTAAGGCGAGGTCTTTTAGGGCTTAGGACTAGCAAAGAGACGGGGCTCTAGGGAAGTCCAAAGAGAGGGGGCCCCAGGGAAGTCTGTTGTCCCTTGCATGTTTACTGGGAGCTGAGGTGAAGCAGATGCGGAAGAGGTTAAAAAAAAGAGACGAGGCTAACATCTAGGGAACGTGCCACCAGAGGGCATGTTTACTACCAGCAACACACACACCCACACAGGTGCACACAGCCCCAGAGGCAACAGGAGCCAAGTGAGGTCATCGCCCTGGGAATGACGGAGTGGCTCCTCACCTGTTCCACTGCCTTGGGGGCAGGGGAGCATGTGACACTTCAGGCACTCACTGGCTTCCCCCTCGCCAGTGGATTGGGGGTCTCAGGGATTAGGTCTAGGCTGTCATGGTCAGGAGGGCAAGGGCCACAGCTTTGTTCAGGTTGTTGCTTAGATGTCCCAGAAACCACAGTGTCCACAGGAGCAAAACAAGAAGCGCAGCTGTGCGAGAGGTTTACAGCCAGAAGTGGCCAAATTTATGCTAGCCAATAAAGAAACCTGTAATGCCGCAAGGCTCTAGTTCTGCCACCCGCAGTGTGGGGGACCCGACGGAGGAGCCAGTCCCATCAGCTGTCCTCTGGGTCCCTCCAGCACTTCAGCCAGGAAGTCAGGTGTCAGGACCTCTCAGGACAGAAACTCCACAGATCTGGGTTTTCTGCCCTCTGAGACTGGACCTGCTCGAATCTTCTCATTTGGAAGGAGGTGATTGGTAAAGAAAGACAAAGTAAGGCTGGAAACAGACCCAGACACACTTAGAAACAAATGGAGCAAATGAAGCACTGGGGAAGAGTCACTTTCCGAAAGCCAGATGCCTCAGGACCACGTGGGTGGGGTGTTTCCAGGGAGGACAGAAACTTTCACCATCACCTTCCTGTCAACTGAGAGTGTCTGACCCCACCCAAGTGTATTTGTGTACTAGGACTGCTGGAACAAAATACCACACACTGGGCAGCGTCAACAACAGACATTCATTTTCTCACAGTTCTAGAGGCTGAAAGTCCAAGATAAAGGGGTTGCAGGGTTGGTTTCTCCTGAAGCTCCTCTCCTTGGCTCACAGATGGCTGCCTTCTGCAGAGCCTTCACATGGGCTTTGCTCTGTGCCCGTGCATACACAGCATCTCCTCCTCCTCTTATAAGGACACCATGCCACCATAGGAGCGGGGCCAGACCTTTATGACCTCACTTAACCTTAATTATATCTTTAGCCAGGTACAGTGGCTCACGTCTGTGATCCCAGTACTTTGGGAAGCTGAGGCGGTGGATCACCTGAGGTCAGGAGTTCAAGACCAACATGGCAAAATCCTGTCTCTACTAAAAATACAAAATTAAAATTAAAAATTAGCCAGGCGTGGTGGCAGGTGCCTGTATTCAGGAGGCTGAGGTTGCAGTGAGCCAAGATCGTGCCACTGCACTCCAGCCTAGGCAACAAGAGTGAAACTCCATCCCCCACCAAAAAAAACAAATTGCCTCTTTAAAGGTCTGATTTCCAGGCCAGGTGCTCATACTGTAATCCCAGCACTTTGGGAGGCAAAGATGGGCGGATCACCTGAGGTCAGGGGTTTGGGACCAGCCTGGCCAACATAGCTAAACCCCATCTCTACCAAAAATACAATTAGCTGGGCATGGTGGTGCGTGCCTGTAATCCCAGCTACTGGGAAGGCTGAGGCAGGAGAATCACCTGAACCCAGGAGGCAGAGGTTGCTTTGAGCTGAGATCGCGCCACTGCACTCTAGCATGGGTGACAGAGTGAGACTCTGTCTCAATAAATAAATAAATAAATAAATAAAATAGCTGGATACTGTAGTTCACGCCTGTAATCCTGGCACTTTTGGAGGCCAAGCAGGCGGATCACAAGGTCAACAAGAGTTCAAGACCAGCCTGGCCAACATGATGAAACCCCGTCTCCACTAAAAATACAAAAATTAGCCAGGCACAGTGGCAGTCACGTATAACCCCAGCTATTCAGGAGGCTGAGGCAGAAGAATTGCTTGAACCCAGAAGGTGGAGGTTGCAGTGAGCTGAGATCGCACCACTGCACTCCCAGCCTGGGTGAAAGAGCAAGACTCCATCTTAGGGGGGGAAAAACTAAATAAATAAATAAAGGTCTGATTTCCAAATACAGTCACATGCTGAGGTACTGGATTTCAGTATAGGAATTGGCGGGGGAGACAATTCAGTCCATAACACTGATAAAATGGCGTTGTGTGAGGTGTGGAGGTCCTAGGCTGGAGCTCTGTCCTTACTGAGCCCCCCACCTGCAGTGGCAGCTTCATTCACCTTCATGAGAAGATGAGCAGTAGCTCCAAGAGTGGCCCATCTCTCACCCTTCCTCAGCTCCTGGCAAGGATGAGGTAATGCTGACCTTGGCCCAGACTCCTGTCTTTGGATTACAAGGCATTGAACCCACACCAAACGCTCACTGTATCTACCCTGGTGAAGGTGGAACAGAGACTATTTTCTAGGTAGACCTCCATGGCACTGGGCCCTGGGCATAGATCCAAAATCTCAGCACAACAGAGGCTGCCTCAGGTGCCCTTTTGGATGATGTTTACTGAGACAGCTAAGCAATACGGGCAGCTCCCAGGCCTGGCTAGCACACACCTCTGACTCCAGATGCAATATCACATGCTGGGCCATGAGTCACCTCTCCCAGACACTGCAGATTCTCAGGAGCTAAGGGACTTCAACTGCTTTGCTGGCAGCTATAATCTATGCCGCTCAATGGTCTTCATCAAGCATAGTTAGTAGTATCGCGCTTCTACTTCTACTAATGTTAGAATAGGTAAACCAGAACAATTGTCCCACAAAGAACAACTAGAAAAGCTGGACTAAATATGAAAATTATTGAAGGCATCAAAGAGCTCAGATGAGAGTGAAAAATTACTGAGCCAAGATCTCTGGAGAGCAGAAACTCAAGCAGATAAGGCAGGTTTCTGGGACCTGGATGCATTTACTGACTGTACAGACAGTTGATTAAGCCTGAGCATGCCTTTTGCAAGCTTCATAGGCTGCTGGGCAGGGGTGTGTAACAATAATAATAGCATATAAATCAGAATAGCATATAAATCAGAAGTGGAGTGAATGGAATTAATGTCTTTCTTTTTTTTTCTTTTTTCTTTGCCCACCTGCAACTGTCTTGATCGAGTTATAGGAATTAATGTCTTTCTAAGACACTCACGTTGTCTGAGAAGTAAACATACTAATTCCTCTTAGAATTTGATAACTCAAGTATGTTGCAATATCTGTTTGACCACTAAAGATCTTATTTTTAAAAATATGTAACTATTAAGTTAAGAGATGAGAAAATTGAATAATTTTTTTTAAAGGCAAGAAAGAAAAGGGAACATAGACTAATTGGGGCAAAAGAGAGTAAATAATAACACTTACACTCAAGTGAATCATAATTATATTAAATATAATAACACATTTTTTCCTAAAACTTTGAGGAAAACAATACGAAAGGAATCTAAAGGGCACACCACAACTGGAGAAACTGACCCCAAATAATCAATACCAAGAAATATTAGAAATTCTAGGAAAATATTAGACTTTAGAAAAAAAAGAGAGAAATCTTTTGGATATCCAGGCAAAAAGACCAAGTAACTTACAAGGGAAAGAAAATATGCTTGTTAAAAAACATTTTGATAGCAACGTTTTATGTCAGAAGAAAATGAGTAAGATATTTTAGACACTCAAGGAAAGAAGATAAAGGACAAGATTTTTTTTTTTAATCTAGCCAAATTAACTTTTATTTGTTTGTTTGAGACAGAGTCTCTGTCACCCAGGCTGGAGTGCAGTGGCACAATCTTGGCTCACTGCAACCTCTGCTCACTGCAACCTCCACCTCCCCGGTTCAAGCGATTCTCCTGCCTCAGCCTCCTGAGTAGCTGGGATTATAGGCACCCGACACAATGCCCAGCTAATGTTTTGTGTTTTTAGTAGAGATGGAGTTTCACCATGTTAACTAGTCTGGTCTCGAACTCCTGACCTCAAGTAATCCGCCTGCCTCGGCCTCCCAAAGTGTTGGGATTACAGGTGTGAGCCATCGTGCCCAGCCCAAAAGTAACTTTTAATATGAATATTGCAGAAGAATTACATGCAAAACATCCAAAAACTCAGGAGATATTAATCTATAGCCTTTTCTTAGGAAACTGCTAAGGAATGACATTTTGACAACTGTGTGTGTGTGTGTGTGTGTGTGTGTGTGTGTGTAAAACTGAGACTGCATGAGGGATATAAAAAAGTACACATATGATATTAACTCTATGCTCCCTAGAAGAGGAAGAGCAGGAGAAGTGTGAAGTAGAATGGGTTGAGAATACTCACAAAATAACCTTTCCAACTGTTTTCAGTAACCAAATTTGGACAGTAGTGTATCGTTTTCCACTAAAAGAAACCACTGCTTCGGCCGGGCATGGTTGCTAACACCTGTAATCCCAAAACTTTGGGAGGCTGAGGCAGGCATATCACAAGGTCAGGAATTTGAGACCAGCCTGACCAATATGATGAAACCCCATCTCTACTAAAAATACAAAAATTAGCCGGCATGGTGGTGTGCACCTGTAATCCCAGCTACTCAGGAGGCTGAGGCAGGAGAATTGCTTGTAATCCCAGCTGCTCAGGAGGCTGAGGCAGGAGAACCGCTTGAACCTGGGAGGTGGAGGTTGCAGTGAGTGGAGGTTGCAGTGAGCTGAGATTGTGCCACTGCACTACCGCCTGGGCAACAGAGCAAGACTCTGTCTCAGAAAAGAAAATAAACCACTGCTTCAGGGAAGAATGTCTGGGACAAGAATTGTACAAGACAAGCCTGGAGTATCTCGTTATACCAGATGAAAAAGAAGCTTTCAGAAACACAGGAGCCAACTAGTACTCCAACTGCCCAAATACGGGACAATCTGAACATCCAGGGTAATTATCGCAATGGATGAAACACATCAAATATGTTTAAATCCATTGGTTCATTATAACACGTAAAATAAAATACAAATTGGTTACCCTTGGAGGATGCTGAGAAAACAACTCTTTATTTGGAAAACTGGTTGGGAAAAAGAAATCATTAGCATTTATCTGTCTTTTTCTATTGAATTGTACAATTGGGAATTAAATAGTAGATGAGATAAATTTTCTCTTTCTAGAAGTATTCCAGCAAATGAATGAGGAAGAATGATAGAATTATAATATCACTATTTTACAACCTTGAATGAATTAATGTACCTAGACATTAAACACCAATACCTTCTAAATCTCAAAAAGAGGGAATTCCAGACATTTTGTGCCTTCTGCTATAAAAAAAAAAAAGAACAAAAAAACAAGCAACTATTTATGAAGACTCTTGTCAAAAAACAACAACAAAACCAACCTGATTCTGATTAGTCCTCTAGTGTCAACTACCAATCTACAAGAAATACAGAGGCTAAAGGAATACATTAAATTATGCCATGGAAATGTAATCAGCAAAGTCTAGAACATGGCCGGGCCGGTGGCTCACACCTGTAATCCTAGCACCCTTGGAGGCTGAGGCAGGCAGATTGCTTCAGCCTGGGACTTCAAGACCAGCCGGGGCAACATGGTTAAGCCCTGTCTCCAAAAACAATACAAACATTAGCTGGGCATGGTGGTACGCCTGTAGTCTCAGCTACTTAGGAGGCTGAGGGGGATCACCTGAGCCCAGGAGGTTGCAGCAGCAGTGAGCCAAGATTGTGCCACTTGCATTCCAGCCTGGGAGACAGAGGCTGTCTCAAAAGAAAAAACAAAAAAGAAGAAGAAAAAAAATCCAGAATAAGAGAAACTCTACAAATGACCTGGTTTTTTAAAACAAATTATGAGAGAGACAGAGGAACAGGAAAACTACAAATTAAGAGACATATAAAAACAGTTCTGAAAAGTCAAAATTAAACTGTAATGTTTAGGTATTTACACTTGGATGACAAAATCATGAAGACAAGAAGGTAATTACCATAAAGGTCAGAATAGTAGATATTTGAGTGGGGTCAGAGGCTGGCTATGATTAGCAGAGAGCACTTGCTTGCAAGCTTCTATCTTCTTACATGGGTGGTGGTTACAAAAATATTCACCTTATAAAAATTCATTAAGCAGTATGTTGTTTTATGTGATTTTCTGAAAGTGTGTTATATTTAAAAATAAAAAGTTTTAGGGCCGGGCGCGGTGGCTTACGCCTGTAATCCCAGCACTTTGGGAGGCTGAGGCGGGCCGATCATGAGGTCAGGAGTTCAAGACCAGATGGTAAACATGGTGAAACCCCGTCTCTACTAAAAAAAATACAAAAATTAGCTGGGCATGGTGGCTTGTGCCTGTTATCGCAGCTACTTGGGAGGCTGAGGTAGGAGAATTGCTTGAACCAGGACCCAGGAGGTGGAGGTTGCAATGAGCCAAGATTGTGCCACTACACTCCAGCCTGGGCTACAGAGCAAGACTCCATCTCAAAAAATAAAAATAAATAAATAAATAAAGTTTTTAAAAGTCAAAATTGTAAACAACATGATTCACAAATTTGACCTGAGATATATATATATATATATAGAGAGAGAGAGAGAGAGAGAGAGAGAGAGCACTGAACCCAACAACTGCAGAACACATGTTTAAGGACACAGACAATTTACAAATATATATCATGTTTTGGGCCATTAATTTGCAACAAATGCAAAAAAAAATGAAGTCAAAGAATATATTCTTTGACCATGGTAGAAATGAAATTTTAATCAATTTAAAAACCCTATAAAATCTCCCTGTGTTGGAAATTCATAAATAAACTTCTAAATAACACTTCCATCAAAGACAGTATCAAAAAGTAACTTAGAACCAAATATTTCTGAACCAAATAATAATATGTAATATAAATCTCTAAACCTGTGGTATGCATCCAAAACTATGCCTAGAGAGACATATATACCTTAAATTGCACAACTGAAAGGAGAAATGCTAAAAGTGGATGATCTAAGCATTATTATAAAAAAAACTTGTTTTTCAAAGAAGGCAAATTAACCTCCCAAAAAAGTAGAAGGAAAAAAAATAGTAATGATAAGAACAAAACTAATAAAACAGAAAACAAATATAATAGAGAATTCAACAATGCTGAAAATTGGTTCTTTGTTAAATAAATCAATCAATGGCTGGGTGCGGTGGCTCCTCCCTATATACCCAGCCCTTTGCAAGGCCGAGGCAAATGGATCACCTGAGGTTGGGAGTTCAAGACCAGCCTGGCTAACATGGTGGAACCCCATATCTACTACAAATACAAAATTAGCTGGACGTGGTGGCACACACCTGTGATCCCAGCTACTCAGGAGGCTGAGGTAGGAGAATCTCTTTAACCTGGGAGGCGGAGGTTGCAGGAGCTGGGATCATGCCACTGCACTCCAGCCTGGTGACAGAGTGAGACTCCGTCTCAAAAAAAAAAAAAAGGAAAGAAAGAAATCCATCAATCTATCAATAAGCTGCTGACTTAGAAAGAATAAAATTCAAACAACCAGTGTGAGGAATGAAATAGAAGCCATCACTACAGATCCCACACACATTCAAAAGATAATAAGCGGCCGGTCACAGTGGCTCACACCTGTAATCCCAGCACCTTGGGAGGCCGAGGCGGGTGGATCATGATGTCAAGAGATCAAAACCATCCTGGCCAACATGGTGAAACCCCAGCTCTACTAAAAAAGCAAAAATTAGCTGGGTGTGGTGGTACACACCTATAATCCCAGCTACTCGGGAGGCTGAGGCACAAGAATCACTTGAACCTTGGAGGCAGAGGTTAAAGTGAGCCAAGATCCTGCCACTGCACTCCAGCCTGGGCAAGAAGAGACTCTGCCTCACAGAAAAAAGGAAAGGAAAAAGATGATAAGGGGATATTATGACAACTTTGGAAAACATTGGAAAACTGACAATGAACAAATTCTTAACAAAAATGTCACTTAACCAAAACTGACACAAGAATAGAAAATCTAAATAGTCCATATCTATCAAGGAGATTAAATTTTTACTAAATCCTTCCCTACAAAGAACACTTCCAGACAGCTTAAGTGGTAAGATTTTCGTTTTAGGAAAATCCTTACACGAATCTTACACAACTTTTCCAGAGAATAGAAAACCAGGAATAATCACAAACTTATTTTTATTTTTATTTATTTACTTATTGAGATGGAGTCTCACTCTGTCTCCCAGGCTGGAATGCAGTGGCGTGATCTCCGTTCACTGCAGCCTCTGCCTCCTGAGTTCAAGCAATTCTCGTGCCTCAGCCTCCTGAGTAGCTGGGATTACCAGCAGGCACCACCATGCCCGGCAAATTTTTGTATTTTTAGGAGAGATGGGTTTCGCCATGTTGGCCAGCCTGTTCTCGAACTCCTGACCTCAGGTGATCCACCCCCCCTCAGCCTCCCAAAGTGCTGAAATTATAGGCATGAACCACTACACCAAACCTACTTTTTAAAACATAGCCTTGATACCAAACGTGACAGCAAAATCACAAAAAGGGAAACTGGAAGTCCAGTGTCATTAATATCAATTTTTGAAATCCTTTAAAAAATTAGCAAGCCAAATCCAATTATATATAATATAAAAAGGACAATGTATCATGGCTAAATGGAGTGTATTTCTAGACTGCAAAAGTGACAGCTTTTGAAAATCAGTCATTATAACTTATCACACTTTCATAAGGAAAGTGAAAAATCATATCTCAATAAATGCAGACAGGGCCAGTGCAGCAAGATTTTGAAATACAAGGTCAGTATAAAAATCAGTTGCATCTCTAGGGTCCAGCAGTAGTTTGGAAATGAAATTTTAAAACAGCATCAAAAAAACTGTAACAAAAGATGTTCAACATGCCTATGTTTAAAACTATAAAACATTACTGAAAAAAATATCTAACTAAATAATTACATCTGCTCAGAAATTGGAAGACTCAATGTTGTAAAGATGTAAATTCTTCCAAAACCAATCTGCAGATTCAATGCAAGCCAAATCAAAGTTCCCTTTTTGTGGAAACAAACAAGGTGTTTTGTTTTTTTTTTAAGACAAAGTCTCACTCTTACCGCTCAGGCTGGAGTAGAATGGCTCGATCTTCGCCTCCCGTGTTCAAGCGATTCTCCTGCCTCAGCCTCTCTAGTAGCTGGAATTATAGGCGCCTGCCACCACGCCTGGGTAATTTTTGTATTTTTAGTAGAGAGGGGGTTTCACCATGTTGGACAGGCTGGTCTCGAACTTCTGACCTGAGGCATCTACCCACCTTGGCCTCCCAAAGGGCTGGGATTACAGACATGAGCCACCGCGCCCAGCCCAGACAAGGTGATTTTAAAATTCATAAGGAAATGCAAAAGATCAAGAGTAGCTAACATCATCTTGAAGAAGATCTCTTCTGTCAGGAAGCAAGATTCATTAGAAAGTTAAAATAAGACATTATACTGTTATACTGTATAACAAACATAGACTGACCAATTGATATGGTTTGGCTCTGTGTTCCCACCCCAATCTCATGTCTAATTGTAATTCCCAGTGTTGGGGGGAGGGACCTGGTGGGAGGTGATCAGATCATGGGGACATCTCCCCCCTTGCTGTTCTTGTGACAGTGAGTGAGTTCTCACAAGATCTGGTTGTTGAAAAGTGTGTGGCATATCCCCCCTTTGCTCTCTCTCCTGCTCTACTATGGTAAGATGTGTTGACTTCCTCTTCACCTTCTGCCATGATTTTTTAAGTTTTCTGAGGCCTCCCCCAACCATGCTTCTTGTACAGCCTGTGGAACTGTGAGTCAATTAAACCTCTTTTCTTTATAAACTACCCCAGACTCAGGTAGTTCTTTATAGCAATGTGAGAACGGACTCATACACCAATGGATAGGCACAGATCTATGGAAAAGGCAGTACTGCAGGGCAGTGGGGAAAGGATGTTCCTTTCTGTTCAATAGCTCCATGGATATCCACATGAAGAAGAAAAAGAAATGTCACCCTAGTACACAACGTACACAAAAATCAATCTAGATGGCAGATCTAAAGATGAAAGGCAAAACAAGATTGCTTCCAGAAAATAATATAGGAAAATGTCTTCATGCTGTCAGGGTAGGGGAACTTAAAACACAAAAAATACTGAACATAAAGGAAATGGTTGCTAAGTTTGAGTGCGTTGCATTTAGGAACTCCTGTTCATCAAAAGACGCCATGAAGAGAATGAAAAGGCAAACCGTGGAACTGGCCGTAATCGTTGCTGCACAAATTAAAGGGCCCATCTCAAGGATATAGGAAGCATTACCAAACACTGATATAAAAAACCCTCTAGAAAATAGACTAAAGTATTGAACAGGTTTTCAGTTTCAGCATCAGAGGACAAAAAGAAAAAAAATTAATCGAACAGGCACTTCAGAAGAGATTTCTGAATGGCCGATAAACATGAAAATGTGCTAAACCTCATTGGTAATCAGCAAAATGCAAATTACAACTACAAAGAGACACTATTACTCACCCACCCAGCAGCTAAAATTAAGAAGCCTAACAAGAATTGCTGAGTGTTGATGAGGAAGAGGATCAATGGAAACTTCCAAAGACTGCAGTAGGAGTATAAGTTTGTAAAACCACTTTGGAAGACTGACATCATCTAGTAAAGTTAAATATGTACATACTCTATGACCAGAAATTCCTCTCAGTTATTTTTCTCAATGGCAATGTGTAACACCAAGAGAACTGTACAAAAATGTTCCTAATAGCCTCGCTTATAATATTAAAAAATAAAAACTATAAACAAGCTGTCCAAGAATGAGAAAATAGTTAAATACATTATAATATATTCAAACAATGAAATACTATATAATATTGAAAATGAATAAACTTTACTCACTGAAAATGAATGAACTATATGCAACAACATGGATTAATCTCCCAAGTTGCAGAAAAGTACTTACAGTATGTTTCCATTTATTGAAAATGTAAAAACGCAAAATGAAACAGCTTTTCTGGGCTGCAAACATATACAGTGAAACTAAAAGAAAAGTAGACTGATAAACACAGAATTCAAGGACATGGTTACCTCTGAAGGCTAAGGGGCAGGGATGGCATTGGGAAGGACTAACAAGGGACTTCAGAGGAATAGTAATGTGTTCTACTTCTTTGTCCAGGTGGTGAGTATATGAGTGTCTCTTCATACCTTACTTACATTTTACTGATTTTCTTTTATACATACTCAATATTTTATTTTGAAAAATGTTTTTTGGATAAGCTGCAAGCATGCACAAAAGATGAAAATTGCCTATAATGTTTGGCCCTACCCCGGGATTAAACACTCTTCATGATCTGGCACTTCTCCAAATTTTGTTCTCTGTGCTTGACTAACATATGTATTATATATATGTGTTATATATATATGTATTATATATACACACACACACGTGTGTGTGTGTGCGCGTGCGCATGTGTGTCTGTATGTGCCTATGTGTGCACTGGGTAAAATATACATTCATTTTCACAGAAGCAAACAAATGAGCATTCCCCAGTTTTGGAGAACTAATGATAAGCAAGTTCCTATTAGGCACTTTTGGAAACATAAACCCTGCCCCAGAACCCATGCTAGCTGTGCAGGGGAGAAGCAGGGTATTGGAAGATGAACAGATTTATGGGGGAAGTTCCTACCTGGGGACAAGATGCACTTTTTTTTTTTTTAAGTCTGCTTGCATTGTTGTTGTTTGTTTCATAATGTGTTGAGTTGATTAAAAGAGCTCAGAATCTGGCTGGGGAGACATCCATTTGTAAACAAACATCTAAGTATTCCTAGCAAATGAATGTACTCGTTCACCAATGAATCTTAAAAGACTGCACAGGCTAGGTGCGGTGGTTCATGCCTGTAATCTCAGCGCTTCGGGAGGCCAAGGCGGGCGGATCACTTGAGGTCGGGAGTTTGAGACCAGCCTGACCAACATGGTGAAATCCCATCTCTACTAAAGATACAAAAATTAGCCAGGCATGGTGGTGGGTGCTTGTAATCCCAGATACTTGGGAGGCTGAGGCATGAGAATCACTTCAACCTGGGAGGCAGAAGTTGCAGTGAGCTGAGTACATGCCACTGCACTCCAGCCCGGATGACAGAGTGAGACTCTGTCCAAAAAAAAAAGCACAGGCTGCAGGAATGAAAGAGGGAGGTACCTTAGGGCTGGAGTAGAATGACCTTGGGATTATAACAGGAAATCTGGGTTTACCTCTTGGACCCATGTGACCCTAACTACTCTGGAGGCTGAGATGGGAGTTTCATCCCGGGAGGCTGAGGCTGCAGTGAGCCATGATCGAGCCACTGCACTCCAGCCTGAGCCACCAAGCAAGACCCTGTCTCAAAAAAAAATCATTCTTCCCCTAGGTCGCCCAGGAACCCCTGCGTGACAGAGCCTCACTTGACCACACCTGGATTGGAATGTCCCATATGTAGCTGGCTCTAAGAAATGTAATCCTGCCCGACTGCTCCAAGGGCCTTAGCTGGAAGCCCCGCCCGTCCGTCACTCGATTGGAACCTGCAATGAGCCTGGTTTCCTAAAGCTCTGGGGGTGGCAGGATCCGTGGTTGAGAGCCAGTCTTTTGTGGCTGCATTGAGTCCTAGTCACAACTCGCTTGCTGTGCCCCTCTGGGCAAGTCACCTCAAGGCAGTCTCTGCAAGCCTTCTGTTTCTCATCCATATGACAGGGACACGGAAAGCCCCCTCCTCACAGGGTTGCTGTTAGGATTGCATGATTCCAAGCATTGAACAATGCCCAGCATTTAGGGAGTCTTCATAAAGTACTGTTTGTCACGCTCAGGGAAGAAAACCAAATCTAACTATGAAAAGCCAGTTTCCTCGGCGTGGCCTCATTGTGAGCTTTGGTGCCAGAGATGGGCTCAACTGACTGATGACTTTTCTCCGTGAGCATACTCTGGGCCTGAGAAAGGACAGCTAGAGGTGCCTTTGGCCTAGGCCTAGGCCGACTCAGGTTTCGGCTGACAGTGGGTGGTAAGCTCATGCGGAGGAGCCAGTAAGGCTTGTCACAAAGGTCAATGGTAAGCGAGGTCACCCACCCACACCGCCAAAGCTGCCTTGGCTACGGCCCCAGCGGAGGGACCACAGGCAGCCCGGGGAGGTTCCTGCGCATGCGTTGTGCTGCTCACTTCGCATTGAGGCACTGCACCCAACCTCCCTCCCCTCCCGGCGGGGACCCCCAGCCCCCAACACAGCCACTGCTTTAGGCATGATTCAGTATTCCAGCTTACTTAAGAGAGCCCAGGAGTTCATTTCAAAATGTCAAATGATCCTTGGTGACTAATGGCCCCTGCTGTGGTGACTATCTTCACAGAGGCTGTCCTTCCACATCCCCAGGGCTCTGCGCTCCGGGAACATCCATCTTGGTGTCTGTGGCAAGGAGCTGCCATGTCATCAGATCGCCCAAAAAGCCAGGGAGCCACAGAACTGCCCAGATCCTGCTGGGGTGAGCACTGGGGAAATCTTGGCCAGAAGGCACTCCCTGGGAATGGAGGATGGGAACACATCAGTTCAATCACCCAGAAAAAATAAGCAGAACATTGGACAAGTGGATCTCACAGGGTGTACTCAGAAAACGATCGGATTATTTTTTCATTTCCCTCTATAGTTTGCCCACTGAAAGCTTCTCTGAAGATAGCTCTGATCCCACCCATGCGTGAATTTCCAGCAGGTTCTGTACCTCTCCTGCTCGCTCCCAATTTTAAAAAGTCCTCTAGCCACTGTTTAAAATTTTTCATTATGGAAATTTTCACACATCACCAGAAAAAAAGACAATGGCATAGTGGGTTGCCATGTAAGAAATTACAGCCATGTTGTTATATGAATTCCCACCTCCCCCCAACACATTTTTTTTTCTGAAAGAAAAAAATTTTTTTCTTTTTTTTTGAGATAGAGTCCTGCCTGTCACCAGGCTGGAGTGCAGTGGCGCGATCTCGGCTCACTGCAACCTCCACCTCCTGGGTTCAAGTGATTCCCCCTGCCTCAGCCTACAGAGTACCTGGGACTACAGGTGTGCACCACCACGCCCGGCTAATTTTTTGCATTTTACTAGAGACATGGTTTTACCATGTTGGTCAGGATGGTCTCGATCTCCTGACCTCGTGATCCGCCCGCCTCAGCCTTCCAAAGTGCAGGGATTACAGGCATGAGCCACCACGCCTGGCCTCTGGAATGTTTTAAAGAAAACCCTCTAATTAATTTAGAAACACAAACCGCCTTAGTTCAACAATGAGTAAATTCACCCCGGCAGAATGATCCAGGACTTTCAAACTTCATTTCCAGCTAAAGCTTACTCTCCCCACCCCAGGGCCAGGCTGCCACAGCCTGGGAACCTGCCTGTCAGCAGGGGCCTGGATGGGTGTTGCCTGTGTTCTCCACCCCAAGTTTCTCTTCCTCGCCCTCACAGTTGCCTATGGCTCCTTCGGGGTCAACATCGATGGGAGAGTGGAGAGAGACGGTATTCCCACTGGCCCTGACTGGCTGACATCAGTGTCAGCTACAAGTCCCAGAGCAGGCTCTTACTCTCTACTCCATCGGTCTTGCCTACTCAGAGCTGGCTCCAGAGCTGACTGTTGGGCTGGACAACAGTACGTGCAGAGCAAGCTGAGCCCCAGGTAAGGGGAAGTCTGACTGCTGATGGTAGAAGCAGATATGGAAGTCCCCCCTTACCTGCAGGGCATATGTTTGAAGCCCCCTAGTGAATACTTGAAGCCACAGATAGTATGGAACTCTACCATCCTATAGGGTAGGGTTACTACCCTACTATCCTATAAGGTTTGTTATTTTCTATACATACATACCTGTGATGGAAGTTAATTGATAAATTAGCCACAGTAAGAGATTAACAACAACAATAATAAAATAGAACAGTTATAACAATATGCCAATATCACTACTCTTGGGGGCATTATTAAGTCACAGAAGAGGTACTGGCACACAAGCACTGTGACTCTGTGACGTCGATCTGATAACTGAGGCATCTCTAAGTGACTAACAGCTGGGGGAGCACCTGTATTGTGGACATGCTGGAAAAGTGATGATTCACATCCCGGGCAGGACAGAGCAGGACAGCACCAAATTTCATCACACTCTTCACACTACTCAGAACAGCCACAATTTAAAACTTACCAATTGTTTATTAGCGGAATTTCCATTTGGTATTTTCGGACTGAGGCTGATCTCGGGTAACTGAAACCGTGCGTGGATAAGGGGGACTACTGTCCTGTCTGATTACTGGGCTGGACAGCAGCGTGTGCCAGGTAAGCTGAGCATGGTGTGGTCGTCCACCGTGAAGACTTTTTTTGGTTTTTTTTGTTTTAGAGATGGAGTCTCGCTCTGTCACCCAGGCTGGAGTGCAGTGGTGAGATCTCAGCTCACTGCAACTCCACCTCGCAGGTTCAAGTGACTCTTGTGCCTCAGCCTCCCGAGTAGCTGGGACTGCAGGCGTACACCACCACGCCAGGCTAATTTTTGTATTTCTAGTAGAGACAGGGTCTCAAACTCCTGACCTCAAGTGATCCACCCACCTCGGGATGACAGGCGTGAGCCACCCAACCAGGCTGATGAAGACATTTTCTCAGTGGAAAGAAAAATATGGCAGAGGGGAAGGTGGGGAGAATACGTATTGTTTTGCCTACTCGAGGAGATGCAGGATTCTCTTCCTGCTTAGGTAATCTAGCGTCTCACTTGGGTATGTGGCAATTGCTGGCACTTCTTGCCTTGGAACTGGACTTTCTGATGTGGTAGCCACTAGCCACAGGTGGCCACAGAGCGCCTGAAACGTGCTGTGAGTGTAAGACACACACTGGAGTTCCAAAACTTGGGGTGAAAAATAATGTAAGATACCCCATTACATTGAGCGCATATTGAACTGATATGTTTATATGTTGCATTAAATAAAATGCATTATTAACATTAACCTTACCTAGTTTTTTAATTTTTTAAATTTTTCATATTTTTTGAGACAGGGTCTCTCTCTGTTGCCCAGGCTGGAGTGCAGTGGCGTGATCTAACTCACTGTCACCTCTGCGTCCCAGCCTCAAGCAATCTTCCCACCTCAGCCTCCTGAGTAGCTGGAACTACAGGCACCCACTACCGCACCCAGCTAATTTTTAATTTTTTAATGTGACTACTAGAAGATTTAAAATTATCTCTGCAGTGCACTCTTAGAGACTCAGCTAAAACCATGAGTGAAGTTGTTACCTTTTGATACCATGTTAGAAAACTCCTTCCCCACCCCACAAAACTGGTCTTAGAGCCAGTGAAGGTTTCAGCTGGATAGGTATCTAGTTGGATCTGAGGACTAGAGAGGAATGACCTGCCCAGCTTGCAGCCACCCATGTGTCACTGCAGAGTGCTTCAGCTATGTCAAGCTGTTGCCGAGAAACAGAGGAAAAGGTGGGTGACAAACTTGCAGAAAATCCTTAGTACATTTATATTTCAAATTGAAATATTTCAGTGTCTCCCACAGAATGACAGCTGCGGGGTGGGAAGGCTGGTCTGCAGACTTTCCCCACAGCCTGCGGAAACAGCAGGCCAACTGCCAGCCATTGGCACGTGGCTCCAAAGAGGTCTGGGTCTGAGGTCAGTGAACTGGCAGCCTGAGACTGAAATCTGGCCCTCAGACCTGTTTTGATTGGCCCAAAGTGAATCATTTGCCAGCATTTAAACATTGAGAAATGTAAAAAAAAAAAAACAAAAAAAAAACAAAAAAAAAAAAAAACACAGGTTTCTGACTTCTCTT
This sequence comes from Ateles fusciceps, assembly GCA_036589455.1. Lineage (NCBI taxonomy): Eukaryota > Metazoa > Chordata > Mammalia > Primates > Atelidae > Ateles > Ateles fusciceps. The sequence goes on along the minus strand of JAZHEH010001241.1, from coordinate 4,049,551 downwards.
GAAAAGTTTGCCCTGGCAGTGCGAGGCTTGCTTCCTGCCTCTCCATGGCCTGCTGCTGCCCCTTGGAAGTGGCATTGCTCCCCTCCATCCCCCACAGCTCCACTCTGCCCATCCTCTGCCCACACAGAGGCCTGAAGCAGTTGGCAGCTACAGTCAACTGGGTCTCTCCGTTCCTTAGAGCAGAGTTGAGAAGGCAAGTGGTGTTTTTTTATACCTATGTTTCTACCAAAAGGCTAGGAAATCTAAACTAAGCCAAAAGAGTTTCATGTTTCAAGAAATCTAGAGGCTGGGCATGGTGGCTCACGCCTGTAATCCCAGCACTTTGGGAGGCCAGGGTGAGTGGATCAACTGAGGTCAGGAGTTAGAGACTATCTTGGCCAACATGGTGAAATCCCATCTCTACTAAAAAACAGAGACAATTAGCCGGGTGTGGTGGTGGACACCTGTAATCCCAGCTACTCGGGGAGCTGAGACAGGAGAATCTCCTGAACCTGAGAGGCAGAGGTTGCAGTGGGCCGCGATCATGCCACTGCACTCCAGCCTAAGCGAGAAAGTGAGACTGCACCTCAGGAAAAAAAAAAAAGGAAAGAAATCTATTATTTGTTTTTACTCAGCTGCTTCCCCCATTTGCTTATTCGAGGCACCTGAGTTTCCTATACTAATCTTTTTTATTGCATCCCATAATGAAGAGAAGGTGGTACTTGTACCAATCTCCCATGGGGAAACTGAGGCGCTGAGAAGTTACCATACACCAAATACAAGGACCTGGCTCGAGTGTGGTACCCAGGGCGAGGGCGTCCTGAGATCTGGGGCTTCTTCCCAGCTTTCTAACAGCGCAGGGCCAAGTCACCAGGCTCTGCCCTGCCTTGGGGGCAGAATCCAGTTCAGTCAGCCACCCCATGGCTGTTCTCAGGAGCCACATCCTGGCCCAGAAAAGAAAGGGACACAGTTTAAGCTAAATCGACGACGGGACATTCGAGAGAGCAGTGGCCTCTGGCAAATGTTCACCTGATCCTTTTTTACTGCTGATGCATCCTCTGTCCCTGATGGCATCCTACCTTTGGCGTCCTGGAGCACAGTCCTGTCTCCCATGGTGTCTGGGGCCAGCCACACCCAGATGCTTCCAGCTTTCAGAACAGGCAAGGCAGGGTGCCAAACAAGGGTGGGACCGGGACTGGAACTGGGCAGCCCCCACAGCCAGGGGCACCTCTCGGCTCTCCTGCTGCAGACCTTGGAAGCTCTTAATTGTCCCAAGAGACTTAGGGATTTTATCTTATTTGCAAATGGGCAGGCAGGACAGGGCAAGCTGGACAGGGCAAGCTGGACAGGGCAGGCCACCTCTGCAGGGGAGGGAACTGGGCTTTAGTTATAACTAAAGTTGCCCGTATTGTTAAAAATTAGCCCACTTTAAGAATTGTGGTTACAAGAGTGTGGGGAGGGTAAGGGGGAGGGGAGGGTGGAGAGAGGTTGGTTAATGAATACAAAGTTGCAGTGAGATAAGAACAAGTTCTAATGTTCTATAGTACTGCAGAATGACTAGAATTAACAATCATTTATGTGTTTATGTTTTCAAATAGCTAGAAGAGAGGATTCTGAATGTTTCCAACACAAAGAAATAATGGGTGTTTGAGGTGTTTATTACACATTGCAGACATGTATGGAAGTATCACTCAGTACCCCAAAAACATGCGCAATTATTACACGTCAACTAAAAATTTTAAAGCAACAAGAATAAAATAGTCTATTTTATTGGGAGGAAACGGGACAGTTAAGTGACAAGAGCAGAGCAGGAGATGCCCCTGGCTGCTAACAGAAACCCATTCAGATCTATTCCCAAAACTGTTTCACCAACATGGAACAGATACTTGCCTACTAGCCTGGACTGCAGAGCAATGCTTGGGAAGTGGCCAGGGAGGTAAGTCCTTCGTTTTACTAGGAAGTGAGTGGGGGAGACAGACTTAAGGTGAGGGAGCTGGCCTGGACCAGGTGAGCCTCTGCCCGCAGGATTCTCATTTGCCTGCTTGTTTGGAAATCACAACATTCACACATCCATTTGCTTCTTTGTCTGGGATTTTTGCCTTTGTTGTTTTTTTTAAAGTATCACGTACCGATACAGAAAGAAAAAGTAATTTTAAAAAGGTGGGGGCGGTGGGCAAAAACTGCATTTAAAATGCTGCTTTTATGTTCAAATGAGGGAAAATAATACTGTTCAGGTGTCAGGTGCAGCGGCTCATATCTGCAATCCCAGTACTTCAGATGGCTGAGCCGAGAGGACTGCTTGAGCCCAGGAGTTTCAGATCAGCCTGGGAAACTTAGTGAGATCCCGCTGTATCTACTTTAAAAAACAAAACAAAACTTAGCCAAGTGTGGTTGCACGTGCCTGTAGTCCCAGCTACTCCAGAGGCTGAGGCTGCATGGAGCCATGGGAGCACCACTGCACTCCAGACTGGGCAACAAAGGGAGATCCTCTCCCCCTCCAAAAAATATATATATACATATATTGTTCAGGGTCACTTATATTTGCATCAAGAAAATGTAGAAGGATGGCCAGACGTGGGTGGCTCACACCTGTAATCCCAACACTTTGGGAGGCCATGGCAGCTGAATCACCTGAGGTCAGGAGTTTGAGACCAGCCTGGCCGACATAGTGAAACCCTGTCTCTACAAAAAACACAAAAATTAGCCAGGTGTGGTGGTGTGTGCCTGTAATCACAGCTACTCAGGAGGCTGAGATAGGAGAATTGCTTGAACCTGGGAGGCAGAGGTTGCAGTGAGCTGAGATCGTTCCACCCTGGGCAACAGAGAGTCTCAAAAAAAAAAAAAAAAGGAAAATGTGGAAGGATATACAAGAAACTAACAAAAGTGGTTGTTGGGAACCAGGTAGATGGGGACAGGTTAGAAAGAATGTCTCAAGTTATACATTTAAAAACTAAAAAAGAAAGTACCACAAGCAACTTCATGACTAGTTTGAAAAGCAAAGAGGAAAACCCACCCTTAATCCTACTGCCATAAAAGCATGATACAGTGTGTTCATTTTGACACATTCTCTTCCCGTTTTTATCCAGATACTTATAATTTATATATAGGTACAGACATGGAGCACATAAAACTGTCTCCTAATTGTTTCTCTGACCATCCTAAGTATTTCCTAAGTTGTTACATCGGATTCATTTTGGCTGGCTGAATAAAATAAAATTCCATCAACTTTTTTTTCTTCACGTCTACCTCTTTTGCCTAGGCTGGAATGCAGTGGTGCAATCATAGCTCACTGCAGCCTCGAACTCCTGGCCTCAAGCAATCCTTCTGCCCTAGCCTCCTGAGTAGCTGGGACTGTAGGCATGAGCCACCGTGCCTGGTGAACATTCTCATTTCTAAAGGCTGATGGTGCCTTTAAGACTCCTCCCCTGTGCAAGTGATGATGCGTGCACATGGAGGTGGGACTGTGGGCCTCTCTTCCACCCTGAGCTAAGAGTGGTGGGGGGAGACTGAGGTGGATGAGTCTGAAGCTTATCATTTAGCACAGTTATGGCTGCAGCTGGGGTTGATGGGAGAACAGAACAGAACAGACCCTCTTCTCTCAGTGCACAGGCAGAAATAGAGCCAGCTGTGTTCACACTCTTCCCCCAGGGTAACTGGGATTTGTTCATTCACCTAGCACTGCCTGAGCCCCCACAGAATGGTGTATTTTTAGTTTGAAATAAATACAGATTGCAAGTTACAAAAATAGTATAGAGAGGTTCCAAGTAACCTTCACCCCTCCCCCACGCCCAATAGTTACTTCTTACATAAGTATAGTACAACATCAACCCAGGAAATTGACATTGATACAATGTGTGTATAGTGCTGTGCTATTTCCTCAGTGTGCAGCTTCCTGTAACCACCACCCATCAAGATAAAAAACCATTCCAGCCCACAAAGATCTCCCCCATGCTACCCTGCCCACCCCCGCCATCCCTAACCCCTGGCAGTTTGTAATCTCTCCTCCCACTCTCTTAAATTTCTCATTTCAACAATGTTGTATAAATACAATCATACAATAGATGACGTTTTAAGATTGGCTTTTTGGGAACGATTACAAATGAAACTATTATGAACATTTCTGTATAGGTTTTTGTGTGGATGTAAGCTTCCATTTCTCTGGGATAAATACCCAGGAATGGCATTGTTGCGTCATATGGGAAGTGTCTGCTTAGTTTTGAAAGAAACTACCAAACTATTTTCCTGAGTATCAGTACATTTTATATTCCCACTAATAATGTATGAGAGATCCAGCCTCTCCACATTCTTCCCAGCATTTGGTAATTGAGCATATGACACATATAAACCAATCGGAGCCTCCCCCGGACTTTTTTTGTTTGTTTTTTGTTTTTGAGACAGGATCTCACTCTATCACCCAGGCTGGAGTGCAACAGCATGACTATAGCTCATTGCCGCCTCTAACTCCTGGGCTCAGCAATCCTCCTGCCTCAGCCTCCCAAGAAGTTAGGACTACAGGCTGCATCACCACGTCAGGCTGATACTATAAAAACTTTTTGGAGAGACGGGGAATCCCCTTGCTTTGTTGCCCAGGCTGGTCTCAAACTCCTGGCCTCAAGCAATCCTTCTGCCTCGGCCTCCCAAAGTGCTGGGATTATCGGCATGAGCCACCACACCCAGCCAAGAGAGGCAAATTCTTTACTGGGGTGGCTAATTGTGAGGTGTGTTAAGTATGACTTTTTGTTTTCTGTATTTTTGATACTTTAACATCTGAAGCCTTGCTGACCTTGAAGAGACTGCCCTCCCAGGGATAGTTAATTCCTAGAAATAGCAAAAGATTCTCCTGTTGGTGTGCCTTTCATGTGCACATGAACCAGTCCAGACTGCATACTACCCAGCAGCCGCCTTTATTGGGCTCTCACACTCAGGGCACTACTGACCTACTTTGCTCACTCAGGCCCAGATTATGGACAGGAGACAGGGAAATACTGGGTAGAAGACAGCAGTTCCCCAGCAAAGGCCCCACCCTGAAGCCTGGATACCTGAGCCCTAAATGGAAACAGACATTCCTGTTTTCATGCCCAAAAAGTTGTCTTTTGGCCCACCACACCCGACTATCTGGTGCCCATATAAACCCCAGACCCCAGACTCCAGAAGGAGATGACAAGACAAACAGAGCAGAAGAACAGCAGAATGGTGTGGCAGAGAGAAGAGAAGGAGTGTCTAAACGCCAAGAGGAGTTTGGCTAGAGGCAATTAGAGAGGAGTTCAGTCACTGGATGACTAAATTCAGGAGAAGATCATCTTTCCACTCCATCCCCTTTCTATCTCCCCCATCCATCCTGCTGAGAGCCACCTCCACCACCCAATAAAACCCCTGCATTCACCAACCTTCAAGTCCATGTGTAACCTGATTCTTCAGTGATACTGGACGAGAGTTTGGGACACAGAAACCTGTCACACTGGCCCTCTGCCCTTGCAAAAAAGCAGAGGGTCCACTGAACTGGTTAACACTTAAGCCGTCTGTGGACAGCAAAGCTAAAATAGCACACTGTCACACACACTCCTGAGCCTGCCTGTCTGGGTGCTCCCCCCTCCCATAAGGGGTTTGAGACCACGGTGGCCAAACACATGACCCACACCCTTGTCACACATCCTGCGAAAGGGGTCAGGGAACTCTCCCATTTCACAGACATCAGACAATTAGGGCAGCCCCCTGCATCCTAGAGCCTGCTGAGATTATTCAAGCTGGCCAATCCTATACCTGCTAAACTTGCTTACCTACCTTGACCATTCCTTCCCATGACAACCACAATGATGACTCTTGCCCACATTTTCCCCTCATGTCCTCTGCCTCCTGACCAACTCCTGCTTCCCCGAGTGCCCTGTGTGGTGCAGTGTGCCCTCTCCTCTTGGGAACTGTGGGTAACAATCTCTCTAACGGCAGCTGTCTCCTGATCTGTTGGCCTCACCATACCTGAATACTAATAATAAAACCTGCATTTTAAAACATGAGGACCACGTAAACCTGTAGTTGCTGGTGGCCTCCTTACCCCACATGAGGAGAACCTACTGACAATGAACCCAAAGAAACGTAGAGGATCCCAGCACTTTGGGAGGCTGAGGTGGAAGGATCCCTTGAGTCCAGGAGTTCAAGACCAGCCTGAGCAACATGGTGAGACCCCCCCCCGTCTCTACAAAAAAATAAAATAAATTTAGCCAGGTGTGGTAGTGCGTGCCTGTGGTCCCAGATACTCAGGATGCTGAGGTGGGAGTGATACTGAAATGCTGGGAAGGGAAGGGCATGGTCCCTTTAAATGATATGCAAAAGGGGAAGGGAAGTGCTGAGTAGAGGAGGACGTGGTCCCTGGATAGGGCTCCACCCCCACAGACCTACGTGAGGACAGGCATTTCCTACCCAAATGTTGCATTTCCCAAGACCACCCTGGCCTGCCATGCCCCCATCATGGGCCTATAAAAACCCGTGACCCTAGCGGGCAGACACAGATGTGCTGGACGTCATGAGGAACACATGGGCGAAAGACACAAGCAGCTGGTCATTGAGAGCCTACCACCCGGTAGGAAGGCAGGCAGGCCAGCTATGGAAGGCAGGCAGGCCGGCCATTAACCAGTGAAAGGATGCGGAGTTTGGCCAGGGCAGTTGGAGGACAGCTGGGCCAAGCAGCCCAACTCCAGGGGGAAAACCATCTCCCTTTTGGCTTCGCCATTGGCTGAGAGTGCTTCCACTCAAAACTTTGCACTCATTCTCCAAGCCCACGTGTGATCTGATTCTTCCAGTACACCAAGGCAAGAACCCAGGATATAGAAAGCCTTCTGTCCTTGCAACAAGGTAGAGGGTCTAACCGAGCTGGTTAACACAAACTACCTACAGACAGCAAACTAAGAGACCCTGTAACACACACCCACTGGGGCTTCAGGAGCCGTAAGCATTCACCCCTAGACACTGCCATGGGTCGAAGACCCACAGCTTGCCTGTCTGTATGCTTACCTAGAGATTTGAGCAGTGGGACACTGAAGAAGTGAGCCACTCCCCAGATCACACACCCTGTGAGGGGGACAGGGGAACCTTTCCAGTTTCAGGAGTATCAGAGCATCGCTTGAGCCCAGGACTTCCAGGCTGCAGTGAACCATGATTGTGCCACTGCACTCCAGCCTGGGTGACAGAGTGAGACCCTGTCAAGAAAGAAAGGGGAGGGAGGGAGGGAGGAAGGGAGGAAGGAGAGGAAGGAAAGGAAGAAAGAAAAAAAAGAACACAGAGGCAACAGCATCCTGATGGAGTCATTTCAGGTCCTGGATCTACCAATCTCAGACGACTTAGTTAAATGAACAAGTAACATTTTTTGGCTGGGGGAGTTGGTTTAAACTATTTTGAGTCGGATTGTCTATGCCTAGCACCCTGACTGATATGCAGACAATCTGTATGGATGACCCAGGCGCTGCACTGTGGTCAGACTCAGCCTGCAGGAGTGCTGTGGGACCGTCCTGTGTCTCACCAGCTAAGAAAGGAGTGGGCAGGTGGCAGGCAGGAGGCCCCAGCCGAGTGTCCACTCAGGTGCCGGCTGGGAGAGTAGCTCTCTGTGCTGTCTCCTCACCTTAAAGGGAAGCAGTCAGGCTGGGTGTTCCCATGGGCTCTCCCTGTTCTTTTCCCTAATTTTCTGCAAGTTTTTATTTCAAAGGAAGAATAATACTAAAATAGAGCACTAACTACAAGTCAGGCACTGTGCTGAGTAATTGATACACAGTGATTCCTTTGAGCCTCATAACAGCTCTGTGAGGGGTGATGGCTGCCCGGTTGCACAGAGGGGCAGCCCGAGGCCCCATGGACGGACGCCCAGCCTGCCTGGTTTCCCGCTGATGGGCACAGCAGAGCTCATTGGTCTCCCTCTCCAGCGCTTCCGTCTGCAGGAAATGCACCTGTAGCCTCATCCAAATCCTCATTTTCCTTCCTCCAGTCCTTCCTTCAGTCTTAGTTCTCCCCAGGCTTCATCATCAAAGAAAGGCTTTTCAGGCTGTCTTCAAGAGTGTTAGCTTCTGTTATTTAAAACACTTTCTTCTAAGTTCCCTCCCACATTCCCCCTCCTGTAATTCCAAATGGGGCACCCGGAGGGGGCGCCTTCATGGGGGAATAGGTCAGGCAGAGGACCGCGGTAAGGGCGGGCAGTGGCACCTTACAGACAGTGTCCCCAAAGGCCAGGCAGCTGGGCCTTGGGGCAAGATGGCACTGGGAGGGCAGGGCTAGACTCTGGAACGATGCCGGGCCAGGAACTGAAGACCCAGCGTCGTGCCTGCCTCTGTCTCTGTTAGGGATAGTCCTGTGATGGGTGTTCTTTTCGTCCTCCCCTCAATCGCATGTAGTTTTCCTTCCCCACCATCGAGACCACCAGCAGACCCAGGCGGGAGCATTGCGCAAGGCCAGGAGGCTGAGGCTGCAGTGAGTCATGATAGCACCAATGACTCCAGCCCATTAGCTGCCGTTTTTCTAATGTTCTTGTCCCCAGCATGTCCAAAAATCCGTTCTCCTGGCCGGCCCCCTACACTTTGACTCTCACCATGAAATTTCCTCCAGTTTCCATAAAACGACGCCTCCCTAACATGTGGAGGGTGGACAGCCTCCCTCCCGAGTCACAGGTCCTCCTGGGTCACAGGTCCTCCCGAGTCACAGGTCCTCTGGGGTCACAGGTCTTCTGAGCCCATCCACATGCAGACTTCCAGGGCACTTTCCTTCAAACTGTTTAAGTTTCAGGAAACTGAGACCCAGAGAGATTTAGGATCTGCGTGCCTCACCTTCTTCAGTTGTACCACAGTGATAAATATCCCCCTAAAGACTCTTGAGAATTGAATGAGCAATTACTTGTAAAGTACGCAGCACAGCGCCGGGCACAGGTTGGTGCCAGGTGTGAGCTGTTGTTGCTGTTCATTATTTTCATGCCTCCTGAGTCTGGTTCTAGAATTTCTGCTTTTGCTCCTGATGCTGGGGGCTCCCCCAGCCTTTCAGTAACAGGGGCTGTTGGAGAGCTGAGCCCGGGTGCGGGGTGAGGACCCGGGAACGACTTTCCCAGCGATGCTCTGGGAGCCGCTGTCCCCTAGGCCCCTGGAGGGGACGGTCCCGAGGCCTGAGGCCTCCAGGGTCGGGCGGGGCCTCTGTCCTGGGGAGGCGGACCCCGCCGCCTGCGGATTCTGGGCGGGTGAGGCCCTGGCGTGGTCCCTCTGCAAGACGGAGGCTCTTGAAGCCCTAAATCCACAGCGGTCACAGGACGTCTCCTGGGGGCCCCCTGCAGCTTCGCAGTGAGGATCCGGACTCCGCAGAATCCAGGTGCCGGGAGCGTGTCAGCGAGGCTGGGCCCGGCGGGCTCTCTGTAGGCGGCGGCCCGGGCCCACCCTGCCTCGGGCTTTGCACGGGGCCGGCCACTCGGGGTCCGCAGTGGGCGACTCCGGGCTGGGACCACTACGCCCACCTGGGTCCCAGGACACTGTCTAACCCAGAGGCGCTGGGAGGGCTGAGGCGCCTCAGGGGACGGCGCCCGCTGCCTTCGCGGGGCAAGGGCGACACTCAGTGGTGGCCGCGGGAACTTGGGCGCGCGCGGCTTCCCCAGCGCGGGGCAGGCACCGGGGCCCTCCCACCCCCACTGCCCTCTCCCTCCCACCCCCCACTGCCCTCTTCCCTCCCACCCCCCACTGCCCTCTTCCCTCCCCTCCCCTCCTGCCCGGCTCCCAGCGCCCCAGCCCGCCCCGCAGACCCTCGCCCCGTTCCCAAGTCACCATCAGCGCTGCCGCCCCGGCTCCCCTCTGCCCCGTAAAGGGGCAAACCCTGTACAGGGCGGGGGCACCACGGCTCCTTCCGAGGGTCCACCGTCCAGGGGGCCCTGAATACCAGGGACTGCCACACACCTTTAACTCCAGTCTCGCCCGGGGGTGCGTGACCCGGTTACCTGTGGGACTTCGCAGTAAACGCTGCTCCTGCCAGGCCAGCCCCTTCTCGCTGGGAAAATCCGCCTCCCCATGGCACTGAGGGGGACCTCGCGCTGTCACCTTGCAAAGGGCTCGCTCCACACCTAAAATCTGGAGCTGTCTCCACCCGCTGAGCCAGACCACACCTGCTGCGGTGGCGAGCCTTGGAGGAGACCACCATTCCCCAAACATGATACAGAACATGCCAAGTTTCTGATCGGCGTGTCCACTTCAAAGGCCACCGACATCTCCCAGACTTGCGCTTTTCCATGCGCCACTGTCACTGTCGGTAGCGAGGCCTTAGGAATGCCTTCCCAGGCACCAGGCATATCTTTAAGAACGTTACATGCATTTTTCTCACTTTATGCTCACACCAAACCTAAGAAGTTAGGTATTTCCGTCAGTGTTTTACAGATAAAGATACAGAGGCTTTTCAGAGGTTAAAAACGTTGTGAAGTTCCAACACGCAGTAACAGAGCTAAGATTTGACCCCGGGAGGGACGGATGCCAGAGCCTCTAACCTGATGCCTGAACGTTCAGTTACTGATTCCTGTAAGCCTGGAGGGAGATGTGCTATCCTAGTGTGGTCACCGGCGGTGGAATATTTTTTACCTTTACTGCCCCTCCTGTCTAAGTAGTCCTTTGGCTGGTTTTCAGCGTACCAAGGACAGGTCCATCCAGCTCACGAGAGGTGACACTAAGTCATCCTGCTCCAGCTCTGCCCTGGGTGCTCCTCCAACTTGCTCTGCTCCCACCCCATGTGCCCCTCAACCGTGGTCTCCCCAGACCAAGGCTCTGCATTCCCAGCATTCCCTTAAGAACATTGCAGCATGGCCTGTCCAGTAATAATAACTGCTCCTTAAAGAAGCAGCCTGCCAGGACCTGAAGCCAGCCACCACTTTGCTCAGCAGAGTCCACCTGCAGCCCCCAGCACAAAGCCTGGATCATGGTGGGCACGTGCTGCACATTTGAAGAATGAATGAGGCCAGGTGTGATGGCTCATGCCTGTAATCCTAGCACTTTAGGAGGCCAAGAAGGGTGGATCACGGGACCGGGAGTTCAAAACCAGCCTGGTCAACATAGGGAAACCCCATCTCCACTGAAAATACAAAAAATTAGCCGGGCGTGGTGGCAAACACATGTATTCCCAGCTACGTGGGAGGCTGAGGCACGAGAATCACTTAAACCTAGGAAGTGGAGATTGCAGTGAGCTGAGATGGCACCACTGCACTCCAGCCTGGGCGACAGAGCAAAAACAAACAAAAATGAACAGATGAATGAATGCTATACCCACTTTCCAGGGTTGCCGTACAAAGTACCGCAAACCAGGTGACTTAAACCATGGAAATTTATCTTCTCACAGTTCTGGAGACCAGAAGTCCAAAATCATGGTGTCGGCAGGGCCATGTGCCCTCTGGCACTGGGAGGGAAGGTCCTTCCTGGCCTCTCCCCATGCTGCTGGTGGTGGCCAGAATCCTGGACATTCCTTGACTTGCAGTTACATCACTCCAGTCTCTGCCTCCATCTTCCCACGGTGCTCTCCCTGGTGTCAATCTGTGTCTTTTCTTTTTCTAAGGGCACCAGTCATACTGAATTAAGGCCCACGCTAATGACCTCATCTTAAGTTGATTACCTCTGCAAAGACCCTGTTCCCAAATAATGTCACATTCACAGGTACCAAGGGTTAGAACAACATCTCTTTTAGGGGGACGCAATTCAACCTGTAACAGCAGTGAAGGGCAATGTGTCTGTGGTCTCACCGTCAATTACAACGAAAGCTCTCCAGGCTTGGTTTGTCACAGGAAAGGTCAGCGGCGTTTATGAGGTTGGGCTGCCTTACACACTGCAGAGATGTACTGGTCTCCCCCGTGACTCCTTTCGCTTTTTATTGGTCCATCAGTGATGCTTTTGTGGTCACTGTAATGACTGTGTTTACTCCAGGCTTAAGTGCCTGTGTTTCTCTCTCTCTCTTCCGTGTTAGCTGTTAAAATGGACTATTAACTTGGAATATAGCCTCTCCCTCCTGGGAATTGGCAAGAATAATGTCAAGATAAGTCAAGCTGACCTTGTATTTTTACTGAAGTCCACACCCCTCTGCCTGGTCTTTACTCCTCATCCCAATCCAGCCCCAGCTCTTTCCTGCTGCTGATCCTCCATTATCAGCTCTACACATGGGCTGCTCGCCCTTCCTGAAATGCTCCTCACGCTTCCACGCTTAGCTATGTCTTTCCTGGAAGCCCCTTTCCATATCCGGTTCATCCTGTTGGAATTCTCCCCAATCTTCAATGCCAGGTTCAAAGGTCATCTCCTCCAGGAAGCCTTCCCTGATCCTCCAGCTTTCTCTTCAGAAGGTTGACCTTCAGTGCAAGCACCAACCACGTGCTGCTTTGGTCTGAAGTAAATTTATGTCCCTCACCCTTCTTCCTACTCCTACTCAGCAGTAATGGAGAGCATCTGGAGACCACGCATAGAAGAAATCACTGCGGCTGCTGGGGATGTTGTACTGAAAAGAGAACACTTCCTGGAGTCGTGAGTCATGTGCCCTAAGTTTCCTTCAACCGCTAATCATCCATCAGACTTTGAGCTTCTCATGGAAACTCTACCTGGGCTTCTTTGGAGGTCCTTTACACACATATACAAATGCATGCACACACACACGCATGCACACATGCACGCACCCCTGTTCCTAGCACAAGCCGTGCCCAACTACAAGCTCCTGTCTGATGTGAAAGGTTTCTCTTTTGCGCCCTCTTTGGTGGTGTGGTGGGCAGAATTCTAAGGTGGCCTCCGAAGGTTCCTGTGCCCTGAGTGCCTGTGCCCTGAAAAATCCCTGGGACTGTGAATATCATGGATTTTACTCCTGTGATTCAGATGGTAAAGTTGACCTAAAATAGGGAGATAATCTGGGTGGCCCTGACCTAATCACGTGAGCCCTTTGAAAGCAGACGGTTTTCTTCCATGGGTCACAGAAGGGGAACTCTGAGAGCTTCAAAGCATGAGAGGGACTTGACAGTGGGTGGGTTCCGTGACTGAGCTGGAGGAAGTCACGTGGCAAGCACCTGAGAGTGAGGCCTCTAGGATTTGAGAACAGTCCCCAACCAACAGCCAGCAAGACAAAAGGACCTCAGTCCTCCAACCATAAGGAAGTGAATTCTGCCAACAGCCCGAGGAAGCTTGGAAGCGGATCAAGCCTCCAGATGAGGACACACCTGGCCAGCATCTTGGTTTCAGCCTTATGAGATGCTGAGTAGAGGACCCAGCTATTATATGCTGGCCTCCTGCTGGACATGCAGGTTCACCCTCATCATCCCAACTACTTGGGAGGCTGAGGCAGGAGGATTGCTTGAGCCCAGGAGTTCTAGGCTGTAGTACACTATGCCCATCAGGTATCTGGACTGTTTGGCACCAATAATGTGACCTCCTGGGAGTGGGGCCACCCGGTTGCTCAAGGAGGGTGAATTGGCCCAACCTGGAAACAGAGCAAGTCAAAACTCATGCTGATCAGTAGTGAGACTGCACCTATGAGTAGCCACTGCACTCCAGTCTGGGCAACATGGTGAGACCTCATCTCTATTTTTTTTTTTTTTTTAAAAAGGCTGTATTCCTGACCCATGAAACAGTGAGCCAATAAGTTGGTGGGGGAGGAGTCTGCTCTGCATGTTAAAATCTTCTTACCATAATACTAGTCCAGAAAATTCAAAGCAAAATAACATTATAGCATCACTCTTAACCCAGTGTGATTGACACAGATTCCTAAATACATAATATCCATTGTGGACAAGGGCGATGGAATATATAAACACTTGAATACACATTTAGTGGGACTGCAAAATGACAAGGGCTTCTGGGAGACAATTAAAAAGTTTACATGGGCATACCCTTCAATCCAACAACTCCACTTCTCAATATCTGTCCTGGAGAAATACACTCAAAAGCATGTGAAATCTATTTATTGTACCATTTGATGCTATTTAGAAACAAGTTAGAGACCTATCAATAGAACAGTGGTTAGACCAGTTGTTGTAGAATCATACTGGGAATACTACAGTTTTCATGCAGTGTTTTAAAACAAGGTAGCTCTAAATGGACTAACGTGAAAAGATCTCGTGCATATGTCATTAGGTGCCTATATCATTCTCTTTCTCTGCTGTGTTGTTCTACGCTTGCTGGTCTGCTGGTCTTGACATCCAGCCGCTTGTATGTGTGCCCGCTGAGCTCTTGCGTTTATATCGGCACAGGAAGGGGGATATGGAGGGCCAGAGTCGTCTTGGAAAATGCAACATTTGGGTGTAAAAACAGGAGTGCCTGTTCTCACTCAGGTCTATGGGCACAGGGACCCTGTGCTTCTATACCCAGGAATTTCCTGTCCCCCTCCCATATCATTCCCTCCATAGATGGACAGTGGATTTTTTTAAACAACAATAAAATCAACCACATTCACTAAATCTTAAAATAGGAGTGGACCCCGAGATTCTGTTTATTATTTGCAGTGAGGTAAGTTTTGGATAAATAAAATGAAGATGATGTCAGGCAAATTTAGAGTTTGAACAAATCTTATAAATAGGTCACTTGGTTCAGGGGTCTGTAACCAGGCTGTGAAACAGAATCCCCCAGGGAACTTTGAAAAATACATATTAAGCCCCAGAGAGTCTGATTTAGTAAGTCTGTTGGGATACCAGGAAATCTGCATATGTATAAAGCTCCCTGAACTCCTGGGACTTTCGAGTACCACCAGCCCTGACCAGCACTGCTGCCATCCCCCATATCCACTGTCCACTGTCTGGAAACCACTACATCCTCTGAGCCAGTTCACACCCAGCCCCTCCCGTCCAGTGCAGGGTGCTACTACCTTGAACGGGCGTATCAGTGAAAACCTGAAGTGAAGCCAAATCAGATCTGGACCACAGATCTATAACTCTCAAATGGCAGCATCATGGGAAGTGGCGATGAGAACCTGAGGACTATGAAAGGGTCTTTAGTCCTGAGAATGATGGCAGCCCTCCCATTGGCATTGCATGGGCACCACAGCTCTGGGCTGCTCAACACAGATTCAGAGAACTAAGTAACTTTTATAAAACCAAGTAATGAAAAAAATCCTGAGTTAGTATCCTAGCTGTAAAGAAGGCTGGCAATTTTCTACCCAAAATAAGATTGGAGTTCTGTCGCAATGGAGAAAGGTGAGAAGATGTATGGAGTAGGGAAACGCCATAATATTGGTTGAATAAATAAGTTACAAAAAAATAAATAAAATAGATTGATATATTTCATTGGGATTGACATTTTACTAAATATTAGGTTTCTGACATCCTTAATTGCCTCCAGGTAGGCTGGTTCAGTAAGAATCAATTAAGTTGGCCAGGTTCGGTGGCTCACACCTATAATCCCAGCACTTTGGGAGGCAAAGGCAGGTGGATGACCTGAGGTCAGGAGTTTTAAGACCAACCTAACTAACATGGAGAAACCCCGTCTCTACTAAAAATACAAAAATGCTGGGCATGGTGGCAGATGCCTCTAATCCCAGCTACTAGGGAGGCTGAGACAGGAGAATTGCTTGAACCCAGGAGGCAGAGGTTGCAGTGAGCGGAGACCACACCACTACACTCCAGCCTGGGCAATGAGAGCAAAACTCTGTCTCAAAAAAAAAAAAAAGAACCAATTCAGTTGAAAACCAGAAATCGTGATGAATACATGCACGTCTGTTATTTTGTAGATCCTTTCTCAGCAAGATTCTAGCTGAGTCATGCCCCAATCAAATTGGAAACAACCTGCTTATTACCTATGCCAAGTATTGTTTTAGCACTACAGAAAATACAGAGTATTCCTGCGGTAGCCTAACCTCCCTCTTAGGGAATCCCCACCTTCCTAACCAGAGCTTCTCTACCTCCTGCTACAGAAGTCAAACGGCCAAATCTCTGCTTTCCCAGCCTCTCTTATAGCCAGGACAGGGACACATGATCTGCGATCTCCAACCATGTGTACCTGAGGCACTTTGCTTTGTAGTCAACAGAAACAAGCAGGGACTGTAAAGAATCCGGGCCTGTAGCAGGGCAGTTACCTCCAGGCTCCAGAGGCAGCAAGGACAGTGATCTAGCAATAGCATCCAGGCCCCGGTGTGGGCGATGCGGGAAAAGCTCACTGTGAGTCTGAATTCAAGCCCGAGCCCAGAAAGAGCACTGAGGACTCCCAGACCAGATCTGCAATGTGATGCGGGGCAGTTCCTTCCTGACTCTGGACGCTAAGCTTGGCTGTCTTACTCTAGTGCAGATTCTGATTACTAAGCTGTATCCTTGACAAAAATTTCTTATCGGCTTAAATAAGCCAAAGTTGGTTTCTTTGCTTACTAGAGAAATCATGTCCTTAAGGAATTCATATTCTAGGCAAGAAGCGTAACATAGACTGCCTGAAACAAAAGGAATAATTACACAAGTAAACCGGAAGCAGGAGGGATCGCGCTGGTGAAAAAACCGGGAGCAAGAGGGATCGTGCCGTGATCCAGGGATTTTGAGACAGCCTTAGTGTCGATGGGCCATTATCAAAGTAGGAAGTGGGCTGGGCTCCTTCCCATGCCCACGTGGTTGTGAGACCTGCAGGCCCAAGGACCACCCTTTTCCCCCAGTGTCCAGAAGAAAAATAGCAGAGCATCCATTGCTTTTCAGAGCCAGAGCTTCCTCGGCAGTGCTGGGATGAGAGTTCACTCCGGGCAGCCTCTTAGGGCTCACTCACTGAACAGTGCTACTGTGATGTGGAGAATCTGCTAATTTCATCATTGGAGGGATAGCAGCCTCCTCCCCAGAACAAGTTCTTCTCAGATGTGTCTGTTTCCTAGAGATCAGCCTGGTATGAAAGCAGCACAGCACTGAGAAGGACACAACCTCCTCAAAAAGAAAGTTTCCAGTCCACACATCAAAACGTCTCTTGGAGTACCTACAACAGGCAAGCATGCACTAGATTTCATGTGTGGAACATTGGAATGCTGTGAAATAATTGGAAATAGATATTAGATCTTCCTCTCTAGCTCCTGGCCAGAGTTTCTAAAACCCTTATAATTCTCTAAGTGCTGAAAGTGGAAGGAGCATCTTTTGTAATATTTGGGTTTGTCCCCAGTTCCTGAAATAGCTCCCGGGTGACAAAAGCAAGAAGAGTGTCTTATTTTCAACCACAGCTGAGTTTACATTAATAAAATGACTTTTGGGAGGCCCTAAGGATGGGAGAGCTGGTTCCCAGGGGAACCAACCACATGATTAGAGGATTAGAACTTTCAGTTTCCCCCCTCCACCTTCAGGGCTGGAGATTTACTTAATCACCAACGGTCAATGATTTCATCAATCATGCCTATGTGATGAAGCCTTGGTAAAAACCCTGAACAACAGGGTTTGGTGCCAGGAGAGTTGTGTGAGTAAGTAAAGTTTTTTGTTTGTTTGTTTTTTAATTTTAGCCTATAATCCCAGCACTTTGGGAGGGTAAGGCTGGAGGAGGGAGGATTGCTTGTGCTCAGGAGCTCAAGACCAGGCTCTAGCTGGGTGCAGTGGCTCACGCCTATAATCCCAGCACTCTGGGAGGCTGAGGAGGGTGGATCACTTGAGGTTAGGAGTTCGAGACCAGCCTGGCCAACATGATGAAACCCTGTCTACCAAAAAATACAAAAGTTAGCCGGGTGTAGTGGTGCACACCTATAATCCCAGCTACTCAGGAGGCTAAGCAGGGAGAATTGCTTGAACCCGGGAGGCAGAGGTTGCACCACTCCGGCACCAGCCTGGGTTTTTGGAGACAGAAAGAGTCTGTCTCCAAAAAAAAAAAAAAAATAGCCTGGGCAACATGGCAAAACCTTGTCCCCACAAAAAAAACACGAAATATTAGCCTGGCAAGGTACAAACCTGTAATCCCAGCTATCTGGGAGGGTGAAGTAGGTAGGATCACTTGAGCCTGGGAAGTCAAGGCTATAGTGAGCTGTGACTGCGCCACTGCACTCCAGCTTGGGCAACAGAGTGAGCCCCATCTCAAAGGAAAAAAAAAAAGATTTTTATTTTAACATGAAGTGTAAAGTACACTCCGTGCTCTCTGAGAACTCATGGGTTGGAGAGAGAGGTGGTTTACCTAACAACAAGCCCACTATACAAAACAGGAGTTAAAGAAGGCTCGGAAGAGCCCTGCAGGCTGCTTAATGGTCGACATGGGCTTTCCCAGAGTTCTATCCTATAGGGACACCACGGGCATGACAGCAGTCACAAGTGTCCCCAGCCCTGCCCTCTTCCTGTGCTTCCATGACCTGCACTGCCCCTGATTCTGCTTGAAGCAGCAACTGTGGCAGCTGCTGTTGACTTGACCATGGCAGCGCTGCAGGTTTTCTTCAAGTAAAGGTTTTCCCAATGGCCCAGCAGCCCTAGGTCCCCAAACCCACAAGAGATTTGTAAAAGGGTGTTACTGTCACAATCATTCTAGTTCTGAAGGTGGGAGTGGGTTTGTGGGTGCTCATTTTATTATTACACTGCATATCTTATGTATTATGTTCATTTTCATTTATCAAGCATTACACAGTATATATGTATGTATTTATTTATTAATTTGTGATGGAGTCTCTCTGGGTTGCCCAGGCTGGAGTGCAGTGGTGTGATCTTGGCTCACTGCAACCTCCACCTCCTGGGTTCAAGTGATTCTCCTGCCTCAGCCTCTCAAGTAGCTGGGATTACAGGAGCACACCACCACACCCAGCTAATTTTTTTGTATTTTTTTGTAGAGACAAGGTTTCACTATATTGGCCAGGCTGATTTCAAACTTCTGGTCCCAAGCAATCCACCTGCCTTGGCCTCCCAAAGCGCTGGTATTACAGGCGTGAGCCACCACACCAGGCCCAGTATTGTTTTAATTGTATTAAATGCCAATAATTATGGCCAAAGGGGTTGTTTGCAAGGTTCTGAGGAATTTTGCAAAGCACACTGTTAGCACTGGAGCTCTCGTGGCTGATCCTCCTGCCTGTCATCGACTCCTGCTTGTAGCCTGAGTCAAATGATGCCAGCTGTCCCTGCTGCCAGGACTAGTGAGACTGATTCTGTCCCTGCTGAACTCCTGCTTCCTGGGCCCCTCAGGTAGACACCTGTGGAGAGGCTTGGCTGCCTTTCCTAATTTAAATCCCCTACACTTACCATACCTGCTGTTGCATTTCTGTTTCAGGATGTTTTTAGCTTTGCCCATTTCTGTAGGTTTTCACTGGCAACTCACTAAGGTCGCATGCTCCAACTCTTGCTTTCAACTTTTTGCTTCCAAAGAAGGAATCCTCAAGAACGCTATCACTGATGGTGAAGAGATGTCCATAGATGACAACTATGAGGCAGCCCTAGAGAAATGCTAGTCCTGATTAGAGCACTAAGTCAGAGGCCACCTCCAGAAGAGTCAATTCATTAATGGAACTGAAAGCGTGTCTGATGTGACTCACCATAATGAAGGAATTTTATTATTCTGTTGCAAAGTTGGGGGCTCAAATGAGAGCTATACAGAAAAACAAGCAAATGAACATATTGAGGCAATTAACTTCCAGAAAAAGGCAAAAAAGAAAAAAAGTTATGTAAGAAGATTTACAGAATGGTCCAACCGTGAATAATGAATTAATCAAAAGTTGCGATTTACTCTCTTCGGTGAATGGCTAATAATGGTGGTAGTAGTGGTATGAGAGAGCTAACTCATCATTTTCCAGAGTAGGAAGTCAGTAGATGTCTACATTTAAAAATATAAAGAAAGATATGACAATATGAGTATGCTATTTAGAAAGATGTGGGTAAACCCAGAAAAACCAGCTAAGAAATAGAAATGGGAGTGGAAAATGGGAAGGTAAGAAACTGTTGTGTTTCATCATAAGCCTCATAGTAATGACTTTTTAAAATTAAAACTTTGAGATATAGATTCACATGCAGTTCTAAGAAATGACGCAGAGAAATCCCATATACCCTTAACACAGTTTCCCCCCACAGTCAGATCTTGCTAAATGATAGTACAATATCACACCAGGATATCCACATTAATAGACTCAAGATAGACAACATTTCCATCCCTAGAAGAATCTGTTACCTTTTTAGATTCACACCCACATACCTCCCATCCCATGCCCTCCCTTGGCAACTACTAATCTGTTCTCCATTTTTGTAATTTTGTCATTTCAAGAACATTTTGTAAACAGAATAATCCATAATCTTTTGGGAATGGCTGTTTTTTCACTCAACATAATTCTCTAAAGATTCATCAAGGTTACTACATGTATTAATAATTTGTTCCTTTTTATGGCTGAGTAGTATTCCATTCATGTATTACAGTTTATTCAACCATTCATCTGTGAAGGACATCTGTGCTGTTTCTAGTTTTTAGTTGGTATAAATAAAGCTGCTATAAACATTCAGGTAGTTTTCATATTTCTCTGGGATAAATGCCCAGGATTATAATTGGTGGGTTATATGGTAGGTACATGTTTCGTTTTTTTTAAAAGGAACTGCCAAAGACTTTTCCAGAGTGGATGTACCATTTTACATGCCCACTAGCAATGTGTATATGTGGTCCATTTTCTCTGCATCCACACTAGCAGTTGGTACTACCACTATATTTTATTTTAGCCTTTTTATGTGCTATGATACGTCACTGTGGTTTTAATATGCATTTTTCTAATAGCTAGTGATGTTGAACATCTTTTTATGTGCTTGTCATTTGTATATCCTTTTTAGTGAACTGTCTCTTTTTTATCTTTTGCCCATTTTCTCTTTTTTTTTTCCCTCCCTTCAGCCCCTTTTGCCCATTTTCTAATTGGATTTTATTGAGTTTTGAGAATTCTTTATATATTCTAGACATGAAGCCTTAATTGAATATGTGGTTTGCAAATGTTTTCTCCCCAGTCCAAAACCTGTCTTTTTGTCCTCTTAATAGGGTCATTCACAGAGCAAAAGTTTTCCATTTTGATGAAATAAAATTGATCAATTTTCCCACTGCTGAATGGAGCTTTTGGTGTCAAGTCTAAGAACTTCTTACTTCTAGATCCCAAAGATTTTGGTTATTTTCTAAAAGTTTTATAGTTTTATATAAGTATGTAGTCCATTTTTAGTTCGTTTTTGTACGAGGTGTAAGACTTGGGTCAACATTCATTTTTATGTGTGTCCAGTTTCTCCATCATCATTTGGAGAAAAGGCTGGCTTTCCTCCACTGAACTGCTTTTGCATCTTTGTCAAAAATCAGTTGTGTGTATTTGTGTGGATCAGTTTCTGGGTTCTCTTTTGTTCCATTGGTCTATGTGTCTATCCCTCTACCAATAACACACAGTCTTGACTACTGTAGCTAAAATATCTTAAAATCAGGTAAACTGATTCCTCCCACTTTATTCTTCTTTTTCAACATTGTTGTAACTATTTTAGTTTTTCTTTACACATAAATTTTAGAATAATCTTATTTGTATACAAAAATATCTTGTTGAGATTTTGGTAGAAATTGCATTAAGCCTGTCAATTTTAATAAAATTAAGATTGACATCTTTCCCATGTTGAGTGTTTCAATCCATAAACATGGTATGTTTCTCCATTTATTTAGATCTTTAACAGCATTGCGTAGTTCTCAGTATGTAAGTCCTATACATGTTTTGTTAGACTTACACCCATTTCTTTTTTAAGTGATTGTAATTGATATTGTATTTCTAATTTGTGTTCATTCATTGCTAATAAAATTTTTGTCTGTAGAGCTTCTATCTTGTGTCCTTGTTGGACTCATTAGTTACTTGTTTAAAAATACATTCCTTGGGATTTTCTACATTGATAATCACATCACCTGCAAATAGGAACCATTTTGTTTCTTCCTTTCCAATCTGTATTTCCTTTTCATGCCTTATTACACTGGCTAGAACTTTCAGCGTTATTTTGAAGAGTGGTAAAATCAGACATCTTGACTTACTTATTCTCAATCTTAGGCAGAAAGCATTCAGTTTTTCACCATTAAGCATAAAATATTAGGTGTAGGTGTTTGATAGATGCTCTTTCTTAAGTTGAGGAAGTCTCCTCCATTCCTATTTTTCTGAGTTTCTATCATGAGTGGTTGTTGGATTTTGTCACATGCTTTACCTGCATCAATTGATATGACAATACTTTTCTCCTTTAGTCTGACAATGTGGTAGGTTAGACTGATTGATTTTCAAACATGAAGAAGTCTGGGATTCCTGGAATAAACCCGACTTGCTCGTGTATTTTTTTTTTAATAAGTTGCTGAATTCCATTTGCTAATGTTAAGGATTTTTGTGTGAACATTCACAAGGGATATTGATCTTTAGTTTTGTATTACAGTAATACTAGTATCATAAAATGATGTGGGAAATGTTTACTTCTCTTCTGTTTTCTGGAAGACTACAGAATCGGTGTTATTTGTTAAGAATTCTCCAGTAAAACCACCTAAGCCTGATATTTGTTTTTTGAGATTTTAAAATTATGAAACTAATCTCCTTAATAACTATAGACATACTCAAATATCTATTTCATATTGGATGAGTTATGGTAGGTTTTCAATAAATAGGTCTGTTTCAACTAGTTTGTCAATTCATGTGTGTAGAGTTGTTTGTAGCATTCTCTTGTTACCCTTTTGATGTCTGCAGAGTCTGGTGATCTTCTGTTCCATTCCTCATATTGGTAATTTGTCTTCTTCTTTGTGGGTCTTACTAAAGGTTTTTCCAATTTTAGACTTTCCAAATAACCAGCTATTTCATTGGTTTTCTCTACTGTTTTTGCTTTAATTTTATTGATTTCTGCTCCTATCTTAATTTCCATCTTTTGGCCTGCTTTCCTTTTATTTTGCTGTCCTTTTTCTAGGTGCTTGAAGTGGGACGTTAGAGTATTGAGACATTCTCTCTTTTCCTAAGGTTTGCATTTAGTGCTACAAAGATCTCTTTCAGCACTGCTTTAGCCATATTCCACAAACATTGGTGTTTTATTTTCATTTTCATTCAGTTCATGATTTGGTTAATTTCCCTTGAGAGTTCTTCTTTGACCCATAGATTACTTATATTGTTTGGAGATTTTCCTGTTTTCTGTTGATGATTCCTAGTTTGATTATACACTTCTTTTACACTTTTTGAGTTTTATGGCCCATGATATGACTTATGTTGATTTATGTCGTGTTAGCATTTGAAAGGTATATGAATATTGCTGAATGTTGGATGGCTTATACTATAAATTAGATCTTACTGGCTGATAGTATTGAGTTCTTCTATAGTCTTGATTTTATGTTTAATTCTATTGATTGCTGAAAGAGAAGTATTGTAGTCCTCAAACATAGTCGTGGATTTATCTATTCTTTTTTTCTTCATGTATTTTGCTGCTCTGTTGATTGGTGCATACACATTTAGAATTCTTATGTCTTCCTCATGGACTGACCCTTTCATCATTATATGTCCCTCTTTGGTATTTTCTTTGCTCTGAAATCTATCTTGATATTAGTATAGCCCATTACTGTTTTCTTTTAATGTTTACTTGATATGTATCTTTCCATACTTCTTTCAGCTTGCCTTTATTATTAAGTGAAGTGAGTTTCTTGTAGACAGTTGGGTCACATTTCTCGATCATTCTGCCAGCATTTCTTTTAATTAGCATAGACCATTTATATTTAATGTAATTATTGGTATGTCAGCAGGTAAGTCTCCCACTTTCCTTTTACCTTTGTTCTGTTTTCTGTGTTCTTTTCATGCCTTATCCTGAATTAGTTTTTGAGAATTCTCAACATTTTTGAGAATTTCATTTTGATTTATCTGTAATGATTTTGTGTATGCATCTTTGTATACTTTTTTCAGTAGTTGGACTAGAAATTTCATTATATATTCATAACATCACAGTCTACTATTGTCATTTTACTAGTTTGGGTGAAATGTAGAAAATCTATATTCCTATAGTTTCCTTTACTCTTCCCTGTTTATAATTGCTTTAAATATTTCCTCTATATACATTTTGAACCACCTCAGTGTTGTAATTTTTGTTTCAACTACCAAATGTAATTTAGAAAACTCAAGACGAGAAGGAAATCCTACTTACTCACGTTTTTGTTTACCATGGTTTTTTGAGTTTTTGTTTTGATTTTTCCTTCCTAATGGTCCCACTTTCCTTCTGTCATTATTTCCTTTCTGCTTAGGGAACTTCCTTTACTACCATTCAATTAAGGTAGGTCTGCTGGCAATGGATTCTCTGCTCTCCCTGAACCCCTCCTATGCATCTGTTTGAGACCTAGTGGTAGCCCAACTATCAAAATATAGATGTGGATGCTACTCCAGAAGTAGGGCCAGAACTAGTGACATTATTCTTTTAGAACGCAAAGGGCTGAGGAGAAAGGGCATTACAATTTACCAGTGAGATAACAAGGGTGGGGAAAGGTCTGAAGAAACGATGGAGATGTCCTAAGTTTTGAGATTGCCATTTGTGGGAGAGTTGTCATGCAGGAGGAGATGCATTTAAGCACAAAGAATTAAGGGTCAAGAGCAGAAGGCAAACAAAGACACACAACTGTCCTTTCTCCCAAAGTGTTCCACAAAGGAATGTTTTTCCTTTTTCTCAACTGAATGCTTATCTACTATCCTCTTCAAGTTCTAGCCTAAAATATTATAAATTTCAGGTTAGCAAACAGGTGAGAAGAAATCTCTCAGCCTGATAAACTCTCTGAAACTCATGTCAGCAAGCTTAGAAAGAAAATGTTGATGTGGTCATGCTATTTACAAGCCATGGCCATAGAAGCACCTTACATGACCAGCACTCCCCTCCCGTTGACCCCCATTTCATAGAGAAGGCAGATGGGAGAGAAATAGCTTTTTTATCCCTTAGATGAGCAATGAAAAGGTCTCCAATTTCTAATTTGTGCCTCTCCTTTAAGCAACCTGGTTCTTATAATCCCCTAGCACCCATCTCTCTGATCACTCCACCTTCTCCTTTTAGATGAGAAAAGAATAGGGACTGTTTAGGGTCATATTTTAAATGTCACATTTCCTATTTCAATGGCCAGAAAGCAATAAAGGAAAATGTTGACCCAAAGTTTGAAAATTTTCCAAGTGATTAGAAACTCTTTCCAGATCCAAGACATCCACAAGCTTAAGAAAAAGAATGAGCACATAATGATTTAGTTGGCTTTCTCTTTTAATCAAAAACATACTTTGTTACAGAGTTCTCAAGAAAGGTTCAACTATTTTTTAGCCACAGACTTTAACCAGGCAAAAGTATACAGAAAGCCACAAAAGAACTCCTGGGACTTTCAACTGACCAGTTGTCCCCAAAGCAGAAGCTAAGAATGGCTCTTCTCTGGTTTCTGGCATAGCTGCATTCCTCTGAATTTAGGGGAGGAAACAGTTGGAGACTGCCACCACCAAATGTGTCCCCAACCCCCCATTCACTTCTTCTAAACTCGGCTCTGCAGCCCACCAGGTTTTCATCATCTATAAACATTCACACTTTTCCCTTAAGTCACATGTCCAATGCATTGAACAGAACCCAATACTTGAAGAAAGTTGGCCAACTCCATGTTTAGTCTTAATCAATCCAAGCCCATGAGTCCTTCTATCAATGACAAGCAGCCTTTGCAACAGCAGCTGGTTTCATCCCTTCTTCTCCAGCTACCACAAAGCTGGCCTCTACCAGGACTCCCCAACCCCCTACCCTGAACCCAGCCCCAAGGAAGGCCCCCAGGTCCTTGAAACTATTGAGTTCATTAATTATACTCATCCAAGGGAAGGCTAGAAGAGAGCTCTGAATGATCCAGCCAAAAGTCACTTAATCAAAATGGACCTAAAAAGAGCCAAGAATAAAGTTAATAATCATCTACTGGTATTGTTTTCTTGAGTCATATAAACCAGTTTAATTGATGCAGTTCAGGGGAATTTCCTTGTTTTGAGCATAATATCACTAGGCATTAACAATAAGTTTTCAATCCATTTTCACTCAAAAAAAAATTACCAGCACACCACTTAAGAGGGTGGTGTCACACACATACAAACTCAAAAGCCAGAATGTCATGACTCAAAGAACAGAAACTGACCAGAGATAACAGAAAAATGAAGGCTTTTCCCCTCTCAGGGGTGTGTGTGTGTGTGTGTGTGTGTGTGTGTGTGTGTGTGTGTGTGTAAAGTGTTTATTGCAGCCCCTAAGGTGGTGCTAGGCCTTTGGTTAAAATTAAGTCTTAAGGACATACTATGTAACTTTTTGTCCATAAAAGAAGAGTAATAAAATACCAAGCCTAGACTCCTTGGAATAACACGGAAAGAAGTAAAAAGCCCCCTCAAACAGCAGAGCAAAGGTAAGGAAGAAATCCAAAACTGCTGCAAGGTAGCCAAGGTCACTTAGAATTTCAGAGCTGGAATAATTAATCTACTCCAACTCCCTCATTTTACAGATGAGGCAACTAAGGCCCAGAGAAGATAAATGACTTGCCCAAGGTCACACATCAAATTCATGGCAGAGGGCAAACTAGAGAGAGCAACTGTCTGGCACAACCCAGAGTCATTACTTTCAGGCTGAACAAGAATACTGGCTCTGGACCTGCTGAGAAAGCATTTAAAGAAATGGTGTGAAAAGTATCCACATCAACAGAGAGAAACGATTGTCTTCACCAAAGGTTTTCCTTAGTCCTTACTACATTAAAAAAAAAGAAAAAAAGCTTCATTCATTCATTTATTCATTCAAGTCTGATGTTAAAATCCCTGAAAACACCAGTAATTATTTTAGCTACTCCTTGGGGCAGGGTATCAGACCCTCAATTCTCATAAAGGCACCTATAGGTCAAAAATATCTGTACAGGACTAAGGCCAGAAGGCAGGGCTTAAAAGGGGACACCAAAACAAAACAAATGGCCTTAGTTTCCCAAGGTTTGTTTTGTTTTGTTGTTGTGTTGTTTGCTGGTGTCCTCTAGGCAATGGTGTTGCCTCTGGCTATTGATGCTAATTTAGTAACCCTTATAACCCCCAGTTTTTGTAGCATTCAAGTGGAAGCAATGAAACCTTTCAAAATATTCTAAGGGGGAAAATATGAATATGACTCACTTCTCTCAACTACCTGAAACTCAGCAAGAATCAGAAAGCACTCTAAGCAGTCAAACTGATATCAAACGCCAATGCAATGAGGTTCTTTTCAGCACTTCACAACAAAGTGTCTTGGGTCCTGTCCCAGAATTTGTACTTGTGTTTTAAAGAAAGTTCTAGTAAGTTTGGTTATCTGGTTTCCTTGCCTAAGCAGTCAGAAATGAAGAATCAGAAAGAGAACAAGAAAACGCTAAAGGAGATACGCTAACACCCACATATGAATGGTAGCTATCAGAGAGAGAAAAAACCAAGAGGGAAGAAGCGGGTTAAAAAAAAAACTGAAAATTCAAAACCATAGTTGTCTGAGACTATTTAGTAAAGGCAACACAGTCCTGCCTGTTTTAAGAGCCCCTGAAGTCCACAAAGATAGCTAGGCACAAAAAGAAATGTTACATCTAGTATATCCTCTGATATACGTATTAAATAACTCCACCGAAAAAAAAAAAGGCTAAAAATTAAAACATTTTACTACTTAAATACGGCAATTTTGGATTATGTGGAAAATTTCATTCCACAGTGATACCAGATAAACGAGATAAGCAACTGAGCAGCACTGCAACAACTGCTAGAGCTGAGGCTGGGCCTAGGATGCTTTTCGGATGAATAAGGCCATGGACTTTTTACATACTTATTGGTATATTCAAAGAAATTACTTAGTTATCAGGGGGAAAAAAAAATGGAAAGGGTTGCAGCACAATATTCTCATAGCCTATTCTCTATAGTCTTTGCAAAAGAAGATTTAGGAGATTATTTAGATACCTGTCTGCAACAAGATGGATTCTGCCTTTACAGAAAAACAACAACAACAAAAAACGCATTTCTTCAAGCTGAGTGCACCCCACCTACAAAAAAGTTGTTAATTGACTTTATAGGTAATTGCTTTCGTATACTCATTTACCTCAGTAACCTAAATGTACCATTTTCCCAATCTGCTATCATTAAATAAAATGCCAATAAAATTGGCAATAATGAAGGGAGCAAACTATAGAAATTATCAACAAAAGAACTCTATCCCACTCAGACAATAAAACTGCTTCTCCCGAAAGGTTCTCAGAAAGGGTGTAAACTAATGTGACTCTGCATAAAATAGTGAGTAACTATTAACCAGTTACCATCAAACCGGGCATAGAAACATTTCTTTACCATTTTATACTTTAACCTCCATAGACACTTAAGGAGCATTATGATAAAATGTAAAACTTTCCTTCCCCAGATGACCATAACTCACCTTCCTACAATTAGCAATACACTTTTAAAATAAGAAGATATCATCTGGGAAACAGGACATTTTATTTTGCCTTCAAAACCTGTATTACAAACATCCCCTTTACACACCACACACTGCCCCATAAAAATGGATTTTAAGTCTGAAATGTAGCACAGCTATGTGTTCAGTTTACTTGGATGTCTCAAGTATGGCTCTCCTTAAGCCAGACCATGCAACCTGTAAATCTGCACTGTTCACAGGAGGAATGGGATAGGCAACCTATTTAGTGGTTACAGCAATACAAATGAGCCTTGTCTCTGGAAAAAGCAAGGTTATATGGCAGTGATTTATTGTCATTATCTTTGTATGCCAGGGGCAGCTATTAAAAATGAGATAGACTATATCCCACAAAAGGATCTACTCCCTGGAAAATAAAGGCAACACCATGAAGGATTCCCTTTGATAATGCACTGAAAGGCACTGGACAAACGTGGAATGAGGTCTCACACTGGGTGTACATGGCTCATCTCTCATTGAGCTTGCACTGAAATTCAATATTTTGAGTCTTTAAGATATGAATTAGCTAGAGAAAATCCACCCAGAACCATATCCTCATCATAATTTTACCCTAAAAGTAGACAGAAATTTTAAACCTGTGAGAATCTTTAGTCTTATTCATCAAAGATGACTACCACTAAGAAATAGAAATATATATTAACAACCAAGCTCTCAGGAATAGCTGATCATAACATACTAGATGTTTTCTCAAAAGCTTGTGACTAAATCTAGGTACAAATATAAGCACTTAACAACTAGAAGTATTTCTATACTTTATGGCTCTTAGTAGAAAACCAAGACAGGTGGCTTGGCTCCAAAGAGATACTTCTTAACAAATATTTTCCACATACTTTCCCTAGATGATTAAACATGAAAACTCCTTAAAGTAGAAAAGGAAGCAATGAGCCCAGGCATGGTGGCTCAAGCCTCCCAGCACTTCGGGAGGCCGAAGCAGATGGATCACTTGAGGTCAGGAGTTCGAGACCAGCCTGGCCAACATGGCAAAACCCCATCTCTACTAAAAATATAAAAATTAGCCAGGTGTGGTGGCGGGCACCTGTAATCTCAGCTACCCGGGAGGCTGAGGCAGGAGAATCAGTTGAACCTGGGAGGCAGAGGTTACAGTCAGCTGAGATTGTCCTACTGCACTCCCGGTTGGGCAACACAGAGAGACTCTGTCTCAAAAAAAAAAAAAGGAAGCAATGAATTATATCAATGTACGATTAAGGTTTTAATCAAATCATCTGGATTTTTAAAAATCTGTTATTCTAAAACTCACTCCTAGTCCTCATTCACAGTAAAATGGACCTAAAGTTAGCAATTTCTAGAGAAGATGTCTTTTTAAAAAACTGCCAATAAAACTTAAATCATTAAACTTTTACAGAAGAAAATTAGGTCTTTACTGAAAGAATCTGTAAGTACTCAAGAGTACAAATGAGTTGGTAGGTAAGTTATTTAAAAGTCATGTAGCTTGGATCAACATCTATGTTTAAATCACAGAAGTAAGCAAACTCAGTGGTTTCCAGGATGGTCTATTTAAAAGACCTTCTGAGCAAGGCAGTAGAAGCTGTGTTCATTCCAGGTGATATCAGGAGGACTATCACAGAAGTGTTTCTATAGCTAAAAGTCCTCCAAGCAAAAGTAAAAGCATCTGAAAGATAATCCTTGATTTTATTTCACACTACTCTGTAGACAATCTATTTATCATCTTGTAGACAATCAGGCTTATTTCTGCTACAGTAAAATAAAAATTCAAAAAAATAACCACCTCTACACATGATACACAATGTCCATGGGGAAGTCCTGGTAGAGTGTGAGGGGAAAAAACAAAGCTGCCCAATAGAACTGGCTGTTGCCTGTCATTTAGTAGAAGGTACCTCACCACTAAGATTGGACTCAAAAGTGCAAAAGACAAAAAATCTTAAAAATCAAACCTAGAATTCAACTTTGTATACTGAGATTCGGTTTTATTTATGCTACCAGCTAGGTAAAAAGCATACATATTGTGTCTGTGGTACAGTCAATACATCTGCAACTTTTCTACTTAAATTCTCTATACAAAGTCACTGCCAACTGATATGATCATTGATGGCAAGGGCTTAGAATAACCAAAAGATATAAAAAAGTTTGCAGTCTTGCCCCAAGATACAAAAACTGAATTCTAAACAATATCATAACATACATGATTTAAACATTATACGAAAAAAAGTCACATCAAATCAAGTACAAAAATATCCAAACTACCTATTATGAACTGTAATGTTTCCATTATTCTGCACAGTATTTAACATAGAATTTAGCAGTTTCCAAAATACTCATTATTTAGTTTAAGCATTGCCACCTTTGCAGAACAGTGAGACATTAGGTAGAGTGACGCTGCTTTTAGTGTTTTAAAAAATACAAAACCTTTCCCTGTGAATTAATGAAGGAAAAAAATTCCTCTTCTAGGCTTTCTAGCAACCAACCTTGTGCCTAGAAATACAGAAGAATACATCTACTGTTTAACAGGGGGAAAAGTATACTTCTTGATAAACAGTCATCCATTAGGAATAACAAATGTAATTTTAAATGACTTTTTTTGTCTGGTAATTTTAAGGGATTCTCAATATACATACAGATTAGTGTTTTTGCCTTGGCAAAAATAAAACTGAAGTTGCAAGACAGTCTGAAATGAAATCATCTTCACTAATAAAACTTGCGAAAAATATTCTGGATGAAAGGTTACAATACATTATTATTTTACTTTTTAAAAACAGTAAAGTTACTCTTGGTAAAATTAACTCACCCACATGGCACATTATTTTTGAAGTAAGTATGTTCAACAATAACAACTTGTACACAAAATAACATAGGTGAATTAACTTTGAGAACTTCTCTGCCTTTAAAATCAGCAATACTGGATTTATTCTGTAGAATGATATACATATTGATGTTCTGCAGATAAAAGGCTCTAAGACGTTTTAAAGGGCTAAATTTTCTAGCACTGGAATGATTCCTTCATACATAACTGGTGAAGAATTAATAAGAATGTGTTTCTCTTAATCTTCAAGCTCTGAGCCATGCCTGAAAAGTTCTAAATAGGAAAAAAAAAATGTTTTAATCCAGTTTCTGTCTGCTAGGAGCAAGGCAGCAAACACATTTTCAACCCTTTATGAAAAGATAAAGCAGAACAAAAGTGAAATATATCTTCAGATTATAAACAGGATTGTATTTTATAGTCCACCATCCTGATAAGGTTAAGGGTCCCAAGACCTCAGTCTAAAGGTTGTGGGTCTGCAATCGGCATGGTGTGAAGTACTTCATCTAGGAGCTGGAGGGCACGGTGTAAGTGAATCTCAATCCAGCAAGGCGTTTCTTTGATGCTCTGTCTTGGGTAATCCGGTCCCCAGCCTTTCACAAAACTCATCCTGAGTATGCATAAACGACGAAGGTCATCAACACCGATTCCAGCAGCAGCTGACAGACCTAACAGAAAAGATTTGGAAGACATCAGAGGAACAGGGTGATCTCTTCCCATCCTCCCTGCATTCTAAATTAATAAAGTGACCAGCTTTCAATATTTCATTCTCCTCAGCATATAACTTCTCTGCTAAAGTGCCAAGAAGTAACTGTAGATCTAAACTTTATCAACAAGCTGAAAACTCTTGGTTAAGGAACTTTACATTCCACATATGTCTTCTAGCTACAACCAATTATAAAGTAAATTACCACAATCCACCAACACCTCCCCTATTTTTCTCTTTAGAAGTAGAGGTGAAGGGATAAGAAACAACTTGTTTTTAAGAGATAGTGTGTGTCCACATGTTGGTTCTAAAAGCCTTACTGTCTGAACAGCCTAGTTCAGAATAAGACATAACTAATAAAGGGGCAGTTAATATTCCTAGTTCCACTAAGACCTCTTAGATGACCCAGATGAAGTCTCTCTCTCTAATTTCAAAGTGTAACAGAGTAATACACTATTACCCAGTGGTGGCAACTGATAAGAATATGAAATTTAATAATAGTTCTGGATTCTTCAGTAAAAGCATGTTTATAACACTGAAACTAGCAAATTAATGGTTTAGATCCCCCAAATTTTAAAAAACCAAATTCTCTCAATGAATATGCCTAATCTACCTCTAAATTGTAAACTCCTGAACATGTCACAATAGAGACTGCATCTAATTTTCCAGTCAGAACATACAGTCATATAGTCCATCTGCATTCATCAATATTACAATGAAACTAATGGGAGGAATTTGCATGTACTGTAGAGAAACCTGCAGGGCCACTGCAGTTTTCTTAGCCAGTGTGATTTGCTTACCACACTGAAGAGGTTAAGAACAGGGGTTGAATGAATCACTAGTTATGCCTTCAGACGTGGAAGATGGGTGCCACGTGTTTCCATCATAAAAGTCTATAGTCAGGAGTTTAACTCTGCAGTAAAAAATTCCCCATCAGTGTGAAACCTGGCACACAGTTCAATTTTACCCTAAAATTAAAAAAAAGTCTACAAGTTATCAAAATACCACTCTTACTTAGTTTTCTCTCCATGTTTAGCACACTTTAAAAAAAAAAAACTGGAGAGGTGTCCAATTCTGAAATTGAAATATCCTTTCCTTACTAGAATAAAGCCAAGCACTTCAGTAATTACAACCCACCCTGGCTAGTGAGGCAGGAATTATAATAGGCATCAGCAAAAAAGAGGAGATGGAATAGTATAATGTAATAATCATCCCCTTTCTCCTTTATCCCATACTCCATTTTTGATACAAAAAGAATGCAAACAGGGTCACAGGCAAAAAGCAACTATTACAGAACAGATTTTACCAATTCAAAAATGTAATCATCCCAGTAAAAAGAACTTTAATTTCTATTACTGCTCAAAGAAACTAGTCAACTGAGTAAATCAAGATAAAAATATCAACTATCTTAACTTTCTAAAAAAAATCAAAAGCATACTTACTGATAGCTGGAGCTATTCCACCTACTGATCCCGGGCCAGGGATGTTTCCTGCCACGGCTGCTGCCTGGGCGGCTGCTGCAGCTTGTGCAGTGGCTGCCTGCTGCTGCATCTGTCGATGACACTGACGCAAATCAAAGACCTGTTAAGAAAAAAATTTCATATTATGGGTCCATAAAGAAAAATTTCATACATCAAAAACCAATGCTTGACTTATTTAAAACTCAGTTTCATTTTACTTCTCACACAAAAAGAATTAATTAAAACGTGGATTTTTATGTACATTGTGACTGGTACAAAACTAGTTAGGAAAGGTGGCTTGGAGCTCACCAAGATCATGGTAACATCACGATGGCTTTGGCTCTCACACGCCTCTGTATCTTTTAGTTCAATATGGGTCAGCTGGTATTGTCCTTGTGAAAATCTGTGTCAAATGAACAATTAAGAAGTCCCCTTCCCCCTTTCATAACCAAATTGCTGAATTTTCTTTAGGCTGGAGTTGATAGCTTTGGTCACCTGGCCAACTTTCTGTGTTATCATTCTTGCTTATTTGGAGTTTAATAAAATGGCATTGTTGCTACATGACAGACATCGATATTTTTCAGAGATGCATACTTCAGCAAATAGAAGCAAAATAATATCCAGGACTTGTTTTAAAATACTTAAGAAACCAAAAAAAAAAGACTAGATCAAGCAAATATAAAATCATAACTACTTAATCTGTGTGACAGGTACATGGGATTTCATTACTTTCTCTCTACATTTCTTTATGTTTGAAAATGTTCATAATTTTTAAAGAAAAAAAAAGCCTAGTTTTAAATCCCAGCAGTGGTATCTGCTAATTATATGGGCTGAGTTGCTTTTATCTATAAAACAGGAATGCTAAGTGTACATACTTTGATGAGCTTGCTGCAAACTTCATATAGTATAGAGTTACTTATATTGTTTTTGGCCT
This sequence comes from Ateles fusciceps, assembly GCA_036589455.1. Taxonomy (NCBI): domain Eukaryota; kingdom Metazoa; phylum Chordata; class Mammalia; order Primates; family Atelidae; genus Ateles; species Ateles fusciceps. Next base: position 4,015,390 of record JAZHEH010001241.1, on the reverse strand, counting down.
CCCCTGTAGTCATTTACCTTTCAGGATGAGTTAGAGAGTTAATAAATAATTTCAGTTTTATCAACCAAGTGGAAAACTGGCATAGTAAGGAAGGGGCAGCCATATCTACCCTTATGCTCATGAAAGTACTGGAATGTTCTTTTAATAAGCAACAAATTACAGATAATAAATCACATCACCTTTTTTTTCTGGGGGGAAAAAATCTTCCTAAAATATTTGCTTATTTGCATTTTTAAAAAACATTGGAAAATTACACAAAAATAATTTGTAAGACAGGAAGACAAAGCAAGGCTGCTCAATTTTAAAACAGGCTGCTGTTTTAAAGTCACTTTAATTTCTGAACCATGTGGCTATACTCCCTATTCTAAAGGGACATGGATATTTTTTAAAGTCCTATTATGTACCCAATATGAGCCAGCATAATTATTCTTGAAAATAAGCGAAATCGGAGAATACAGAATTAGTTGATGATAAACAATAGTTTTAAAACTTAAACCATAAATTTTCAGATGCTTGAAAAAATTCTGATCATCTTCAACCATGTATTTACATGAACCACAAAAACATACAATAATATATTCTCTCCAAATAGTAAATCACACTCCTACTTATTCCTATTTCTCTACTCAGTGTCCATATCCTCAAAAAAACCTTTCTCAATTAGCACCAATGAAGGACAACACTTAGAGATATGAATTTGTCAAATACACATGTATGTATTTCCTGGACTATTAGGTCCTAAAATACTTTAGTAAAGAAAGCATGACAGGGGCATGGTGACAGATGCCTGTAATCCCAGCACTTTGGGAGGCCCAGGTGGGAGGATCACTTGAGTCCAGGAGTTCAAGACCAGTTGCAACCCCATCTCCACAAAAAAATTTTAAATTTAAATGAAAGAAAGCATGACAAAGTCAGGTTCTAGAAATCAAAAAAAGCCCACAATACCCAAAACTGAAACCACTACTTTCTCAAATTTCTCAACAGTCCATTTGTTTCAAAACTTCTGGGCTAATGACATTTGGAAGGCATTACCCAGCACAGAACAAAGCAAAGACTCAAAACATCTGAAATGGTGACTAGCTCTACAACCACTTGTTTTAAAGAAGGAAATTAATGAATTTCATTTTTTAGAGTAGTTTTAGGTTCACAGCACAGTTGAGCAGAAAATAGAGTCCCTGTCCCCACACACAACCTTCCCCCACTATCAACATCCCCACTACCGTGGCACACTTGTTATAATCAATGAATTTACACCGACATATCACTATCACCCAAAATCCAGTTTACATAAAGGTTCACTCTCAGTGTTATACATTCTATGGCTTTGTACACATTTATGACGCTGAATATCTTTTCATATGCTTGTCTGCCATCTGTATATCTTCTGTGAAGTGTCTGTTTACATCTTTTGCCCATTTATTTATTGTTTTTTGTTAAGATGGGGTCTTGCTATGTTGCCCAAGCTGGTCTTGAACACCTGGGCTCAAGGGTCCTCCCAGATCAGCCTACCAACTAAGCGGGACTACAGGCACATGCCACCATGCCTGGTTTTTTCTTTTTTTTTTTTTTTTTTGGTAAAGATGAGGTCTTGCTCTGTTGCCCAGGCTGGTCTTGAACTCCTGGGCTCAAGCAATCCTCTGGCCTTGACCTCCAAGAATGCTGGGATTATAGGAGTTATTACGATGTCCAGTCTATTTTGCCTATTTTTTAACTGTGCTTTTCATTTTATTGTTGAGTTTTAGGAGTTATTTGTAATTCTGGATAACAATCCTTTATTAGATGTGTCTTTTGCAAATATTTTCACCCAGTCTGTGGCTTGTCTTCTCGTTCTCTAAGACTGTCTTTCACAGAGCAGAAATGTCTTATTTCAATGAAGTCTGGCCTATCAGGTCTTTCCTTCATGGATCATGTCTTTGATGTTGTATCTTAAAAGTTCTCACTTTTTCTCTTATATTATCTCCTAGAAGTTTTATAGTTTTATGTTTTATATTTAGGTCTCTACAACCACTTTTTTTTTTTAACCATCACTAACCAAGTATGGTATGTACATAATCTTCTTATCTACAAGTAGGGAATAAAACTTAATTATAATCTCCAAAATTCAAGCATGCCTTTAACATTAACACTCCCCACCCCACGAGTCATTTTTAAAAAAACCCAAGTAATACATCACACATAGGCTCTTTCCAATGCGTTGTAAATAACTGCAATTAGGATTATTTCAGCCAGAATCTATGCTAACGTCAGCAGCACATATTACATGATATCCACATGGATTAAACTTTATGGCCTGCATCTGCAGACATAGTAAAAATAATTCATTAGGCACCTCAGCAAACTTCCCTTCCACAGATTATTTATGTAATTACAGTGCTGAAACCAGAAGACTTAAAATTATTCAGTTAGGCTCACTACTAACTAAAACCTGTGTTGCCTCCTGACTTTACACTGTAACTAATCCACTGATAACTGATACCATAATAGATTCCATTTGTTATACTGGATGATAAAATTAAAGTTATTATTGAAATGCTACTGTCTTTCTTCCATAATCTGACTAAATTGTTGACAAAGGCAATTCAAAGTAATCAAAGGCTTTAAAATAGTCTTTTTGGCTCAGATCCAAAAAACATTTCTGACCACCACTCCTGAGCTAATTTCTGCTTTAATTTATTTAACTATGTTTTCTGTGGTCACTCTGTAAATTTATTACAAATCCATTACTTAACAAAGATGAGTATCTCATAAAGATCACTGTCAACATCCAGGAGTCAAATTTTGCCATTTTCCTTTGACAAGGCTTTAACTGCAATACTATATAATCTTAAATTAACAGTAGAAACAGTAATCCAGAATGAGAAATGCACCTGAACATAAGCAAGATTGTAATAAGGACATGCTAAGTTACCTGACCTAGGGAATCACAATATGTGGTAATTGGGAATAAATTAAGTGAGGTTCATAATACCCTCTGACCTAGCCCATCGGTAATTTAGAAGCATCTGCTGCCCCTTCCTCTAACATAAATGTGTTCAAAAACAAACCCAACTCATTATTACTGGAGAAAGTTTGCAAATCAAAACTACTATAATAAGGTTATACTTCACATATACTACAATGGCTAAAATTAAAAAGACAGATAACAAGTAATAAGAATGTGCAGAAACTGGAACCCTCATACCCTGCTAGTGAGAATGTAAAGTGGTACAGCCATTTTACATACAGTCTAGCAGTTTCTCAAAAAGTTATACATACAGTTACCTTACAATCCAGCAATTCCACTTAGGTATGTACTTAGAAGAAACAAAAACACACAAATACTGACACACAAATGTTCATAACAGTATCCTTCATAATATAGCCAAAAGTGGAAATTATGTCCATCAACAAATAAATTCATGAACAAAATGTATGTGGAGTACCATTACACCATAAAAAGGAGTGACATATTGGTATGTTCTACATGGATGAAGCTTGAAACATTACACTTAGTGAAAAGAAGTCATGAAAGATCACATTATGTAATTCTAATCTATATAAAATGCCCTGAATAAGCAAATCTATAAAGACAGAGAGTAGAATAGTGGTTGTCCGGAGCTACTGGGAATAGAGATTTAGGGGTGATAGTTAAAAGGGTATGGAGTTTCCGCAGTCATAAAAATGCTCCAAAATGGAGAGTAGTAATGACTGTACCATGTTGTGAGTACACTAAAAATCATCGAAATGTACACTTTAGGTGGGTGACTTGTATGTCATATGAATTCTCTCTCAAAATCTCAATAAAGCTATTAAAAAATGCCCAACGCTGAACAACACAAAAGAAAACAGATTTTACTTGGGAAAGCAAAAGAACAAGGCCACTTAAAGAGAATTCAAACATTTGCTTCATGTAAAGCTTGTAAAACGTCATTTTATTACATCAGATTTTCGTAAGTGTAAGATGACTACTATTTCATGAGAGAGCAGGAAAAAGCCAACAACTTGGAAAAAAATATACAATTTAGTCCTAGGTTCTTGGCTTATAAAATGAAATTATGGCTCTCCAAGTCTGTTTCCTCATTTTAATTAAAAAGGGAAAAGTGTGTGTGTGTGTGTGTGCGCGTGTATGCACGCATGTGTGTACTCAAAGTGTGGGCACTCCTTCCAGGGGTGCATGTTATCTACAAATAATTTACCCCAGTAATATCATCTCCTGTGATAATCTGATAACCTACAAATCTCTTAGTCACTGCTACCCAAAAAATGAATGAAGAAAATGCCAATGGTTAATTTCAAGGTATACAGTAGTCCTCCCTTTTCCATGGCGGATATGTTCCAAGACTTCCAGTGAATGCATGAAACTTTAGATAGTACTGAACCCTGCATATACTGTTTTTTCCTATACATACATACCTAATAATAAAGTTTAACTTACAAATTAGGTAGAGTAAGAGATTAACAAACAATAGCTAATAATAAAACAGAACAATTTTGATGATATCCCAGCACTTTGGGACCATTATTAACTAAAGGATACTGGAAGACAAGCACTGTGAGACCATGACAGTCAATCTGATAACTCAAGTTGCTACTTAAGGTTGACCTTAAGTGGGTAGTAGAGACAGCATGGACAGGCTGGGCAAAAGGTTTTACATCCCAAGCAGAATAGAGTGAGATTTCATCATGCTACTCAGAACAGTGAACATTTTAAAATTTATGAAGTGTTTGTTTCCGGAATTTTTCATTTAATATTTTTGGACTGTGGTTGACCATGGATACCTGAAGCCATGGAAAGTGAAATTGTGGATAGGGGTTGTACTTGTAACTGTCTCTTTCTGACTAGTAAGACTCTTCTGAAGAACAGTCATATATACTTGTTAAATAGAAACAATCCTTTTAAAATCTTAGTTAGTTAATATAACAAAATGAGATGTTGTTTTCTAACTCCAAATATCTTGTCCAACAAGATATTTATCTACTGTTCATAGCAAAAGTAAGAGATCACTATTCAGATCTCTCCAAGACAGTGGTTTATCAAGTGATGACTTGTCTCACACACCTTGGGGACTTTTCAAAGACCATCTGTACCAAAATGTAAGTAAGTTACAATATAATTATTTGACAATCCAAATTACACTTGCAAGACTCCACATTATTTAAGCTCAATTGTTTTAAATACTGCTCCATATCTGAACAGGTTCATAAACACTATCTGGCACATAGTATATATTCAACACTGTAGTTCTCTATCCAATCACTTTAAATTATGTAACATGTAAGAGCCTTCTCAATCAAGATGGGTAAGTGGGTATACATAATCACCTTCTCTCTCTGCTCCAAGCACATATCAATAACAGGAAAACTATTTAAAATAGTCATCCTCTCCAAACTGATCATGAAATTCATATGGAAACAATCCATACGTCCAAACTGATGATAAATAAAACCCACAGTGGAAAGCAGAGACTAAAGATAGGAGGTACTAGGAGTACCAAGACCATATACAAAGGGCAGGGGACAGGAATTTGACTTCTTGGAATAATATGGAGACAGACAACAGCCGAACTCTCTGCGAGCTACAACTGGGCACCTGCCCATAAATCAAGTGCTGGTAAAATACAGTCAATTCAGAAAGAAGTACACCTAGGAATAAAATATTTGCCCATGGCAGGGATATGTTTCAGAGAAATCTATGCAATCAGGAATTAGGCCCTGAGCATACCTGCAAAACACAACTCAATTTCCTCAGGAACAGAGTCCCCTACTTCCTAAATTTGTAAGATCTGTTTCTGAGATGTGAATCCCAGATGCCAGGGTAAGGCAAAATTGCCCCATAGGGTGAAGCAATGACAGGATGAAAAAATACAAAATAAAATGAATGAATTTTCTCAAAACAAACTTAGCCAACAAATACAAAATGGACTACAAAACATAAGGAAATCCAAAGCCATTAAAAAATAACAACAACAGACCAGGTACAGTGGCTCACACCTGTAATCCCAGCACTTTGGGAGGCTGAGTTGGGCAGATCACTTGAGGTCGGGTGTACAAGACCTGCCTGGCCAACATGGTGAAACCTGTCTCTACTAAAAATACAAAAATTAGCTAGGCATGGTGGCGTGCACCTATAATCCCAGCTACTGGAGAGGCTGAGGTATGAGAATCACTTGAAGCCTGGGAGGCAGAGGTTGCAGTGAGCTGAGATGATACCACTGCACTCCAGCCTGGGCGACAGAGCGAAACTTTGTCTCAAAAATAGTAATAGTAACAAAGCACAAATACCCAATACAGAAGTTCCTTGTGGAAAAAATTGCAAAATACAAACAATTTCCACCTCACAGAGACAATTCCATTATACACAGCACTCTAGATTTATCAGTACATATAAACAAATACAAATATCATGACATCATTTAACAAAAATGGGATCACAGTCTATGTTTTATTTATGTATATATGTATTTATAAGACAGGGTCTCACTCTATCACCTAGTCTGGAGTATAGTGGCATGATCACAGCTCTCTGCAGCCTTGAACTCCTGGGCTCAAGCAATCCTCCCATTTCAGCCTCCCAAGTAGCTAAAACTACAGGCATGCACCACCACACCCAGCTAATTTTTATTTTTTTCATAGATGGGACGGGTATCACTTTGTAGTTCAGGTTGGTCTTGAACTCCTGGCCTCAAGTAATCCTCCAACATCGGCCTCCCAAAGTGCTAAGATTACAGGCATGAGCCACTGCATCTGGCCTTACGTATTGTTTAATAACTAACTTTTCTACACCATGAATATCCTATCAGTAAATATTTTGTTGTTCTACTCTATTGTTCTGAAAGACCAAAACTGTAACTGATGCTCGTTGAAAATTTTAACAGAGAATTGATGCTAATTTTATTAAGTGTAATAAATAGCACTGATTGTTTTTCAGAAGTCTGTATAGATTTGTGAGTCATACAGGAGTATTTTATGAGTGACTCACACAGGATTATTTTATGAGTTACTATCATGTTTGGAATTGGCTTTAAATGACTCCAGGGGAAAAAAGGAGGGGGTAAAAACACATTAAAGATTGGTAAAATGCTGATAATTGTTGAAGCTGGATGATAGGTGCATGTGGTTTATTATTTTCTCTATACTTGGTATGTTTGAAAGTGTCATATAAAAAATTCCAATATTCTTTAATTGAACTATAACTGGAAACGAGAAACTGAGTTTGCTATTGTAAGGCAATCAGGCAATTCCATTTTTATAGATGTTATGGAGCTATATTATTTTTATCCTAAGCAATTTCCTGGGAACAAGTTATGAGATACAGTTAATTCCACCAGTTTACAATCACTGACAATGAAAATGTTGAGGATGACCCAAAACTAAAAATATATTTAGGCTATCTAATTAAAATTATCTTTCTCTTTCAAAAACAGGTTATATGCTGGACACGGTGGCTCACGCCTGTAATCCCAGCACTTTGGGAGGCCGAGGGGGGGGGTGGATCATGAGGTCAGGAGTTCAAGACCAACCTGACCAATATGCTGAAACCCGTCACTATCAAAAATACAAAAATTAGCCGGGCATGGTGGCACAAGCCTGTAGTCCCGGCTACTCAGGAGGCTGAGGCAGGAGAATTGTGTGAGCCCAGGAGGCAGAGGTTGCAGTGAGCCAAGATCATACCACTACTCCAGCCTGGGTGACAGAGCAAGACTCCATCTCAAAAAAAAAAGGTTATAATATAAAGTAAAATTCAAATAGGTTGAATATATAATAACTAGTGAAAATATTTCAGGCTTATCAGGTTCTTAATTTGAAGAGCTATTCATTTTAGAATTCCCTTCTATAAAATCCTAAAGATTGGCTAAGATGAAAATCCAGAGTCTGATTCTTACAAATTTCAAGTCAAAGGAAGATAAGTTTGGAGGTTTCACTCTGTATTTTCAAGAGCCTCTGTATTACTCTAAAATGTGTAATAGGCCGGGCGCAGGGGCTAACACCTATAATCCCAGCACTTTGGGAGACTGAGCTGGATGGATCACTTGAGGTCAGGAGTTCGAGACCAGCCCGGCCAACGTGGTAAAACCTCGTCTCTACTAAAAATACAAAAATTAGCCAGGCACGGTGGCGTATGCCTATAATCCCAGCTACTCAGGAGGCTGAAGCACAAAAATTGCTTGAACCCAGGAGGCGGAGGTTGGCAGTAAGCCGAGATGACGCCACTGCACTCCAGCCTGGGTAACAAGAGCAAGACTCTGTTTCAAAAATAAATAAATAAATAAAAATAAGGGCCAGGCGCAGTGGCTCACACCTGTAATCCAAGCACTTTGAAGGCCAAGGCGGGTGGATCACCTGAGGTCGGGAGTTCAAGACCAGCCTGACCAACATGGTGAAACCCTGTCTTTAAAAAATAAATAAATAAATAAATAAATAAAAACAAAACATGTAACAATTTGCAACCACAAAACTAGATTACTGATAATGTCGACATACACCCTCAGAAAATGTGCTTTATACTTAAACACAATTTCTTATTATTTAATACATAAAATATTTTTTCTATTCCTTCCACCTGGATTTCAATTCTTCTCACAACAAATAAAGCTTTAACTCTAAAATATTCAAATAAAATTATAACTAACCTTTATATATGCACTTGGGTAGATCTTATGAACAGCATCTCCAGGTGCACGCCCGGCTTCTCTGTCTAAGTAGTAACTCTGCACAAAGACCGCATGGTCGCTAAGGCACCTGACCCAAACATCACCTTCACCTTTACATTCCAACTGCACACCTTTGCCTATGTGCAACCTTAGGAAGAAAAAAGAAATTACATTTCATCTTGATAAGTATTTTAAATTAAGTTTTAGTTCAGACTATATAGCACGCTTAATATTGAAAAATTAAAAAGAATAAAGGACGTCATATAAAACTAAAAGGTAGCTATTAACACTTTGGTATATTTCCTTTTTTCTTTTCCTGTTCATATCTAATAATGATGCATATATATACAGTGCTTACTATGTGTCAGGAGCATGCAGTATGAATTCTCATTAAACCCTTACAACTCAATAAGTACTATTAGTCTCATTTCTTTAGATAGGAAACTAAGGCATACTGTCTAAATTGATAGTCACTAGCCACATGTGACTATTTAAATTAAAACTAATTAGATATCTGATTAGTCAATTATGTCAGCTATAATTTAAATACTCAATAGCTACACATGTGGCTAGTGGCTATTGAACTGGGCAGTGCAAATATAAATCATTTCCTTCATCACAGAAAATTCTATTAGCCAGAACTGGCTTAGAGATTAATTTGCCAAAGTCACACGGCAAGTGAAAGAGCCAAGATTATGTGCTTAGGCACACACATCCTTAAAAAGCTGAGATCATACAGTAGCTAAAATGGTATTTTCCTGTAATATTTCACTGTAAGCATTTCCATTTCAGTACATAAACTTTTTCTTTTTGAAACTGAGTCTTGCTCTGTCATCCAGGTTGGGGTGCAGTGGCACAATCTCAGCTCACTGAAATATCCGCCTCCTGGCTTCACGCAATTTTCCTGTCTCGGCCTGCTGAATAGCTGGGATTACAGGTGTGCACTAACACATCTGGCTAATTTTTGTATTTTTAGTAGAGATGGGGTTTCACCATGTTGGCCAGGCTGGTCTCGAACTCCTGACTTCAAGTGATCTGCTCAACTCGGCCTCCCAAAGTGCTGGGATTATAGGCGTGAGCCACTGCGCCTCGTCTCATCATACAAAGTTATAAACATTTTAATGACTATATAAAAAAATGAAAAATTTGTCTTAACCATTTCCCTTTTATTACCAATGTTTAACATTATAAGTAAAACTTTGAGAAACATGTTCTCATTTAATATTACTTCCTTTCAGTAATTTGTAGAAATGTATGATCACAGAAAATTTTCAAACTGAATTCCAAAAGGTGTATTTACTATTCAAAACACAGAAACCTAACATAAAAAAGGCCATCTTTTATCATTATATGTTAAACAACACAAACATCTACAATTAAGATGGTGTGCTTACAAATTCTGAATTTAACATGACCTTTATTCCTTTATTTATATTTAAGAACACATATATGTAGGAAAACATAACTTGAACAAAAGACAATGTACTATGCTCAATTTTTAAAGTAACTATCTAACTATACAATCAATACCTTGCTCTCTCAATGGCTTCTGTCCTGTGGACATTGGAGAGTTGACCCAAACAAAAGCGATCTCCTCCAGAAGGGTCCACGTATCCATCAACAGTAACAATAGGGCAGCTTGAAGGAACCTTAAATGTCTCTCCTACCTGAACATCCATTTCAAAGTAAGCAATGGAACACCAATACTCAGGAGCTATAGGAAATAAATGGGAAAAAACATTCTCCTATGAAAGAAAGGTATAAGGCTTTCACTTGCACTCCACAAGACAAAGCTTTTCCTAAAAGAAAGGGTGAAGGGAGGAGAGAGGGAAATGTAATGCACCTAAAACAACTGGATTAAAATAATGTAGTGCATTAAAAAGTAGGAATTTCCAAGTCTTCTATTTTCTAACTCAGTACCTAGCACTGTTCTTAAATGGTTGCTAAGGCACCTGACCCAAACATCACCTTCACCGTTTTGTTGTTTTTTAAAATGTCTAATTACCACTTATCCTCAAGTCCTAAAAAGTTGTTTTTTAAAATCTGGAATTTGATTCTTACCTCAAAGGACCAGGTCAACTGATAAACAAAATAAATCATCAGAAACTAAAATAAGTTATTTTACCATGATGTTTCATTTGACTACAAATATTCTCTATGTAGTGTCAACTTTTATTTATTTATTTTTTTTTTTTGAGAGGGAGTTTCGCTCTTGTTACCCAGGCTGGAGTGCAATGGCTCGATCTCGGCTCACTGCAACTTCTGCCTCCTGGGTTCAAGCAATTCTCCTGCCTCAGCCTCCCAAGTAGCTGGGACTCAGGCACACGCCACCATGCCCAGCTAATTTTTCCATTTTTAGTAGAGACGGGGTTTCACCTTGTTGACCAGGATGGTCTCGGTCTCTTGACCTCGTGATCCACCCGCTTCGGCCTCCCAAAGTGCTGGCGTGAGCCACTGCACCTGGCCTCAACTTTTATTTTTTAAAAATACATTGACCCTAAGATGTATTCCAGGGAACTGTCCTTGAATAACATCGATTCATGACATATTTTTATAGATTCCCTAATTGAGAGAAAGTGCATAAGCAGGTCAGCTATGCCATCCCTGAGTTAAAGTTAATTATACTCTAATCACACAGTTGTTGCACGCACAGATTCTCAACTGTCTCTGGGTAGAAAGTCATTTATCCCATGTATGCCACAGCAAAAGACAGTTTTAGTCAAGTCAGGTCATGTTAACTACCACAATTTTAAGTTTGAAGATGTATTTAGTGTATTTATTTGAACAACAATATATAATTTTAAATAATCAAAAAAAAAGAGGTGCTACTTTGTTTGGCTTGCAGAGACAATTGATCAAGCATTTCTAATTTTTATTTGAATACAACAATTATTACATCAAGCCCAAATACATCAAAATTATTTGGCTTTCCTTTTTTAACTCATTTAACAGGTATCTATAGAGCATCTAGGGACCTTTCTGGGCACTGCACACACAGTAAGAAACAAAACAGCTACAGTCCCTGTTCTCACAGAGGTACGGGGCAGACAAGTAAACAAATAACTCAGATAATGATGAACACTTATTTGGAGAAAATAAGATAGGGCATGAAACAGCAGATGACTGGGAAGAACACTTCAGATTGGATGGTAGGGGATGTCCTATCTGAAAAGATGAGATCTGAAAACCTTCTATCTATGTGAAGACTGTGAACAGATTTCAGAGAGGAAGCGAAAGCAAAAATCCTAGGGTGGAAATGGGTTTGACATATTTAAAAGATTTATCTGTATCTCAATATGCTATTTATGAACTTTAAACTAGAATCTGAAGCAATAAAACTTCCAACAATCTTACTTTCAACAAAGTTACTTAGAATGACAAGATCTTAAGGGAAAAAAACCTAAAAGAAGCATGAAAGATGCTTAACATTTTTAAAAAAAGAAAACAGGCTGGGCACGGTGGCTCACGCCTGTAATCCCAGCACTTTGGGAGGCCAAAGTGGGTGGATCACCTGAGGTCAGGAGTTTCGAGACCGGTCTGACCAACATAGAGAAACCCTGTCTCCACTAAAAATACAAAATTTGCTGGGCATGGTGGTGGGTCTCCTGTAATCCCAGCTACTCTGGAAGCTGAGGCAGGAGAATCGCTTGAACCCAGGAGGCAGAGGTTGCAGTGAGCCAAGATCGTGCCACTGCACTCCAGCCTGGGCAATAAGAGCGAAACTCCACCTCACCAAAAAGAAAGAAAGAAGGAAAGAAAAGAAAAGAACTTGTAAAAGCTATGTACCCTAACTGCTTTTCAAAATGCTGCCAAGCAATAAAGTACTTTCCAATAAAGAGTTAATAAAACAGATCACAGGAAGATTGGGTAATTCAAAAACTTAAAAACTCAAATGTTTTGCCATGTCACTCTCATGAATTTGTCACAAAGATAAATATTTGTTTAAATATATTTTATTATGGTTAGAACATAAAAACCAGTGATACACTGTCTTCGCTGAGTGTCTTCTTAAAAAGCCAGTTTTGAAGTATTTATGAAATTATTTTCAGCCGGGCATGGTGGCTCATGCCTGTAATCCTAGCACTTTGGGAGGCCAAAATGGGCAGATCATATGAGCCCAGGAAGTTCAAGACCAACCTGGGCAACATGGTGAAACCTTGTCTCTACGAAAAATAGAAAAATTGGCTGGGTATAATTGTGTCCATCTGTAGTTCCAGCTACACGGGAGGCTAAGATGGGAGGATCACCTAAGACTTGGGAGGTCAGGGCTGCAGTGAGCCATAATGCCACTGCACTCTAGCCCAGGCCACAGAGCGAGACCATGCCTCAAAAATTTTTTTTTAAATATATATTTTTATATTTTTAAAATATAAAAATATATACAAAAAATATCTCAAAAAATTTTAATATATGTATATTTATATTTTTTAATATATATATATAAATATGTATTTTTTAAAAAATTTTTGAGACAGGGTCTCGCTCTGTGGCCTGGGCTGGAGTGCAGTGGCATTACGGCTCACTGCAGCCCTGACCTCCCAGACTCAGGTGATCCTCCCATCTCAGCCTCCCATGTAGCTGGGACTACAGATGGACACATCTTTAGTTGATATATAAACTAAAGTTTTTACTATAGAAAATGTAACGTGAAGACATTACATTATGCTATGGACAAGAAGTTTCAGCAAACAACTGATAGGGATACTGGTTAAACCAAAACTACAGAGATCATCTAAGACAAGATAACAATTACCCAACGTTTTAGCAGCCCAAAAAAAAAAGAACAGTAACAGCACTTAAAAGTAGTCTTTACACAATCAGTCCAAATATTAAATTTTGTTATAAACAAATATTTACAATGCTAGGTTAAAAAAAAATGAGGGCTGGGCGCAGTGGATCACACCTGTAATCCTAGCACTTTGGGAGGCTGAGGCGCAGAGCACTAGGTCAAGAGATCCCGCTATGTTGCCCAGGCTGGTTTCAAACTCCTAGGCTCAAGTGATCCTCCTGCCTCAGCCTCTCAAAGTGCTGGGATTACAGACATGAGCCACCACATACCAAGCTTGAAAAATTTAAAAAATACATTTTTAAGTGATTTTATTTTTAATCTTTGTGGGTACATAGGAGGTATATATATTTATGGAGCACATGAGATGTTTTGATACGGGCATATAATATATGATAATCATGTCATGGAACATGGGGTACACATCCCCCTCAAGCATTTATCTTTTGTGTTATAATCTAATTATACTCCGTTAGTCATTTTAAAAAGGACAGTTAAATTATTGACTACAGTCACCTTGTTTTGCTCTAAAATACTAGACCTTATTCATTCTAACTACTTTTTATACTATTAACCATCCACACCTTCCTGAACTCACCACTGCCTTTCCCAGCCTCTGGTAATACACTCTGTCTCCATGGGTTCAACTGTTTTGACGTTTAGATTCCACAAATAAGAACATGTGATGTTTGTCTTTCTCTGCCTGGCTTATTTCACTTAATATAATACCTCCAGTTCCATTCATGTTGTCACAAGTGACCAAATCTCATTATTTTTTATGGCTGAATAATACTCCACTGTGTATAAGTCAACCTTAAAGAATTTTAAGCATACCAGAATCGTACAGGAAGTTCCCCCCACTGTACTCATTCCTCAGTTTCAGCCATTATCAACTAATGACCAATCTTGTTTCACTCATACTCCTTTTTTTTTTTTTTTTTTTTTTTTTTTTTTGAGGCAGATTCTTGCTCTTGTCGCCCAGGCTGGAGTGCAGTGGTGCAATCTTGGCTCACTGCAGCCTCCACCTCCCGGCCTCCTGAGTAGTTGGGATTATAGGTGGCCACCACCACGCCTAGCTAATCTTTGTATTCATACTCTCACGTTCTTTCTTCATTCTATATTGTTTTGAAGCAAATCCTATACAATAGCTTTATAGTAATAAGTATCTTAGTATATATTCCCAGTAAAGGCTTTCTAAAAATATAAACACAGTGTCCATAATGATTAATTTAAAGGGTAACATACAATTCTTAATAATTGTTCTGTTAATTTTCTTCGTGTGTAAATAATGTTCTGTTATTATTTATGTTGGTTTCAATTTTTCTTCTGGCTGTTTAAAAAAACAGAAGGGAGTATCTCTGTGTTTATAACCCTTCTCATATTTTAGTTTAAGAGATTTACAGAATTTCTAGATCGAAAGGCCGCATTACAGTGGCATCAGAGTATGAGAACCAGTTTTACCATGCTCACTAGCAGTAGATGTGATAGTTTAATAAACTTTTTGCTGATTTAAGAGGCAAATATTTGTTCTAGTTAGGAAAAAAGTGAGGCTAGTGGGGCAGAAGCATTCTTTTAACAATATACATTTATTATCTTCTTTAACGGCTTTTCTGTGTTTTATTGTATACTGTGATTTTAAACATTTTTGTAGGTCAAGGGGTCTAGCCTTTTCATAAACACTCTGAGAAATGTAATATACACAAAAGTACATAACACAAGTTAAGTATAAAGTCTAACTTCACTAAAACTAATACTCATGTAACCACTACCCAGATTGAGAACTAAAACATTACAGCACCCCAAGAAACCCTCCTACCCCATGAATTTTGTCTCTGTCAAAACCTTCTCTTCCCTTCTTCCCAGAGGTAGCCACTATCCTGCTTTTTATGGATTTACTTTTTTTTTGTTTTATTTTTAAATTTTTATTTATATATGTATTTTTGAGATGGACTCTCGCTCTGTCACCCAAGTGGAGTGCAGTGGTGCAATTCAGCTCACTGCAACTTCCACCTCCAGGTTCAAACGATTCTCCTGAATAGCTGGGATTATAGGCACCCGCCACCATGCCTAGCTAATTTTTGTATTTTTAGTAGAGATAGGGTTTCATCACGTTGTCCAGGCTGGTCTCGAACTCTTGGCCTCAAGTGATCTGCCCCCCCTCGGCCTCCCAAAATGCTGGATTACAGGCGTGAGCCACTGTGCCCAGCCCTTTTTTGCTCTTTAAAGTGATGAATATATTCCTAAACAGTCTAGTTTAATAATTTGGCTTTACTTGTTTTTTTAATTATATAAATGGAATTACTGTATCAGAATCTTGATTCATGTGAATGAATATATTGTGATAAAAAGGAAAATCTAGAGTCTGAAGAATGAGAATTTTTTTGCAGACAGCATCCTTGAGAGTCATTAGTGGCTCCTGGCAACTTAAGGATCTCAGTGTTTGTATAGCTTAGTCGGAGATAGTCTGCAGGAGTGAGGGTAGTCAAGGCTCTGAAGAAAGACCTACCCTAGATAGAATCATAGGTGGGGATAGGGGTAGGGCCATTTAGCTAGTCATTTGACCCTCTGTTTTTGATTCAGCAGTTGCCTTTGGCCTCTTGACAGACTTAATTCATTCTTTTCACGGCAGAACGGGTGTTTAGGCCCAACATCTCCTGGTGGTTAGAAAATAGCATTAACTAGTTGAGGTTATGCATTTATAGCGGTATGCATTGACATTAAAGCCTCTGTTTGATTAACTCATGTCATGAGTATTGTACTTATCTGAGAAGTGACTGTATAACTGTATTAAAACCTGTGTTTGTGCATTTCAATCACTACTAAATCAATCTAAATATAGGGAATCAATTTTTAAATACACTTACCAGGATGATTGGAAATGGGAGGCTGGAATGCAAGCTCATTGTGAACAGGCCCTAAAGAAAAGACAACAAAAATTCCCTTTTTATTTATTAAAAGTTGTCTAATGCTAAAACTTTTGGTAAATCTTACTTAAATATAACTATTATAAGTTGAGTTGTTTAAAACAAGTTTATGCAAAGTCCAAGAACTTAAAAGTTTAAATTACTTTATAATAAGCCAATCGTATTGAACTATTAATAATTTTGTGGCTATTTAATAACTAACATTTTAGTGCTATCTGCCAAGTGCTATTATTACACAATTTACACATAATTTTACAACCAGTATTTAATACAGAATATAAATGAATTATTCATGTAATGTGCAATATAGTACAATTTATAGTTCAATGTATAATAATAAACTGTGACGTCTATCCTAAAAACAAGTGCTTATGTTAATTAAGGATGTTATATAATGAAATTGCAGCATAACTGAAAACTTGTTATGTGTTAAGACACTGTGCTAAACACCTCACATAAATTATTACATTTACTTCTTACAAACACCCCTTGAGGTAGATACTACTACTATTACTCTTGAGGCTTAATGAGGTGAAATAACTTGTCAATGGTCACAGAGCCAGTTAAAGGTCCAAACCCAACACCCTTAACCACTATGATGGCCCAGGGAGCCATTAAAAATTACGTTCTCTAAGAAATAGAAAAAATAGTAACATAACTGAAAAGAAGCAAGATATATACAATACACATATAGTAGGAGCCCTCTGTCAATTTACATATACCTGTTTATATGACTGGAAGGAAAATGACAAAATATTAGAAGTGGCTATTTTTGAGTAGCAGGATTCAGGGTAATTTTGCTTTTCTTATTTACCCTTTTCTATATTGTCTAAGTTTCCTTTGGTACTATTAATATTATAATGAGACTGATTTTACTAAGCCATATGAACAATGCTCCTATTTCTACCTGAAACTAGAGGCTATCTCTAGGGTATTCCTCCCAATCATGCTGGCACAGAGTTACTGATAGATTCAACATTATCCAAAGTACACTGAATACTATGCTAAGGGAAACCTTGAGAACTTAGCGCTCAAAGGGTTTCAATCCATTATGGGTGGATATACAAGACACACGTGAGATCTAAGAACATATACAAAGCAAACAAACAAATGAATGGAAATCAATGTGATGTTAATGAAACATTAGCAACAGAGAAATAAATGTATTCAGCAAACATTACTCCTCTAAAATAAAAAGGTATAACTATGAAAAATAATACTGATCACAAAAAATACTGAAAAGCACTAACTATTTAATGAAACAAAATCATAGGATGAATAAAAGATGTAAAAACATTTTTTAAAAAATAGAAAACAAAGCCCTACCAAAAAAAAGAGAGAAAAAAAAAGCCCTTACAACAAAAACAAGAGCTTACAGTAATGTCCGGGATGGGGCGGCATAGGCGGGTGGTGCTGAAGATGGCCGTTTTGGTGGTGAGGCAAATTAGGTGTGTATGGTGCAGTCCTACTTCCAGTCCAGGTGGTAGTGCTGTCTAAAAATTAAGGCCCACATGGGTTAATTTGCTTTTATAAAGGCTGCCTACTTTTTTCTCAACTATTTAAAAGATTTTTTAAAGTATGTACATACTATGATGGTAAGTAGCTGGCTGACCAGTAAATCCATTCTGCTGCTGTCCTGGCTGAGGCCCTGATGCTATCTGCAACAGTCCTTCACTATGGCTGCCCCCCAGTATGCTGGCAGGCTGACCTAGAGGAACAAGAAGACATTAACACGGTACATTCATAGATGTCATCTTATGATTTCATGTACTAAATGAAGGACCAATTTTAGCTGATAATGCACAACTATAAAGATGGGCAAAAAGTGTAACTCACCCATGGCCTATCAGGTAAAAAACCTAAAGTCATCTAAAAAGGCAAATCTTAACTTGATGAAGCTCAAAATTATTCCATTTTAGGTCATTTTCTCGCTAATTTTAGTGGCTTATTTCTTCACAAACAGATTTCAAATGCCAGCAAAACACCACTGTCTGGCCTATCACGTTAACTTCTTCAGAAGCAATCAGTTCATCCCTGGCCACTCCATCAGCTCTCTCTGGACCTTTCTGATTAGGACCCCAAAAATCCACATTCAAGAAAATGTTGAAAACTGAAAAGTTAATCATTATCAGCACTGGTATTGGTAATGGCAGAATGCTAGGGTTTGACAGAGAAAAGCCGAGCAGGAAATTATTTTAAATAGGATGTGATGGTGAAGATGAGGAAGTTAAAAAGATCTAGCTCTGCTGTCCAATCGATATACCATTTACTGGTTAAAAACAAAACAAAACAAAAAACCATCAGTATACTTTGAAATTTTTTCAAGAGCTTTTATAAACCAAGAATCATTTCTTTTCAAGAACACCATCATATTAGATTTACAAGAAATTAGTTGCCCTCTCTGTATGTAATATACCAAGAGAACCAAGCCTCTCTCGGCTTCTACTCTATTCAAAAACCATTCTATAATATTGCTTACTGTCTTTTTAAGGCTTCTTTTTTAAAGTAAAAAAAACTTGATTTCTTAAAGAGTGGTAATTAAGTCAACTATCCCATTTGGAAAGCACTAAATTTATAATTATTTTTTCACTGGCATCACCTCATTCTTTTCTAAATGGGAATATAATCTGATGGAAGAAAATAAATGTTGCCACTGCTCAAAGTATCAAAGAAAATAAATATTTTTCTTTTCTCTACACATCACATTTCCTTAAAGCTAAGAATTACAAAACCAAAAGCTAAAGAGAATATTTCAACACTCCCAAATTATTTATTTGTAAAGATGACATCTCAGTAACCTTCCTTCCTACTCATCTCCCAGATTCTGCAAGTTATCTTTAAAGGTTAATTACGGTTTTGTCCATGTTTTTAACAATTCTAAATGCTACATACTCTTAGCTAACTTATAAAAATTGTCACTAACTACAAAAGATAAATTATTTTAATTTACAGGCATTTAGAAAGAAATTCTTAAAATATTCAGGTGTCAAATGAACATAAATTGTAAAGTGACCCACTGTAGTTATCCATACTGAATACTTCTTTATACAATTCTAAGCATGTAAAATAAGGTTAAACAATTTAATACAACTAAATCAGCTCATGTAAAACAGACTTCCAAATATTCTATTTTAGTTCAACTTCTTTTCTTTCATTTAATTTTATCAATATACTTTTTGAAATCTAAGGGAACATTTTGACAGAAGTTCTAAAACTTACAGTATTTACAGTATTCAATTATTAAAATCTACCCAACAAATACCAGGATAAAATTTGCTCCATTTCATTTATATTGCTTTTTCTAATCTTCGAATAAGACTCAACTTCAGGGAACAAAACAGTCAAAATGAAGTCACTTTAGTAAAAATTAACAAAGGCACAGAAATTCAGTGTCCAGATAGTACGTAGCTGTGCTCTAGCACTAATCTACGTTCAAGTGGCTAAAATGTACCTTCTTTTATTTTCTATCACTACTCACTGTTTGTCAACCATATTCCTAATTTGGTAAATAAAAAGTAGACAGGTAACAGAAGCACCAAGTGATTAAGGATCTGGGTAAGTGCTTAACCGACATGACCCATTTAGGATATGCTGCCCATACTGAGATTGTCATCTCTTATATAGCAAACCAAAAGCATATTGCTTCGAAGTGGTGGTATAATGAAGGAAAGAGGAAATTTTGGTATATTTCACTTGAAAACTCACAATTACAGAAATCAGCCCCATTTATTCTAAAGATCAAAATTTCTATGTTGAATCTAATCTTACAGTAAAGCAAACAGAATAATGGTAACTATTCTATTTTGGTAGCAACTAACACAGTATTAGCCCAGAGCTGTCAAAAATCTGTTTTGATGTAGGTTTACATGCAATTCCCTTAGCAAGTGCATGCAGCTAACACCATACACATGCCAAGACAATGCTCTATGATTAACTGGGGTGGGGGGGGGGGAAGCTACTTCATTTGCCAAGCAGCAAACTATCAAACCTTTGGTTACTGTGAAAATAACAGAACCAGATCATATAATCAGGCCCCCAAAAACCTGAACCTAGTAGCCCCTCTGCCTCCTATGACATGGCAGAAAAAGTCTTCTGAAACAGACTTTTTAAAATATATACATATATTTTTAAAAGAGATACAGAATTTAGTTTTATATCAAAATTGACTAAACTACTTAATGTCTATCTTGAGGGATATATAACAAATTTGTCAAGATCCCTTTGCACAAAGAGAAAAATCAAACAATTATAAAGTAATATTCTCCCAGACAAAGCAAAATAAGAATACTGGATTAAAAGAAAGGTTGCAATTCCATTAACACAGATCTTCATAAACATCTTGGATAAAAACTACTTGTAAACTATTTAAATATTTCTCCAAAATCTGTCTGAGAGCTGAAGATGCTACTTCTACATGTAATAGTAAAGTACAAATTAGATCATTAATTTAAAGTAATACTATAATCAAATCATTAATTTAAATCAATATCATAATCAAAGCCATTACTTAAATTCCAAGTGATTGTATACACCTATTTAATATCTGTTTACCTATGAAAGATACCACAGTTATTTTTAACGTTTACTTAATTGGCATTTCTCTCCAAGTGACTGGACAACTTCAACTTGCTGACTACAACTGGTTCTAGAACTCACTTGTGGAAGCCACAGGAATGTTGGGAAAGTTGGCAGTGCTGGTAGCATTAGACTCAGATGGGGCTAACAGAGCTGGGGTGCTGTATGTCTCTGTTGCTGCACGATTACTTGGTGGATGCTGGATGGTTTGAATTGAATGTCCTTCAGTGGATAACGATGGCTGTCCCTCAAAATCATGAACATATTCATCCTTCACCATCATACTTGATGGAGCTATGTAGAAAATTAAACATATTTTAAATTTTTATAAGTTTCTATTCTCAGAAAAAAAATCTTATTAGCAATATAACGTCTAAAATCAATTACAGTGTAAACAACTAACTTTAATTCAGAATTTTTTCATATTATTTTAAAAGCATACTACTTTACCAGCAAAAGTCACTTATTTAGCAGTAATAGCATCAGATATATTTTATCAATCAATCTGACTCTCAAATTTGGAGCTAGTCTATGTTCCAACAGCCTCCAGCAACAATCCTAAAAGGTACTCCTCAGTTTTTTGATAAACCTAGGAGAATAATCACCTAAATATATAAGGCAAGCAAAAACCAAATGGCTGGAAAATGTGTATCCAGCTGAGAAAACCAATTATTCAGTCTAAATGAAGATTGGGTACTTAACTGCATGTTTTTGCTAATTTCACACTGTGGAGATATGACTGGGATCTGATAGCTATCCAATTCCATGATCTAGAATTACCGTTAAGCAATATTTTAATACACTTTAAAAATGAAGTGTATTAAATATGCCCTACAGATTTAGAACCAAAAGGTAAAATTCTAAATGAAAAGTCAAACTGAAATTTCCTCTAGAAACCCAACCCAAGTAAGAATATTTGATAAATACATGATGTGAGAAACTCAATAATCAGTATCTTTCACCTACGTGCTTACACCTTTAAAAGCAGCTAGATTCCAGCTGATGTAACAGCTTTCCATTAACAAACCAGGAAATATTTGCTCTGTTGTATGAAAAAAGAAACCAGAAACTGAATTGCATTAATAAGGTTAATTCTCTGCCCAGAACCTTCCCATTTGTTTTTAGGTTATTGTTTTAAAGTTTGCTTTTTATCTTTAGCAACCAACCCTTTTTTGCTTCTGAACACTACTCCAGAACTTAACAATCCACTGAACTAATAGTAGGTTCTCTTCACAAAGCAATTAGCAGACCACAAAAGGCATTCCTTTTTTCATTAAGAACCAGCCTATCATTTCCCTTATCTTTCCCTATGTCAATCTTTGAAAACAAATCTACTACATGTAAGTATCAGTTAAGTTACATGGCTATTTTTTATTAAATTGAGACATTTCACAGCAATAATAACTATTGTGCAAGTTTCTTAAAAACCTCTTAAAAGTTCATGCATCAAAAGTCATGAAGATGATATTCTGAAGACCCATAAATCCCATTCCAAAGTTCCTCTTTAGAAATTTAATGGAAACAAAAAGATAATCAAAAGAATGCTTAACAAATTATGTATCAATAAAAAAAACTGAACCCAATCACTCATCACTAACACTGGCCAAATTGTAAAAAATAGTAAAAAGAAAAAAAATGTTTGGGGCATAAAATCAGTATGTCTAAATTTACTCAGCCTTGTATTATACCCTTCAACGAAGTTCAATGATTTTCTTCATATAAATCCTGCCATCTCTAATTACTTCCTGGACATTTTAGGGTTTTTTTTCTTGTTGTTGTTATAATGACTGGGATCTTTTTACCGACTTACTGGTTTGCTAGCCGATTTGAGGATACAACTGGTCAACTTGATACTCACTGCTTCAGCTTTTCAGGTGACTCTTCGGCTTAATCAGCAATCATAACACCTTTAAGTACCAACTGTATTTTGCTTTTAAATAGTTACGACTCATAAATTTTTCTTGCCTTAAATATGCCGGCTAAACTTCCCAAATGTAAGTTCGAAACTTCTACTGGTGTACAGATCTCTTTAACCAGATATTCTATCATGACTGTTTTTAGGTAAAACTGAAGGTATCAACAAGGATAGAAAGTCTGCAATATATTTTTGCCAAGAGAAAAAAACAAGTTACAAAACACTATTGTACACTACGATCATATGCATGTTTAAAAAATCATATACTGTAAGTAAAAAAGCAAGGTCCAGAATAGTATGCACAGTATACGTTTTGTGTAAGAAAGGAGGTATGTATTTTTTGCATATAGAAACCCGGGAAGGAAAACACCAGAAACTAATAAAAGTGATTACCTGAGGTAGGGGGGGAATGGGGGCAGGGGTGGGAGCACTTCTTTTCACTGTATACCTTTTTATAGTATTTTGATTTATGGACCATGTATTGCCTATTCAAAAAAATAAAATTAAAAAAACATATAGTATATATTTTCTATAGTCCAGAAAAACAGACACCAAATTGTTAAATATTTCTCTTTATGGGCTAGCATTCAACAAATTCATTCATTGAAAAGATATTTCTTGAGCACCTATGTTACAGGTACTGTTCTAGTACTTGGGATAGACCCATAAACAAAACAAATATCCCTGCTGTCATGGAGTTTGCAGTCTTTTGTAGTATTTTTCCATTGTTTAAATATCTAATAGCAAGCAAACATTACTCCAGCTTCTCCTAGATGTCTATTCTTGGGCAAGTTCCCTCACCTCTCCAAGTAGCAGTCCCTTCATCTGTTAAAGTATAAATAATCCCACCTCCCATGTAGAAGTATCATGAGAATGGTAACACAATACTCAGAAATGATTTAGCTCAATCTGACCTGGCACAAAATGAGTACTCAGTAAGTGTTACCTATGGTTATTTCACCATATTCTTAGAGTAATCGTACATATATATAGTGATTACAAACTGTTCTAAGAGGGCCGGGCATGGTGGCACATGCCTATAATCCCAGCAGCTTGGGAGGCCAAGGCGGGTGGATCTCCTGAGGTCAGTAGTTCAAGACCAGCCTGGACAACATGGTGAAACCCCAACTCTACTAAAAATACAAAAAAAATTTTAGCTGGGTGTGGTGGCGAGCACCTGTAATCCCAGCTACTCGGGAGGCTGAGGCAGGAGAATCGCTTGAACCCAGGAGGTGGAGATTGCAGAGAGCCGAGATTGTGCCACTGCATTCCAGCCTGGGAAACAAGAGCGAAACTCTGTCTCGAAAAAAAAAAAAAAGTTCTAAGAAGGTCAAATAATATACTCTCTATAGGTGACAAAGAAGCTGAAACCACTGGGCCCACCCTAGATCTATATTATTTATCATCACCAGCAGGCAGGACACAGCACCTGTCTGATGGTATTATCACTCTCTTATTTATTTTTTTCTCTCCTCCATTAGACTATAAGCTCACTTAAGTAGACAAGACATATCTTATTATCTTAGCATTCCTGGAACCTAACACAGTACCAAGCAATACATGCTCATTAAATATTTGTTAAAATGAATACACAGGTCAACTTGGTCATAGAAAGTTTCATGAAAGATAAAAGGCAGGCTGTAAATGATTACCACAAGACTTTAACTCAAAAATGAAGGAAATGTCCCATTTTCTTAACTTTTTAGTTACCTGGTTTTATATTATTCCTTGGTCCAAATCTAGAAGGAGCTGTGAGAAATACCCCTTGTTTTCTGAGGAAATAAGGTACTGAAGACACCCTTTACAAAACCACCACTAGGGGGATCTACAAGGCTGAATAGAGCTCTAGAGTCTTCAAAGAAAGGCTATCAACCCATACAATCCCATTGATAACATTGCATCAGTAATTTTAGGATAGGGGAGGTGTGTGATAAGCATTCAGAATTTGAACCCCCTCACAAATAGCCCCATAGAGAGATTCAGATACACTATCATTGCAGTCTCCCAACCTTTAACTCCGACTGAGCCAAATGTTTTAATTCTCTAAAAACATGGATGGAAAATGAAGATACGAAGTGTGTTTACTTTCAAAAAAAAAAAAAGAAGTTATATGATAACAATGTCTGCATGGCAAAGTGGCAGAGCTTTAACCAATCTTAAGGCAATCCTTCCCAGACCACCACAACAGCTCCTAATAATAAACCCACACTTCTCAGAAACCTACTAATCACTAACAAGCACCACAAGGCACTAAGTCTTCCTTCCTCCATTATTAGTGATATGGGAGAAAGGTGGAAAATAAAAACAAGAAGACTTGCAAACTCTTCCTAAATTTTGGTTAAGGTCATCTAGTATTTCTGACCCATCTCTAAAATTCTGCAAACAAAAAAGGTCCCAAGTACTACTTATTTCCCTCCAGAACAATAGCACACCTTTCTAAGATGACAGTGGTTCCTTTTTTTTTGAGATGGAGTTTTGCTCTTGTTGCCCAGGCAATGGCATGATCTCAGCTCACTGCAACGTCCACCTTCTGGGTTCAAGTGATTCGCTTGCCTCAGCCTCCTGAGTAGCTGGGATTACAGGCACCCACCTGGCTAATTTTTTATATTTTTAGTAGAGACAGGGTTTCACCATGTTGGCCAGGCTGGTCTCGAACTCCTGACCTCACATGATCCACCCGCCTCAGCCTCCCAAAGTTCTGGGATTACAGACATGAACCACTGCACCTGGCTCACAGTGGTTCTTTATAAGAGTTTCTCTGCAAATTAATTAGTTCTTACAGAAATTTTAGTAAGTTCTAAGTAACAGAGCTAAAGATTTAATAAAACTCCATTCTCAAATATTACACTAAAAAATAAAAACATACACCCCCATTGGTGTTTCATTTCTCAACTTAAAACACTTTTTCAATAAAGTAAGCTGTGATGGGCATATGCTTTAAAGTAGCCTGGATTTATTTACTCAAAATGTAACAAGACTGAAAAAACACCAATGAGTGCAATTTTAAACCATTCTCAACATTATATAAAAATAAATTAGACGGAAATGAAGAAACATTAGAATACTGGTATTTTTACTGGATATGTTATACGTGATTCCAAATTACCAAACATTCTGGGTACTTAACATCCATTTAAACTGGCTCTGTGAGATCTCCTTCAAAAACAGCGCTTAACTTGAAAAACAGTCTTTGTATTTGTTTTTGGTTCATTCCTCTATCATATTTTTTAGAGTACTTTAATCCATAAATTGCAGTTCAAATACAAAGAGCAAATAGCCAATTTATACCCAGTTTTAAATGCTGACACGCCCCCCCCCCCCCCAATCTAAATTTCCAAAGCAGTAAGTTATTTTCTTGTTAAGGTTACTGTTGCCCACACAAACTAATTAATTCTAGGTCAACAAAAAAACAGAGAGGATAAAACAGAAGAAAGAGAATGTAATAAGAAACAGATTACCTACCATTACTCTGCAGTGTTAATCCTGAGAGATCTTAATTGTTTAAAGGGGGGGAAAAAATAAAACATCAATCATTACAATGAAAATATTTTCCATTTAAAAACAGAGAATGTAAATTTAAGCCAGAGATTACAAAAGTTCATGAACCATTTCAATTCAGAATAAACGCTGTCTAACAATACATACACTAAGTATTCAAACTTATAATGCTTTCCATCTTATTTCTCAAAAACAATGTTTTAAATGGGCAAAATGTCAACTATAATACTTGGTTTTAGTAGTCAAAATATAAGTTTGTTCCTGAGTTCAAATTTAAATATTTATATTAAAAATATCTCATTCTTTAACCTTATTTAAAGTCCTGGGCTATCTTCCAAATTTATAATTTAACTTACAAAAATTAAAACACTACTGAGATCATTTTTCCTTTATGTTTCTAAGGATAAAAGCAAAGTCTACTTACCAATTCCAGGTGATACAACTCGTTCATAGTGATATGGATTCACACAGACACTATCACATTTTAAGTCAAACGCATACTGACAATATTTAACATGTTTTAGTTCATTTTTGTGAAGATCAGGCCACCTCCAGAGACGGGCATAGATCACATGAGGAAATCCTTTCCGGCCAGCCACCTAGAAAAATAAACGACCATTTATTTGTGTGTCACATTATGCAAGACACTTTACATGTATTTTGATTTAATCCTCACAATCCTACCAAGTCAGTATTACAATCCCCATTTCATAAATCAGAACACTAAAATTCAAAATAACTAACGTGGCCATGTCACACATCAGACCTAGAATTTAAACCTTTGTATAATTTTAAGGCCTGTGCTCAGGTTTTAAAAATGCAAAAAGTGGGTGGGCCTGGTCGCTCACACCTGTAATCCTATCACTTTGGGAGGCCAAGGGAGGATCTCTTGAACCTAGGAATTCAAGACCAGCCTGGACAACATGGCAAGACCTTGTCTCCACAAAAAAATAAAAAATTAACCAGGCATGGTGGTGTGTGCCTGTAGTCCTAGCTACTCAGGAGGCTAAGGCAGGAGAACTGAATAAGCCCAGTAGGTCAAGGCTGCAGTGAGCTATGTTCGCACTACTGCACTCCAGCATGTGCAAGACTGAGACCATGTCTCAAAGAAATAAAATGAAATAAATAAATAAATATGCAAAAAGACTGTGTTGTAGAAACTACATAAAGTCTAGAAATAAAACTTTAAAATCTAAGACATAAAATTTCTATGAGATTTACTTAAGCAAGGGAGACGTATTATGAAATTCTACATGAAAAACATGACCAATGAAACATTTGATATCAGTGAAACATACCAGATTTCTAAATTATGAAAGTACTAAGTATAATCCAGTTGTTTAAATGTACATACAATATCAAAAAAGAAAACATGGCCGGGCACAGTGGCTCACACCTGTAATCCCAACACTTTGGGAGGCCAAAGTGGGTGGATCACCTGAGGTCAGGAGTTGGAAACCAGGCTGACCAACATGGTGAAACCTCATCTCTACTAAAAATACAAAAATTAGCTGAGCATGGTGGCACTCACCTGTAGTCCCAGCTAGTTAGGAGGCTGAGGCAGAAGGATTGCTTGAACCTGGGAGGCAGAGGCTGCAGTGAGCTAAGACTGCACCACTGCATCCCAGCCTGGGTGACAGAATGAGACTCCATCTCAGAAAAATAAAAGAAAGAAAAAGAGAACAACAGACTACAAAAATGAATACCAAAGTGCTAAAGGAAGTTCTTGCAAAGTGTGGGTTTTCTTCTGCTTTTTATTTTTATTTTCCAAATTTTCTCCATTGAATATTTTTCTGAGTCAGAACATAAAAAACTTTAAAATTTTATTTTTTGCATATTCTTCCACATATTCCCATAATGCATATTTGTACAGGATGACAGTATCTGAAGAGATGAAGCATGCATTAAATTACCCTACAGAAGCTTGAAAGGAAACTTAGCAAGTTTTTAAATCTGCCACCATAGAGGGTACAGAAAAATTCTTGTAAGACTAACCTGAAGTCTCCCATCCAATGTTCTCTGTATAGTAACACATTTACTAGGATGAGCTCCATTTGTAGTTATGGCTGTTATTAAAGAATCCAATTCATCTTTCTTTTCCTTCAGCTTCTTTACCAAACTTTCAATTGCTCTTTTTGCAAATGTTTCACTCTCTCCACCTTGTCTGTGGCACATCAAACTATGCACAATGCTCAGACAGGCATCATTACTTGTTGGTGTATTCGTAATAGACATATTGTCCATTTGTTCAAGTTTTTCCTTTTAAATCAAATACGTCTCCAATTTCCAGAACAATTTTGATCTTTTGGAAACAGTATAAAACAACAAGTAACGTGGCAAGTAAAACTGTTACACATGTATTCAAGATAACCTAAAAAAGAACAAAAAAGACACACATCAGAACACATTTCACAAAGTAGATTTAAATATACTTGGAAAAAGATGAAATTGCTCTGGTTAAGTCAGAGATTCAATGCACATAATTAAACTTTGATGCTCAGAGTTGAAAATTACTTAAAATTCTTACAAAATATTAACCATTAAAAGTAATTTTTTTTAAATAAAATTACTTAATAAAAAAGTCACTGTTTTTGACATTCCAAAAATATTAAAATTAGGTCTCCTCATTATGATAGTGACACGCTCAATTCAGTCTTACTGACTGTACTAGTCACCCTAAAGGAAAATCTTACCAGGACTTTTTTTAAAGGACTACTTATGAGGATTAGCACTTTAAAATAGTCTTAACAACCAGCTAAACCTAAAAGTCTATCACTAATATTTATGAAAAATTTACCATCGCCTGGTAGGAAATGCTACCTAGCAGTTAACACTGACCTTTGTTAAAAGAGACCAATAAAAAAGGGTCTCTTTTATTCTAAAAGTCATTTCTCCAAAGATAATGGCCAATAAGCACATGAAAGCTCAACATTAGTCATTACGGAAATGAAAATCAAAACCACAATGAGCTACCACTTCATACCTATTGAGATGGGTAAATCAAAGAGACAATAATAAGTATTGAAGAAGTAGAGAAATTGGACCCTCATTCACTGCTGCTGGGATTACAAATGGCACAGGTACTTTGGAAAACAGTCTGGTATTAATACAAAATGTTAAACACAGTTACCATATGACCCAGCAATTCCCCTCTTCACAATTCTACTTGAGAGAAATGAATACCTATGTCCACACAAACCTGTACATGAATGTTCATTGCAACACTGTTCATAATAGACACAACTCAAATGTCCATCAACTGATGAATGTACAAATAAAATTCCATACAATGGAATATTATTTAACCATAAAAAATAAAGTACTAATACATGTTACAACGTGGATAAACCTCGAAAACACATGCTAAGTGAAAGAAGTCAGTCACAAAAGGTCACACATTATAAAATCCCATTTATATGAAATATACAGAATAGGCAAATTCACAGAGATAGAAAGTAAATCAGTGGTTGCCAGGGCCTGGCAGGAAGGGGTATGAGGAATGACTACTAAAGAGTATGGTGTTTCTTTGTTATAATGAAAAAGTCCTAAAAATTGATAATGGTGATGGTTGCACAACTGACTATAGTAAAAACCACTGAAATGTACACTTTGAAATAGTGAATTTTATGGTATGGGAATTATATCTCAATACAGCTGTTCTTTAAAGAGATCACTAAATTCCTCAAAAGATTTGTAAAAGCAACAGGGTAAATTACTTTCAAAAAAATAAAATAAAATAAATGAAGATCAATAAAGAATCCATGCAACAAGTAGAAAACTAAAGTAACTTATCTGATCCCAAGACTCCACACAGAATAGGAAAAGGCCATTAGCCTAAGAACAAAGAAAATAAAGCAAGACTGAAGCCTGTACTTTATGTGCTAGGTTGTATTTTATTTGTTCACTGAAGTTGCGTTCCAGATTTTGTTTTCATTTTCTTTTGCTGTATACTTGAATCCTTAAACCCTCCCACAAGATTAATAAAACTCATCATTCTACCAAAATCTCTTCCTCTTCTGAAGACCTTTATTGTTAAAGTATCAATTATACTCAATTACCCAGTCTCAGAAAGCTTAGCAAAAAAGATCTTTGCCCTGCCTCTTTCTTCCACTATCCCTAGATTCATTCCCTCACAGTTAGAAGATTCTTCACCTCAGTCATTTCTATTTCTCCTCCCATTCTCCCTGCCACTGTTGTAGTTTTGAGCCTCTTCAGAATGTACATCAATCACTTGATATGTAAGACTTGCTTCTCCCTCTGTTGTTATCCTTTTACACAAATGTTTGTCTCAACTCATAAACCCCATGCAGAGAAGCGGTTTTTCATATGTCTTATAGGACTTGACCACACTCAATACACATATGCTGAAGGTATACTTTCCAAAAAACCAAGGTTAACCTACATGGGAGATTTTGGAGTCAGAGATCTGGATTAGAATTCCAGCTTTCACAGTAATAAGAAAATGAAGTGACTCTGAATCTGGATTAAAAGGAGGGTCTATAGAAGCTCAAAGGAAAAATTATACGTAAAGTGTCTGACACACAGTGTTCAGTAAAAAAGCTACCGTTGAAATATTAAAATGTTTAATTGTCGCCAGGCACAGTGGCTCACACCTGTAATTCCAGCACTTTGGGAGGCTGAGGATCGCTTGAGCCCAGGAGTTTGAGACCAGACTGGGCAACATGGCAAAACACCATCTTTACTCAAAATAAAAAAAAATTAACCAGGTGTGGTGGTGCACGCCTGTTGTCCTAGCTACTCAGGGAGCTGAAGCTGGAAGATCACCTGAGCCTTGAGAGGTCAAGGCTGTGGTGAGCTATGATTGTGCCACTGCACTCCAGCCTGGGCGACAGAGTGAGACCCTATCTCAAAAAAAAAAAAAAAAAAAAAAAGTAATAGTTTTATAAGGAGATTTTTCTTAAAATACATTACGCATTTTTCTGTATTTTCTCCTATTAAAATCTGTCTAAGAAAATGTAGGAGATTAGCCAGGCATGGTAGTATGGGCTTGCAGTCCCAACTCCTCAGGAGGCTGAGGCAGAAGGATTGCTTGAGTCAGGAGTTCAAGGCTGCTGTGAGTTATGACTGCACCCCAGCCTGGGCAATAGAGCTAGACTCGTAGAAAGAAAAGGAATCAGGAAAGAGGGACAAGAAAGATGTGTTGAATTACACATCTGATAACTCGCTGCATGGGAGATTTTGGAGTCAGCGATCTGGATTAGAATTCCAGCTTTCACAGTAGTCAGTTATCTGATTACGTATCTGTCCCACATTGTTGCCACAAATTAGAAATCCAAGAAAACAGACATTCTCATTTTAGAAATTCCCAGCACCATGTACAGTTCCTGACATATACCAGGCAAGTGTTTGTGGACTGACTATAGCTTTTTATTCTGTGGAATTATCTTAAAACAAATTAGAAGAGTGCAGATGCTTTTGAAGTCATTTTCTGATATATTCCAAAAGATGTGTCTCAATCTACAATGTAATTAAAATGTTTAAGTGTAACTATTTTGCCACAATCTCACCACGTCACCATTTCTAAAATTTATGCTATTCTGCAGCCTTAATAGTATCTCAGTTTGTTTTAAAGCCAAGTTGTTTTGAATACAAATGATAATGACCTTGCTTTCTTAAACAAATATAGCTTTCTCATCTCTCTGTATTGTATTCCTATGAGCACAGTGCCTGAAACATAATTAAAAGTTCTGCATATAAAAAATAACACTAGCAGAAATATACAGATATATTCCTACATTAAATGGTTCTAGATTATGGAAGTATGGTAGGCAAGGGCATAATATCAATATAAATAAAATTATATATTCTGATTAAAGGTCTAGCAGCATAACTGAATGTTAACATCTCTTTCAATTTTCTCATCTATAAAATGGAACGCCTGCCCTGCCAACTTTACAGATTTACTGTGGTAATTAGATGCAACAATGTACATAAAAGCAATTTGGGAACCATAAATTAACCAATTCAATAAACAATGTATGTACATAGCACTACAGATACAAAAACAGTGGCGCATAGTAAGAAAGTGGGTCTGGACTCTCTCAGACCAACATCCCATTTTTTCCTGACAAATAATTTATATCTCCACCTTAGCTTTACTGAAACAAAATTCTAAACTACTTACACATATTTTGAAATTTTAACAATGCCCTAACTATAACAAAAAGAAGGAAAGCCTTAATATATGTGCATTTCCATCTATAAATACTCAGGCATGCCAACTAAGTTAGAATGTATAATAAAGAAGTTAGATGCTTGCACTTATATATAGAATCATCATAAATATGACAGCTACAAAATCAGACCTTCCAAGACAAATGTTTTATACTGGCAACTCAAATAGCACACTGGCACTGCAGTCAGTAACGTGGATTTTCCCAAATGGTGAACTCTTAAACAACTTCAATTAAGAAAATGAATTAATGAGAGGCTGAGGCAGGAGGACTGCCTGAGCCGGGAGACCGAGGCTGCAGTAAGCTATGACTGAGCCACTGCACTCCAGCCTGAGTGACAGAGTAAGATTTGGTCTCAAAAACAAACAAACAAAAAAACAAAGGCCGGGTACAGTGGCTCATGCCTTTAATTCCAGCACTTTGGGAGACCGACATGGTTGGATCACTTAAGCTCAGGACCAGCCTGGCAACAAAGTGAGACCCCCGTCTCCACAAAAAATACAAAGAATTAGTCGGGCATAGCGGCGCATGCCTATAGTCCCAGCTACTCAGGAGGCTGAGGTGGGAGGATGGCTAGAGCCTAGAAGGCAAAGGTTGCAATGAGCCAAGATCATGCCACTGCACTTTAGCTTGGGCAACAGAGCCCAAGGAAAGGGAGGGAGAGAGAAGGGAAGGAGGGAGGGAGAGAGAAGGGAGGGAGGGAGGGAGTCAGGCAGTGAAGAAAAAAATAAATTAAGAGAAATTTAACTCCTGGTAAAGTGAATATATATTATAGAGTTAGGTTCTGGGCTAATTACGTTTTCCTCCTACATGAATTTCTGGGGCATCTGAAAGTTTTGTGGGATGCAAGATAATTACTCAGTCTCTCACATTGCAGGATGGCGTCCCTGGCCCCCAACCCACCAAACCCATCCACAAATTTCCACAACATCCCTTAAAGAGTAGTACTTACTCCATTGAGAACTACTAATCTGGAAGACCCAAACATATTATTACATAAGTAACAGATGCTAAAAGAAGCAGGTATAAAGTGACTTGGGACTATAAATGAGGGAGCATGGAAAGTTCATAGGTAACTTAAGTCTTGGCAGAATGTTCAGTCAGGGTTGGCTAGTCTATGCTGCAGTGACAACCAAACCCCAAAAGATCAGTAGCTTAAAACGAAAGCTTATTTTTTGCTTAAGATATAATACACGTTCATCACAGATCAACTGGGGGCACTGCTATCATCTCTCAGAAATTAGACTGACAAAGGCTCCATTTCTACATACGTCCTTAAATAGCAAAAGGGACAGGACAGCTCATATATCTTCTTTTAAAGGCCACCACTTCTGCTCATGTTTGACTGGCCAAAGTCATATGGCCATGCCAGGAGTCCTCAACCAGGAGCAACTTTGTCCATCAGGGGACACTTGGCAATATCTGGAGGCAATATATGGTCACAACTGGATACTACTGGGCAGCTAGTGGCTAACGGCCATGGTTGCTGCTAAGTACCCTGCAATGCACAGGACAACCCCCAAAACAAATTATCCAGCCTAAAATGTCAACAGTGCCAATGCAAGAAACTCTGGGCCATACCTAATTTCAAGGTAGGAATGAGAGAGACAAAGAAGCACAATACTACCATATGCCAGGGGAGAACTATCAGAATTCTGGTAGAATAGTATTAACGGATTACCACACGTGATTAAGAATTTGCCAGGCTGAAGGAAAATGATGGGGAAAAGCAGAGATGAATAAGAGCTTTGTCTAGAGTAGGTTCGCGGTAGAAAAAGAGAAATAACAGCATTAGATTTGTATTAGAAAGAAAACTTCAGTGAGAGCACAGAAAACAGCTTTGGAAAAGGAAATAGAAAACCAATTAGGAAACAATTATCAATAGTGATAAGATCCTAGACTAGGGGTATGGGCAATGGGTCACGGAGAGGAGGAGAAAATCAGTGAGATATTTCTAGGTAGAAAAGACTGGCGTCTTTAACCAACTGAATATGAAGCGTGAAAAGGGAGATAATCAAAAGATGACCCATTTCTAGATAGATTAACTCAATGATTAAAAAAGAACAAAAAATTTAAAAGGAAGTATGTAACAAATTCAGTTTTAGATATCTTGAGTCTAAAGAGATTAGTAGAGAAGTTAAGCCTATCTGAAAGGCACTAACATATACAGGTATTAGATACAGTCAAGTAAAGAGTAATGAGAGGTAAAGAGTCAGCAAAAAGAGACAGCTGATTCTTGTACGTACCTGTTGTTTTTCCTCTAGCCTTGCTATTAATTGTAAGCTGTTACCTAACATTGACCATAGGTATAATAATCAATGGACTAGAAAGCCAAAGAACCAAACTAATTAAGATACTCTCTAAAATTAAACAAGCTGAATACTGGCCTGAGAGGCTCTCATATAAATTCATATATTTTAGGTAATGACTGTTGGTATTTTTTATTTCTCAGATGTTAGTTTACTTTTGAATTAACTGTACTGTATGTGTGAAACATATATTTTCTAGAAGTTATGTGTTTTGATCAGTGATCAATAAACTACTTACTATGGGAATATCTGAGAAAAGTGCTTAAGTTTAACTAGGGGAGGGAGAAAAAGCTGGGCCTGGTAAAATATCACTGGGAAGAAACTCTAAACTTAGGTTTACCAACAGGAAAAAAAGGGGTAGTTAGTTCAACTGTCTGCAGCACAAGCTCAAGACTAAATCCTAGACAGCAAGTTGAGGTTCTTCAAACTGAGGGCAGCTGGAGAACTTCCAAGAGCACAAAGGGTTTACAAAGCAATAAAAGCAACACAAAGATTTTTTTTTTTTAACTTTTAAGATGAACTACACAGGATAAATTGAGAAGTATGCTTCTTGTTTACCCATGTGTCTTAAATTTAAATGTCATTTTGGTATAACACCTTCAGTTTAAATGATCTTATTTAAAAATTATCCTTTTTGGATTAATAAATTAAAGGTTGTTAAAAGAAGAAACAATAAAGTACTATAGGTGCACATCAGTTTTTGTGTACCAGCATATATGTCCCCATTTGTAACACCGAAGTCTAACTTTCCAAGGAGAATCTTCCCATCTGACCAGATGGGACAATTCCCAGATTAACGAGAGCCACCCCCTGATCACAATGTTGTTTTAGAGATGAAAAAGAACCCAAGGCAGGCCAGTGACATAGCTCCAGCACTTCTGATGGAACTACAGAGAAAAGAAAAAGCCCTCTTCATGCTTCCTTGAAGCTAGGAGTAGTTAGACTGGAAACTACCTGAGAAACAGAAAGGAAGCAAAGTCGAGTCCTGATAATGCTGCTTGAAACCCTGGATACAGCAATCTGAGGCCAGCTCTGTCTCCAGACCAAGCCAATGAATTCCCCTTTTTACTTAAGTCTGACTGCTACATGCTCCCTGATAACTGAACAAAACTGAATGACTAACATCCTTAGAAAAAATAGCAACATAGTACAAACTACATAAATAATGAAATCAATCAGTAATTTAGAACTAGTTACTTTAAAACAGTAGCTGTCTCTCTCTTGATCTCAGGACCTCTTAATTCATATTCTTTTTCTGAGACACAGTCTCACTCTGTTGCCCAGGCTGGACTGCAGTGGCATGTTCTCAGCTCTCTGCAACCTCCGCCTCCTGGGTCCAAATGATTCTTGTGCCTCAGCCTCCCAAGTAGCTGCGATTACAGACATGTACCAGCATACCCGGCTAATTTTTGTATTTTTAGTAGAGATAGGGTTTTGCCATGTTGGCCAAATTGAGTCTTTATTTATATTCTTAATTTTTTTTATTTTTTATTTTTGGGGGACAGAGTCTTTCTGTCGCCCAGACTGGAGTGCCATGGCTCAATCTCGGCTCACTGCAACTTCTGCCTCCCAGGTTCAAGCAGTTCTCCTCCCTCAGCCTCTCAAGACGCTGGACTACAGGAGCACACCACCATGCCCAGCTAATTTTATATTTTTAGTAGAGATGGGGTTTCACCACATTAGCCAGGATGGTCTCCATTCTCCTGACCTCGTGATCCACCCACCTCGGCCTCCCAAAGTGCTGGGATTACAGGCGTGAGCCACCACGCCTGGCCTATATTCTTAATTATTAAAGATGTCAAATAGCTTTTGTTTATGTGGGCTATATATATTTATATTTATCATTTTACAAATAAATAAAACTACTAAAATTTTTGGTATTCACTTTGTTAATTCATTTAAAATCATAAACCCATTACATGTTAATATAAATAATATATCTTATGAAAAACAGAATTTTCTACAACAAAAGTTAGGAATCAAGGGTAACACTGTTTTACATCTTCACAAGTTTCTCTTAATGCCTAGCTTAATAGGAGATAGCTGGATTCTCATACCTGCTTCTCCATCCAATCTGTTATGATATGTTGTTTTGGTTAAAGTACATGAAGAAAAGTGTCTCGCATGGAGAGCTCACTGGAGGAGTATTTTAATAGCCTTTTCAGAAAATAATGGATATTCATCTTTTATTCAACACCAAAATTCAAGTGGCAATTCTGAAAGGTTAGTTACAATGTGGAATCTGAACCTGTATCAATGAACTTTTTGGCTCTGATATATAAAAATCCATTTGTCTATGCTGTACTTTGAATGGATCGCCTACCCATTCATGATTTTGTAACATAAATTGTTCATTTGGGAAAATACTGGTTCAATGAGTTATACAGATTTTCCTAATGTTGACACACTTCCTCATACTCCCCCCCCACCCCCGCCTCCACCCCCCACACACATCCACAACACAGTCTCCTTCCGTAGCCCAGGCTGGAGTGCAGTGGTATGATCCTAGCTTAATGCAGATTTGAACTCCCTGGCTCAAGCAATACTCTCACCTCAGCCTCCCGGAGCAGCTAGAACTACAGGTACATGCCATTACACCTGGCTATTTTTTACATGTTTTTGTAGAAACAGGGTCTTGAACTCGGTCAAAAGCAATTCTCCCACCTCCACCTCCCAAAGTGCTAGACATACAGGTGTGCACCACTGTGCCCAGCCCAACATATTTTTTTTAGATCACATTCCTTAATATCACCACCCATCTTATCAGAAAAGTCTTTAAGTATTAAGAAGCTGGCGAGTTCATAGTGACAGATAGGTGTTTCCCAAAAATCTAATTTTAGCACTGGCTATGTTTTCCTTGAAGTGGCTGTCTCACTTATTCATTTCCAAGGAATTACCTGCCAAATACTGAAATCTAAACAGCTATGGCTTATCTGTCATTCTGTTAAATAAAAACAAAAATGGTGTCCCATTAAAAAACAGCTAGTTCAGCTTGCAGCTAAACCACACAAGTGCTTTTCCTAGAAAAGAACACTGTACTTCAATGTGCTGAAATGCTTTATGCATACTTCCCATTTAATCACACTGAATATTAAAAAGATATGTACTCCAGGGTAGAGATTTTTAAAATTAAACCTTTTTACTGCTGCAGAAAGGGGATTAAGTGAAACCGGCATTTTTTCAAATGCTTAATGTGTGTTTGACTATAAAGAACAAAATAAGAACTCATACCTTTGGTACAACTGCCTAGATACATTTTAAAGTGCTGGCAGTTTACCCACCACTGCTCCTTCACCATCCATACAAATGTCCTCACAGTGAAAGGGCAAATAATGTATCAGTTTCATTATGAAAATAATTTTGATTTTGTGAACCCCTTAAATATAAGAATCCTAGGGATCTCCAGGAGTCTGTGGACCATACTTTGGGAACCACTGTTTTAAAAGATGGTGGAAACTAAACTGAATTTTAATAACTGATAACTGAAAAATGTGTTTCATAAAACTTCAATGAAAGAGACTATCAAGCCATCTAGCTTATTCCTTCAAAGGGGATGAATCAAAATCCCCTGCAGGTTAGGTGAGCTCCACTAACTACAATCAAGGGTGGGGCTGTACCTTTAAAAAGCACTGTGGAAGTCAGAGGTTCTGTTAGTTTTACAGAGCACTAATCTACTCTACAATCTTTACTTTACAAATTAAATATTATGAATATATGCAACCGATTAAAAAGACTAACTACATAGAAGTTGTATCATTTTTCTTTACAATTAGCCGGCCCTTTCATTATTTCAACATCTATGCACATTATGCCTTCAACTAGTTTTAGTAGGCATATTTATGACGTAAGACACACCTAACATGTTTATGTACAATGATTTCTGGCTTAGCTTACCCCATTAAATATTATTTCCACTCATCCTTCCACTAGATGATTCAATTTTTACAATGAGTGACCATCTACTGATATCATATGCTCTAGAATTCACTAGTGAATATTACTGACAAATATCCTTAATTCAGTTTACATTCAGAAATACATTTTGACTTGAAAAGACCTCAATAGCATACACTCATCCATATTAAGTTACAGAAATAATACCTTACTATAAAAATAAATACTCAGTAGCAGTCCTAGTTGTAAATCATAAATAAGATTTGCCCAGCATAGGCAACAAAGCGAGACCCCCCCCATCTCTACAAAACAATTTTAAAAAATCAGCCAGGCATAGTGGTACATGACTGTAGTCCTAGCTACTCTAGAGGCTGAGGTGGGAAGATCTCTTGAACCCAGAAGCTGAAGGTTACAGTGGACTATGACGGTGTCACTGCACTCCAGCCTGAGTGAAGGAACTGTCTCTAAAAAAAACAGATAGATAAATGGATAAATAAAGCAACAAGGATAAGCATACTAAAATAAACAAAGCCTTTAGAATCAAGAGATACTTTTTTAAAAATGCAGATTCCCAAGTCTCCTCCACTCCATTCCCATTCTGAAGCAGCATGTGTGTTGCAATCAGGCAGGGAAAAAATATTTTTATTTTTTAAAATAGCTTTTCCAGAGACAGAGATGAAACTACTCCATAGCCCAGCACTTGGGACCTACTTAAGGTGATGTAAATGGAGAGTTGAACATGCCCTAGATGATCTCTAAAGACATACTAGCTAGCTGGCCTAGCTGAGCAACTGTCTTGCAGTGTGTAAGTTAAGCCCTGACAGAAAAAGCCCAATGCAACCTGCGTCTCAGAAACCGGTCAAGTGACTAGTTAACTGGTGGCTAGAAAACATTATGGTTTCCAAGTAGATTAACCCCCTAAGAAGACAATTTGCACTGGGAGTTTTATTTATTTATTTTTTAAGAGTCAAGGTCTCACTTTGTTGCCCAGGCTGGCCTTGAAATCCTGGACTCAAGTGATCTTCCCACCTCAGCCTCAGGAAGTGCTGAGACTACAAGAGTAAGCCATCATATCAAGCCCACCGGGAGTTAGATGCTAACTTAGGGACTTAAAGTAATTAGTCTCCAAAAGGAGTACAAGTAAGCATTTGAGAATATACTTTAAAAGGAGACCAACTTCCTATTTAAAAGAGTGATGATATACACTAACTTCTCATAATGGGAAATACAGTTTCCTAAAACTTACTACCAGACAGTTCAAATAAACTGAAAGTAAAGAAAGAAACAGAGAAAGGAATATGTGATAGGAAGGGGGAGAGAAAGAAAGAAAAGAGACAGACACAGAAGCAAAACAAATATGGCAATACTTTCAAAAGACCCATTAAGTGTGAAATGACTACACTGTGCATGTGTATATCACCATACTAAAGAATGTAAAGCTAACACAAGTGAAACAGTTCAAAAGAAAAAGTCAGAGGACCCTAATGGCTCAATCACCGTGGAGGGCTAACCTGGCTGCACCCTAGACCAACCAAATTACATTAATTTCTGGGGCTGGAATTCAGGCATCAGTATTTTGTAAAACTCCCCAAGATATCTAAAAGTACAGCCAAGATTGAAAATTACTGGCCAGGCATGGTGGCTCACGCCTGTAATCCCAGCACTCTGAGAGGTCAAGGTGGGAGGATCACTTGAATCCAAGAGTTCAAGACCAGCCTGGGCAACACAGGGAGACCCTGTCTCTACAAAAAATTTTCAAAAAAATTAGGTGTGATGGTGCATGCCTGTAGTTCCAGCTACTAAGGAGGTTGAGGTGGGATTGCTTGAGCCTGGGAGGTAAGGCTGCAGTTAGCTATGATTGCAATACTGTACTCTAGGCTGGGGCACTGAGCAAGATGAAAAGAAAAAGAAAAAAAAAAAGAAGAGAAAGAGAAAGGGAGAAAGAAAGAGAAAGAGAGAGAGAAAGAGAGAAACAGAGAAAGTGAAAGAGAGAGGGGAGAGGG
Organism: Ateles fusciceps; assembly: GCA_036589455.1. Lineage (NCBI taxonomy): Eukaryota > Metazoa > Chordata > Mammalia > Primates > Atelidae > Ateles > Ateles fusciceps. Next base: position 3,974,662 of record JAZHEH010001241.1, on the reverse strand, counting down.
AGGAGAGACCATTGCCCTAAACCTTGGGAGTAAAAAAGGCAATAAAAAAATAAATTCGGCTGGGCGAGATGGTTCCCACCTGTAGTCCCAGCACTTTGGGAGGCTGAAGCCGGCAGATCACCTGAGGTCAGGAGTTCAAGACCAGCCTGGCCAACATGGTGAAACCCCGGTTCCCCCCTAAAAATGCAAAAATTAGCCAGGCGTGGTGGCAGGTGCTTGTAATCCCAGCTACTTAGGAGGGTGAGGCAGAAAAATGGCTTGAACCCAGGAGGCAGAGGTTCCAGTGAGCTCAGATCATGCCACTGCACTCCAGCCTGGGGGACAACAGCGACACTTTGTCTCAAAAAAAGATAAATTCAACACATTTACAAGTTTTCCAAACTGCAAAAAATTCTCATCTGAAATGTAAATAATGAAATACAGTCTTTGAGTCAAAAGGTCTTTACCACTATCACTAATTTTAAGCTGATTAAAATGTTAACAACAGACCCTCTTTATGACTGGTCTTTGATACTTATCTGTCTGATCTATGATATAATTTGCAGTAGCAACTTATCGAGACTTAGATTATAAGAACCTTATAAATTATAAGAATCCAACTATCTACCACCTTAGTTTTACATATGTAAGCACTACCCTAGGTTTCGCTCACTTGAATAGTTAAAAACAAATATTCCCGGATGCCTAATACACCATGTAATAGTGTCAAGGTGACAGAACCTAAAATACTTTGTTCCTGAGAAACTGCATTCAGTCAAATTTCCCATCACCAAAATTACACATTTTAGAAACAGAAAAAAGAATCCAAAAATTCTACACCTGACTTATGATCAAGTGTATGCTTGGCATATGCAAACAGCATCACTCTACAAGTAGCTCAAATGAATATATCTAGATATATTTGTCAACTGTTTGAATTTCTCATTTTGCAACAATTGAGACTTGATCAACTGTTGAACAAAAAGTCCAAAATTTGATAATTTTACAAAACTGTATTAAATGCTGTGTTATGGCCATGCACAGAGGCTTACGCCTGTAATCCCAGCACTTCGGGAGGCCAAAGTGGGTGGATCACCTGAGGTCAGGAGTTCAAGACCAGTCTGATCAACGTGGTGAAACCCTGTCTCTACTAAAAATACAAAAATTAGCCAGGCATGGTGGTGGCACATGCCCATAATCCCGGCTACTCGGGAGACTGAGGCAGGAGAATTGCTTGAACCTGGAAGGCAGAGGTTGCAGTGAGCCGAGATTGTACCACTGGACTCCAGCCTGGACAACAGAGCCAGTCTCCATCTCAAAAAAAAAAAAAAAAAAAGAAGAAGAAGAAAAAAATGCTGTGTTACTCTGGTCTAAGTCCTTTAACTGTAGATAACAAAACATTTTTTGTCAGGTTACTTTTATACACAATTAACGGTCATCCCAGAGCCACCATTCATCATCAATCTAAGCAAAAAAAAAAAAAAAAGAAATTTCTTCTTAACTACACAGTCTTCCAGGTCAACAACAACAACAAAAAGAAATCCAAACATATAATGAGCGCTGAAATGGCTATTACAAGATGCTTAAAGAACCAGTCACTCTAAAACAAAATCACTGAATTAAAAATGGAAAAAAAGGTTAGGTATGAACTAGAGAGGGACAAAATGAACTAAGTTTAAACAGCAAAACCTGTTTTCACCAAAATAGGCAAAAATTTAGACAAGCCTAAATATGCATTTTATATATAATGAACCCTGCAGATTCTAGAGGGTTAACCTCCCTAGTAGAGACCTCAGTAATTCACACCTCAATTAGAACAGTGTCTAATGATGTTACTATAACACTGGCTCAATCAGAAAGAAACTGCTTCCAAGTGGGAGAGCTGCAATGTGACTGGGCAGCATAAATTAGGTTAATGCTTGCTCCTTAATTTGGGGAGAAAAGAAAAACTGAAGGGGAATACAGAAAAGGAATTCACACACGATCGCTCGACTAAAATGTAGCTTAAAGTGAAGCACAAGTTTTCTAAAATAAGATTTGCTGCTTCCTAGTATAGGCAGAATTGCTTCAAGCAGCAAAACTATCATAAAAAGTCAATCATCCACGTAAAACTTATTCCAAAATATTTCAAAGTGACTTTCTCAGCACAAATTCTCATTAAGTCTGAAAAACAGATTTGCAGTTTGTTTTTTTCTAAACTCAAGATTTACACTGAAGGCACTGACCTAAACATACACCCCCACTTCAAAAACAAAAAAGCCAAGATGCAATACTTCTTTAAAACTCACCTAAAAACCTGGAAAGCAAAGAAAAAGCCACTTCTATTAATAAAGTTAAATGTAATAACAATTTTATCTAAAGAAGCTTTTAGTTTTAATTCCAACAACTTAAGCCTACATAATTCATCATCATCTTTAGATCTAAAGCTACTCCAAATTACAAATGCTTGGCCTATCTCTATTACATTTGTTCTGTAAGGAACCCATTTAAGTACACAAAATCATGACGGCATTATGGAAGAAACATTAATTTTAAAAATCCGTGTTTTTAAATGTTAATCATTTACAGTTTGGAATGTTATGTACTAATCACATCAGAACTTTCCAATATAGACAGAATAAGTCCTTAGCATAAAAAAAAAAGTTACACTTTAGAACTTCCTATATTTCAACTGAAATATATATATATCTAGTCTCGGCAGAGTATGGCAAAATAATTTATGAAATCCACCATAAAAATTATTCAAATGCCATGTTCTAAACCTAATTACAACATTATGCATTTCATTTTTTTGAGACTCGAAATGTTTCTTGCCAGCAAAAAGTAGTGAACCTACTTCTTAAATACCCCGAGTAACCAAGCTGCTACTAAGACTAAAAGGATTCTAATTCCGACAAAAGTCAAAGGTTATTAACAAAAATTAGCTAAGATTGTATGTCTGAAGAAAGTCAACTCAGGCTAATTCCCTTATTATCTTGTTATATTTATTATTCCTAAATAACTGGCAATTCCACCTTAAACTACGGTGCAAAAACTAAATGCATTAAGAAACTAATTTGGAACTAAATGGGTGTGTGTGTCTGTGTGTGTGTGTGTGTTTTATTAAAAACAAATGTACTTAGGTTTTTGAGGGGGAAACAGCTATCAATCTTCAGCAGGGCTTTGTAAAACCTCTGCACCAGCAAATAAACTTTTCAGGTTAACTAAACACACTCTTGTCTTTGAAAATCTACTTTGAGAAATCCTAACAGCAGTTTGGGGCAAGTGATGGAGCCGCCGCCCTCCACCCTACACCAATTTCACTCAGTACATGTAGTGCTAACAGTAAGATCAACTGTGTCTTTTATTAGGAAGCATGTTATACAGGGGGAAGAAGGGGTTCAGTTAGGTGCTAAGAATGTGTCCGGCACACCACCGTCGCTCTCAGTACTCAAAAACTAAACATATCAAAGACAGAAGCGTAAACTGGCATTGACACGACTAGGAAGAGAAAGTAAAGGACAAAGGGAAAACAGAAATTGGCTGGAGAAAATAAATTAAATTAAGACAATTTACAACTTTCATTTAGACCGTAAGGCAACACACTCCAGCCGACCCAACGCGCTCAGCCGGGGCGACCGAGAAACTACTCCAGAACAACAAAGAGGAGCGGCGGCCGCGGCAGGAGTCCCGTCCGAGTTTAACTCGATTCTCCCACGAGCTGCAAGCGGAGCTGCGGGCCGGAGGGACGCGAGGCACAGCCACCCGGCACTCACCCGGCACTCACCCAGCCCGCCCGGCCCGGCTCGTCAGGTTGCCGCGGTAGCCCTCCCAGCGGATCCGCGCGCTCCCCGCCGCCGCCGGGAGCCCGCCCCGGGGCGGAGAAGCCGCGGGCGGGGTGCGCGGGCCCGGCCGGGGGAAGGGGGAGGGGACATGGCGCGGTTACCTGGGCTCGGGCGGTGGCGAGGGGAGTCTGCTCTCCCGCCGCTGCTGGTCCGCGAACGCGCCGAGCCCGTCGCTTTCCCTGGCGGCCCGGAGAGCTCCTCGGCCCCCACCCCGAGGCGTCCCGGCCAGGCCGCCTCTCCTCAGCGCCGCGCCGCTGCCCGCGCCGACCTAACCGCCTCGAGCTCCCGGGCAGCCCCGCGGCGGGGGCCTCTCTCGCGAGGCACCCGGCTCCCCTCACCCGCTCCCACCCGCTGGGCGACTGCGGAGCCGAGGTGAGGGCGAGAAAGGCCTCCCGAGGAGAGCAGGAGGGCGCGAACGCAGGCTCCGCCACCCGAGCCGCTCCGTTACCGCAGCGGCGACGACGACCAGGGCCGTGTTGTTGCTGCCAACTTGTCGAGAGGACACTGAGCATGCGCGCGCGGAGACCACATCCGGGTAATTTCAGGGTTTGGCCCTTTTCCCCCGCAGCTTTCCTTTCTCCCGGCTGCCCCCGCCTCCCGTCCCCCGCCCCGAGTGACGGGGAGGGTCGCTCTGCGCAGGCGCCTGCAGGGCAGCGCCCGCCGGCGGGCGGCTCTGAGTCCCTGCCTGGGCCTGGGCCTGGGCCTGGGCCTGTGCCGCGACGCGGGCGGAGGGCGAAGGCCTGCTTGAGGGAGTGGTCGCCGGGGACACTGGCATCTCTTTGCAAAAAAGTACCCAAGCTGCGCAGGAGAGCTCGGCGTTGAGTGGGCGTCCAGTAAGTGTTTATAAACAGTGATTAGCCCGGCCTTTGTTGGTTTTTTGTTTGGTTTTGCGTTGAGGACCTGCGTAGGCACAAAAATTGGCCTTCAACAGCCAGTCGATAGCTCTGAGGAGAAAGTGGCTAGGTTGTAGGAGTTCACTTCGGGAAGAAGGACGTTGGCCGCACCTTCCTTCTCTTTCCCGCAGCCCCAGTCACGAGCCCCAGAGGTGTTTAAACTCGAGAGACGCACAGGACAGTCAAGGAATCCCATACTGAAGAGCCTTGCCAGGCGTTGCAAGTGTGAGTGGTTTTGTTGGAAGAGATGTAGAGCACTCTCGGAGCTGGAGGGGGAACTTCGAATCCTACTACACACCTATTAACTAGGTTATCTGTTTGTTCGGTGGGGGAAAGGCATAGGCTCTGCTTTTGGCTTTGTGTTTCTTTTATTTCATTTTTTACAAGACGCATGCATTTCTTTTTTAATTTAAAAAGCATTAATGATATATTTTCACCAAGCAGGAACTACTCTGGGACTAGTTTTAGTCCCTCCAAAACGAATGATGAGCCAGTTCTAAAGTCATTTCTTAGGTCACGTAGCCCAGAAACTCTCTACACCCACCGCACGCCTTCGCCACTCATCCTCAGTGCCTCATTCTGTCCTCCACATCCTGGGCCATTCCCTGTTTTTTTACCAGAAAGCCCCTAAAGCTTCAAACTGGTGTTCTCGTACCACTGGGGTTTATGAAGACCAGTTTTAAGGGAATTCATTTCCATATCTTCCATTGCTATATGTTCTATTTTCTAAAATTGCCCAGCTTGAGAAGGAAGCTAAGGACACAGCACCTGTTTTCAAAACTGTCCTTCTCCCTCCCACCTTACAAAAGAAAGTCAGAATTCTCACCCATTAATAAGCTGCATTGGGTCAATGCAGAACCTCCCCAGGAATCCAAAAGGGGCAATTCAAATATAGGTATCTCTGCTGAGAAAGTAAATGACCTTAAGTGAAGGGTATTAAATTATTTTGCAAGTCAGATAGTTTTCCAATCTTTTCTGTCAACAAAACTGAAGGAAGATCTGTCAGCTGATGTATTACTAAACATGATTTAATAATAGTTCAATATGTGATTCTTAGGTAATACACCTCAGAAGAAGTTTTTTAAAAATTGACATTGTTATAACTAAACTTCTTCCATTCCGTCTGTATTAGTTATCCATTGCTGTATAACAACATCCGCACAAATATAGAAGCTTAAAACAACACACATTTATGATCTTACAATTTCTCTGGGTCAGGAGACAAGGCCTGGCTAAGCTCGGTCCTCTACAAAGTGAGGCTGGAATAAAGGATCCGCTTCCAAGCTCATGTGGTTGTTGGCATCATTCAGTTCCTTGCAGGCTGCAGGACTGAGGGCCTCAGTCCCTTACAGGCTGTTGGCTGGAGACCCCCTCTGTTCCTTGCCATGTGGTCCTCTCCATAGGGAAGCTAAAAATATGGCAGCTTGCTTCTTCAAAGCCAGCAATGGGAAGAGTCTCAGCAAGACACTGGTTTCAGTCTTATGTAACATCGTCACATACACAGTGTCACTCATACCCTGTCACTTTTGCCATACATTGCTGGCCAGAAGCAAATCACAGGCACCACCTACACTGAAGGGGAAGGAGACACACAAAGGCATGAACACCAGGAGGTGGGGATCATGTGGGGCTTCTTTAGATTCTGTCTACAACACTATCTATTTATTTATGCAAATGGCATTCCCTATAAGCTCAGCCTCTTCTCAGAACTTCCCTTCAGGTTCCCTTCACCTTTTTACTTAAGGGAAACCCCAGCTTTGCCCTGGAACACTGCTCCTCCTTCCACCTCAAGTAGTGGCAACTGTTTTCAACCTTCAGCCTCTCAGTGCCTGGAGGTGAGGTAGGTTTCCTTCTTGCTTCTCAACATTGCTCTAAAACCATCCCCCTCCTCCTCTAAACCAGCAGCTTTAAATCTTGCTAGGCAGTACCTCTATCGCTGACCTCACTCCCCCTTCATCTCTGCACAACTTGCTCCTGTCAGTCACTCTAATGCCACTTCTGTCCCAGTGCTGGTGGTTATAAGATCTTCCCAGTACCCTGGCCTCTCAGTTCCTTTTCTTTTCTCCAAGGATCTCTCATTGCTTCAATTTTGTGATCTTACAGTTACTCTGAGTCAGGAGTCAAGGCATGGCTTAGCTGTGTCCTCTACAAAGTGAGGCTGGGACAGAGGATCTGCTTCCAAGCTCATGCGGTTGTTGGCAACATTCAGTTCCTTGCAGGCTGCAGGGCTGCAGGGCTGAGGGCCTCAGTCTCTTCCTGGCTATTGACTGAAGACCCCCGCTGTTCACCGTGAACCTCAGGTAGACCCTTAATGCTGTTCAGCAATTCTGTTATACATCCCTGCTCCACTCTTCTGGATTTTGTACCTTCTCTGTCCTCTAAGTTGCACATTCTCCCCTTGATCATTCTGGATTTTGTACCTTCTCTGACCTCTAACTTGCACATACCCTAACTCAGCCACTTATTGCCATGGTCATAATCACATTAGCCTTATCAAACTCTGCAGCTTCTTCATTATCAGTTTCAAACATCTCACACCGCAGTCACCACCTCAGTCTTCCAGGTCACTCCCTGTATTACTCTAATTCCAGCAATTCTTGAACCTTCATATCTGCTCTCACCTAGCCTCAACCCCTGGCCAATCACAATCACTCTTATACATGCCCTCAGCCTTTCGCTCCGTTTGTTGTGCTTGCTTGGCAAAGCCACAATCCTGATTCAAGCTAGCACTCATGCATCTGAATGTGGCTAGAGAAGAACACAATCACACTGAGTACTTTCACTTTAATTTCATCACCATGAACCTCAGGTAGACCCCTTGTGCTGTCTAGCAATTCTACTTCCCTCCTCCATTCTTCTGGATTTTGTACCTTCTCTGTCCTCTAACTTGCATGTCCTCCCCTCGATCATCCTCAATTAATACCCTTGTTTGAGAAAATTGAAGCAATGAGAGAAAAACTTCCACAGAATCTCAACATCACCCACACCCATATACCAGCCTCTACTCTGCCTTTCCCATCCTCACATGGTTGAATTGCCATGTTCCTAGCTAAAGGAGCATTGTCACCAAGACACAGATCCCAGTCCTATCTTGCCTAATCAAAATCCTCACTGTCACTCCAGCAATTATCCCCCTATTCTATATTATCAGTATTTCTCTACTGGGTCATTCTGATAAGCTTACAAGCAGCTGTGATTTTTCCAGTCCTACAAATTCTTCTCTTTGACCTATTTCTACTGTCAACTATCACCCATTTCTCTACTCCCTTTGCAACAAAGCTTCTAAAAGAGTTTTGTAACTTTGTCTGCAGTTCTCCCATTCCACAACAGCAGAATACATACCATACAATACCATTTATATAAAGTTCAAAAACATGTCACGCATGATACATATGTTAAGACTCCATATATATGTACTAGAATCATTGCACACCAGGTTACATACGTGGCATAATATAGATCAGCTGAGTGGTAGGTCTCCCCACCCTCTCTTAAACTCCATTCATGCTTTCGTCCTTACCACTCTATCAAAACTACTCTTGTGAAGGCCAAAAATGAACTTCACATTTGCTAAACCCAATGATCTAGTCTCAGTTCTCATCTTGATTGACGTATCTGTAACAGCTGACACAGCTAATCACTTAATTCACTTTTTTTAACCATATCCTCTTGGTTTTCCTCCTTCATGGTTCCTCCTTCCCTGTCTTCTTTGCTGGGTTCCATCTCTTCTCTCAGACCCCTTAACCAGGGCTCATTCTTTGAATTCTTTTTTTTTTTTTTTTTTTTTTTTGAGACAGAGTCTCTCTCTGTTGCCCAGGCTGGAGTGCAGTGGTGCAATCTCGGCTCACTGCTACCTCCACCTCCCAGATTCAAGCAATTCTCCCTGCTTCAACCTCCCAAGTAGCTGGGATCACAGGTGCCCGCCACCACATCTGGCCCATTTTTAGTAGAAACAGGGTTTCACCATGTTGGCCAGGCTGGTCTCCAACTCCTGACCTCAGGTGATCTGCCTGCCTCAGTCTCCCAAAGTGCTGGGATTACAGGTGTGAGCCTCCCACACCCAGTCCCTTCAACTCTTTTTAATCTATACTCATTTCCTTGATGTCACCAGTCTCCTGACTTCCAGTACCATCTAAGATATATGATATTATCATATATGATGACAACTCCTAAATTTATATCTCCAGTTCAGACCTCTTACCTGAACTCCAGATTCTGATATCCTCAAACATGTCACAAACTGAGCAATATTCTCTCTCAAACTTGTTGAACCCACTAGCTTTCCTCTCGTTTGATAACTATTGTTCAAGTTGCTCAGACCAAAAACCCTGAGTAGTTTGACTTTAATTTCATCACCATGAATCTCAAGTAAATCCTTAGTGCTGTCCAGCAATTGTGGACTCCCTTGTTTTCTCACACCCATGTCTAGTCCACAGTCGGAGCCATCTCCACTGCTACTCCCTGGTCTGAGCCACCATCATCTCATCTTTGGATTCATCTTCTAAAAGCTATCCCTATTCTCATGCTTGCCTCTTCCCAACATGATAGCTTGAGTGATCCTTTTAAAATGTAAGTCAGATGTCTTCTCTCTGCTTAAATTCCTTCATTAAATGATCCTCATTTCACTTACAGTGAACATCTACATCCTTACAATATTCTAAAGGGTTCTGTAAGATCGGCACCACCACTCCACCCCTGAGCATTACCTCTCTATACCTCGTCTCCTGTCAGTCATTCTCCAATATGTTCTAGCCTTCCTGACCTCTTTTCTTGACCCTAGAAGATGCTAGCCATGCTCCCAAGTTAGGTCCTCTGTACTGGCTATGCCTTCTGCCTTGTATGTGTTTCACCCCAGATATCTGCATTGCCAATTGTCTCACCTCCTTTGATCAAAAGTTACCTCATTGAAGCCTACCCCTGACCTTTTAAAAATCACAGCCCACTCTTAACTCTCTTAATACACCCAAAGCCCTTTTACCCCTGCTTTCTCTTTTGCTGTAGCACTTCTAACATATTATATGATTTACTTATGTGTGTGTTTATTGCTTATTGCCTGTTACCTCCAACTAGAATGTAAGCTCCATGAGGGCAAGGATTTCTCTGTAGTATTTACCAATGTATCCCAAGTGCCTAGAGTAGCTATTGACATGTAGGCGGTGCTAAATAAATGTTGGTTGAATGAATGAACAAGGTGTTTTGTGCTTCTATCCATAGAAATGAAAACTAGGACTAGGTTTGACTCAATTCTATTTCATTCAGCAAAAATATCCTGTACTTTAATTTTAATAGATAACCAAAATATGTAAAATTTTATGTTGTTTAGATCAATTAGGCATTAAAATTATACAATCAAAATTAGCTTTTTAAGCTTATCAGACACAGTCAAGAATTTTTTTTTAATTTTTTTATAGGAAAATGTGATAGGTTGATCAATAAAAGACTCTCCAGCTTAACATATTATATTAAAATGCTCAGGGGTAAGTGGAATGGAAATACAAGATAAGAAAAAAAAAAGAGTGATGTAAAATTTCTTTTAAAGAAAAGCTTGTTCATGTATTTTTTAAATGGATGATAGATGCATTATGATCTTTAAATTTCCTTGGATACATTTAAAGAATGATGTAACAATCTTATTTTAAAATGCCAATACTTATGCCAGAAATAACAAACCTTACTATTATTTAAACTTGTGATGAAACATTTTAGATATGACCTTTAAAAGTACAAGAAGAGGCTGGGCGCGGTGGCTCACGCCTGTAATCCCAGCACTTTGGGAGGCCGAGGCGGGCGAATCACGAGGTCAAGAGATGAGACAATCCTGACCAACATAGTGAAACCCCGTCTCTAGAAAAAAAATTAAAAAAAAAAAAAAGGTACAAGAAGAAACACAGTTTTAGCCAGGCATGATGGCTCATGCCTGTAATCTCAGCTACTCAGGAGGCTGAGGTGAGAGGATTGCCTGAGCCTAGGAGTTTGAGGCTGCAGTGGGCCATGATCATGCCACTGCACTCCAGCCTAAGTGACAGAATGAAACCCGATCTGTTATTTAAAAAAAAAAAAAGAAAATAGAGGGAAGGAAGGAGAGAGAAAGAAAAAGTAAAGAAAGGAAGGAAGAAGGAAAGAAAGAATGAAATACAGTTTTCAGATTTCTTTTAGGAGAAAAGCAAGCAAGAAATCTTGAAGACCATAGTTCCAAAGCACTCAAAGGGAGCCAAGCTACTGCCAGTTCTCAGATACATCTCTGATAGGGGCAGGCAAAGGCTTGAAAGTTTTATTTTCCTTGTGTTTTATTTAATGGTTCCACCTCCTATGAATGGGAGCTTTCCAAGGGTGAGGAGAATATAGAACTTTAACATTTTCATCCCAGGAGTGGGATGCTGTTCCCTCCAGCAAAGGACCTCCTGGCACAAGTTAGCATCATGGTATTTTAGTGTCAACCCAATGTTTTAGGTTTGTTTTGTTTTATTTTTTAGAGATGGGGGTCTTGCTGTGTTGCCTTGGCTGGACTCAAACTCCTGCATTCAAGTGATCCTCCTGCCTCAGCCTCCTGAGCCGCTGGGGACTACAGGCATGCATCACCACACCCAGTTTAACCCAGTGATTTTTAAAATAATCCCAGTTGCTCCTGAAAATTACTTAACATCGACTAACCTGAACATTACAAGTGATTCCCACATTCCTAAAAGCAATAAAATAAACTCTGTCATCTTTTTGGCTTAAAGTATACAGCCATAGAAATGAATTACCTATTCAAAATTTTAGATTGAAACTTGATTCAAAATTGAGATTGAAAATGACTGGAATGCAGGCCCTGTCTGGAATAGTCTTGTTCTTGTCCTTTAAGACTCAGTGGTCCTCTAGGAATGGTATCCTGCTATGTCAGAGTTGGCCACCCTTTCTTTCTGCTTTCAGATTAGGCTGTGAGTTCCCTGAAGGTAGAGGCTCCCCTTCCCCACGTTCTCTGAGTGCCCAACACTGGGCTTGCCCATGGCAAGCGTCAGAGAACCAGGAGATGAGCCTGGGAAGATAGATCTGGGGCCAGACAATGAAGGAAGTCATGCTGATGAATTGAACTCCATTCAGGACCACATATGCTTGGGATTTTTTTCTTCCATTTTTACAATCTTATTGAGGTATAATTTACATACTACAGATTTTACACAGTGGACAGTTTGATGCATTTGGACACATATATCTAATGTGCAACCACTACTACAATCAAGTATTAGAATACCTCTCTCCCTCCAAAAAGTTCCCCTTGTGCCTCTTTGCAGTCAGTGCCACCTCCCAACTGTATGCTCCTGTCCCCAGGCAACCACTGCCATGCTGTCTGTTCCTAAGGCTTTGTTTTTTCTAAAATTTCACATAAATGGAATCTTTCCATATGCAGTCTTTTGTATTTGGGTTCTTTCACTCAGTGTGTTGTTTTTGAGATCTAGAATGTTACTGTGTATCAGTAATTAGTTCCTTTTTACTTAGTAGTATTTCATTTTATGTATATATAAATCCACAGAAATAGAGGTAGATTAATAGATTAGTGGTTGTCAGGGGATGGGGGAGTGGTAAATTGGGAGATACTGGGTTTCTGCATGAGGTGATCAAAATGTTCTGGAATTAGTGCTGAGAGTTGTACAACATTGTAAGTATATTAAGAATCACTAAATTATACACTTTGAAATGGTTAAAATGATGAACTTTAGGAAAATTTTACATTTAAAAAGTTAGATTTTAGCAAGCATCACAAGCGTGTCACTAAGTGAATAGTCTTTGCAGTCTAACTGACTTGGGTCAAGTCCCCATGTCACTCCTTACTAGCTATGAGACCTTGGACAAGTGATTTTAAGTCTCAGATCCTTCTTCTGTGAAGTAGGGGTAAAAATACAGCCCATCTCATGGAGTTGTAGTAAAAATGAGATGAAACAACATGTGTGAGCACTTGGCATGGTGCTGACAAGTGCCCGATTGGTGGCAGCTTCTTGTTTAATCCACCTGCACCTGCCATGTGTCAAGCCCATTACATGTCTTCACCTATTTGATTCAACATGAAGGAGGGACTATTCCCAATTTACAAATGATGAAACTGAACCGTTAAGAGATTAAAAAGTAACTTGTCCCCATATTGAGGGACATTCTATAACATAACTAGTCTATAATTTCCAAAAATGTCAATGTCATAAAAGACAAAGCCTGAGGAACTGTTCCATATTGAAGGAGACTAAATACACAGGACAGTTAAATGTCATGCATGATCCTGAATTGAGTCTAGGGGGAAAATGTTGCTATAAAGGACCTTATTAAACAATAGACACAATTGGAAAATAGCTTCTAGATTAGACTATACATATATAATAGATTATAGATTAGACTATAGATATAATAGACTATAGATTAGATAATAGTATTGAGTCACCATTAGATTTCCTGATTTTGATAACTATAGCATGCAGGCCAGAACTAGGGTGAGGCAACAGAGGCTAGTAAGGTACAAAGTTGAAGGAAGCCCCCTTGAGGGGCCACCCACTCTCAGGCCTTGTTAGCCTCCCTCTAGTTCTGTCCCTGGTGTTGTGGTTGTGAAGGAAATGTCCTTGTTTTAGGAGCTACGCACTGAAGTATTGAGGGTAAAGACATGCAGGTATATGCAATTAACTCTCCAAGAATTCAGGAATAATCATCATACATAGGTAGAGAGAAAAAAACCATTAAAGTATACATTGCAAAATGTTAATAGTTGATGAATCTAGGTAAAGTATATACAGAAATTCTTTGTACTATTCTTGTGAGTTTGGTTTTTGTTTTTGTTTTTGTTTTGGGTCATTTGTCCCTGTGATGAAGTTTGCAGCAGAGCTGGAATTTGAACTCTGCCCAGTGTGTGGTGTGGTGCTACCCTGAAATGCAAATAGCTCTACTCTGAAGCCAGGGCCTGGGAGGGCCTTCTGATCAGATGCCTCAGGGCAGCGTTTCTCCTACTTTAACATGCACACACGTCACTTGGGGATCATATTAAAAAGTGGATCCTGGTTCCTTGGATCTGAGGGTGGGCTGGAGACTCCATTTCTAATAAGCTCCCAATGAGGCCAATACTGCCGGTTCCAGAGGCAAAGCCCTAGACTCCAGGGCCCAGACCTGTGTAGGGCCTAAAATCCAAAGTACACTGGGGAGGGGAATAATGGAACACTAAACTATTTGGAAGATAGTCCACAGTCATTATTCTACCCACCTAAAAGGCTTTTTGATAAAAGTTGAACTTTTTGGACATTGTTTCCATTCAATAAACATGTAGAGTGACCTACTGGGTGCCATATCTTAGAATTCAGAATTCAATGGCAATGGACATGAACTGAAATGATTATAGTTTACCCAGTCTTTCCCTTCCCCCAGTAGACTCCAGGTCAGACTTATATCTAGAAAGTTGTTAGTCCATCAAGTGAACAATTGATGGCATCTAACAGTTTCCCTCAGTATCACAGGTACAAGAGAGAACATTGCAAGCAGGGAGTGCTGGAAATGACAAGTTCATCAAAAGCAAAAAATCTGCCAGGTGCAGTGGCTCACACCTGTAATCCCAGCATTTTGGGAGGCTGAGGCAGATCATTTGAGGTCAGGAGTTCGAGACTAGCCTGGCCAACATGGCAAAACCCCATCTCTGCTAAAATACAAAAATTAGCCAGGCATGGTGGCATGCACCTGTAATCCCAACTACTCGGGAGGCTGAGGCAGGAGAATTACTTAAGCCTGGGAGGCGGAGGTTGCAGTGTGCTGAGATTGCACCACTGCAGTCCAGCCTGGGCTACAGAGCAACACTCCACCTCAAAAATAAATAAATAAAAATTAAAAATTTTTAAAAAGCAAAAAACTAAATGTTCAAAAAAAAAAAAAAGAGTTGGCACTTGTGCTATGGTGTCATTTCAGTGATAAAATCTAATGAATATCTATCTAATGAGTATTTCTAGCTTACAGTCTACCTAAACAACACCAAATTTTTTTCATACTTTTTAAGCATTTTTCTTGAGAGACAGCCTTGAGGAAAAATAATTAGCTTAGACCAAAATCACAGTTCCTATTTTTTTAGAACTTCAAGGATAATCAAGAGTTACCTTTTTGAGGTAAGAATTAGGCCCAGCAGATGGGTGTTGAAGAGAGAAGGAGACTGTGAGCACTTGAGTGGGCACAGAGCTCACATCTGCTCCTCAGGACAAGCTGTATGTGAGGGGTAGAGAAGGGAGGGTGTTCCAAGACCCAGACCCTCCTCCAAGGAAAGATGGAAAATCCATCACTGCTCTGAGGCTCCCAGAACACTTGCCCCACTGAGGGTCTGCTGTCCCTTTCTCCCAGGGCTGCTGCTGCCTCTCTGCTTTTTCTTCTTCCCCTTTCCTTTCCCGGCTGACTTTCACTTCCCTGGCACTCTGACACGCTTCTCCCAGCTGCTGCCTTTGAACTGCTACCTCCTTCCTTCCCTCTGTGCTATACCACCCAGGGGAGCTGGCTCCCAGGATGAGCTGGGCACAGAGCTTTCTCAGGTTGAGGGAGCCTCCTCCAGGGCTCGGGTACCAAGGCATCTACATCTTTAATCAGGAAGGAAATAGGAGTACCACATAACCCTGGCCATAGCTGTTTCTCTCCCTCCTCCTTTTCAGGGAGGCTGGTTCACCTCCTACCTGGTTCAACAATAACATCCCTCGTCTTTAAAAAAGATGCTGTGGTTCAAAAGCCCCTCTCAGCCCAGCTGCCTTCCCCAGCACACAGATCATCCCCATTGCCAGGGAGCTGCAAAGTGGCTTTGAACTTGCTGGAGGCTACACTGGTTAGTTAGAATGCAGGTCCTGACTGCAGGCCTAACCACAGTCCACAAAAGCTCATCGGAAAGTGTTCTTTTTTGGTAGGTTTGACACAAAGGCCCAGGAATGCAGCTACACAGTCCTGACCCCACAGCTGGCCTTCCATCCTCACTGCTCTCCCAGGAGAAGATGGGCTTGGCTTCTTCAGCCAAGGACAAAGCTACAGTGGACAATCGCAGGCACAGGCCCAAGGTTTGCCCTCTCTCCTGCCTCCATCTTTACAAATCTCACTCATGCATGAGGCCAACTCCCCTCCCTCTGATGACTCCATCTCTGCTGATCTCATCCAAACAACCTCAAGCACTCCACTGGCACTTGATTTTGTAGTCTGTGTATGTATTCCACTTCATTATGAGACAGTAGCATAGAGGCTAAGATAATGGATGAACTTTGAAGTCAAATGGAGAAGCATTCAAATCCTGGCTCTACCTCTGTGCCCTCCTGGCAAGTTACTGAACCTATCTCACCTTCAGTTGCTTCAGCTATAAAAGTAGGTATTATAACACTTGTTCAAATTTTTCCTTTCCTAAAATTTAAATGAAAATTCTCATCCAACAAAAATTTATTGAGTTTCTATTGTTTCAGGCACTGCTCTAGATGGAGATATAGTGATATATGAGACAAATTCATGACACTTAAAGAACTTATTAAATACATTCCTTATAAAGACACGTGCATGCATATGTTTGTAGTTGCACTATTCACAATAGCAAAGACATGGAATCAACTTAAATGCCCATTAATAATAAACTGGATAAAGAAAATGTGGTATATATGTACATGGAATACTATGCAGTCATAAAAAGGAACAAGATAATGTCCTTCGCGGGGGATGTGGATGGAGCTGAAGGCCATCATCCTTAGCAAACAAATGCAGGAACAGAAAACCAAATACTGCATGTTCTCATTTATAAGTGGGAGGTAAATGATGAGAACACATGGATACATGGAACCACGTGCACTGGGGCCTGTCGGAGGGTAGGGGATGAAGGGAGGGAGAGGATCAAGAATAGCTAATGGATGCTGGGTGTAATACCTGGGCAACAGGATGATCTGTGCAGCAAATCACCATGGCACATGTTTACCTATCTAACAAACCTCCATATCCTGCACATGTACCCAGGAACTTAAAAGTTTGGGAAAAAAAACTTAAATTCTAGTGGGTGGTACATATGATGAATGTGGCCAAACAGATAATATAAGATTAAAGTGACAATTGCTATTTTATTTTAAAAAAACACACACATAGAGAGGCCAGGCATGGTGGCTCACACCTGTAATCCTAGCACTTTGGGAGGCTGAGGCAGTTGGATCACAAGGTCAGGAGTGTGAGACCAACCTGGCCAACATGGTGAAACTCCGTCTCTGCTAAAAATACAAAAATTAGCCGGGCATGTTGGTGGGCGCCTGTAATCCCAGCTACTCGGGAGGCTGAGGCAGGAGAATGGCTTGAATCTGGGAGGCAAAGGTTGTGGTGAGCTGAGATCGAGCCATTGCACTCCAGCCTAGACAACAAGAGCAAAACTCCATCTCAAAAAGAAAAAAAGAAAAAAAAACACACATAGAGAATGATTGGATTGGGGGAGGAGGTGGAGTACTATTTTAAATAGGGCAGTCAGGGGAGGTTCTCTGAGAAAGTGACATTTGAGTAGGGACCTGAATGATTGGAGAGAGCTATGCAAAAATCTGGAGAGAGCTGATGTAAAGATCCTGAAACAGAAACAAGCTTGGTGTATCCACATAACAGAAGTAAGGTCAATACAGTTAGGGTAGGATAAGAGAGGAGTGAAGTAAGAGGTGAGATGGGAGAGATAATATGTATGGAAGAGGCTCCATAAATTTTTTTTTTTTTTTTTTTTTTTTTGAGACAGAGTCTTGCTCTGTCACCCAGGCTGCAGTATAGTGGCACGATCTTGGCTTATTGCAACCTCTGCCTCCTGGGTTCAAGTGATCACGTCCAGCTAATTTTTTGCAATTTTAGTAGAGACAGGGTTTCACTCTGCTGCCCAGGCTGGAGTGCAGTGGTGCCATCTCAGCTCACTGCAACCTCCGCCTCACGGATTCAGGCGATTCTCCTGCCTCCGCCTCCCGAGTAGCTGGGACTGCAGGCACATGCCACCACACCCGGCTAATTTTTGTATTTTTAGTAGAGATGGGATTTCACTATGTTGTCCAGGCTGGTCTCAAACTCCTGACCTCGTGATCCATCCACCTCAGCCTCCCAAAGTGCTGGGATTACAGGCCTGAGCCACTGCTCCCGGCGCCAGCAAATATTCTTAAAGGCATTTAATTTTTCTAACAAGGCTGCATGCTCTTTGAGTGCATTCATTCCTTGAACAAGTGTTTACTGACTGCCTTCCAGGTGCCACTAAGCTAGGGATATTATGAACAAAACAGAAGTAGAAGAGAAAAATAATTTTTAAAATGAGCAGGATGCAGTGACAAGATCACAGAGACAGCTGAGGCCACCTATTGCAAACTTGGGAGCTAAACTTGGACTCAGGGGCATCCTGACACTTGCCATTTTATAATACACATTGCCTATAAAAGTGCCCAGTGAATCCGTATTTGGGTATTAAGAGATGGAAAAAGATACACAGGGTAAATACAAACTAAAAGAACTCCAGGGTAGTAATTTTAATATCACTTAAAATAGACTCACCAGCATCTGGTGAGGGCCTTTGTGCTTAATCATAACCTTACCTTTTAATGCCATCACAATGACAATTAAATTTCAATATGAGTTCTGGGGGAGACATTCAAACCACAGCAATGGAATACTACTCAACAATAAAAATGAAATGAGTTACCAACACATTCAAAAACATGGTGGTTGGCCACCCAATTTGGGCATCTGTATATTATATACAGTTAAGTGATTAGTTATGCTTATATAATATTTATAGTTTGGAATACTTATGTTGCACTTGTGGTGTTAACTATGGCCCCAGTATGTCCATGTCCTAAACCTTGAAACATGTGAATGTCACCTTGAATAGTGTTTTTGACTGTTTTGTGTTGCTATAACTGAATACCTGAGGCTGGGTAATTTATAAATAAAAGAAATTTATTTCTCACACTTCTGGAATCTGGAAAGTCCAAGGGCATAGCACTGGCATCTGCTCAACTTCTGGTGAGTGCTTTCATGGTGAAGGGCATCATGTGACAAAAGAGCACGGCATGTGTGCTCAAGTCTCTCTTCCTCTTCTTATAAAGCCACCAGTCCCGTCATAGGAATCCCACCCTGATGACCTTATCTAATGCTAATTACCTCCCTCTGCCTCCAAATACCATCAAGATATGAATTTGGCAATTCAGTTTTCAACACACGAAATGTGAGGGGCATATCCAAACCCTATAACATATGGAAAAAGGGAGTTTGTAGATGTGACTGAGTTAGGATCTTGAACTTAGAGATGATACTGGATCATCCAAGTGGACCCAATGTCCAATGGTCCATAAAAGGGGCACAGAAGGAGTCAGAGTTTGAGGAAAAGGTGATGTGGATTCTAGAAGCAGTAACTGGAGTGATGCTCTTCAAAAATGGTGGAAAGGGACACAAGCCAAGGAATACAGGCAGCCACCAGAAGCTACAAAAACAAAGAAATAGATTCTCCACTGAGAGCCTCCAGAAGAAAACAGTCCTGTCAACATCTTGACTTTAGCCCAGTGAAACCAATTTTGGGTTTCTGACCTCCAGAACGATAATAAATCCATATTGTTTTAAGTCACTAAATCTGTGGTAATTTGTTACAGTGGCAATAGTAAACTAATACACCTGGGGTACTTGCTAAACATACAAATTACCATCCCTCTCCTTTATAAATTCTGATTATGGAGGTCTAAGCTGGGATCCAAAGAATCTGTTTTTTAACAAGTGTCCAGGCAATGTTTATCTTCAGGTAAATTTGGGAACTGTTGCTGTAGTGAACTGGGATAGCTCCGTCAAATTCTTTACCACCACTTTATTGGTGATGAGTTCCATCTGGTGTGGCTACAAGTGTGGAGACATAAGCAAGGATTGGCTAGTCCTGGCACTCCATTGTCCTAGAGCTTGCCACTGGTCCACAGACAGACATGTGGTCCATGTTGGCCAATCACAATCCTTCTGTAAGACATTCTACATGGAAGCCATCAGAGAAAAGTGTTCTTTCTTTGTGCTGGGATTTGGTTTAACAGTGGTACCCTAGCATGGAGTATTGGCCTACCATTGCTGGCAGCCAGCTTCTCTGACTACATGGAGGAAGCTCATTTGCAGTAAGAAAGGAGATAATAAACAAGGAAGCAGAGTAGAAAGCCAGAAGGAGAGTGAGAGGGAAAACCCTAATATCCTTTGAGCCTCAGATCCAATTGCATTTGATGTTGGTACCATCCCTGGTTTTTTTTTCACCTATGAGAATCAATACATCTTACTCTTCAACCTCATTGAATTGGTTTTCAGTCTCTTGAAATATATGGACTCCTAACTCTCACACTGGGGTGTTATCTGGAGTGGCAGGGGAATAAATTTTTCACATTGTCTGGCTTTCTTTTCTCCCATTTCTATGTCCAGCATCAACTGCTTCATATTTGTCTATGCCAGTTTACACTAGTCTGATCAGAATTTATATACTAAAAAAAGAATTTATAAACTAATTGTGTAGAAATTTTAGTCACTCTGTCTCTACCACTCACTCTGACTCCTTACAGCACAAGCATTTTCTGCCTCAACCACATAGCCCCCAGCATCTGTATGTTCAGACTGATTCTCTTTCTGCTTCTAACTCCTGCCCACTCCCATCTCTTCAATAACAAGAAATTCTGGAGCGGTGACTCTCTTCCAATGAAAACAAATGTAAAACACCAAAGTACTACCTACAAAATACCTTCTGTGACTGTATTTTATGGAGTTTTATAGGCATCTTTAGCGTGAATTTTAAGGAGCAAGGAGATTGAGTGTTGACTAGAAGATTCTCTCCCATGGTGTTGAGTTGCTTCATTGATGATTCTTTCTTGTCTTTTGATTCCTAAGTTTGTCATCTCTAGCAGATGCAGCTAAATACTGTTGTCTACAAATTTGCTTGATATAAATCCTCCTTGCCAGGGGGGATGGCTCTATAACATTTACAAAGTGGGATTAGGCATATAAGACATGTACCTTGCTGAAGGCTCACAACAGACCACCATTGGCAAGTTTCTTTGTAGAGTCAGGCTGTAAATATTGGTGGAAGAAAATGAAAATTCCTAACACTTTCCTCTACCAGTAAAATAAAAAGGGCAGTCAAGAAACCCAAGTATGATCTTGGCTCTGCCATTTGTTACCATGTGGTAAACTTATGTAAAACCTCTAGGTTCTAATTTCTTCATATGTAAAATGGAATTCATGATAGTTCCATGCCTGCTTACTTCACTGAGTGGTTGTAAGAATTAAATAAGATACACAAATGTAACGTATTATTATGCACTATACAAGTATAAGGTATAATTAGGATGCCTTAGTCCTAGACATCTTTGTCTTTATTGGATTGTAACTGTTCTACTTACCAAGATGGAAAAAAGTGAATTGCTTCTCATAAACTAATTTATTTAATATCCATAGGTTGTGAGTTAGGAATTATGCAAGCCCACATACAGCATAGTAGCAAATTTGGAATATCAGTTAGGATACTACTGTATGCAAAGGGTTGACAGTTCAAAGTACAGAAACACATAATAATGTAAATAGATGCTATAAATGTGTGCAAAATATGCCTAAAAGTGGTCTTTAGCATGTGCTTCGAAGCTCTCTCTGGATTACAGCTTTCAAATGAAACAAAAAACCTAATGGATTTGGACCAGAGATCTTTAAAACCTCCTCCACCCCCCACAACTGTCTTTATTTAGTACTAAATTTAGAGCAGATGGAGAAACCAGCAAGCAAGACAATGCTACATCTGCTAATGGATTAATACTGCTGAGCCAAGCAACTAGAAAATCTTGAGTAGTCTGTACATATTAGCAGAGCTACAAATAATGCAAGGGCTCCTGCTTTTGAGGAATTTATGATTTATGTAATTTAGACACAGTGTTGTTTGCTAACATTGATTGAGGATTTACTATGTGTCGGGCACTATTCTAACTGCTTTACTCAAATTGACCCATTTAATCTTCCTAACAACGCTGTAAAATAAGTAGTTATATTATCCGGTTTACAGGAAGACACTGAGTCTCACAGAGATAAAGTGACTTTGCCCAAGATCACCTGGCTAGTAACAAAATTGGGATTCCAAAGCACACACTCCCAACCACCATGCTAAACTGTTCCTTTAGAAAGCCACAGATATGGCCAAGCACAGTGACTCACTCATGTCTGTAATCCCAGCATTTGGGGAGGCTGAGGTGGGAGGATGGCTTGAGCCCAGAATTTCAAGACCACCCTGGTCAACATAGCAAGACCTCATCACTACTTAAAAAAATTAGCCAGGCATGGTGGTGCACACCTTTGGTCCCAGCAACTTGAGAAGCTGAGGCAGAAGGACTTCTTGAGCCCAGGAGTTGGAGGCTGGTGCTATGACTGCACCTCTGCACACCAGCTGGAGTGATAGAGCAAGACCCCATCTCAAAAATAAAATAAAATAAAAAAAGAAAGAGATAGGAAGAAATAGAATGTCCTTTGACTTCATTTCATATTTGCTATGTATTTAATATTTTTTAAAAGGCCAACCTACCCCAGTTAGAATTATCTACAGGTCTGTATCATAGCACTTATGGTAACCCTTGTATACAGAAGGTGCTCAGTTAGTATATGTATTAATTTGATGACCGACAATATTATTTTAGATCCTTAGGTTGCTTTGAACATAGAACTATCACAAGAACTTAAAGTAGCTGATCAATGTCATGACACATGCCAGACCACTGAATTCTGGCAGGTTCCATATCCAGTACATGTGTTCAGACTGCATTGCCATTGCCATCTTCCCTTCTGCTTTCTCCCTGAAGGCTGTAAGTTCCTTGAGGGCAAGGATACTGTCCAGGTCATCACTACATCCTCAGTGAACAGCCTGGTGCATATTAGTGAGGCGTTTTAATCATGAGTAATAGAAGCTCAACTGGTATTTGTGAAGGCAGAAAAGGAAGTTGGAAGGATCCTAGGTTCTAGCATCCTGGAACTGCAGGAAGAACTGGAGGAAGCAGAGGAGCTCCAGAAATTGGACTCAGGGCTCCATGCTGCTGGGACTCCTTTCTTTCAATCCATCTTTTTCTCTTCCAGGGAAAAATACATCCCTCAGAGCCCTTAATTCACAGCCTTCTAGCTCAATAATGTGATACATGTCAAAGGGCAACTTCCTCTTCCCTAAGTCCAGTGAAAATGATCTTGAGGAACTTATGGATTGGCCAGGCTTAGGTGGTGAGCTCATTTCTGACCAATCATCTGGAGCACACCACTTGGCCATGCCTAGAGTGTATGCTTATCCCTGGGGATAAGTGGAGTGTGGGATTAGGGTAAGAATGATGTTGAAGCATGCCAGGTAGCCAAAAATAGCTATCACACACCAGTAGGTAATTGAAGTAATTGATAATTGAGGATACGGGCTGGGAGTATGGAGTGAGTTATTTCCTTAAAGAGTTGACTCCATACTGAAAAATAATAAGGCTTCCCTGTTATTCAACTTATATTCATTCATTCAACCAATAATTTTTACATGTCTTACCAAGGGCCAGGCCTAGTTTTAGGTGCCAGGTGTACTTATAGGAGGCAGAACAGTCCCTGTCCTCCTGAATTTCCATTCTAAAGGGGGAGACTGACAATGAACAAACAAATGTGTCAACACATAATATGTCAGCTGGTAGTGTTAGGAGAGTAATGAAAGCATGGTAGAGAGAAAAGAAAGTGCAGAATTGGGGTGATGCTTTTTATAGGGAGAACAGGGTAGGTTGCTTTGATGAGGTGACATTTGAGCAGACACCTGAGGATGAGAGGGTGAGCTCTGTGGACAGCTGGGGATGGAACATTTCAAGCACAGGAAAGAGCAAGTGGAAAAGCCATACAGTGGGCACCTCATGGTACAAACAAGAGCAAGGAGGAAGAAAGAGAGGAGAGGTCAAAGACAGTGAGGTCAGAGCTTCAAGGCTTCCCTCAGCCTGGGAAGCTGTTGTTGGGGTTGTGGAGAATTCTAGATGGGGTAAGGGGAACCAGGCTGCAGTCTGAAAGTATTCTGTGTAAGCATGTCTGATAATATGCCTAAAGAGAGATCAGAAGAAAGGGACCAGAATTTCCAAGAGTCCAATAAATTGTTTTGATTCATTTTCTCATTCTAAACTGACATTCAGTTCTGAACCTGTATTAGGGTTCTCGAGAGGGATATAGCCAATAGGATGTATGCATATATAAAAGGGAGTTTATCAGGGAGAATTGGCTCACATGATAGCAAGGTGAGGTCCCAGAATAAGCCATCTGCAAGCTGGAAAAGAGAGAAGCTGGGAGTGTGACTCAGTCCAAGTCTAAAAGCCTCAAAAGCAGGGAAGCCGATAATGCAGCCCTTAGTCTGAGGCTGAAGGTCCAAGAACCCCCAGGAGCCCACTGCTGGGGGTCCCAGAGTTCAAAGGCTAAAGAACCTGGAGTCTGATGTCCAAGGACAGGAGGAGAGTAAGCAAGCATCCAGCATGTGAAGAGAGAGCGCAACAAGACTCAGCAAGCTGCTTTGTCCCCCTTCTTCTGCCTGCATTGTTCAGCCTCTGTTGGCAGCTGATTGGATGGTGCCCACCCACACTGAGTCCCAGTCCAACAACTGAAATGTCAATCTCCTCTGGCAACAGCCTCACAGACACACCCAGTAACAGTGCTTCGCCAGCCATCTCAGCATCCCTCAGTCCAATCAAGTTGACATCTGTATTAACCATCACAAGTCTACCTCTTGTCAACTTGGCACTCACACACACCTTAAACCCTACTTATCTCCAAATAAAGACAATAACAATGTCATAATTCTACCCAACATAATGCAACTATCC
The DNA here is from genome assembly GCA_036589455.1 of Ateles fusciceps. Lineage (NCBI taxonomy): Eukaryota > Metazoa > Chordata > Mammalia > Primates > Atelidae > Ateles > Ateles fusciceps. Next base: position 3,950,158 of record JAZHEH010001241.1, on the reverse strand, counting down.
TTTGTACAACTGAAAAGCACTAATCCTTAACTTAAATACTGTTACATAAAATTAACAACACTTAAATACTGATGTAAAGTCACTAAATCTTCTGTTACATCATAAAGGAACAAGAAAAGACACAAAACAAAGATATCTGCTTAATATAGGTGTATATATGCACAAACATAAATGTATCATTAAAAAAATAAGGAGAGAATACTCATGACAATTACAGTTCTCGTTTCTGAAACTGGTCATGTAGCGGTAGCTGGTATTGATAACTACCTTCTTCTACTACTCATTCTGTATTCCCTTTGTTTTCAGCAAGCACCTCAGCTGGTTGTGGTTTTTTACCTGGCAGAATAACCCAAGCCTTCATTTCTGAAGGGTCTGGGTCATTTGTATGTAGTCCTGCCTGGACTGGGTTGCTGTAGTTTCTCATTGACCTTAATTACAGGGCAGGGTGATACTAAGAGATACCCCTAAAGGATTTCCTAAATTCCAGATGTTCTTCCTTTCCTCCATTGTGGAGTAGTAGTCTGATTTCACCTTGACAGTCTGGGTCAATCGCCCCAGGCAACACTGAGACTCTCTTCTTAACCTGTTGACTCAGAAGCACTAGGAGCCTAAAGTAGTCAGTGGCAGTCTTAAATTCCAGTTCAACACAATTGTATTGTGTCTCCTGGTGGCAGCATTTCTCCCTCTGGAACTAAGACCTTGAGGCAGCAGAACAGAATGTCATGGGAACAAGAAGCAAAAATTTTGCTAGTGGGTCACTGGGGGTAATGGTCAGTGGTGCCACTTCCACTTCCACTCGTTGGTTCCTGGACCTGTGAATCTGGTTATGGGAGAATCAATACCATATACTAGACACTGATTCAGAGCATATACAACCTTCTGGAGAAGGCTCCAGTCCTGTAAAGCATTGTCACCTAGTTGGCATTGTAATTGCAACTTTAAAAGGCCATTCCACCATTCTATCAAGCAAGCTGCTTCAGAATAATGGAGAATATGGTAAGACCAGTGAATTCCATAAGCATGAGCCCACTGCTGCACTACTTTGGCTGGGAATTGAGTTCCTTCGTCAGAAGCAATGCTGTGTGGAATACCATGGCACTGGATAAGGCATTCTGTGAGCCCACAGATGGTCGTCTTGGCAGAAGAACTGCATACAGGAAAGGCTAATCCATATCAGAAGTAACTGTCTATCCCAATAAGGATAAACTGCTACCCCTTCCATGATGGAAGTAGTTCAATGTAATCAGCCTACCATTAGGTAGGTGGCTAATCACTCCAAGGAATGGTGCCATATCAAAGGCTCAGTGTTGGTCTCCACTGCTGGCAAATTCGGCACTCAGCAGTGGCTATAGCCAGGTCAGTCTTGTGGGGTGGAAATCCATGTTGCTGAGCCCATGTGTACCTCCATCCCTGCCACCATGGCCACTTTGCTCACAAGCCCATTGGGTAATTACAAAGATGTGGGGAAAGAGGTTGAGTAGTGTCCACAGAATGGGTCATCCTGTCCACTTGGCTATTAAAATCCTCCTCTGCTGAAGGCACCCTTTGGTAAGTATTTGCATGGGACACAAATATCTTCAGTTTTTGACCACTCAGAGAAGTTCATCTACATACCTCTTCCCAAAATCTGTCGCCAATTTTTCAGCCATGATCCTTCCAAGTCCCTGACCAGCCAAACCACTGGCTACAGCACATGAATCAGTATATAGTCACACATCTGGCCATTTCTTCCTTTCAAGCAAAGTATACAAGTAGGTGCACTGTCAGAGTTCTGCCCACTGAGAAGATTTCCCTACACCACGGTCCTTCAGGGATGTCCCAGAAGGGGACTGTAGTGCTATAGCTATCCACTTTCAGGTAGTGCCAGTATACAGTACAGAACCATCTATAAAGCAAATATTCTCTTCCCTTCCTATGTGAACTGATAATAGGGAACTCCTCATGAAGCCATAGGTGCAGCTTGGGAGAGAGAAGGCTGGGTCACAAGAGTAGGAACCGTGGGTACTTGGGCCACTTCCTCATGTAACTTACTTGTGCCTTTAGAACATGCTCAAGCCCAATTATGTATACACCACTTTCATTTGATGATGGAATGCTGCTGTGCATGCCCAACTCTATGGTTAGATGGGTTAGAAAGCACCCAGGTCATGACAAGCAGTTCAGGTTGCATGGTAACTTGGTGACCTGTAGTCAAACATTCCATTTCTACCAAGGCCCAGTAGCAGAGCTGTCTCCCAAAAGCAGAGTAGTTACTTGCAGAAGAAGGAAGGTTAGGCTGTGCTTTGAAATCCTAGAGGCCACTGCTGTGATTCACTGATGGGGGCTGGCTGAAGGCTCCAGACAGCATCTCTATCTGCCACTGACACCTCAAGCACCGTTGGATCAGCTGGATCACATGGCCCAGGTGGCAGAGCAGCTTGCACAGCTGCCTGGACCTGTTGCAGAGTTTTATCCTGTCCTGGGTCCCACTCAAAACTAGCAGCTTTTCATGTCACTCAATAAATGGGCCACAGTAACACACCCAGATGAGGAATATGTTGCGTCGAAAATCCAAATAAGCTAACTAGGTGTTGCGCCTCTTTCATAGTTGTAGGAGAGGCCAGATGCAACAATTATCCTTCACCTTAGAAATAATATCTCGACAGGCCCTACACCACTGGCCCCCTAGAAATTTCACTGAAGCAGAAGGTCCCTGAATTTCAGTCAGATTTATTTCCCACGCCCGATATGCAAATGTCTCACCAAATAAGGCCAGAGTGCTTGCTACTTCTCACTAGGTTCAGTCAGCATAATGTCATCAATGTAATGGACTGGTGTGATATCTTGTGGAAGGGAAAAGCAATCAAGTTCTCTGTGAACAAGATTATGACATAGAGCTAGAGAGTCAATACCCCCTGACGTAGGACAGTGAAGGTGTATTGTTGGCCTTGCCTGTTGAAGGCAAATTGCTTCTGGTGGGCCTTATGGACAGGAATGGAGAAAAAGACATTTGTCAGATCAATAATTGCATACGAGGCACCAGAGGAATTGTTAATTTGCTCAGGCAGTGAAACCACATTTACTACAACAGCTGCAATTGCAGTCACCACTTGGTTAAGCTAATGATAATCCACCGTCATTCTCCAACATCTGCATCTTCTGCACAGGCCGAATAGGAGAGCTGAATGGGGATGTGGTGAGAATCACCACCCTGTGTGTTTCAAGTCCTTAATTTACTATTTTCCTAGGTAGAGGCTTTCTTAATGACAGAAATCATTTGCCCTTTTCCCACCATAATAGCCCTCACCCCACAGACCAAGAAACCAGTGTGGGGGATTCCGCCAGCTACTAAGAATATCTATTCCAATGATGTATTCTAGCATTGGAGAAATGACTGCAGAATGGATCCAGGGACTCACTGGACTCACTATAAGTCAGACCTGAGATAAAACTCCAATAATTACCTGACATCTATAAGCCCCTACTTTAACTGGAGGACCACAGTGACTTTTTTTTGTTGTTTTTTTTTGTGAGTTGTTTTTTTTTTTTTTTTGAGATGGAGTCTCATTCTGTTGCCCAGGCTGGAGAGCAGTGATATGATCTCAGCTGACTGCAACCTCCATCTCCCAGGTTCAAGCGATTCTCCTGCCTCAGCCTCCCAAGTAGCTGGGACTACAGGTGCATGCCACCAGGCCCAGCTAATTTTTTGTGTTTTTAGTAGAAATGGGGTTTCACCATTTTGGTCAGGCTGGTCTTGATCTCCCGAACTCAAGTGATCCGCCCACCTCAGCCTCCCAAAGGGCTGAAATTACAAGTGTGAGCCACCACGCCCGGCCCCACAGTGATATTTTGGCTCCTTTGGAATCAATGACAGTTCAGAGCCAGTATCCAGTAGCCCCAAAAAGTCTGATTATTTCTCTTTCTTCAGAGCACAGTTACCCTGCTAAAAGGCCAGAGGTCTCCTTGAGGAAGGATAGAAGGATTAACGCTATACATTTTCAGTAGTATAGTGGGGTCCTTCCTCAAATGGGCCTGGCCTCCCTTTGATTCAAGGGGTTCTGGGTCTGTAAATTGGCTCAAATCTGGAAATTGATTGAAGGACCATGATTCTCTGTTTTTATAATTCAAATTGGACTTTTGTTCACTTGACCTGGAAGTTTTCTGCTTATACAGATCAAGTAAGAATATAGTAGGCTTCCTGTTGGTTTCACTTCTAGGAACACCATGATAAATTAGCCAATGCTAGAGCTCTCCAGGTATCAGACTATTCTGATTGCTGCTTTGCCTCTGTCCATTACTAACTATGCCCACCTTGCCTTTAATAGTTGAGTGCTGCCACTTGGCCCCTGCCACCTCGGGATCCAATTATTCCCATTGTATTTAAGTTTTCCAGTTAGTGCGGTTCCCACTGTAAGATCTGGCATTCAGAAAAGAGCAATCACAGAGCTCTTCAAGGATGCTGGTGCTCCCTCTACAAATCTCTTGCACAAGGTAGTGGTAAAAGGTATGTCTTCTAGACCCTCCCCGTTAGGATGAGTGGGTCCTTAGTGACAAAGGCACTCTAACATTCCAATCTCCCAAAGCCTTTGGATCCTTCCTCTACATTAAACCAAGAGAGATCAGGCATTTCCAGCTCACTCACAATGGGCCATCTTTGGATCCATGTTTCAGCTAACCAAGCAAGTAAATTATAAGAACCCTTTTTAACTCCCTGAGCTGCAACATTAAATACAGAATCTCTGTTTAGTGGACCCATAGCAATAAGTTCAGCCTAATCCAACTTTATGTTCCTTCTTCCATTATCCCACACTCTTAATATCCATTCCCGTACCTATTCCCTGGATTTCTGCTCATGTAAATAGAAAACTCGAGTAGTTGGAGCCAGTATCCAGTAGCCCCTAAAAAGTTTGATTAGTAGTTGGAGCATAGCATGCCTTCTCATGAATCATACCCTGAACCTCACCTCTAGGGACCTGTAGGAACTGGAGTCCAGTTAGAGTCCAGAGGCAAAGATGAGTGGTGGAGGTGGCCCCTGAGGAGAACCAGCTTTGTCTTTCTTGGCAGCTGCCTCAGGGGAGGACATCACTGTTTCCCCAGGCAACACAGGCTTAATGTCAAGGAAAGGCTGGTACTGCAGTGGGTGAGCAAAAGCATGTTGCCACTACTGGGGGGTGGGGATGCCATTTCCTCTAGCAAAAAAGGCTCATCAGAATTTAAGAGCTCAGGTGTCCCCAGCTTCATCAGTCCCCCATGTTCCCATCCCAATTTATGGGGTTCCCTCTTTCCCTATCAAAGCCCTCCCTTTGACAGTAGACACTTGGTGAGGCTGAGCATGAACCTTCCGTTACAGGTCAGCCACTTGCATAAGAGCTTATATCTGATTTTCACCAATTTCAGCTCTTTGTCCACAGAAGAGAAGATTCTCACCCAGGGCTCCCTGAGAAACTTTTAGGCCCTGTATGTGTTTCCAGAACCAGGACATAGAATCCCTGAGCTCATCCTTTTCCTTCATCACTTTGCTGAGGGAACTTAGGAGGAACCAACCAACTTCATTATATCCCTTGGTTCTCTACAAATGTTCAAAGATATCATGTATAGAGTCACTAAACTCCTTGCCTCTTAAGGACAGGGAATCAGGAATATCAAATGCATTTATTTTGCATAACTCTGTAAACAGTTCAAGCCAAGGACTGTCAGTGCCATCCATACTATTAGAAATAAAGTCTGAAGCATTTGGGTCTAATCAGATTAGATATCCAACTCCAGAAACTACAAAACTGACAAAGGAAATTTGTGCTTAAAATTATGTTCCTCTAGGACCACTCGTGGTACCAAAACCTGTATTAGGGTTCTCCAGAGGGACAGAACCAATAGGAGATATGTGTATATGTATGTAAAGGAGTTTATCGAGGAGAATTGGCTCACAGGATTACCAAGTGAAGTCCCATGACTGGCTGACTGCAAGCTGGAAAAGAGAGAAGCTGGAAGCGTGGCTCAGTCCAAGTTTGAAAGCCTCAAAACCAGGAAATCTGACAGTGCAGCTCTCAGGCTGAGGCTGACGGCCAAGAGTCCCCAGGAGGCTGCTGCTGCAGGTCCCAGAGTCCAAAGGTTGAAGAACCTGGAGTCTGATGTCCAAGAGCAGGAGGAGAGGAAGCAAGCACCCGGCACAGGAAGAGATAGTTCGAGAGAGGACTCAGGAAGCTGTTTCTTACCCTTTTCTGCCTTTGTTCCAGCTGTGCTGGCAGCCGATTGGATGGTGCCCACCCACACTGAGGGTGGGTCTTCCTCTCCCAGTCCAGGAACTCAAATGTCAGTCTCCTGTGCCAACACCCTCACAGACACATCCAGGAACAATGCTTCCCCCAGCCATCCAGGCATCCCTCAATCCAGTCAAGTGGACACCTAGTACTACCCATCAGAGTACCTAATTCTAAACTCATCATTTAGCTGGGTACCGTGACTCATGCCTATAATCCCAGCACCTTGGGAGGTCGACACCAGCGATCACCTGAGGTCAGGAGTTGGAGACCAGCCTGGCCAACATGGTGAAACCCCATCTCCACTAAAAATACAAAAATTACCTGGCCTGTAATCCCAGCAACTTGGGAGGCTGAGGCAGGAGAATCACTTGAACCTGGGAGGCAGAGGCTGCAGTGAGCCAAGATCGCGCCACTGCACTCCAGCCTAGGGGACAGAGCAAGACTGTCTCAAAATGAATAAATAAATTCATAATTTGTACTATTTTTCTTAGCAAGAACCTATGTTAATCTCCCCTTCCTTTCTTCCATGATGTAAACTTCAGGTTAAGCAAAATCTGGAACTTGATTTACACTGAACCTGAGAGATCGGGGGTGGGGTGGAGGCTGATCACACAGGAACTGGTAGACTTTGATCAGGATTTTTACTTACTCTTGAATGAGATCTGATATAATTGGAGAGTTTTGAGCAGAGCAGTAACATGATCTGAATTATATCTTTAAAGGACAAATCTGACTGCTGGCATTGAAACAGACTGTCTAAACCATCACTGTTCAGTTGAAATACAGTGTGAGCCACATATGTAATTTTAAATTTTCTAGTACCCACGTTACAAATCACAAAAAGAGACAAGTGAAATTAATTTTAGTAATATATTTTATTTAACCTGACATGTCCAAAGTATTATTTCAACATATAATCAATGTAAAAAAATGAATGAACTATTATTATACATTCTTTTTTTCATACTGTCTTTAAAATCCAGTGACTTTTTTCCACTTACGGCACATCTTAGTTTGGACTAATCAATCACATTTCAAGTGTCCAATAGCAACATGGGGCTAGTGGCTTTAACACAAGTCAAAAGCAATGTTCCCTGGCCCCCCAATCTAGAGGGTTGGAGGCACTCCTTATCCCAGCCTCTGGGCTGGTGGAACACTCTGAGGGCAGTTTCCAAAACCCCAAAGGAGTTAAACTTCCTCTGAATGATGAGGGAACATCCTAGGCTCCAATTTGAAGTTTAATAATGATAATGTCTAATCTGTATATAGCACTTTCTGTTCTAAGTGCTTTACATATGTTAAATCATTTAATCTTTTCTTTTCTTTTCTTTTCTTTTTAATAGAGGCAGAATCTCACTATTTTGCCCAGGCTGGTCTCAAACTTCTGGCCTCAAGCAATCCTCCTGCCTTGGCCTCCCAAAGCACTGGAATTATAGGTGAAAAATCATCTGCTTTTAAAGGGCTCCCCTGATTGAGTTATGCTCACCTGGATAGTTTTACAGTCAACTGGGACTTTAATTATATCTGCAAAATCCACTCACGGCAATGCCTAAATTAGAGCTTGACTTAATAACTAGGAGATAATAATCTTTAGAATTCTGCCTAGAGTTTTTTGTCAAAAATGTTCTTAAGTCAACTTTCCACAGATGTATAACCTATGTTCAGAAAAGCACCCAAATCACATCTGAATAGATTAATTTTCACATATTAAACACACCCATATTAACTCCTACCTAGAGCAAGACTTTTAAAAGTTCTTCATAAATTCTTTGGTAGGCTGCCTCCGATGGTCCACCAATTACCCAGCTTCCTGGTATTTATGCCATCTGCAATCCTTTTCCCTTGAGTGTGCACTGGATTTATTGATTCACTTCTAACGAATAGAATATGGCAGAAGTAATAAGATGTCACTTTCAACTTTAAATAATAAAAAGACTGGGTTTCTGTCATGGGTGCTCATTCTCTCTCAGGTTGCTTGACCTGAAGGAAATCAGCTTCCATGTCACGAGGCAGCCCTGTGAAGAGACCCATGCGACAAGGGACCAAGGTCTGCCTACAACTACATGAGAAAGCTTGAAAGTGATCCCTTGCTTGGGTCTTCAGATGAACCCACTGCGCTAGCTGGCAGCCTAACTACAACCTCATGAGAGATCTTGTGCCAGAAGCAACCAGCTAAGTTGTTCCCAGATTCCTGACCCACCAAGACTATGAGATCATCGTTTTGGGGATAATTTATTACGTAGCAACAGCTAACTACTATTGAATTCTAGATTCAAATCCTTTAACAACTATAGATATTGTAAATACGCTCTACTACTCTGTGGCTTGTTTTTTCACTCCCTTGATAATGTCTTTTATGAATAGAAGTCCCTAATTTTAAAATTCAATTTAACCACCTTTTTCTTTATTATTCTTAATGCTTGTATTTTGTTTTAGTAATCTTTGCCTACTCCAAATAAAGGAGCTCTTCTGTATTCACATTTATATATAAAATCCATTTGGAATTGATTTTTGTGTATTAAGGTAAAAATCAAGGTAATCAATTTTTTCATTATTGAAATCTGATTTGCCCTCCATTTATAGCAAAGGCAACCTTGTCTTTATTGCATAGAAATTTCATATTTGTCATCAAGGGACTAGATACATGTGGTTTTTTTCCCCAAACTCTTTCTATTCCATTGGTCTGTTTGTCCTCCTTGCAACAATATCATTCTAAGTGACTGCAGTTTTACGATATGTCTTGATATCTAATAATGTAAATCTTTTAATTTTGTTCTTCATTTAAGATTGTCCTGGCTATTCTTGGTCCTTTGCATGCCTATATAAGCTTTAGAAACACCTTCTCAATTTCTTCATGCACATATCCACATAAAAACCTGCAGATACTTTGATTGGATTGCATTGAAACTACAGATGAATTTAGGGATAAATGACATCTTTCCAATACTGAATATTCTCAGTTTATTAACATGATATACATTTCCATTTATTTGACTTTTCTTCATCTGAATAATATTTTGTTGTTTTAAGTGGAGAGGTTTTGCATATCTTTCATTAGATTTATTCCTAGATTTTTGATAGTTTTGATCCTTCTGTAAACAATATCATTAAAAAATTTTCTATTTGTTTGTTGTTCGAATATAGGCATAAAGTTGATTTTCTTTATATTGACTGAGCATTCAGCAATCTGGTTAAATTCACCTGTTTATCCTAACAGGTTATTTACTTATTCTTCAAAATTTTCTATGTACATAATCATATAGCCTGCTAATAATGAAAGTTTTATTTTTCTCATTTTAATCCCCATTCTATCTATCTATCTGTCTATCTAATCTAATCTATCTATCTGTCATCTATTTATTTTATTGCTCTGGCTAAGACCTTCAAAGCAATATAGTATATGGCCAGGCACGGTGGCTCATGCCCATAATCCCAGCACTTTGGAAGGCCAAGGTGCAAGACCAGCCTGGGAAACATAGACAGACCCCATCTCTATAAAAAATTTTAAAAATTAGCTGGGCGTGGTGATGCACATTAAGGGCATTCTCTCCTCTCCTTTTTTTTTTTTTTTTTTTTAACAGTACTTTGAGTGGCTGTTTTATCTCTTATTCTTTTTTTTTTTTTTTTTTTTTTTTCCTGGAGTCTTGCTCTGTCACCCAGGCTGGAGTGCAGTGGCATAATCTCAGCTCACTGCAATCTCCATCTCTCGGGTTCAAGCAATTCCCTTGCCTCAGCCTCCTAAGTAGCTGGGACTACAGGCACACACCACCACGCCTGGCTAATTTTTTTTATTTTAGTAGAGACAGGGTTTCACCATATTGGCCAGGATGGTAGCTCTTACTCTTAATAAGCTAAGAATTCTTATCATAAATGACTATTAAATTTTATCAAAAAATGTTTTATACCTAAAAAGATTGTCTTAGCATTTTTCTTCATTTATTTTATTAAATGAAAAACATTGATTTTGGAATCTTGCATTCCTGGAATAAAGTCCTGTTATAAAGAGGTCTTATTTTTTTTATATTTCACTGGATTCAATTAGCTAATTATTTTCTTCAAGGTTTTTATGATGTAGACTAGTATGTAATCTTCCTTTTTTTTAATGTCCTTACATTTTGGCATCAAGGTTATGCTGAACTCATAAAATGAGTTAGAAAGTTTTCCCTCTTTTTCTACTTTCCAGAAGTGTTTGGATAAGAAAGGTGTATTTTTTCCTTAATTGTTTAAAATGATTCACTAATCTGGGCCTCAAGATTTTTTATTTTTGTAAGAAGGTTTCTTTTTTTATTAAAAATTCAATTTCTTTAATAAATGGAAAATCTAGATAGTCTATTTACTTTCTTGTGTCAGTTCTGACAAATTATGTTTTTTTAAGGAAGTTGTTTCAGTAACTTTATAGTATTCTTTTTTATCCTGCTAATGTTAGATCTGTAGCAATATTTTACAAACATAAGATCTGTAGCAATATCTCATTTTTCATCCCTGATATAGGTATTTTGTAGACAGTATTTCATAATGTATTATTGGATCAACTGATGAATGGATAAATAAAATGTGGTATGTCCATAGAATGGAAAATTATTTGGTCATAAAAAGTAATAAAGGACTGATACAATATGGATACATCTTGAAAACATTATGCTAAAAGAAGCCAGTCACAAAGGACCACATATTGTATGATTCCATTTTATCTGAAATGTCCAAAATAGGCAAATCTATAGAGACTGCAGATTAGTGGTTGCCAAGGGATGGTAGGTTTAGGGGATGGAGAGGAGTGGGAGTGAGTGCCAATGAGTATGGGGTTTATTTGGGGGATACTGAAATGTTCTAAAATTGATAATGGTGATGGTTGCACAAGTCTGAATATATGAAAAACTACCAAATTGTATGGTATGTGAATTACATCCCCATAAAGCTGTTTAAACAAATCTATCCTTGGAGAGATGAGATCCTCCTTCAATATTGTTCAAAACAACAAGTTGGAAACTACCTAACTTATAAAAGAAGATGTTAATCATTCATTTTTTTCAACCTCAATACAACATTTCAATTATCCCTTTCACTGGTATCCCAGAGGCTTTTCATTCTGGAACAGTGCACAATAGTACAGCAAGACACTTTGATTGCAATAGTTCTCAGGAAGATCAATTTTAGGAAATATTTCATATGACAATATGCCTGTGTATCCTTAGAAAAGTCTTTGCATATCTCCAGGGGTACTATTACCTAGACTGAAGACCACTATGCTGGGATATACTGTCTCTCAGTATAGGCATGCTGGGGAGGATTGTGTCCTATTATCTGCTAGATGTGTGAAAATGTAATCCATGGGAGGGCCCTTTGTAAGCCAGTTGGGATCAGCATTTGGGTTGTTGACCCAGACATGGGTACTTCTACAAGGTCACTTCCAGCCCAGGATGCGTCAAGGAGATATAGTCAGACAAGCCTATGATGTCTGGAAGCCACAACAATGTAGAAAACAACCCAGATAACCTTGGTTTCATTTGGTGACTGAACTAAACATTGTGTAGTTCTCTACCTGAGGCTGCCTGAGCCATTTCTAGCAATTACAGGTAGATTTATATAGCTGGAAAACTTGATCCCTTGCCTTTCCCCTTTTACTTTCTCGTGGGTGCATTTCATCTTTGTACCTTCCATGTCTGCTGAGTATATAATTAGCATCCTGACATCTGAGCAGCAGTGCTTCTCAGCTAGCTTTACTTAGGGGTGGACATATTTTTTACTTTGGATAAACTTATGCACTGCTTCCCCCCAAAAAACTTGCTTGCTATACTGGATATGACAGCCTTTTAACCCTTGAAACATATCAAGGACACAGAAAATATCTGTGTCTAGATGTCAGTTGGAGTTACCCTGTCCTTTAAGATATACATGAAATTGGCTCAACCCCTGTCACTCTCATTCTATGGGCTACGTAAAGGTCAATGTCCTCCTCACAATTTTCTGAAAATTGGGAAACATTGGTTCTTGTAATCCCCTATGACTTCAGCTCCTGTGAAATGTATTAGTTTGAGGATTCTCACTCTCTCCCCTGCTGTCCTTTTCTCCCCCGGATCAACCCAGTCATGGAATTTAGATCTTGTTCTCCTTTGGCGGTGTGCAGGGCTGGGGAGGGATCCCCAAATCATGTGTGTCTGGCAGACTTCAAAGAAAGTTAAGGAGAAAGTAGGGGTTTAATTCCAAGCTATACAAGCAACATAAAATTGAGTATAGGTATCTGCATTCTTAAGGTTTTCCCACCTTTCCTGCCTGCATAGGGATCCAGACTCCTGACTGGGGCTTGGCTGTCTCCTCTCTGTTCTGATTTCCCTATACATTGCAAAAGCCAAATCCCAACTTTTTAGGAAGAGTAAATCTTTTTTCCAACTCTTCCCAAGGGTCTAGGTTTCTGTCTGCATATTATATGACACAAAACTAAAGCTTTAAAATTAGTACTTATAAGGATTTGCCCCATTAAAGTCACAGACAACCATTATCCTCCTTCCCAGTTTTATTTCAGAGACTAGGGGTGGGAATTTTGTTTTTAATATTAATCGGAAAGAATTCCTAGGAAAACAAGACACTGCATATTAACTGAATAATAGGATGACAAGGAAAACTGAACCAGTCAACACTATTTATTGAGTGCCTAATATGTTTCAGGCACCAAGCTAGGCACAGAGGGAAACAAAAGACAGTTCTACTCTTGGGAAGCTTACAATGCTAGTGGGAAAGAGAAACATCACTCTCAGAAGCAAAATGAAAATACTGAGTGCCAAGCACCAGAAAGGTCAGGTGCAGGTGCTGTAAGAGTAATATTCGGCCGGGCTAGGTAGTTCACGCCTGTAATCCCAGCACTTTGGGAGGGTGAGGCAGGCAGATCACACGGTCAGGAGATCGAGAACATCTTGGCCAACATGGTGAAACCCCATCTCTACTAAAAATACAAAAATTAGCCGGACGTTGTAGTGCATACCTGTAGTCCCAGCAACTCTGAAGGCTGAGGCGGGAGAGTCGCTTAAACCTGGGAGGTGGAGGTTGCAGTAAGCCAAGATGGTGCCACTGCACTCCAGCCTGGGCAACAAAGTGAAAGTCTTGTCTCAAAAAAAAAAAAAAAAAAAAAAAAAAAGTAATATGTTACCTAGTGGGAAGGCCAGGGAAGGTTTCCATGAGGCTGTGACTATAGATTGTGATCTGAAGGCCGAGTAAGGGTTAACCTGGGGGAGAGAGAGAAAGAGCATTCCAGGCAGGAGAGCAGGCCTTGCAAAGGCTTTGTGACAACAGAAAGCTCTAACAAAGGACTGAAAGAAGACCCTCGTGGCTGGGGCTGCAGAAGTGTAAAGGAAGATTAGGTTGGGAAGGTGGGTAAGATAGGACCATTCAAAAGTTTCACGCGGGGCCGGGCGCGGTGGCTCACACCTGTAATCCCAGCACTTTGGGAGGCCGAGGCAGGTGGATCACGAGGTCAGAAGATCGAGACCATCCTGGCTAACACCATGAAACCCCGCCTCTACTAAAAATTAAAAAAAAAAATTAGCCAGGCGTGGGGCACACGCCTGTGGTCCCAGCTACTCAGGAGGCTGAGGCAGGAAAATTGCTTGGACCCGGGAGGCGGAGGTCATGGTTGGTGAACCGAGATTGTGCCACGGCACTCCAACCTGGGCGACAGAGTGAGACTTCGTCTCCAAGAAAAAAAAAAGTTTCAAGCAGGGGGGGATGTGAGACTCAAATGTGCATTTTGAAAAAAACAAAACAGTCAGACTCAGACTGCAGTATGAATGGGATTGGAATGTTACAAAGGCTGAGAGCAGCTGCTAACTGCTTGGAGCACCCACTGGGAGACATGCAATTGATAAGGTTACTCAGAGCAGCATGTCATCTGTGTATGCGTTTTAATGTAATTTTTAAACTAAATGAATATACATATACAAATAGTTTCAAATATCAAATAGTACTAATACTATTAGGCTTATAAAAAACAGCAGTTCCCTGACCATCCCTCTTCACCTCCTTGACCCTTCTGACCCCTTCTTCCACTCTTAACTATGCATCTGGTAGTCCCTCCTCCCCCTCCGTCTGCTTTTTAAAAACATACTATGCTTAGAGTACTATTTATTTTTCACTTTTAGACATTGTTTACTTCCTACTAAGGAAGAAAAGAATTTTTCGATCTTACCCGCCCCGCACTCTATTCTTATCCTGCCAAGAGGGAACATTCAAAGCATTCCCAGAGCTTCCTTTTTAGTCTTCCCATGTAAGAAAAATACTGACTCATTCATTACCTGAAAAATCCATCCATCAGTAAGGACAGAACCAGCACATTTCACGATAAATGTATATCTTTGTGAGTAAAAAAGTACTTTCACTGTACATCTGTCATGGACATTTTGAAGCAGTAAGGATTTTTACCCCTAAAGTAGAAACTAGCAAATTTTTAAGTTGGCATAAGAATATTCACGGAAATCACAATACGTGCTACTTAAAAGACATAACAAAGTTATTGGCACTGGGAGGTGAAAATAATCTTCATAGGACTAACGTCTTGGGGAAGAAGTGTTAGCAAGGTCATGAGCTGATGATACTCCATATCATCTCCAGATAGAATACCAAGACAGGCCACTCCTATTCGCTGCTGCCAGGAGTGTAAAGGGCATGAAAAACAGTGGGCAATTCTGACCCAGAACCTCCAAAACTAAGTCACATTTTCACCCTCAGAGAAATCAGTCATAAGGAAGGAAATACTCAGAGATACAAAGATTTATGCATAAGAATATTCATGATAGTATTATTTATAATAATGGAAAACAATCTCACTGCCCCCAAATAAAAAAAATGGTTAAATGTTACTGTATCTATAGAATGCAATAATAGAAAAATCATTAAATTCGTGCTTTCACAGAACACTTAATGCCGTGGGGAAATGCTCATAATATGCTAAATGAGAAAAACAGTTGAGGTCAGCCTACATGTAAAAATATACATGTGTACATGTATATACTATACACACATACAAACATAGGTAGACGCACATACAAAATATCTAAACACACACCAAATTTTAAAGGTGCATAGACAGTTTTTTTTCTCAAATATGGTCTGCCACTCATATACCTCAGAATCACCTTGGGGGGCTTATTAAAAATGCAGATTTTTAATAAGACTTAAGTGAATTGAGTCTTTGAAAGCAGAGCCTAAGGATCTCTGTCTACCTACACACCCTGAGTAATCCTGAATCACCCCCTCAGTTTGAGGACCACTGGGTCAGAAATAACAGCTCTCTCTGGGTGAAGGAATTATGAATAATTGGCTTATTTTCCTGAATCTTAAAAATATTCTCTACCAAGCATGTGTTACTTTTATAATTCAAAGTTCATTAAAGTGCATTAATGAGGCATGAGTATTAAACAGAGCTGATTTAGGGTCTATTTGGGCAAGTGTAAACAACTTTGGAGAATTCGAACATGCACTTTTTTTTTTTTCTTGAAACAAGAGTCTTGCTCTTTCACCCAGGCAGTGTAGTGGCGTGATCTCAGCTGACTGCAACCTCCACCTCCCAGCTTCAAGCAGGTCTCCTGCCTCAGCCTCCCGAGTAGCTGGGATTATAGGAGCCCACCACCACGCCCAGCTAAATTTTTGTATTTTTCGTAGAGATGGGGTTTTACCATATTGGCCAGGCTGGTTTCGAACTCCTGATCACAAATGATCCGCCCACCTCGGCCTCCCAAAGTGCTGGGATTACAGGTGAACCACAGTGCCTGGCCAAAAGCGTACATTTTTAAAAGTTTAAAATAAGTAGGTATCTATGGATTCCTTACAATTGAGTCAGTTTAGGACAAAGGAAGTATAAGTGTAGACATGGAAATCATTACCTCAATGAATTGTGCAGGTAAAAAATATAAATGGAATAATTTTGCGATGTATAGAGAATAGCATTTCTAAAGTTCCAAGATCTTCCTTGGCAAAAAGAGGATTTGGTAATCAAATAAATTTGGGGCACAATACATATTATGGTCCCCCTCCCCACTTAGAGTCAAATCCTCGGGTAGATTACAGGTTCTGAGAAGTCCCATATAAACTTCATTCTTCATTCTAGCTCCACAAATTCTAGAATGTCCCTATCATTGAAAACAAATTCTGGACCAGAAGAGGGTCTAGAAAAAGTTCTCATCATGGACTGATACTCTACACTTGATCCAAAATATCGTTTCCACATTCCCATGGCCTCTGAGGGCTTAGCCCATATATATTTATAGAGCCTGATTCTAAGGGCATGGCTCAGGTCAGCTACAAAGTAATGCTCAGGAACAGCAAAATTTGAGTGCCCAGGCTACAAGATTAGAATATGTGAAGCAACAAGATTTACTTTTATCTACTTGTCTCTTTCACTAGGCTGTGAGCTTACAGCTAGAATTTTGCCATTTGTCTGTTTTATGTGCTACCAACACAACAAAGTCTGGCACTTATTTATTACACAGTGAATGGGCACCACCAACCAGGTGGTTTATATTCTTTCTGATAAGTTCAGTAATGAAATGGCCTAGGCATTTAAGCATGTCCTAAAGTGTGTGCACTCATGTTATCAAGGCTTCATTTTAAAAGCATTTCTGAGTGCTTACTATAGGTGGGCCATTTCTGTTCTCTTTCTTCTTTTTTTTTTTTTTTTTTTGAGACAGAGTCTCACTCTGTCACCCAGGCTGGAGTGCAGTAACGTGATCTCAGCTCACTGCTGTCACCCAGGCCGGAGTACAGTAACGTGATCTCAGCTCACTGCAACCTCCACCTCCTGGGTTCAAGCAATTCGCATGCCTCAGGCTCCTGAGTAGCTGGGATGACAGATGTACACCACCACGCCCGGCTAATTTTTGTATTTTTAATAGAGACAAAAAATGCAAATTTTTGTATTTTTAGGGTTTAGCCTCATTGCCCAGGCTGGTCTCAAACTCCTGGCCTCAAACAATCCATCCACCTTGGCCTCCCCAAGTGCTGGGATTACAGGTGTGAGCCACTGTTCCTGGCCAAGATGGAGTCTTGCTATGTTGCTATGGACTTGAACTCCTGGGCTCAAGTCATCCTCCCACCTCAGCCTCCCAAGTAGCTGGGACTACAGGAACACACCACTGCACCCAGCTCTAGGTGGGCATTTCTAAGGATGTAGCAGTGACTTAGACATAGTCTCTACCCTCAGGGGCTTTATGCATTACAGATACTCATCCAAGCCATTCTAGTCCTAGAGTCCTAGTCTCTTGCACAAATTTGGGTACATATTAATGTCTAATTAATCCTTATTTGAATTGAGTTTAGAAACCGTGACAGGCTTTATGCATGGTCAAAGTTTGGCACTTGGGGGGGCGGGAAGAATCTACAGTAAGATAGACCATTCTAGAGGCTGCATCAGGATTATCAGATCTCAAGTAACCAGACCTATCTTGATCATTGCTGCTTTTTACTTTTTTTTTTTTTTTTTTTGAGAAAGATGGAAGGTCTTGCTCTGTTGCTCAGGCTGGAGTGCAATAGCATGATCATGGCTTACTGCAGCCTCAACCTCTCCAGGCTCCCACCTTGGCCTCCTGAGTAGCTGAGACCACAGGCATACACCACTATGCCTGGCTAACTTTTGTGTTTTTTGTAATGGTGGGGTTTCACCATGTTGACTAGGCTGGTCTGGAACTCCTGAGCTCAAGCAATCCACTTGCCTTGGCCTCCGAGTGCTGGAATTACAGGCATTAGCCACTGCCCCCAGCTGGTCATAACTACTTTGGAGTCTCCAAAACTAGCCAGGAGTCAAAAATTTTGGCCAGAGAAGCCCCAGAACCCAGAGGAATTGAACAGTATGTACTACAACAATGTTTCTAAACACATGTGCTATAAAGCTCTCTAGGTTCCTGAGATGTTAATACATAGTATTGGTGAAATAGGACTGAGAAAAGGGTTCAGTAGAGCTGACAGGCCTCTGTACTACAGGATTTCTCAATACCTTTAAGCAATGTGCTATGCTCCTTATATATGTTGTCTTGTTTAACAGTCTTACTGTTTTTCCCGTTTTTGAAATGAGCACACTGAAGAAACTCAGAGAGTGTTACCTGCTCCAGACCATAAGTCACAGAATGGGATTCTGGGATCAGGTCTTTCTGGCACCAAACACTGGTTTACGATCATTTGAAGCAATACTGTTTTTAACATGTTGATGAGCACTACACCACTCCTAGAAGGATAGACCAGCATAAAGTGTTTCCCAAACTGATTTGACTGAGGAGCCCTTCTGAGTGAATCAGCACTTAAGACTAGCTTTCCATGGGACACATTTTAAGAAACATTGTGGGGCAAATGATTCAGAGATACACCAGACAGAAGGAAGGTGGAAGGCAGCTCAGAAGGAAGAGCTATTCTAGAAAGAAAAAAAAAATTTTAATTGTGCTGAAAGAATTATTAATAGGGACATGGAAATGAAACTTCAGTTTAATAGATACGCATTTTTTCCTCCAGGTTCATAAGATTCACTTGATGGCTCATTTCTTTAAAATGTTACTTGGCATGACATTGCAATTCTAACATATTCACTCTTTAGGATTGGACTTGCCTAGTAATTGGACTCATTATGTCACTAATTTTGGTAAACCATATTCACATCAGGGGTTATCAGCTTTAACTTGCTGTGTATCTCAATGGGCCTGCAATATGCATTTCGGGGTGAGATGATTCTTTATTGTACATGACTGATCAAAATTTTTGTAGGACATCCCTGAATCCTACTGACTAAATGCAAGTAGTAGCAGTACCACTAACACCATCATCTTCACCACCACCACCCCCACCCCCGCCGAAGTCAGTCACTGTAACAAGAAAACATCCCCATAATTTCAAAACTCCTTCTAGAGGAGCAGTGTCAGCCCAGCCGAGAACCGTGGGTTAAGAGCCAACCAGAAAGTTCAATAAAATGTTAAACACCTAGCCAAACCCTGTATTCAGTATTACAGCAAATCTATGCTCATGCTATCGTCAATCCTGCATGTCCAACATCTCATGACATTTCTCCCTATTCTGTTAATAACACAAACAGATTCAATACAAACTGCCAAAATACCATTTTTAGCCACGAGGGCTGAGTCCTGTGCACTTTGCCAATAGCAGCAATAAAGCTGGGCAGCAGCTAAGCCCAGGACTGCATGGAATACTGGGTGATATCCATGGTAGCAGCACAAAATGAGAAGTATACCTGACTAGTCTATCATTTTGTCAAATTTGGACTTTAATAAGGATGTTGGGGTTTTTTCCTCTTAAAAAGATTTATTACAAAAAAGCTTACTTCCTTTAAATATACTGAGTCAAGTCATCAATGCAACTCCATTCTTTTTAGGATTATTAGGGCCCAAATGATTTCAGACTAAAACAAGAAATGAAAAACTGGACTATAGGTTCAGTAACATATCACAGACATGTCAGTATGCATTCAGGAACACTGGTTTCATTTCTTGATTGGAATGCTTATCACCATAAAATCTTCTGCTAGAGTCACTTCTTGGAGATCTAACACTGATTCAGCTTGCTTTTTTAGTTCTGCAATGCCATCTGTTTCTCCTTCTCTGGCCAAGGGAACTGGTTTGTACCTCTGACTGAAGTGAGTCAGAACCAGCCTCTTTGCACGGCACAACTTTGCAAATGTTGCTGCCATCTGTGGCGTGCTGTGGCCGTGCTCCTTTGCTTTGTCCATCTGGGCATCATCCAGGGTCGCTTCATGGATCAACAGGTCTGCTTCAAAGCACAGCTTTACTCCTTCATCTCCCACAACCCCAGAGCAGTCACCCAATATGCAGATTTTTCTTCCAACAATAGGCTTTTTTAAGACATCTTGGGGAGAAATTGTAACCCCATTTTCCAGAACAACAGAAATTCCATTTTTCAGCTTCCCATAGGCAGGACCTGGTGGAACACCTAATGATGAAGGCAGATAACATTATATCATAGGAATGGAATTTATGACTTTTCAAGTCTATTTTAACAGCATTGCAAATCGCTAATGGAAAAGGCATCCATAATTGTATGTTTTACTACTTGTGGAAAACTGGATTTATACATTTTAAAAATTTCAGTGTTGACTGATACTAGCAATGTCTTAGTACTTAAAATATTTCCCATGCATGCATGTCAGACAAGTTTTAGTTTCCTAAGTATCACTATTATGGTCAGTATAACATTCTTGATTCTCTGCAGTGCATGGAAACAACACTTTTTGAGAGTGCTTTATTTAATAAGCTCACCTTTGGGTAAAACTTGAGAGTACATTTAAATAATGATATAAACAGGCTGGGTGCAGTGGCTCATGCCTATAATGCCAGCACTTTGAGAAGCCAAGGCAGGGAGATCACTTGAGCTCAAGTGTTTGAGACCAGCCGGGCCAACATGGCAAGACCTTGCATCTACTAAAAACACAAAAAATTAGCCTGGCACAGTGGCGCACATCTGTAGTCCCAGCTACATGGAAGGCCGAGGCATGAGAATTGCTTTAACCCAGAAGGCAGAAGTGGCAGTGAGTGAGCTGAGATCATATCACTGCACTCCAGCCTGGACAACAGAGTAAGACTGCCTCCAGAAAAAGGTTTAATCAACACCTAGTCAAACCAAGTACCTACAAAGTAACTTAATAAAAAGTTGTTAGAGAGGATTGTTCGTATTACAAGATCAAGGAGCATTTTTTCAGGCAATTGTACATTATTAATCTTCTTGGCAGACAGGGGCAGTTTCACATTTATCAAAGTGGGCCTAAATTTCATATCAATTTAAAATAAGATCCGATCATCACTATGGACAATACTTACAAACTAGTATAATGTGACCACAGATTCTAACACAGATCATGTTTAAAGTTTCCAAATATAAAAGTATTTCCACAGGCTTTCAGGTAATAAAAATACCCCTGGCCTGAGTCACTTTTCCTCATTATCTAGCATTTTGTTTTAGTTGAGGAAGATAGTGCATAAATGAAAAAACAAACACACACAAAATGCCACCATACTTTTTACAGTCACGGCCACACCATGCCCGTGAAGGCAGTGACACTGGAGATATAATGTACCTTGTACCTGGACTCTACCTCCTAAGAGATGCTGAAGATCCCCTCATGCATCCTGGCTTAGCATGGAGAAGGTGTAAAGTCTTAGACGGCCCCAAGCCCACCTCTATATGATTGCTTTCAACTGTGATGAACCCTGGTATATAAAACTGGCTGAGGCACAGCATTTTGAATACCAAATTAATTTAATCAAGCTTAAATTCGTAGGCAAAGTAGATACAGAAGGGAACTCTAAAAGCACACGGTTGTAGTTGCAAGGTTAAGAATGATGGCAAAAATTCTCAGACCAAAGATGTCATCAAAAACACATATCAAAGGGAAGACATGAAAAAATAAAGCCTGGACCTAAAACCACCACCACTACCACCCAAATCACCTTGCCAACCAAGACAGAGTAAGGTGAAGATAGACTAAGAATGTGGATCCACGGAGCTCAGGAGAGGATTCAGATGTATACTTGGCTTTTGCTCTAAGCAGCATTTTTGGTCCCCATGGATTTTCCTTAATAAGCAAACTTTGGGCAAAGGGACTAAGTGGAGAAAATGTCAGTTTTAGGCCTGGGATAGAGGAATGGAAGTTTACTATGGTACTTTTTTTTTTTTTTTTCTGAGACAGAGTCTTGCTCTGTCACCCAAGCTGGAGTATAGTAACGCCATCTTGGCTCACTGCAGCCTTCACCTCCTGGGTTCAAGTGATTCTCCTGCCTCAGCTTCCCAAGAAGCTGGGACCACAGGTGCATGCCACCATACCCAGTTAATTTTTGTATTTTTAGAAGAGATGGGTTTCACCATGTTTCCTAGGCTGGTCTTGAACTCCTGAACTCAAGTGATCCACCCACCTCAGCCTCCCAAAGTGCTAGGATTACAGGCATGAGCCACAACACCTGGCCTTACCTATGACACTTCTTACAGCTTCAGTTAACAGGAACCCTATTGATGAGAAGGGGAAAAAAAATGCTTACCGAGGTCTTTTAGTTTCTGTGCATTGAGTTTACCTGGGCGTTTCTTTTCCAAAACTGAAAACCCAAATGAGGGAATTCTGTGAAAGAGGCGAAATGCTTTTACAACAAACTGTTCATCATCAAACAGAAGGTATGAGTTTTCTTCTGAGTCTAGTAGGATAGTTCTTCCTTGTTCCTCTTTGGGAGGACTGCCTGCTCTATTCACATGGTTAAATTCTTTTAGTTCTTCTGCAGGACATTGATCTGCTGTAGGAACCAGTTCATGAACCACATAATGGAAGACCAGCTCCGTGTGAGAGAGTTCCATGGTTCGCCAAATAAAGTCCCGAAGCCCTACAGGGCCATAGATTTCAATAGGCTGTTTGGACACGATGGAGCCACTCTGTAGGCTGATTGTGCAGAGGAGCCCAGGAAGGCCAAAGAAATGGTCTCCATGAAGATGTGTGATGAAGATCTTGGTAATTCTCCCTTTTGATTGAGACAGAGAATACATTTGGAAATTTTTCATTAAGTAAAAGCCCATACAAAGTTATTTGAAACAAGCCTAACAATTTACATTAGAAATAGTAAATTGAATTTAAAAGTTCTACTTACAGTCATAAACTTATTCATTTACATTTTGCTACATGATTCCAAAAGCAAGAAAGACAGGCTTTATTTCACCAGCTGGTTTTTTTTGTTTGTTTATTTTTAATAGTTTTTTTAAAGAGACAGGTCTCACTCTATCATCCAGGCTGGAGTACAGTGTTGTGATCACAGCTTACTGCGGCCCTGACCTCCTGGGCTCAAGTGATCCTACTGCCTCAGCCTTCCAAGTAGCTAGGACTACAGGTATCTACCACCATGCCTGGCCTTTTTTTTTTTTTAATTTTGTAGAGACAGGGTCTTGCTATGTTGCCCAGGCGGGTCTCAAACTCCTGGCCTTAAGCAATTTTCCCACCTCGGCCTCCCAAAGTGCTGGGATTACAGGCTCTAGCCACTGTGCCTGGCCCCACCAGATGGTTTCAATAAGATATAACGTTTTTCATAAAACATCTTCATATTAACATAGTTTTACAGCTTTCAGAGTATTTTCTTACATTTTCTGTCACATTTTAAAAAAAAGTAAAATATACAAGTGTATCAAAATAATTCACTTAACTATTAAATAAATAGGCCTCAAGTATCAAAACCATCTAGCAATTCCATTGCCCCCTACTGCTCCCTCTGAGAAAAGCAAACATGTATTACAGGAAAACAAAATGTTCCACTGGCTCCAACTGACTGGACCAGTGCCTGAACCCAAAATTGCCTTTTAAGGACTCCCTACCCTGGACAGGGATTAACCAATCAGGTCACAGCCTGCTTGTCTGGCTGGGTAAGGTTGAAGAAGATGGAGAAAAGGAAGGAGGGTGAGGAAGGGAGAGGAAAGAGAGGAGGCAGAAGGGAGGCAGGAGAGGAACAAGGTAAGGAACTGAGAAGGAAGGTGGGCAATAGATGCCAGAATGCAGGAGGGCCGATCCCCTATGCTATTATGTAAGGGTACTTGGGTCCATTCTTCCTTTCAGTCTGAACTAACATAACAGCTTTTTCAGTGCATATTGGCTTAGGTTATAACTTGATTTAGCCAATGGTAAACTGAATTTATTGCTGGAATGTGGCAGGATGCCACATCAAGCATTTTCTGAGATGTGCCACATAGCATTTCGAAAGTAACAATCACAACTAACACATTTTTAGTACAAAGAGGCTTCTGGTCCTTTGCTCAAAGCCCACCTATTTTAAACACTTGATGCTATAAAAGTACAGAAACAGTTTATTGACACCATAAAAGAACAGGAAGAGTTTACTACAACGCAATTTGTCCCATAAACTAAGTGTTCTCCAAGCAAGTCTTCCCAGAATTATGACATCAAGCCCAGGCCCCAGCAACAGAGAACAACAGATTGGGCACAGGCTGATTGTAGACCTTGCGAATCCCCGAGGAGGCACTCTAGAAGTTTCCTCAATATGCTCCTTTTTGCTGTTTTTTGACTGCCCGAATCCCTCATTTCCCCCCATCTCCCTGTCCAGCTTACCAAGCTACCTCCATGCATGACCTGAGGACTCTGCAGACAAAAGAACTATATAGCAGTAGGGCCAGGTGCGGTGGCTCACACCTATAATCCCAACACTTTGGGAGTCTGAGGCTGGGGGGGATCACCTAAGTTCGGGAGTTCGAGACCAGCCTCACCAACATGGAGAGACTCTGTCTTTACTAAAAATCCAAAATTAGCTGGGCGTGGTAGCACATGCCTGTAATCTCAGCTACTTGGGAGGCTGACGCAGGAGAATCGCTTGCTTGAACCCAGGAGGTGGAGGTTGCAGTGTGCCAAGATCACGCCATTGCACTCCAGCCTGGGCAACAAAAGCAAAACTCTGTCTCTCAAAAAAAAAAGAACTACAGCAGTCACTGAGTCCAGATCCCCCAGTAGCCTCAAAACTGCCAACATCAGACTTTCTGGGCTCTTTCCCTGTCTACTCTAAAACAAAGCCAAACTGAACACAAAACAACTTGTGAACCTGAAGTGAGGCAAATTAATTGAAAAACTTCTTCCTACAGTTATCAACAGTTTCAAGGAGACAAACAGTTCATTTTTCAAAAAACTTGATTTTGAAGGGAGAAGGAATGGCAACCACAATCATCAAAAGTATGAGGAAGCTCTCCAATGGAGACAGAAAAATGCCTGAGTTTCCTTTCCCTGGGGGAACAAGGAAGTTATGGGGGAGTATGTCATCTACAGAGGACTGGAATACTGAGCATTCTCTAAAAATGAAGACATAGGTATATTTACTGGTTTGGAAAAGCTGCAATATATTCTTTGGATACATTTCTCAGTTAAAAAAAAAAAAGCAGGTTATGCCAAGAGCAGTATAATTCTATGTATGCAGAACTACACACATACACACACACACACACACATCACACACACACACACACATCACTCCCATACTATCACCATATATATATATATATATATATAAATATATATATATGTATAAAATTCACCTATGATGGACGGCGGGCTTGGACTTTTCTTATTTACACTTTTCTGTTTTGTTTGAAATTTTACAATAAGCATTTATACTTTTTACATCATTTAAAAAATCATGCTTTTATAATACTTTTAATAACCATTTCATGTGTACACATGAGTATATGGTGTAGAATAATATATATGGAAGACTTGGAAGGGTGAAAGTGTGGCTGGGGGGGTGAAGGATGATTAATTACCTGATGGGAGCAATGTACATTATTTGGGAGATGGATACACTAAATCCCAGACTTCACCACTATGCAATATATCCATGTAACAAAACTGCAATTAAATTTAAACTTATATCAAAAAAGAAAAAAAATTTCATAATCATTAAAAATTTTGTTTTATTTTTTTAGAGGCAGGTCTCACTCTGTTGCCCAGGCTAGAGTGCAGTGGCACAATCATAGTTCATTGTACTCTTGAACTCCTGGGTTCAAGTGATCCTCCCACCTCAGCCTCCCAAAGCACTAAGATTACAGATATAAGCCACCATGTCCAGCCCATTTTTAAGGGGAAAAAGAAGGCTTATGCTTGTTCTTTAAAACTCTAAAAGAAATGGAGATGGCAAACCTGCACTTCTTAATCAATCAGAGATGTGCATATTAGGACCCTGGAAGCTTATAAGAAGTATGTTTAGGCCGGGCGTGGTGGCTCACGCCTATAATCCAAGCACTTTGGAGGCCAAGGTGGGTGGATCACCTGAGGTTGGGAGTTCAAGACCAGCCTGACCAACATGGTGAAACCCTGTCTTTATAAAAAAAAAAAGAAAGAAATATGTTTAGCTAAAAAGAAAGAAACTCCTATGAAACTCAAAACTTATTACCCCTGGAGGTAGTACAAGTTGAAAGGGTTTCAATGAACCAAATAATGATAGGTCCATAATAGGTTATGGAGAGAAATTACTATATATTGAGGGTGCTGCATTCCAATTTGAGACTAGGGGCATTTGAGTACTCGAGAGTCATAGGTAATGCTCTGGGATTGCTCTCTCACCTTCCTCTCTGAGTCCAGACATTTTTTTCTAAGCCTATGGAAATGTAGTAAACTAAAGGTTCCCTTAGGCTTTGGGGGTATTTTTTTGGCCAAGATTAGATTTACCAACTGTATGTAAGAATGTATGCATTTATGTTTATTTATTTGTTTGCGGAGACAGGGTCTTGCTCTGTCAAAAGGCTAGAGTGCAGTGGCCGATCATGGCTCACTGCAGCTTCAACCTCCTGGGCTCAAAGGATCCTCATGCCTCAGCCTCCGGCTGGGACCACAGGTGAACACAACCACCCTAACTTTTTTATTTCTTGTAGAGACAGAGTCTCTTTATGTTACCCAGGTTAGCCTCAAACTCCTGGCCTCAAGTGATCTTCCTGCCTTGACCTCCCAAAGTGCTGGGATTACAGGCATGAGCCACTGCACCCAATTCCAACTGTTTATTTAAAACCTATATAGACTGGGCGCAGTGGCTCACACCTGAATCCTAGCACTTTGGGAAGACAAGGCAGGCGGATTGCCTGAGCTGAGGAGTTCAAGACCGGCCTGAGCAACATGGCGAAACCCCATCTCTACTAAAAATACAAAAAAAATAAGCCGGGTACAGTGGCTTACACCTGTAATCCTAGCACTTTGGGAAGCCAAGGTGAGTGGATCACGAGGTCAAGAGATTGAGACCATCCTGGCCAACATGGTGAAAACCCCGTCTCTACTAAAAATACAAAAATTAGCTGGGCGTGGTGGCACATGCCTATAGTCCCGGCTAAGGCAGGTAAATCACTTGAACCCGAGAGACAGAGGTTGCAGTGAGCTGAGATCGTGCCACTGTACTCCAGCCTGGTGACAGAGCAACACTGCCTAAAAAAAAAAAAGAAAAAAATTAGCCAGGTGTAGTGGTACGTGCCTGTAATCTCAGCTACTCAGGAGGCTGAGGCACAAGAATCACTTGAACCCAGGAGGCAGAGGTTTCAGTGAGCCGAGATCATGCCACTGCACTCCAGCCTGGGTGACAGAGCAAGACTCAGTCTCACAAAAATAAAAAAATAAAAAATAAAAAAATCATATAAAAAGGAACTGTAAAATATACTTGTGGTGTGTGGTAGATACTTTAGGTGGTCCCTGTGGCTACTACTTCCTGGTGTTCATGTCCTATAGTCCCCTCTCCTTGAGTGTGGCTGGGACTTGTGACTTGTTTCTAACCAGTAGAATATGGCACAGGAATGCAATGTGATTATGTTATGGGACATAAGACTCCATCTTGCTAGCAGACTTACGTGAGTCTCCTTCTCCCATGCTGGCTATGAAGAAGCAAGCTACCAGGAGGCAGAAACCCACAATGCAGAGAACTTGAGGAGCTCAGGGGCAGACTGTCCTACCACTGTAACGGTTCTGCCAGAGAATAAATGATTACATATAATTCTCATAACACCCTTTCTACATAGACTTTTTAATCCCCATTTTCAAGATGGGGAAAGCAAAGTTGAAGTTTGCTGATCTGCTAAGGTCACATGCCCAGGACACAGCTGGGACTAGAACCCAGGTCTACCTGACTCTGAGCTGAAGTTTTTCACCATTAGACTGCTCTATCTCCCAGGTGCTGGCCTCTGCTCACTCCATTCCCTCTGGTTGAAATGCACTTCTCCTCAGCTCTGGGAATTCCTCCTCTTCCTTTGACAACTCACAGGTCAACTTCTCTGAGAAGTTTACCCTGATAACCCAAGAGGGAAAGAGCATCTCAGCATCTCCCTCTTCCAAACATTTCCTACCCTTTGCATCCTCTCATGAAAATGGTAGAAATAAGTATGTACACTGCTTCCTTGCTAAGGTAGTGTCCATCTAATATGCCTGGTGTATTCCACTACATTTCCCAAACCCCAAGCCTACATAAATCCTTGCTTTCAACATCTACAGGATGAATGAAAAGCAAGTAAATAAGTAAATGAAGTTCAGTGGATGTGGCCAGATGCCTGCAGGCCTTCCAAGTCTCACCAGGGTCTAGCATTGAAGTGGGATGCAACCATCAGGGCTGTTTCTGAACAAAATGTCCAAGAAGAGCCACGAAAATGAAGCAAACAACAAAAAAATCTTAATGAGATAGCTGAAGGCACACTAACCTGCTTTAAGTTGGCTTTTCATAAGCTGTGTCTGTGTTCCCTCCCCCACAGTCAAAGAGCCAGCACTCGCCCTCACACCGAAGGACCACAGCAGAGGCACCCCGGGTTGGAGATGGGTATGCTGCACCCGTCCCCCAGAAACGTCACATCCATAGACATCTTCCACCCTGCAACAGAAAGATCATCTGGGGATTATTTAGTATCACTGCACCAAAAACACATTCCTGTAATATTTACCATTATTATTTTTTGGTTATTTAGTATTCCATACATATCCACAGTAAGATTTTAATAACTTGGCTAAAACTACAAGTTAACAAATCTTGTATAATTGTTCACACACCCAAACAAACAAAAATAACCAAACCCAGGCAATTAAAAACTATAGTTGAATTCTAACTATATGATGTTCTCAAAAAGGCAAAACTATGGAGATGGTAAAGAGAATAGTGCTTGCTAGTGATACAGCGGGAGGGAGGGAAGAATGAACAGGCAGAGCACAGAGGATGTTTAGGGCAGTGAAATGATTCTGTATGATACAGTAAGACAAACATATGTCATTATACATTTGTTAATTGTATACAGAATGAACAACACTAGAGTGAATGAGCCCTAATATAAACTTTAGTTGAAAATGTATCAATATTGGCTCATCAACTGTAACACATGCAGCACATTTTTCTTTTCTTTTTTGAGCACTTAAGCTTCTGAACATGTACCACATTAATGCAAGATGTTCATACAGGGGAAATTGAGTGGTGAGGGATAAGACAGCATATGGGAACTCTCTATACTTTCCACTCATTAATTTAAAAAAATTCCTTCTAATAAACACTAAACAATTCTAGTTGAGATACTGGGCAAGAGATGGTATTTAATTATGACCACCAAATGGTGTCTCTGATGCCCATAGTGATCAGCCCTTTCTCTGAACAATCATAACAGTAATGCTCTATGATGTTCTACAGTCATGCTGATACTTCACAATAATGCTGACAAATGTCTTACTACCTACATGACATGGTCCACGATTCACGAGGACTTGGGACTCTGTTATTTTAAGTGATCAGCAATAACCTGTTGAATGTGCAGATTTATTCCAACCGCTGGCACTATTCCTTTCACTATTTCTAGGCACATCTGACATCTCTGATATACTTCTGAGATGGAAAATGTGTATCAAACAAAATAAATTAGAATAAACTGAAACTTATACATAACTGATTGTAGATTGTCGACATTGATGGCAGAGAAGAAAACAAACAAATACGCTTAAGAAAAATTACTGTAAGAGAATTCGACAGCTAGATATAAAATATACGGAAATTTCAATAACTCTTCTCAGTCTTAGTAATAACATAAAAATAGAAATGGGGGAAAAAAACGCATTCCAAGAGCAAAAACAAAATTACCAGAAATAAAGTTAGCAGCAAAGGAACCCCACCCAAAAGATTCACAAAAATAAGAGATACACATTATGTCTTTGGTAAGATGACTTGGTATCACAGAAATGTTCATCTTTCCTAAGTTAATGTAGATATATTTGGTGCAAATTTGATATTTCCAGTGGCATTTATTTTGGAACAGAAACAATACAAAAATAATATGGAAGAAAAAAAATAAATGCCTGAGAAAGGGCAAGAAAATTACAAAAAGCAATGAGTAGTGACTTGTCTTTCTAGGTATTATTAACATTTACTAGAGCAATCTGACGTAATTAAAACAGAATAGGCCAGGCACAGTGGCTCATGCCTATAATCTCCGTACTATGGGAGGCCAAGGCAGGTGGATCACCTGAGGTCAGGAGTTCGAGACCAGCCTGGCCAAGATGGTGAAACCCTGTCTCTACTAAAAACACAAAAATTAGCTGGGTGTGGTGGCTCATACCTACCTGCAGTCCCAGCTACTCAGGAGGCTGAGGCAGGAGAATCGCTTGAACCTGGGAGGCAGTGTTTGTAGTGAACCAAGATTGCACCATTGCACTCCAGCCTGGGTGATAGAGTGAGACTCTGTCTCAATCAGAATAATATTGGCACGAAAGCAGAGGTAAAAGGGAAGGGAAAGTCCAGCAATAAACTACCTACCTATGGGAATCAATCCAGTATTGATAAACCACACTTTACACAAAGGTGTAAAAAGTGTGGTTTCTTTAATGAATGGCACTGATGTAATAGGCTGTTCTAGCAGAAAAAAGCAAAGCAAGATGCTCATTTTGTATTGTATATAAAAATACACTCCACATAAGTCAGAAATTTAAATGCAAAAAATCCAATAACATGTTCCAAAAAATTAGAGTATTTATACCTTTAACTGTAGAGATGGGGAAGCCCTTATTGGCAAGACACAAAACCCGGAAATTTAAAAATCAGACATTTTCACTAAATAAAATATTTTATATATCAAGATTCACAGAGTCAAAGGACAAGGAAAAAAAAAGTGAAAGAAATAGTTTGGACCCCCTTATGACAGAGAGTTAATGCTCCTAAAAAAGTTTATGCAAATGGATTCAAAATACAAAAATACTGGTGCAATAGAAAAACAGGCAAAGGATATACACACATGTATATATAGGAATCACAGAAGAAATCCAAATGGCCTATAAGCATGAAAAGGGTTCAAACAACTATCATGTATCTATTTAAAAAATTAAGATAAATAAATAAAAGGTAAGTGTTCAGTCTCCAGATAGTTAGTGGAATGCAGAATACAGCAAAAAGAGGCTGGGTGCAGTAGCTCATGCCTGTAATCCCAGCATTCTGGGAGGCTGGGGCAGGAGGATCACTTGAGTCCAGGAGTTTGAGACCAGCCTAGGCAATATAGTGAGACCCTGTCCCTGCAAAAAATTAAAAAACAAAAATCAGCTGGATATGGAGGCACGTGCTTGTAGTCCCAGCTATTCAGGAGGCTGAAGCAGGAGGATCATCTGAGCCTGGGAGGTTAAGGCTGCAGTGAGCTGTGATCTCACTGCTGCACTCCAGCCTGGGTGACAGATCAAGATCCACTCTCACAACAAACAAACAAAAAAAAAGAGACCGTTTACCACACATCAGCTAGCAGGCAAATATCAATGAAGCAAAGCTAGCCAGTACTAACCAGGATGAGGGTAAATGGGTACTGTTGTGATTATGCTCTGGGAGAATAATTTGGCAATATATATTGCCAGGAATAATGCTGCTGTTGATAATTACATGCTTTCACCCAGCAATTCCCATTTTTGGGAATCTACCCAAATAATAAAGATCTATGTACAATGATGTATATTGTGGTGCTCTTAAAGTGGATAAA
Organism: Ateles fusciceps; assembly: GCA_036589455.1. Lineage (NCBI taxonomy): Eukaryota > Metazoa > Chordata > Mammalia > Primates > Atelidae > Ateles > Ateles fusciceps. The sequence continues at coordinate 3,918,449 of JAZHEH010001241.1, read as the reverse complement.
ATATGGACACAATCTAAATATGTCAACAGGAAAATGGGTACATTTGACTATTATTTATTCTATCAACTATTTATTCTTCAGCTAATAGAGAGTCAAGTCTGCAACTACTGTCCTGGAGGGATGACAAGGAGAAAAGTTACAGATGGCTATGGTATGATCTCATTTTTATAACAATGCCCCAAACCCCTACATTTATATAAGACAAAGTCTGATGTGGGAGAAGATACACACCATCCTGTTAATATGGGTTATCTCAGATGTGATTAAAGTAATGGGGTGGGGGCTGCATGGGAAATTGTTAACTTTTCTTTTAAATATGTGGATTGTTTTATGTTCCAATGAGTGGCACTTTATTTTTTTTTTTTATTTTTACTTAATGCCGATGCTTTTTTTGGAAATGTGTCATACAGCCAAACATGCTTCTCTAACTACATACTAGTCTTTCCATTTTGGGAAACAGCTCCTCCCCATATTTCCTGCCCCCAACCCTCAGATAGAAGGTGGTGCATCTCTATCTTCCGCATAGCCTTGAGGTTATTGCTAGTATCCCTTCCAAGTGTTACTCTACATTTTCACCTCCAAGATCAAGTCTTCCTCTGATAATAAAGGAGCTTTATTTGCAGAAGCTTCCTTATTGATTTGCAAGATAGGTAAGAATAAACAGAATGCAGAAAGTTAACATTTGTAAAGGCTAATTAACTGCAGAAGGAATAATAGAATATAATCACTTTGTCATCCCTAAGAAACAATGGATCTAGACAAGTAGTACATAACCCTGGGGCATATTAGAATCACAAGGAGAGCTTCTGAAATCTATCAGTGAAGGTGTCAGGTTTGATGGCTCATGATTGCAAACTCAGCACTTTGGGAGTCTGAGGCAGCAGGATGGCTTGAGGCCAGGAGTTCAAGACCAGCCTGCGAAACATAGCAAGATCCTGTCTCTACAAAAAATTAAAAAATTAGCCAGGCATGGTGGCATACACTTGTAGTCCCAAACAAAACAAAAAACCGTATCAATGCTTGGACTCCATCTCAGAACATTTAGATAGGAAATTTTGCAAGTGAAACATGTTTTAGTATTTTTTTTCAAAGCCTTATCCTGTGATCCTAACATGAAGTCATATTTGAGAACCACTTAGTGAAAGGCTAACAGAACTGCAATGGATGGATCAGGCTGACCTAAACTCTCTAGTCAACTAATCAATCTTTTTTTAAAAAAAGTTTTATTCTGAAAAACTTCAGACACATACAGAAGCAGAGACTAGCGTAATGCAATGCCACACACCCATCATTGAGCTTCAACAATCATCAACTCATGGACAATCTTGTTTCAGCTGTACACCCCATCCCCATTACTCCAAGAACACTTGGTAAGACAAACGTACGCTGTCTGATAGAAGTACCCCATTAGGCAGCATGTACTGTCTAGCTGTGTCTCTTTCTGATGTTAACAGCCACTAGTGATCATTGCCAGGATCCATTATTTCATTAGGGTTTGCCAAAAGGTGATATTCTCTCATTTCTTTTGCTTGTATTTGCTGACATTCCCTGGTCAATTGTTTGGTTATCCTATGGTGCTACTTGTACGTAAAAGGTCCACAAAGAGAGACAAGATGCTATCTAACTCCTGGTGTGATACAAAGTGAAAAACACAGTAAACCCCCATGAAGTTCTCTTGCCAAAAAACAGAACCTGACCTGAACAAGGTTACGGGTCTAAATACCTGCTTATTAAAGGATACCACAGAGATGGAAAAAGCAAAATCCTGGATGTAGAAAACGCGAACCGCACAAATGACTTGTTCTTCAAGTAAAATACAGGGAACAAAATAAAGGAAGGAAAAAGATAGAGCTCTAAGAGACATCAACCAAATGTAATGTGTGTAATTTGTTTGGATACTGATTTGGACAAACTGGAGAAGGGGGAGAGAAACAACTAGGAAAATGTAAATGCTCACTGGATAGTAGAGGGTAAAATGAAGTGCTAATTATACTAATAATGGCTTTATGTTTTAAAAAGGTGTGATTGTGTTTCATAAACATGAACAAGATAACAGATGGAATGGTACATTTCAGATTTGCTTTAAAATACTACAGTGGGGAAGAGGGTAACAGATGAAACAGGATTGATCATGAATTCGGAGTTCAGTATACTATTTTCATATATGATTTGAAGGTTTCCATAACAATTTAAAAACAAATATAATGAAAACCCTCCCAGTAGGTTGGGAAGTAATTAGAAATTACGTAATCAGTGGTGCATGTTTTGGGACATGCACTACTGTAGCCACTAGGAATTAAATGCAAGCAAACCAGATTAGGTCCCTGTCTTCTTGGACCAAAAACAAAAACAAAACAAAACAAAAAATCCCGACTGCTTGCTTTCTGAAGAATGTGATCCACGTTCGGTGAAGTGTATATTCCAGTCGTGATCACAATACTGTCATTTCACTCTGGGGCCGTGGTTCTCAGTCCTGGCCCCAGATCACAATTCCCCGGGGATGATGGGGCCTCAGCATTTGGAGGCTTCCCAAGCGATTCTACTGGCTGCCAGGTGGAGAACTGGCGCTCCTTCGTTTTCAGCAGGCAGTGTCAACCCTGCAATCACCCTGCAATCACCCTGTGGTGTGCATAGGGCAGACATCGCCGTCCTCCATCTTAGAGCTGAAAGAACCGGGGCCGGGAGGCAGAAAGTGAGAGGCCAAGGCACAAGCAGGGCCAGAGGCCAGATTTCCGGCCTTTAGCGAGCCTAGGCTCCCCCAAGAGACCGAGTTAGCCTCGAAAAAGGCGGGGTGGGCGGCGGCGCCGGAAGGCCGAGGCTCCTACCCGAGGCGGTGAACGAGGCGCGTCCTCGCTGCTGGGCGCTCCCCAGGCTTAGGTGCCCCGCGCTGGGCCGGGCCGGGCCTAGCCGAGCCAGCGAGTCCCGAGGAAGCGCGCCCGCCCCCCCTCTGGCATGCCCTGCCCCACTCACCCTCTCCCCGAGGCCCGCGCCAGGAGGCGAGGGAGGCACAGGCCAGTACCCAGGGCCAGCCGTCCGCGGGGATACAACACGCCCGGGCGGAAGTGCGCCGCCAGTCGGATCCCGCGCGGCCGCTCTAGGATGCGCGGGAGGTCCACGCTCGGTGACGCCCGCCCGGGTCCTGGTTCTGGGCGCGCTTCCGGGCTCCCCCAGGACCTCGAGGGCACGGACTTGCGGGCGCTTCCCTCCTTCCTGTGTCGCTGTGTGTCTGGTGGTGGCGGTCGCCTGAGGACCAGAGCGGGCTAAACCGAGAGGGAAAAGGTTACTCTTCTTCTTTTGTTTTCCGTATAATATTTTCCACACAAGAATGTTCCTCCTGATGTTTTGCTCATACATACGTTTGTGTCATTTTTGGTCTTTGGTTGGGATGAATCTTTACTACCTTTCATCCACTAAGAACCTTTGCCTGACCATGCACCTTCATAAAGCCCGGTCCGTATTCCATTTTCCTACTTCTAAGTTGGAATATTTGCTTAACATCTGAAGCTGATTGTGCCGTACTCGCTCCAAGCCTTTCAGACCTGTTCTCTTAGGTAGTGGACGTGGTATTGACAAGCCCAAGCCGGCTGTGTACAGAACTGGCTAGAGGCGATTACAGATCTCAGGGGAAAACTCCTTCAGTTTGAATAACAACTTTAAAAAGAGTATTTGAAGCTCCTGTGTACTGCCAGATGCACTGATTTCGTGCTCAGCATACTAGAGGTGGTCAAAATATCCAGCAGCTGGCCAGGCGTGATGGCTCACACCTGTAGTCCCAGCACTTTGGGAGGCCAAGGTGGGCAGATTGCCTGAGCTCAGGAGTTCGAGACCAACCTGGCCAACATGGCGAAACCTCATCTCTACTAAAAATACAAAAAAAAAAAGGAAAAAAAAATTAGTTGGGCTTGGTGGCTCACGCCTGTAGTCCCAGCTACTTGGGAGGCTGAGGCACGAGAATCGCTTGAACCGGGGAGGTGGAGGTTGCAGTGAGCCAAGATCGCACCACTGCATTTCAGCCTGGGCGACACAGCAAGACTCTGCCAAAAAAAAAAAAAAATCCAGCAGCTTCAAAATGGGAATCAGAGTGGGTTTTTTTTTTTTTTTTTGAAACTACCAGGATAGAGAGACCACTTTTCTTTGTTTAAAAATCATTAATTGATCTATTTATTGGGCTCTTCCAACCTGTATTTATTCAAATATTAATGGTGCTCTGACTTTGTGGATAGTATTATTTTTGGTGCTGAGAGAATTTTAAAAATATATGTCATGGTCCCTGTTTTTATTTTGTTTTTTTTTTTGAGACAAGGTCTCACTCTATCACCCAGGTTGGAGTGCAGTGGTGCCATCTCAGCTCACTACAACCTCTGCCTCCTGGGCTCAACCAATCCTCCCACCTCGGCCTCCCAGGTATTAGTTGCTGGGACTACAGGACTACAACTTCCCAAGTAGCTGGCACTACAGGCAAGCCTCCACACCCAGCTAATTTTTTTTTTTTTTTTTTAGAGATGGAGTTTCACTGTGTTGCCCAGGCTGGTCTCAAACTCCTGAGTTCAAGCAGTCCATCCGCCTCAGTGTTCCAAAGTGCTGGGATTACAGGCAGGAGCCACTGTGCCCTGCCGGTCCCTGGTTTTAAGGAGCCTACACTCAGATTGGCAAAAGTTGTCAGGAAACAATCCACTAAAAGGGGTATGGAAAAGAGGGATCACTAACTAAGAGATCAGTGAGAAAGAGATAGGACTTGAGCTGGATCTTGTAGGATGGATGACACGTTAATGTGGAAACGAAAAAAATAAAATGGACTTGGTTGTGGGGTCCAAGTTAGCAAAGCATTGAACACTGGACCTTGAACTTATCTATCTTGACACTTGCCTAGGTAAAGTTCCTTAAGAAGACACATAGCATTCTACAGCTTGGTCTTGATCACAATCAGCTAGGACAGCGGGTCCCAACCTTTTTGGTACCAGGGACCAGTTTCATGGAAGACAGTTTTTCCTTGGGGAAAGCAGGTGGGGATACAATTTTGGGATGAAACTGTTCCATCTCAGATCATCAGGCATTAGTTAGATTCTCATAAGGAGCATGCAACCTAGATCCCTCACATGTGCAATTCGCAATAGGGGTCACGCTGCTGTGAGAATCTGGTACCTGGGCTGATCTGACTGGAGACAGAGCTCAGGTGGTAATCCTCACTGGCCTGCCACTCACCTTCTGTTGTGTGGCCCAGTTCCTAACAGGCCACAGACCTGTACTGGTCTGTAGCCCAGGGCTTGAAGGCTTCTGAGCTAGGGGTCTTCCAGAGCCTTATTCTCCATAGACCTGGCTAGGGCTTATTTCTGCCCATCCATGAAAGCTTTCTACTCCCTTCTACGAGGTTATTATACTTTTAGAGAATAGAAGTTTGTTCATTTTAAAATTTTTCTATTGCGGGAAATTTGAAACATATAGAAGTTGGAAGTGAACCTTTATATACAATCATCACTCAGCGTCAACAGTTAGCAACATCTGATCCATCTTGTTTCACCTATAATTCCACCTATTAGTCCATTTGCATTGCTATAAAAAATACCTAAGACTGGGTAACTTATAAAGAAAAGAGGTTTATTTTGGCCTCCAGTTTTGCAGGCTGTATAGGAAGTGTGCTGCCAGTGAAGGCCTCAGGAAGTTTACGATCCTGGCAAGGCGAAGAGGGGAGCAGACATGTCACATGACAAGACAGCAAGGAGAAGGGGCCAGGCTTCTTTTTGAATGACCAGCTCCCCAGTAAACTAATAGAGTAAGAACTCAGTCATCACCAAGGGGATGGCACCAAGCCATTCATGAGGCCCTGTCTAGGCCCCACCTCCAACACTGGGGATCACATTTCAACATGAGATTTGGAGAGGATAACCACCCATAGTATCATCCTCTCTCTCCAAAGGTAACAACAACAATAATAACAAAACCCTGGATTATGTTAGAGCAAATTCCAGGCAAAATATCATTTATTCATAAATACCTCTATAAGTATTTAAGGACCCTTTAAAAAAATCTCATCACTATATGATGATGGTCAGCATTTCAGTATGTAAATATAAAAGATAAGGACTTTAAGAATAGAACCATAATATTATATTGTAAAAATAAGAAAAAAATTTCTTAACATCATCAAATATCCAGTGACTGTCCAAAATTTCCTCATTACAGTTTTTTTAATTTTAAAAATTCTTTTATCTTTTATTTTTATGGGTCCATGGTAAGTGTATATATTTATGAGGTACATGAGATATTTTGATAGAGGCATACAGTGTGTAATAATCATAACAGGGTAAATGGGATTTTACCCTGTTTTGTAATGGTTTGTCTTTACTTTCAATGTCAAAAAATGCAATTACTTTTGCACTAAGCTAATAATTTACATTTCCACCAACAGTGTATGAGGATTCCTCTTTCTGCATATCCTTGCCAGCATTCACTATTGCCTTTCTTTTGGATAGAAGCAATTTGAACTGGGGTGAGATGATATCTTATTGTAGTTTTGATTTGCATTTCTCTGATGATCAATGATGTTGACCACCCTTTTATATACCTGTTGACCATTTTTATGTCTTCTTTTGAGAAAAGTCCTATTCAGATCTTCAGCTCATCTTTTTCAGTTGTTTCCTTTAATTAACATCTAAATAGATTGTGCATTTCTATAATTATAATATGGACATATATATGAGCAAAAGATATAAATTTTTTGGCAAATGCCTAGGAAAGAATGGTGTCAGTCAAATTCATCCAAGGTTTTAAGCAGCAGCGTCTATGCAGCCAGGCTGTGGTCAGTGTTTGGGGACAGAGGTAAATATCCACAATCCATGCATCCCTTTGATTTCTTCTTTTAGTGCCTGATTAACCATCTGGTGCTGCTGGACAGTTATCTTCTTAAATTCTTGTGATTCAATTTTAATTTTATACATCGCCCTACAACCTCCTGAAATGTGAGTGACTTTGACAGCTGTATCTCAAGGAAACTTTTTGAGAATTTGGCACTCTGAGCTCCCTCTCAGTCTGGGAGGCAAATATCTGATGGACACAGTGAAGAGGAAGCCCGCGGATCCCACAGAACAGAGGCACTGCCGCAGCTGGGCTTCATGCTGCCATGCCAGGCCGACATGACCCCTCTTTAACTCATTTTTAATTGATTAGATTTTTTCCTATAGAGTTGTTTGAGTTCTTTATATATTCTGGTTATCAATCCTTTGTCAGATGGGTAGTTTGCAAACATTTTTTCCCATTCTGTGGGTTTCTCTTCACTTTGCTGTGGCAGAAACTTTTTAACTTGAGGTATAAATTAAATAACATCACAAGAAAGCAATTGTCCAAATCAGTTTTTATCATAATGAGTTGGCAACCCCAAGGATAAGCAATAAGATTTCTTTTTTAGTGCCATCATGAACATATCAATGTTAATACTTTGATGTAGGACATTTAAAAATATAACCACAAAGCCATTATCAAATATACCAGACTAAGCAATAATTACTTAATATATTCCAATACCTAGCCCATATTCAGATTTCTCTGAATGGCTCAAAATCTCTTCTTAGAATTAATTTGTTCACATCAGGATCCAAACAACGTTGATACATTGATGTTGGTTTATTTGTTTCTTACATATCTTTTCACACATTTTTTGTTGAAGAAACCAGGCCACTTGTCCTGTAGAATGTCTGCATTTCCGTATTTCATCAGTTGCTTCCTTGTGGTGTCATTTATTTATTCCTCTGTGTCTTGTGTTTACTATAAGTTAGTATATAGATTCCAGATGCTTGATTAAATCAGTATTCATTTGGGAGTAGGAGGCAAGAATAGGATGTATTGTTTGCTTACTAATATCTGTGCTCTTTTTAATGGTGTTAAGATTGCTCAGTAGGTTCTGGTTTTGTCAGTCTAATCTAGCAATTACAAAGTTCCCGTGAAATTTACACATCCCTGTTACATGTAACATATCTATTGATAATCCTTCCCTGGGTCCATTATTTCCTTAGAGGTTACCTAGTAGTGCTGTTGTAATTCTATCACTCATTTGCATGTGTGTTTTTTGGAGGCAGAGTCTTGTCCTGTTCATTTGCATTTATTAACTGGATTTTTTTCTTTTTAAAAACATTATCAGGATCAGTGGCTCACACCTGTAATCCCAGCACTTTGAGGCTGAGGTAGGTGGATCACTTCAGGTAAGGAGTTCAAGACTAGCCTGGCCAACATGGTAAAACCCCGACTCTACTAAAAATACAAAAATTAGCTAAGCATGGTGGTATGCACATATAATCCCAGCTACTCAGGAGGCTCAGGCAGGAGAATCGCTTGAACCCGGGAAGTAGATCTTGCAATGAACTGAGATCATGCCCACTATAACTCCAGCCTGGGTGACAGAGCGAGACTCTGTTTCAAAAAAAAAAAAATCTTTTATCAACTATTTGGTTACCCTGAAATAGAATTTAAGAGGAAATGTGGGATAAATGCTGTGTTTCATTTTTTTCCTTTTATTTATCATTTTTCAGAATAATGAGTTGGTGCCTAGCAACCCCTCAAAGTGAGACTTTCCTGAACATAATTTTGACTTTAGAACCCATATAACTAATTTACATAATTAAAATCAATTTTTAAAAATGAAAAGCAACACATTAATAAACAGGCAAACAAAGGAGTGTGATTGTATATCATGTTGGTGACATAACAATACGGAAAAATATTGTTCTTAAGTAACTTTAAAACACAATACTTTCATTGTATATGTCTACTGGAATATATCCTGTGATATGCCAGAGCCACCTTGTAATGGCTTATAGAAGCCAATTGCCACATTTTTGGGAATTTTGCAAACTGATTATTAAACATGGCAATTATTTAGAAATTATATTCTAGAAACTTGTAATTAAACTATATTAAAAACAAAGGCAATAAACAAAACTCAAACACTGACCTGAATAAATATCCCTCCAAAAGAGCCCAAATTTGATTGCCTTAGTCTATACAGAAATTTATGCCCCAGGATGTTGTTGAAAAAAATAATAGAGTAATCAGCTGGCTATTAGGGAAGTTTAACAGTTTAGTGAGGTCAGGGAAAGAGACAATTAAAGAGAGCCCTCCAACACCACTATTATACCAGGATAATTGTGGGCATAACAAAGGCTACACCTCCTGAGGAGCAACATCAGAGACTGAATTCTGTGGGTTGAGGTAGGGATCGATTTCACTAAAATAATCCAGCGGTCACTAAACAAATATGCAAGCAAATAACAATAACAAATTTCAGAGGTGAAAGGACAGGGACAGTACTCAGAGTTACCACAGTATGTTACCTAAAATGCACAGTTTCAAAAACAAAACAAAACAAAAACACAAAGCAAAACTATGAGATGTGTAAATAAACAGGAAAATATGACAGTAGGTGAAAAAAACAGGCAACAAAAACTACCTGTGAGAGTGACCAGATGTTGGATTTAACAGACAAAACTTTCAGAGTAGCCATTATAAGTGTGTTCAAAGAAATAAAGAAAATCATGATTAAAGAGGTAAAGAAGGGCCAGGCATGGTGGCTCATGCCTGTAATCCCACTGCTTTGGGAAGCCAAGGCGGTTGGATCACCTGAGGTCAGGAGTTTGAGACCAGCCTGACCAACATGGCAAAACCCCGCCTCTACCAAAAATACAAAAATTAGCTGGATATGGTGGCATGTTCCTGTGGTCCCAGCTACTTGGGAGGCTGAGGCATGAGAATTGCTTGAGCCTGGGAGGTGGAGTTTGCAGTGAGCCAAGATTGCACCACTGCACTCCAGCCTGAGTGACAGAGTGAGACTCACTCTCAAAAAAAAAGAAAAAGAGGTAAAGAAAAATATGATGACAATGTCACATCAGATAAAGAATATCAATGAAATAATAAATATTTGTAAAATGAACCAAATGGGCCAGGTGCAGTGGCTTACACCCGTAATCCCAGCACTTTGGGAGGCCAAGGCGGGCAAATCATGAGGTCAGGAGTTTGAGACCAGCCTGGCCAACATAGTGAAACCCTGACTCTACTAAAATATAAAAATTAGCCGGGTGCAGTGGCACGTGCCTGTAGTCCCAGCTACTCAGGAGGCTGAGACAGGAGAATTGCTTGAACCTGGGAGACGGAGGTTGCAGTAAGCCAAGTCCACTCCATTGCATGCCAGCCTGGGTAAGAGAGTGAGACTCTGTCTCAAAATAAATAAATAAAAGAAAGAAAAGCAATAATCTCCATATCCTGAAGCTCAGCAAACTCCAAATAGGATAAACACAAAGAGATCTACAAACAGACACATAATAAATATGCTGAAAGCAAAGACAAGGAGGAAATCTTGAATGCAGCAAGTGAAAAAGAACTCATCACTTACATGATCGAAAGATGATTTCTCAGCAGAAACAATGGAAGCCAGAAGGCAGTGGGATAACATATTTAAAGTGCACAAAGAAAAAACCTGTCAACTAAGAATTTTATGTCCAGCAAAGCTACCTTTCAAAAATGAAGATTAATAAAGACTTTCTCAGATAAAAACTAGAGAATTTGTTGCTAATAGAACTGCTTTATAAGAAATACTAGGCTGAATGTGGTGGCTCATGCCTCTAATCCCAGGACTTTGGGAAGCTGACATAGAAAGATTGCTTAAACCCAGGAGTTTGAGACCAGCTTGGGCAACGTAAGGAGACGTCTTCTCTACTAGAAAATAAAAATAAAAAATAACTACCCAGGCATTGTGGTACACACCTGTAGTCCCAGCTGCTTGGAAGGCTGAGACATGAGGATTGCTTGAGCCTAGGAAGTTGAGGCTGCAGTGAACTGTGATCACACCACTATACTCCAGCTTGGGTGACAAAGTGAAAGAAACTCTGTCTCAAGAAAGACAAATTAAAAAAAAGAAATACTAAAGGAATATCTTCAGGCTGAAGGCAAGTGGCCCCCTGGATGATAATTTAAATTCCCATGAAAAAAAACTAAAGTGCCTCAGTAAAAGTGCACTCCTTGTAGCCGAATGGCAAGTTTTTTTCTGAAGGAAGTTCTAAGCAGCACATAGCCTTGGCTACCACAACCCCGTATCAATATACAAAGTTCCTCCTCATTCCTTTTCACAGTTATGTAGTACTTACTGAGTGATTTTATGTCATTTTATTCAGTCAGTCCTTTGGTTTGTTTCCAGTTTTGCTCTTTGTTTTATCATCACAGTATGGTAACATAGTCTTATTCATAAGTGATTTTTTATTTTTGCAAGTATATCTTTGGCAGAGATTTCTACCAAGTGGGATAGATGCTTAAAGGGTAAATACACATATAATTTTGCTATATATTGCTAAAATTCCCTTTATGAGGGTTGTGCCATTTTGACTTCCGTTAAGCAATGTATGAGAGTGCCTTTTTCCTTGGATCTTCACCAATAATGTTGTCAAACTTTTGGATTTTTGCCAATCTAATATCTTAATGTGGTTTAAAATTGCATTTATTTTTGATAAATGTGCTATGCTGAGTATGTTTTCATAAATTTAAGATCCATTTGCTTTTTTTTTTTTTTTTTTTTTGAGATGGAGTCTTGCTCTGTCACTCAGGCTGGAATGCAGTTGCATGATCTTGGCTCATTGCAACCTCTGCCTCCCAGGTTCAAGTGATTCTCCCGCCTCAACCTCCCAAGTAGCTGGGATTACAGGTGCACACCACCAGACCAACTAATTTTTGTATTTTTAGTAGAAACGGGGTTTCACCATGTTGGCCAGGCTGGTCTTGAACTCCTGACCTCAAGTGATCCGCCTGCTTCGGCCTCCCAAGTGCAAGGATTACAGGTGTGAGCCACTGCACCTGGCCCAGTTTTTTCTGTGAACTTTTGGTGCATATATTTTGGTCAGTTTTCTATTGTATCAGTGGCCTTTACCTTCTCTTTTTCTGGTGCTTTCTATATATTGGGGATAATAACTTTTTTGTAAAAGGGTCTCACTCTGTTATCCAAGCTGGAATGCAGTGGTGTGATCATGGCTCACTGCAGCCTCGATCCCCAGACCTAAGCAATCCTCCCATCTCAGTCTCCCAAGTAGCTGGGGCCGCAGGCGTGTGCCACCACACACAGCTAATTTTTGTATTTTTTGTAGAGACAGGGTTTCTCCATGTTGCCTAGGTTGGTCTCAAACTCCTGAGCTCAAGCAGTGCCCCAGCCTCGCCCTCCCAAAGTGCTGGGACTAAAGGCATGAGCCACCGCACCTGGCCGATAATAACTCTTTGTGAAATAAGTTGCAAATCTTTTCCCCAATTTTTCATTTGTCTTTTTCATTAACAACATGAACTTTTGAGTCAAAACACAGTTTAAATCTTGATTTTGTCCCTTTGTATTTGAGTGACCTGGATCAGGTGGTCATTTAACTTTTCTGAGCCTCTGTTTTTCTGTTGGTAGAATGAGGATAATAATTGCTCTTTTTTGCCTTAAACTTTTGCTATAAGGACTAGATGATGCTTGTTGAAATGCTTTGTAACGTGTTATTCAAATTTAAATAATTTCAAAGTGATACTTAGAACGTTTAACAGTACAGTGTATACAGATAAGAGAAAGCTGCTTTCTCTTTCTCTCTTGCTCTCTGCTTAGAGGTAGTCTACATGTAATATAATAGCGGTCTTCTGGAATCAGTAAATGAACCTACCTACTGCCTTGTCTACAGGGTAACTAACTTGGAATTAAGGGGAAAAATAATGCCTCTGGTTACAAATTAGTAAAAAGTAGTAGGCAAGTTTTAGAGCCAACAAAATGCTAACATGGCAGGCTTCATCACTATTTTTCTCTTTCAAATTAGATTCAGAAATTGTTGATCATTTGACTATGTGAAATCAAGCGCTGCTTAAACCTATAGAGTAGAAAAAGAGCCCTGTGCTGGTCCGAAGGTAGTGATTTATCTCAATAGATTGTTCACAGTCAGTTACAGATTTAGCTCCTTGTTCTACTCCACCTGCTTCTCACTGCTGTACTTGACTAGTCTTTAAATAAATAAATAAAAATTCAAAAAGAGAAAGAGCCCTGGACTAGGTGAGAAAGAGATTTTGAAACTATATAAAATAAACAAAAGGCACAACTCCTGTCTTCATTTTGCTTAAAGTCTGGTTGAATGATCTAATATATACAACCTTATAAATAGCTGAGATCTTCATTCGATGTCAGTTAGAATTATTGGTTACTAGAACAGAAGTTAATTTTGGCTAATTTAAGCAGACTGAAAGGAAACTGGACAATCCACAGAATTCATAGAAAGCATGAGCTAATGGAGGAAGCAGGAACCACAGTGGAGGTCTTGCCTCAGAGCCTTCCTAGGGCATTGCCGTGGACACAACACTGGCAGATACTTGCCTCTGTTCTTGGTTGCCGTGAGGTAAGGAGCAGAAAGATCCTTCCCACACCAGCTTTGGCTTCCATAGCGGAGGACAGCACAAAAATAATAGGGTTGGATGCTGAGTGTCACCCAAAACTTGTCTAATACACACCTCAAACTTAACTGACCCACACAGAACTTTTGTTTTCTTCACCTAAGCCTGCCTCTTCCTCAGTTCATCCTACACTGTATGTGTGTGTGATGGTGGCACTTGGATTTCACTCAAATTAACTATTTGCATACCCTCCTTGACAGCATTTTTCAACACTATCCTTCCAAATCTGTAGTGACTATTTTCTAAGTAAAAGTGGGACAGGTGATCTGTTATAATGGCTATAATTTGCTTTTATTTCTTTATTATTTTATTATTATTATTTTGAGATGGAGTTTTGCTCTTGCCACCCAGGCTGGAGTGCAATGGCATAATCTCGGCTCGCTGCAACCTCTGCCTCCCAGGTTCAAGCAATGCTCCTGCTTCAGCCTCCCAGTGGCGCCTGCCACCACACCCAGCTAGTTTTTGTATTTTTAGTAGAGATGGGGTTTCACCACATTGGCCAGGTTGGTCTGAAACTCCTGACCTCACGTGATCTGCCTGCTTCGGCCCCCCAAAGTGCTGGGATTACAGGTGTGAGCCACTGTGCCAGGCCTATTTATTTATTGTTTGAGTCAGAATCTCACTCTGTCACCCAGGCTGGCGTGCAGTGGTGTCACCTCGGCTCACTGTAAACTTCGCCTCCTGGGTTCAAGCAATTCTCCTGTCTCAGCCTCCCAAGTAGCTGAGATTTCAGGTGACTGCCGCCATGCCTGGCTAATTTTTGTATTTTTTAGTAGACATGAAGTTTCACCATGTTGGCCAGGGTGGTCTTGAATTCCTGACCTCAAGTGATCCTCCTGCTTTGGCCTCCCAAAGTGCTGGGATTTCAGGCATGAGCCACTGCACCCCACCTGTAATTTCCTTTTAAATATTTCAGTCAACTGATGTAAAGTTTTTGTGAATTAATTTAAGCTTTAATTTTAGGGGTGGTCAGCCAATATGCTGTTAAGAGTACTGAAGTGGTTGTCTGAAGTCAGGGAGAGCTGCACTGCAAAAGTAGCTACCACAAGACTTTCTGCTATTATCATTTTGATACAAAACCAATGATTTGCAAATTAGCATACCGAATGTCAAAAATTTGATTTTATTGATTTGTTATTTAGCATGATGAATGTTAGAAATAAGCTCTCGGGCCAAGCATGGTGGCTCACGCCTGTAATCCAAGCACTTTGGAGGCCAAGATGGGTGGATCACCTGAGGTCAGGAGTTCAAGACCAGCCTGACCAACATGTGAAACCCCGTCTTAAAAAAAAAAAAAGAAAGAAATAAGCTCTCATTGGTAAAATGCAGGATATTCAATGTAGGTAGATTGACTAAAATAATTCCGAGATTCTCTCCACCCTTGGATTAATAAACTAAAGAATCTATTGAGATAATAACATATAGCCTCGGAATGGCACCTGAGACTGGATTCCCTGTCTGTCTCGGGGAAAGCCTTTTCTGATTTCATGATGCCAAGTAGAGGGCATAAAAATCCTGCCTTTGGGATGTTGTTCTCCTTGAGTGAACCTTTCCTGGAAGGTATAGTTAGAGGCCCTGAAAGGACAGAGAGCTAGAATGTTGTCAAATGTTCAGTTCATGCTATGTACTAAATTGTGTCTCTCCCCCAGATTTCAAATGTTGAGTCCCTAAACCTCAGTGTGACTGTATTTGGAGATGAGGTCTTTATGGAAGGAATTAAGGTTAAATCAAGTCATAAGGGTAGGGCCCTGACTGAGGATTTGTGTCCTTATAAGAAGAGGAAGAGAGACCAGAGCGTGCACCTTCTCTCTCCCCTGCTCTCTCCCTCCCTCCACGTGTACACACTGAGAAAAGGCCCTGTGAGCACATGGTGAGAAGGTGGCCATCTACAAGCCAGGAAGGCAGCCCTCACCAGAAGCTGACTGTGCTGGAGGTCCAGCCTCCAGAACTGTGAACAAATATTTTTTGTTGTTTAAGCCACTCAGTTTCTGGTATTTTGTTATGACAGCCTGAGTAGACTAAGAAGTATGAATTGTTTTGTGTCTGCTTATTTTTAAAAGTATTTATTTGTTATTATTCTTATTCTTTTTTGAGACGGGGTCTCACTCTGCCGCCCAGGCTGGAGTGCAGTGGCACAGTCTTGGCTGGCTGCAGCCTTGACATCCCAGGCGCAAGCGATCCTCCCAGCTCAGCCTCCCGAGCTGCCGACTCCACAGGTGTGTACCAACATGCCTGGCTAATTTAATTTTCATAGAGACAAGGTTCCACTATGTTGCCCAGGCTGATCTCTAACTCCTAGGCTCGAGTGATCCCCCCTGTTTCAGCCTCCCAAAGTGCTGGGATTGTAGGTGAGTCATCACGCCTGGCCTGTGCCTGCTTATTAATGAATATTTGCTTAATGAATGCTTGCATACATGGCAGAATTTGGTCTGAGGCTTGTTTTTATTAAAACCTGGTAGTAAGGTTGTAGAGGGTAGCTAACCCTTACCCAGCTCAAACCTCTTCGGTATTGTTATCAACCTGAAAGTACCTGTTTTGGGAGCATGTGTCCAAATTGGTTTAGGTTAGCTCACAGCATGGTTTGGAGTAGAGATAGTATATCCGGAAGAAAAATTATATCAGAAAATCTAGAAAGTCTAATTACCTTACCAATAGCTCTAATAGTTTTAGTGTTTCTAATCTACAAGCCTATATTCTGAATCACCTGCTGTGTTAGTCTGGGTCATCCAGGCAGGAACATCTCGCTCAAGATGAGAATAGACATGCAAGTAATTTTTTTGTTTTATGAGATAGTGCAGTGGCACGATCACGAGCTCACTGCAGCCTTGACCTGCTGGCCTTAAGCAATCTTTCCTCCTCAGCCTACCAAGTAGCTGGGACTACAGGTGCATACTACCATGCCAGCTAACTTTTTTGTATTTTTTGTAGACACGAGGTCTCACTGTGTTGCCCAGGCTGGCCTCAAACTGCTGAGCTCAAGAAATCCTCCCGTGTCAGCTTCCCAAAGTGCTAGAATTACAGGCATGAGCCACCTCACCAGGCTGATATGCAGGTAATTTATATGAGAAGAAATGCCTGTGAAGGTGGGGGAGGGAGCCAGGAAGAGCCTGCAGGAGGCTTCAGAGCATCATACAGATCTGATTCCAAGCGAAAGAGAGAGGAAAGGAAGAGAGGTTGGGTGAAGAAGTGCCTTAGGTTGAAGTACAGTTCTGAGCTTGGCAAGGCCATGGGGGGAGGGCTTGAGCTAAAGCTACCCATCAGAGGAGTCTCCTGTCTTCCAGGAATAGGGCTGTCTTACCATCCCTGCTGTGTGAAGTCTCTGGCTAAGAGCAGCCCACAGGCGGTGTGGCTTCCATGTGAAAGCCATGATGAATTTCAGAGCTCAGCAATTGGGGATGGTAGTTAGTTATATTCCCAGCAGCTGGAGATCTGCGAGGTTGTAAGGAAATTTTTAGACCAGCATGAGCAAGAAAATCATTTGTTTTTGAAGTTGCATTCTATTCAGTTTGGACATAGACCAGGTGGTATTTGAGGTCCACATAGTTCAGGATTCAAGAACAGAGCAGTTGTATTTGGGGAAGGAGGTGCTGCTGACCCGCTGTTCTTGCTGAGGTATCTGGGTGTTATTTGCTATAAAGGCAACAAAAAGCCTTTATTGGTCTGGCTACCTATTTCAGCCTCGATGAAAGTTGGGGCCGTATTTCACCATGCCAGCCCTCCCAATAAAGAAGCACGATGGACTTGTTAAGAAATGGTGTTGGCCGGCCGGGCGCGGTGGCTCACGCCTGTTATCCCAGCACTTTGGGAGGCTCAGGTGGGAGAATCGCCTGAACTCAGGAGGCAGAGGTTGCAATGAGCTGAGATAGCCCCACCGCACTGCAGCCTGTGTGACAGAATGAGAACCTATATTAAAAAAAAAAAAAAGATGTAGGCTAGTTTTTCTCAACCTATCCTGGGAAAGGAAAGGGCCCTTTGATGACGGTGATGGACTCTCTCCCTCCAATAGACACAAGCATAGGATCATGTATTATTTCAGGGGCTTCATGGACTCCCAGAAGCTATTCATGAATCCTGAGGTAAGAAAAGAACTTTTATCTGAGGATCTCAGTAGGTATTCGTTATTATATAATTCCCTCCTTCATCACAAAATCAACATACAGTCTCTTCTGATTTAGTATTTTAACATTAGGGTCTTGGTGGTTGTGTGTGAGAAGTGGGGGAGGAGAAAAGGCGTTAGATAATTCTTTTAGTATTGTGATTAAATCAGATAAGGGGAGGAATAGAATAGGAAGCTGAGCAAAAGAAAATGAAAAGATGAGGAGCAAAACTAGTACTCTACATGTGAATTTAAGCCCAGCCATACATTCCCAAGGGATCAAGTACTCTGGAGAGAGAGAGAGGATAGAAAAGAGAGTGAGTGTGTATGTGTGTGTTTGTGTGTGTGTGTGTTAAGGTTTATAATATTGCCAAGTTTTAAAAGTGTCCTATACATAGTGCCTTTAAAAAACAAGATGGTAAAGCATTTTTATGCTTAAGAAAATTTTACTAAGAAAATATAAGAACACATCTCATTACAACATATCACAAAAGAGAAAAAATAATTCACATAATTATAAACTTTTTAGACTGATTCTTGGAACCATTTGCAACAAGTCAATCTGGTATCATATGTTCTAAATAAGGCATTCCTCTTAAACTAGCATTCCCATAAGCAATTGCTACAAGACTACCCATTCCATTATCTTATCAACACAAAGACATGAAGGGCTAAGCAATGACTTGCAATATGTGGCTTCCTTGAAGTCAATAATTAGTGCTTGGGATGTTATCAAAAGTGGCTCACGTCTGTAATCCCAGCACTTTGGGAGGCCAAGGTGGGCGGATCACGAGGTCAAGAAATCGAGACCATCCTGGCCAACATGGTGAAACTCCGTCTCTACTAAAAACATACAAAAATTAGCTGGGCGTGATGGTACCTGCCTGTGGTCCCAGCTACTTGGGAGGCTGAGGCAGAAGAATCGCTTGAACCCAGGAGGCGGAGGTTGCAGTGAGCCGAGATTGTGCCACTGCACTCCAGCCTGGTGACAGAGCAAGACTCCGTCTCAAAAAAAAAAAAAAAAAAAAATCAATTGCAAAAGTACAGTTTTAATTTCAGTTAAATTTAAAGGTTATTAGGCAAAGTATAATAAAACACTGGGCAGAAATTTCATATTGTCATATATTTAGCTAAACTAGATCTTTTTAGAAAGTTCTTGTTTTATACACATTTTTATTTTACCACTTTTTCTCACCTTTCAATGGAATATATAGATACAATACATAGATATCACTTAAAATATACCTTATAATTGAAATGCAAATTGACAGGTGGATTCATGAAGTGAATATTATAATATATAAGCACAATTGAAACTAGAAGGGATCTCAAGTCATGGATTCTGCGAAAATTACTAAATCAAAAGATGTTAGTGAATACACTTTTTGGTGTCATTTATTAAATTCAAAGCCAAAGCGTTAATGTTTGTATCCAGTACTTAAAATGCTGAAGACTAAATGAATAAAAGGTTTATATTGTATTTGAATTATAAATGGGAACAAAGTAAACATCAGATAAACTGGTAAAATGTATTAAAAAGGGCTGAAGACTAATCTTATAAGAATAGGTAAGAATTCTCATCCGAAGTAACAATTCCTGAAGGTATTAGATAAAATCGCTACACAGAAGATTTCATCACTCTGAGAGGGGTCTGAGCTAAAAATCCAGGCTCTGCCACTCACCGTAAGACCTATGACAAGTCATTTAACCTCTGTGTGCCTCTGTCCCTGTCTGTAAATCAGGCACAGAAACAGGGTAGCAGTGAGGATTAAATATGTCAGATCCTTAGAACGATGTCTGGTTTAGAGTAGGTATTATCCATAACATTTAGTTTGTCATTAGCCCACTGTACATATCAAATGTGTTGGTGATAATTCAATGGCTGTACAGGATTCAGTGATTTGCTAGAATATGCACTTAAAATTAGGAAAGGAAAAATAACTTTTCTAGAACATAAAAGAAAATCCTGAAAACATGACTATACAGCCACAAGTTTCCCCTAGTCTTAATTTTAAAAAGTGTGCTGAATGGAGGAATAACTTTCCCAATTGCAAAGTTTTTATTTGGAAAAAACAAGATTCTATAGCCAAATGAAAAGTTTGTTGACAAAATGCTGTTCACCGAAAGATACTAAGCATTCAACTCACTTGACTTAATGTGTCTATTTTATGCAACTGAACTATGAACATATTTCCATATTTACTTTTCTCTTCAAGACGAACAATTTTCTTTATTCAAGAAAGGAAGATAATGTTTTAAAATCTAATCACTAGTCTATCTAAGTAACTTCTGGCAAGGAGTAAGAAGATTTGTAATAATAGTCATGTTTTAATTAGGCCTACCTGAATTTACTGAAATTTGAAATAAAACATTGAGATTTTTCTCTGCTTACATTAAGAAAAACTCTTATCCTGAATTCAGATGAGAAAGTTTTCTGTAGTCAAATTGCTGTGAACATTTTAAATATGAAGTATGTTACTTCAGCTCACCTGTAGAGTTTCATTTTAATAATTAGATGCACAAAGTGCACATCATGAATCAGTTGAGAGCTATATAAATACGTGGCTGCACCTGAACATGTGAGGTCTTGTCTTGGATGGAAACACGATGTTGGTGCCATTTAGTTCTTTAGGACTTCCCTTTAAATGGAAGCCCAGTAAAGAGCTATGGCTTTGTATTAATGTTCTTGAGTATTGCATAGGCTCACCAGAGCTGACTCCATTTTGGTGAATTCTACAGAGCCCTGGAGCTTTTTAAGAGTGTGAAGAAGTTAAAAAAAAAAAAAAAAAAGAAAGAAAAAAGACAACATGTCAAAGAAGAAGAGACGAGGAAAGAGTATTATAACCTCTGTCATAAAGCTAGCAGAATCAAACCAAAAAAAAGTATGAAAAAGGTATCCTTGAAGGATACTGAATGGGCTTGAGAAAAAGCTATGGGAGGATTTGGTGAAGTATTTTTCCCAAGGCAAGGCTTTCTTCACTCCCCCCACCCTCCTTTTTGGGTTTTCTGTTCTCTGACAGCCAGTAAATAATGCTCCATACTCCTTAATAATGATGTTTTGGTCTTAATACATTGGCAACTCATTTGCAAAAGTGTAAAATCCTATTTCTCCAAAGGTTGATAATTTACAAAAAAAGGACAAAGGATAAGGTAAGTCATAAGAAAACTAACAGAGGAGAAATAAATGTCTATTTGATAGCTAATCTTTTGCAAATAAAAGTTGGTTGCTAGCTTTACAAAGTATGCTACAAATCTACAATTTAGGATTAAAGAGTATTCTAGTTTTTATGTTTTCAGAAAAATACGTTCAAAAATTCTATATTATTTTTTGTTCTTGTAAACAGCCTGTAAAAACATAAAACTAGATGAAAACTATTTTGTGTAAGAACATAATTTCAGTTAATCTTTTTCATGTAAATTGAAGTATAGGACACATAAACACTAAAGAACTGCCCACTACAGGCAGTACCCTGGGGCAATGCTTCTCAGCATGTTGTTCTCAGTACCAGCAGCAAAGGCATTCTCGAGCGGGTGTGGTGGCTCATGCCTGTAATCCCAGCATTTTGGGAGGCTGAGGCAAGTGGATTACCTGAGGTCAGGAGTTTGAGACCAGCCCAGGCAACGTGGCAAAACCCCATCTCTTCTAAAAATACAAAAATTAGCCGGGTGTGGTGACTTACACCTGTAGTCCCAGCTACTCGGAGGCTGAAGTGGGAGGATCACTTGAGCCTAGGAGGCACAGGTTGCATGAGCTGAGATCGTGTCAATGCACTCCAGCCTGGGTGAGAGAGGGAGAGACCCTGTCTCAAAAAAAAAAAAAAAAAAAAAAAGTATCAGGCCCCACCCCAGGCCCACTCCATCAGCATCAGAATCGTTAGTTCGCCAAAAGATTCTGCTGCCTGCTCTAAGGCAGTGATTGTCAGGGCAGAATCAGTGTGTTAGGGGACCTCCTGAAAAGACACCAGCCAGGGCTCTGCCCCTGGGGGCCTGGAGGGAGAAGGAACAAAGGCACTTGCATTTTAAAGCTTCACAGTGATCTGACGCACCTTCTTGGTTAAGAATTCATCCTTTTAAAGAACAGAAAACCAAACACTGCATGTTATCACTTATAGGCAGGTGTTGAACAATTAGAACACGTGGACGCAGGGAGGGGGAGCATCACACACTGTGGTCAGTTGCCGGGGGTGGCGGGGGATAATGAGGGGAGAAATACCAGATAGAGGAGATGGGGGATGAAGGCAGCAAACTACCTTGCCATGTATGTACCTATGCAACAATCCTGCAGGATTTGCACATGTACCCCTGAACCTAAAGTACAATGAAAATTAAAAATATATATATTTTAACTAAAATCTTGGACTAAAACTTCTCGTTATTGCCAATAAACCTTACCCTTGCTAGTAATCCATTTGTTCCACACAACAGGTGGTGGCGGGAGATTAGAAACACATGTATTCTCACCTTTTCCTACGGCTCACTGACAGGATAATCATCAGAATTTCTTCTCAATTCAAAATAAGATTCTCTATTGCTGTTCTTCAAAATAATTACCTTCTTGCTAGGTAAAGTCTCACCGAAGGAAACACCAGCTTGATGCCATTATGGCCTCCCCCTATTTCTTCAATGCTAATAGTCCTTCCTGTATTCTTAGCTTAAATATTAAGCAATTTTACTTTAATTTACATCCAATAATTGATACTTGTTAAAATACTGATTGGTAAGTAACAATGAAAATAGGGAGCTTTTTTAGAAAAATGGAATTGTTTCATTTAAGCAGGCCGTATGCCATTTAGCCTATTTTTTCCTTAATATACTTAGTAACTTCCATGCAGACTGTACCAGATGTGCTTAGTAAGTAAACTTTGTAAAATTACTTTAATTCAGCACATGTTCCTGCCTTCAATAAGCACCAAGCAAGAAACAGGTTTACACTTATTATACTGCTTATGTTGAACTAAAATCAAGATTTCACACAATGTTTTTTAGGGGTGATTTTGTTTTGATAAAGGGAACATGAAAAACAGAAGCCTCTCAGCCAGGTGCAATGGTGCACACCTTTAGTCCAAGCTGCTCAGGAGGCTGAGGTGGGAGGAACTTGAACTTCCAGGCTGCAGTGCTCTATGACCCGTGCCACTGCCCTCCAGCAAGGACAACATAGCAAAACCCCGTATCTAAAACAGACTAAAACTCATAAACCTTTCCTCTTTAATTAAAACAAATTGTGACCATATGTTATGAAAAAGACTTCTGACTTTATTCACCTGTTCAATGAATTAGCCAACTGCATTTTCCCATACTCCAAATGGCAATGCCATTGCAACCACTTTGAAAGTATCAAATTATATTCAAAATTATGAATTGGGCCAGGTGTGGTGGCTCACGCCTGTAATCCCAGCACTTTGGGAGCCCAAGGTGGGTGGATCATCTGAGGTCAGGAGTTCGCGACCAGCCTGGCCAACATGGGTGAAATCCTGTCTCTACTAAACATACAAAAATTAGCTGGGTGTGGTGGTGGGTGCCTGTAATCCCAGCTACTTGGGAGGCTGAGGTAGGAGAATGGCTTGAACCCGGGAGGCAGAGGTTGCAGTGAGCTGAGATTGTGCCATTGCACTCTGGCCTGGGCAACAAGGTGAGACTCTGTCTCAAAAAAAAAAAAAAAAAAAAAAATTATTATGAATCAATTTCTATAGGCAGATGAAAAAATTGGTCTTTTTCCTACAAAGCAATATAAAACACTGTGCATACTCATCGATGACCATCTGTTGTTACTATCCTAGAATGAGCATTTAAAAGTTTTCTTCCCTCAAAGCAACCATGGTAGGCAGACACATTTTCCTTTAGAATTCTCCAATATGCAAGCCACACAAGAAAATTGTTCTCATTAGCCATTATTATTTTACTGGGATTGAAAAGGGCATTTCCTGGATGAATACCACCAACCTTATTCATCCCCCACTTAGCTCTAAATTAATTTTGGTGGTTTAAAAAAATTAAATCTGCCTTCAATGGTGAAAGAGTTGTCACTACTAATAATATTCAAAGAAACAGTATGATAGTAACATTTGTAACATTCCAAAATTATCTCAAGTAATAAAGAACATCACTGCTGGAAGAAGGGCACAGTTTCTCCAGTTAAATATGACTCATTTTGATGTGAAGCATGACTTAGATTTTAAAAGTCATGTGATGTCTCCCGTATGTGTCAGGTATCCTATACTCCCTCCTAGAATCATCTAGAAGTAATGAAAATACGTGTTTTTCATAATAAGCAAATCTAAATTTCTAGTTGGGCAGTAAGATAGCATAACTGAAGCAATTAAATTGAAGATATTTATTAAATGAAAAGGTTACACTACGATTTTTATACACTGTTGAAACAATGACTTTTATTCATTTAAAGCCAGCAGTAGTACCCATTACTCTCATAATGTTATAGTTAAGCCTTGATTTAGTTCCAGAAAATAAATAGGGTAAAATTTTAATATTTCCCTAGCTTTGTCTGCTATAAGGGAATTTCAGAGTATGAAGGTAAGATGAAGCAGATATAGAAGAACATTTTTAGATACTGACAATTTTTCCTTGGAATTTGGTTAAAATTTAGTTTCTTCTCAAAATTCTGTACTTCTATCCATAAATTTCTATTTTAGTAGCTCTAAAAGAACTAGGTGAGAGAAGATTATTACCCATAATAGTAAATAGCAAATACTTTGGCAAGTCTGAATTAGAGTATAAGTGAAGACATTCACAAACACACTTTTTACATCTCCTGGATGTGGCATGGGCTGTATGTTAGAATTACAGCATCACAATTATCTGATTGTAGGGTGCTAGTGGGCAATGCAATCCATCAACATGTCTACACCAACAGATGTGAAGATGCATGGAAAAAAATACATCAACCAAAGTGGTCAGGTAGAACAAAACACAGAAAACATCATAAAACTGAGGACATTTTCTCTTCTTGTCTGAAAAAAGGGGTTCCCTGGAGCACAGAAAGTATTTATCAGGGGAGTGCTTCTATTCTGTTATCACAGGAGGGCTTGATGCAGATTCTGGCCATTCATACACATCTGGCAGCAGGGAATCATATTCACTCTGCCATATTCTTTCTTTAACATATTTGGCCTTGTCTTCAGGTTCTGGATATCGGAAAGCCATTTTATTAGCATACAGGTATTCTGTAACCTGAAAAATAAATAAGGTTATTGCATAAGCTCAAAGTATTAACCTATTAGAGAGACAACATACTATTATAACACAGGAAAATAAGTTTAGAAGAATGGTATTTTTCTTTTTTCAAAACAAAAAATAACATTACTTTGATTCATTTCAAAACATTTGGAAACTATGGAAAGTTTAAGAGATAAAATCAAACACTTTTAAGTTCTACTATGTGTCACTCTAGTTAACACATTTATGTAACCTGCCGAGAGAGAGAGAGACCACGATGAAAACCTAACCCAAGCTCTGCCTTTTCTAATCACCCCTTTCTTCTTTGCTTCTAAAAAGAAAAGCCTATGCCACTGCAGAAGCAGCACACTCTCTACTCCTGCCTCCGGGGAAGCGCAGAGACATGAACCTGGGCCTATGTACCTATACTAATCCCAAGCAGAGGTCTCCTTCTACAACCTTATGTACTACCTCTCATTTGGACATACCAATTATCTCTCTTTTTTTTTTCTTAGAGACAAGGTCTTGCTCTGCCACCCAGACTGGAAAGCAGTGGTATGAACACAGCTCACTGCAGCCTTGGCGTCCTGGACTTAAGCGATCCTCCCACCCCAGCCTCCTGAGTAGCCAGGACTACAGGCACATATCAGTGTGCCTGGCTAATTTTTTTTTTGGCAGAGATGAGATCTTGCTTTGTTGTCTAGGACTGGTGTCAAACTTACAGCCTCAAGCCATCCTCCTGCCTTGGCTTTTCAAAGTGCTCTGATTATAGAAGTGAGCCACTGTGCCTGGCCCAGTCATCTCTTAACTGACCAATATCTTCCAAAATCTGCCCCACCTGAAATACCATTCTATAAATTTTAAAATGGAACTCTATCATCCTAGTTCTGGGCTCTAAAATCTTCAGTTGTTTTACAATAGAAGGTAATCACACTCTGTAGCCTGGCATTTGTAAATTTGTACAGCTGGCTTTAATATAACTTTCAAATTTTCTTTTATGCCATTTCCCTACCTGTTCCTTAGACTCCAGGCTCAACTATTATTCGTAAACATATCAATTCCCAATCTTTGCTTAGGTTATAGGCACCAAAATAATGCAATAATAAAATTGATAGTCAAGGCTGGGCACTCAAGGCTGGGCATGGTGGCTCACCCCTATTTTGGGAGGCCAAGGTGGGCAGATCTCCTGAGCTCAAGAGTTCGAGACCAGTCTGGGCAACACTGCAAAACTCCATCCCTACCAAAAATGCAAAAAAAATTATCTAGACATGGTGGCGCATGCCTGTGGTCCCAGCTACTCGGGAGGCTGAGGTGGGAGGATTGCTTTAGCCTGGGAGGCAGAGGTTGCAGGGAGCTGAGGTTACATTGCTGCACTCCAACCTGGGTGACAGCGTAAAACCCTGTCTCCAAAAAAAAAAAAAAAAATTAATGGTCAAAACGATAACATTTTATGATCATCTATATAGAAGCTGAGATTGTGGTTGATAAATTCCACAGTCAATCCTGATGTTTAAGAAAAAGTAAGCTAGAAATAGAAGCCTACTTCTTTTACAAAGTAGAAAATACTTATTTCAATCAAAAGCTAGCATCATATTTAATATTACCATACAAAGATGTTAGCCAGGTGCAGTGGCATGTGCTCTAGCTACTCAGGAGGTTGCAGTAGAAGGATAACTTGAGCCTAGGAGTTTGAAATCAGCTTGGCAATACAGACTGTCTATAAATTGAAAAAAAATACAAGAATGCCCTTACCAATCTAATTTCTTAAAACTATTCTGCAGTTTCAGCTAATTTATAGTTAGAAAAAAAAGGACTATGCATAGTAAAAAAGAAAAAATTACTTGCAGACAATTAAAAATTCCAAATGAAATGAAAAACTATTAAGACTGTTCAAAAAACTGGTTATCAAGTAAATTCATAAAAATGAGTATGTTTTCAAATTAGAATTATTACTCCTACCTTTTCCTGTATATTAGAAATGATCAGTAAGAAAATACTTGGAAAGAAAAAAAAGTCTATTATATTAGAATAACAGAAATTTAAAAATATTTTGGAAAAAAAGTAAAAATGCCATATTCAAATGAAGAAAACAAAATTATATTGAAAGATTTTTAAAAAAGACCTTAACAAGTAAAGAGAGATACTAACTGGAGAATACTCAATACTGAAAGACCCAATTTCACCAAACTAATTTATAAATGTAACAATTTCATACCAAAGTTGCAGAGTTTTTTAAATTAAAAAAACGGATACACAAATTTATCCAAAAGAAAACAATTGAGAACAGACAAGAAAACATTGAAAAAGCATAATGATGGGAAAGATAAAGAACCAAATGTTACCAAATTATACACATTATAAAAATTAAAACACAGGAGGCTGAGGCAGGAGAATCACTTAAACCAGGGAGTTGGAGGTTGCAGTAAGCTGAGAATGCGCCACTGCACTCCAGCCTGGATGACAGAGTGAGATGCCATCTCAAAAAAAAAAATTAATACAGTGTCAGATACTAAACAAAAATGGTCAGGAATAGAAATCCCAGGAACAGATTCAACTCCCAATTAACTGGAAACAACAGATGCATTAATGAATAAATAATGCTGGGCGACTGGTTAACTACTCAGGAAAAAAATGTTTCCCTTTCTCATATCATACATTAAAATAAATCCCAGAGAGACTAAAAAGTTTTATTTTAGAAAATGCAAGTAAATATTTATGATTTGGACAGAAGACATTAATATTCACAAAAGGTGAGGACAAAATCCAAAAAATAAACAAATAATTGCATAAAAAACTTTAAAAAGACATGTCAAACAATTCTATAAAGTTAAAACAAATGACAAATGCGAAAACATCTGCACCACAGCAAATAGGAGGATCACTACACTTAATATATAAAAAGCCCTCAGAAATCAACACCAGAAAGTAGAAAGGCAAGTATCTAATACAAGAAAGAGCAAAAGTCATGAAAAAGTAGTTCATCAAAGAAGAAGGCAGATCACGAGGTCAGGAGATCGAGACCGTCCTGGCCAACATGGTGAAACCCTGTCTCTACTAAAAATACAAAAACTAGCTGGCGTGGTGGTGTGTGCCTGTAATCCCAGCTACTCGGGAGGCTGAAGCAGGAGAATCGCTTGAACCAGGGAGTTGAAATTGCAGTAAGCAGAAATCGTGCCACTGCAACCTGGCGACCCAACAAGACTCTGTCTCAAAAAAAAAATACAATTGTTGAATAAATAAAAAAAATTCTTCAATCTCACTAATAAATGCCTTAAACAAAAATGAGAAACAAAACAATTTTCACCTATTAAATATGCAAGATTAAAAAAATAATTCTAACTATTGGCAAAAGTGTGGAAGAGATACACTCATATCTAATTGCTGCAATGTAAATCAGTACTTTTTTTTCTGAAGAGATTATTTGACAATAGGCATCAGAAGCCTTAAACACCTTAAAAACCTTGGTTCTTAAGCTTAGAATTTATTGCAAAGAAAAACCATCACAAATGCACACATAGATTTATCTGTAAGGATGGCTGTTCACTACACTGTTACTACTCTTTTTTTTTTTTTTTTTTTTGAGACGGAGCTTTGCTCTTGCCCAGGCTGAAGTACAATGGTGCTATCTCAGTTCACTGCAACCTCCACCTCTCAGGTTCAAGCAATTATCCTGCCTCAGTCTCCCATGCAGCTGGGATTATAGGCATGTGTCACCACCTGAGGTCAGGAGTTCGAGACCAGCCTAACCAACATGGAGAAACCCCATCTCTACCAAAAATACAAAATTATTAGTAGAGATGGGGTTTCTCCATGTTGGTTAGGCTGGTCTCGAACTCCTGGCCTCAGGTGATCCGCCTGCCTTGACCTCCCAAAGTGTTGGGATTATACGTGTGAACCACTGCGCCCAGCCTCTGCAGCCTTCTAAATATTTCAGATTTATCTCTAATAAATTTGTATTTCTTGTTATAAGAAAATGTCATTAAAATTAATATGAAGAAGTTTAAGTTATTACTTACTTTAATAGCAATGTTAATAGAAACTTCCTGAATATTAGAAAGTGGTGGGTAAAGTCTCCCTTGGGCTAACTCTTCATCCGTCAACTGGCTTGTTAGTGCCTGAAGAGAAAAACAGCATTTTGCTTTTTTTTTTTTTAAAAATAACAGAATAAGGACCCTGTAAAATGGAAAAAGCATTGGGGAAACAGAGAGTAATACCCGTAATATTATTCCCCTTATTTCTTGAAGGAATACACTTAAACCATGGCAGAAATTATAACCATTCACCACTAAACAATAAATAACTAGATTTAAAGACTTATTGATATATTCTACTTTACATTATACATGTAGAGCTTGGCTTAATTGCAATGGCTACTTTGAAAACAGACATTAATTGTATTAATGTGAGTTATTCAGAAATACTTCAAAGTCTGGAGATCCCATAGGCTAGCATTCCAAATAATGCCAGTACTTGTCCATTAAAAACATGCAAGGAATTATCTATGCTGTCACAATATATCCAGATATATATAATACAAGTACAGTCTAAAAGTGTTATTAAAATGAGAGGATTCAGTTTACAAACATGAAAAATCATGATAAAAAAACATAATTTTATGCATAAATAGGCAATTCATAAAAGTAATTTATGAGTAACTTCCTTTTCATTAATAAGGCAGATTTAACCCATTCTCTCCCTGCTTTTAATTTTCAGATCTGTTCATCTTTATAATTTTAATTTTCAGATCTGTTCATCCTTCATAAAATAAACAACATTTAAAATATTTACCTTTGCAGCTTCTAGGAAAACACTGTCACTAATATGCCGGGTGTTACAGAGAATAACGGCTAAAGCCACACCTAGAATACATTTTAAAGTTTACTTAGTAAGATCACTTTTCAAATTATGAAAGAAGTCAATTCCTGTGTTCAGGCAAATAGATGGTAACCCATCCACATCCCAAACAGCTCCCCAAAAAAACAGAAAACAGCCAAGAAAAACAGAAATCTGAGTTAAAATCAAACAATCTTTAGTTAATGATTCTTACTTGCTAAATAATTTTAGAAATATCAAATGGCTTTTCTCAGTTCAGTTTTTACATTTATGAAAATTACAAATACATAATTAATCAACACTTGTTTTAATACCTAGTTCCCAGCCCACCTCTAACCCTCTATTTCTTGCTTTACAGAGGCAATGACTTTCAAATTTTTTTTTGCTGATTAATGTTTCTCTCACTCTTAAATAACTTATGTTTCTTGTGATTTTTTTTTTTCTCTTTTTTTGCCCTCTCTTATGGTGCTGATCTTGTGATTTCTGAGTTTTGGAGATCACTGACTCCTTCCTGTGAAAGTTAAGTATTTAGTGCTCTTTTATATTTTCAGCTTTCTCTCTTCTTCCCAGTATAGTTAGAGCATAATTTTGGTTCAATCACTATTCAATGTTTATATTATTATGACTTCATAAATGCTAGTCACAGTTGAGCCATGCATTAACACTATATCATGATTACTTTTCCTTTTCTGCATAACTTTGTCTTTCCTGAAGTTAGTAATTGTCCTTTTTTACTTTACTTTGATTTTTTAGTACTTAACGTTGTTATTTCACCCTGGAATCTCACTCAATTGTCTAAATCCTTCTTCTATTTTAGCTACTTTAAATATTCTCTAATTTCTTTCTTTTTTGAGACGTGTCTCGCCCTGTCGCCCAGGCTCGAGTGCAATGGCGCAATCTCAGCTCACTGCAACCTCTGCCAGGTTCAAGCGATTCTCCTGCCTCAGCTTCCCAAGTAGCTGGGACTACAGGTATACACCACCATGCCCGGCTAATTTTCTGTATCTTTAGAAGAGATGGGGTTTCACCATGTGGGCCAGGCTGGTCTCGATCTCCTGACCTCATGATCTGCCCACCTCGGCCTCCCAAATGTGCTGGGATTACAGGCGTGAGTGAGCCACTGCACCCGACCTATTTTCTCTAATTTCATCCTCTAGAATAAATCTCTGCTAAAGCTCCATTCCGGTCTGGCTGTCCCCCTATTCCAGCTATGGAGCTGTCATCTTAGAAAACCACTTTATCATCATGGGCCTCTTTGCTTCTAAGTTGACTCCATTTCCTAAATCCAACTTTTCCTGACTTTTTGTTACTCCCTCTTTTGGTAGGGTACATTCTCCCATGACTTTCTGAAGAACAGTGCAGGGGAGATATTTTTTGAAATCTTCCATTTCTGAAAATGTGTTTGTTTACTTCTTTCTACTTATACTTAACAGTTTATCTAGATTTAGAATTCTGGCTTGGAAATATTTTTCCTTCAGAACTGTGAGGTATTATTCTAATACCGTCTAGCTTCTACTGCTGGTGAGAAGCATCAATTTGAGTTCAGATCCTTTTGAGGTGATTGTTTTTGTTTAATCTCTGGATGCACATAGGATCCCTTTTTAATTTTTTCTTTTCTTTTTTTTTGCAACAGGTCTCACTCTGTCACCCAGAGTGGAGTACAGTGGCACAATCATAGCTCACTGCAGCCTCAACCTCCATGGGCTCAAGCGATCCTCCTACCTCAGCTTGCTGAGTAGCTGGGATTACAGGCATGTACCATTACACCTGGCTAATCTTTTAAATTTTTTGTAGAGACAAGGTCTTACTATGTTTCTTAGGCTGGTTTCAAACTTCTGGACTCATACAATCCTCTTGCCTCAGCCTCCCAAAGTGCTGGGATTACAGGCATGAGCCATCATACCCAGCCAGATCCTTATTTTTATACCTAATGGTCTGTAATTTCGTAACAGTGTGCCTTGATGTGCATTATTTTAACTCATCATGTTTAGCATTCAGTCAGTAGGCGCTTCCTATCTGAAAACTTGAGTCTTTCAGTTTTGGGAAATGTTCGTGAAGTCTTGAGGATTCATTTCTCTCCATTTTTCTGTTCTTGCTACCTTAAATCTACATTTTCTGATATCGTACCTCTTGGATTGGCTAATTTTCTGCTTTATTTTCCTTCTCCTGTCCTTTGCTCTATTTTGGGGTAACTCAATCTTCTTTTTCTTCTATCTTTCTGCTATCAAACTTCATTTTTAGGAGATTGTTTTGCTTTCTAATTTTTAAAAAAATAAAATTCTGTCTTGTTTATAAGATATAATATTTTGTCCCCCTGAGGATATTGATAATTTTTAAAACTTTCCTTTTCTTCCCATTATCCTTGTTTTTTCCTCCAAGATGTCTTTTTCTGTTTGTCTGCTTTGGTCTCTTTTATGAAACTCTTTCATAAAGAGACTTTCCTCAGATGACTAGTAATCTTTGAGCATTTCTCATTTAAAGGTTAAGAACTAAAGAAAATGATTGGAAGCTATGAGGATGGGGTTCACTCCTCTGAGCATACAGGCTTTTAAACTTCCTATTTTCTAGCACCTCTGTCCTCAACTATGTCTGGTGTCTCCCAGCCTAGAAACAATGTTTACTCTATTCAAAGACTATCCCAACTGGCTTTCAGAAAGGTTAGTCGTCAGATTACCCAGGGCTGAGAAGGTCATACAGTTAATAGCATTTTTAAGTAGAGAATGTGGTCCATCTACACTTAATGTCGTTTTTAGTGGTTTTTTTTTTTTTTTAAGTAATTGGGGCAGATTTCACCCCAAACACTTAGTCCCATCACTCTCATCTCATCTTGCCTTGCTTATTCTATGTTCCTTTTCCTCTTCTTTCTTGCTTTTCAAATTTTTGTTGTCTCATTTCATCCCAACATTACCTTACCATAAACAGGAAGTCTTTGTAGTATTCTAATGGTTATCCTAAAATTTATATCATACATCTTTAACTACCAAAATTCCACATTAAATTTTTTTTTTTTTTGAAACAGGGTCTCACTCTATCACCTAGGCTAGAGTGTGGTGGCACGACCAAAGCTTGCTGTAACCTCAAACTCCTGGGCTCAAGCAATCCTCCAGCCTCAGTGTCCTGAGTAGCTGAGACTACAGACATATGTCACCACACCTGGCTAATTAAAAAAAATTTTTTTTTTGGTAGAGACATAGTTTCCCTATGTTGCCAGGGCTAGTCGCTCAAACTCTTGGCCTCAAGTGATCCTCCCGCCTTGATATCCCAAAGTGCTGGGATTACGGGTATGAGCCAACATCTCCACCTCCACATTAATTTTTAATTTACCTTCCTACCAATCAGTGTAAGTCCCTCATAACAGTTTAACTCTATTTAACTGAGCTATTATTGTTGTGCATTTTAATTCTCTCTGTATTTTTCAAAATGCCTGTCATTTTTTTTCACTCTATATAAACAACATGAATTTTGTTGTACCCACCCCCTTACAACTTCTTTGCTCTTCATTCCTTCCTACATCTCAGAGTTTCTACTAGGATTATTTTCTTTTTCCCTAAGGAAAAAAATTCCTTTCCTTTAATATAAAAACGATCTGCCAGGTGGTGAATCCTCGGTTTTTTGTTTTTCTGAAAATGTCTTCATTTTGCCTAACTATTAAAGAATATTTTCACTGTGTCATGAATTCTAGGTTGGCAAGTATTTCCCATAAGCAACTTTAACAGGTCATTCCACTGCCTCAGTATCTTATTGTCACTGAGGAATCTGCTGTCAGTCTAACGGTCACTTCTTTGAAGGAAATCTTTGTGTTCTGGCTGCTTTCATATTCTTCCCTGTGTGGTGCCTATAAAGCCTTACAATAATGATCCTAGATGTAGATTTCTTTTTATGCATCTCACATGGGTTTCTATGAGCTTTTTGAATATTGATTATCAATCATCAGTTCTAAAAAAACCTTAGCCATGAGGCCTGCAAATGTTGCCTCTGCTTCATTCTCATTTCTTCTAGGACTTCAATTAAAGATATATCAATGAAATGTCTCTTATCTACTTCTCCAGGTTCCTTTTTTTTTTTTTGGTCTCTCTGTGCTGCATTCTGGATTGTTTCTTCTGAGATATTTTCCAGCTGATTAATTCTCTATGGTCTAATCTGCCATAAGTCTCATTCACTCAGTTTTTTTTTGTTTTTGTTTTTGAGACAGGGTCTTGCTCTGTCACCCAGGCTGGAGTACAGTGGCTCAATCACAACTTACTCCAGCCTTGACCTCCCAAGCTCAAGTGATGCTCCTATCTTGAGCCTCCTGAGTAGGAGGACTACAGGCATATGCCACCATGCCTAATATATATTTTTTAAATTTTGTAAAGAGGGGGATCTCACTACGTTTCCAGGGCTGGTCTCAAATTCCTGGGCTCAAGTGATTCTTCTGCCTTGACCTCCCAAAGTGCTAGAATTACAGGCATGAACCATCACACCCGGCCCACTCAGTTCTTATAGATTACCACATTTTTCAATTCTAGAATTTAGTGGTACTTGTCTAAATTTTCAAGATTGACTTTTATCTCTATAAACATAAGCATATTTGTTTCATGGCGTTTGCGTTATATCTAGGGTTTTAGTATGTCTGTTTTTCTTGGTTTTGCTGGTTTTGGCTGTTGTCATGTCTCTTTACATGCCTCATTATCTTTTTTTTTTTTTTTTTTTACTTAGGTTGTACTTGAAGATTTATTTATAAAAATAATTTGAGAACTAGGATAGTGAGGACTAGGACAGTGTTATCTTATTTCAGAGAAATTTTTGTTTGCTTCTGCTGGGCACTTGTGGGCACTGGCAGTCCTGAGAGAGGCTTGAGGTTTTCTAAATCACCCATTGCTGCTGCAAACTATAACCCCATTCCAAGGTACAGCACTTTAGGGTTTCAGTCCAGACTTGGACATCGTGCTGATCTTGTCCACCTTCCATGACAAGGACAGCTGTACCTCTTAGCCACTTTCTTTCTGGTCTGTGCTTTCACTGTTAAAACTGGCTTCAAAAGCTGGCTCACCTCTCTGTGCATTAGTTCCCTCCCTAACCTTGGTCCAGAATTCCCCAATATTTTATTAGAGGCAATATCTTATCCTTTTGACGCTTTTAAGGTTTTTAAAAAAATTTCACCCTGTTAAGAGTTGCTCACCTAAGTCATTCAAACATTATCAGAGCTTTTTTAAAGTTGCTTTATAAACAGACTTTTAGCCAATCCTCCTGTTTTTAGGCTCATTTCTACCTCAACTGCCAGGTCATTTTATTTTTTTAAGACAGTCTCTCTTTGTTGCCCAGGCTGGAGTGCAGTGGTATGATGATGGCTCACTGCAGCCTGGACCTCCTGGGCTCAAGCAATCCTTCCACCTCAGCCTCCTGGCTAGCTGGGACTACAGGCATGCACCACCACACCTGGCTAATATTTTTCATTTGTGGAAGAGACAAAGAAGTCTCACGATGTTGCCCAGGCTGGTCTCAAACTCCTGGTCTGAGGCAATCCTCCTGCCTTGGCC
This sequence comes from Ateles fusciceps, assembly GCA_036589455.1. NCBI lineage: Eukaryota > Metazoa > Chordata > Mammalia > Primates > Atelidae > Ateles > Ateles fusciceps. The sequence continues at coordinate 3,883,400 of JAZHEH010001241.1, read as the reverse complement.
TCCCAAAATGTTGGAATTACAGGCATGAGCCACCATGCATGGCCAGGTTATTTTTAATTCTATATTCATGTATTCATAACTGTTACTAAAGTTAGGACTTCAAAGTGTTACATAAAAATAATCAACTGCTAAATTCCTTAAATATGACATAAAAAATGGTTTTGCTGAACTTAGAACAACCATTCAACCCAGCAATCCTATTATTGGGTATATACTCAAAGGAATATAAATTGTTCTATCATAAAGACATATGCATGTGTATTTTTCACTGCAGCACTATTCACAACAGCAAAGACATGGAATTAACCTAAATGCCCGTCAGTGGTAGACTGGATTAAGAAAATGTCATACACATACACCATGTGTATGAATAAAATACAATATTATGCGGCCATAAAAATGAATGAGATCACGTCCTTTGCGGTAACATGGATGGAGCTGGAGGCTATTATCCTAAGCGAACTACCACAGGAACAGAAAACCAAATACCACATGTTCTTACTTGTAAGTGGAGCTAAGTGATAAGAACTCATGGACACAAAGAAGGGAACAACAGACACTGGGGGCTATTTAAGGGTGGAGGGTGAGAGGAGGGTAAGGATAAAAAAACTATCAGGTGCCATGCTTATTACCCAGGTGACAAAATATACATGAAACCCCCTGCAACTCACTATTTACCTATATAACAAACCTTCATATGTACCCCTGAAACTAAAAAAAGGTTCAAAAAAATAGCTTTGTTAAAAATCAGTAGAAAAGTATTTCCTTCCCTGCTCTCATGCCTTTTAGGCCACAGAAATATGACTGTATAGAAAACATTGATTTTTGAACATTATCAAGTTCTAGAAAGAGATTATAGATGATGGGACAGTTTCTATTATAGAAGTTAGGTCTCAGGAGACATACAGAAAAACATGAGGGGGGAAAAAGAGAAAAAAATTAATAATAGAAAAGCACCAGGATATTCAGAGACTAAATACCCTCTTTACTTTGACAACAGTTATACATGCTCGCCTGATGCCAGCCTATGTAAACTGTAAGTCTACTTGTCAAATCTTAATTAGAGCCTGCTGTCAGCTAGTCAGGGAAAGGACTATCAGAAGAAAAAAGACACAAGTGCAAAAGAAAATCATACCAAATTATTCAACACACTCTTTGCTTAAAAGAAAGAGACATCTGAGGATTATCAGAAATTTATGGAAAATACAGCACAAAGGAAGAAATATTGAAAGGAATCCTAATAATTCTCCAGAAAAAAGCTGAAAGAGGCCAGGCATGGTGGCTCATGCCTGTAATCCCAGCACATTGGGAGGCCGAGGTGGGCGGATCACAAGGTCAGGAGTTCAAGACCAGCCTGACCAACACGGTGAAACCCCATTTCTACTAAAAATACAAAAATTAGCTGGGTGTGGTGGCAGGCGCCTGTAACCCCAGCTACTCAGGAGGCTGAGGCAGAAGAATTCTTGAACCCAGGAGGCGGAGGTTGCAGTGAGCTAAAATTGTGCCATTGTATGCCAGCCTGGGTGACAAGAACAAGACTATGCCTCAAAAAAACAAAACAAAACACAAAACCTGAAAGAATACTGTAACCGTTTTTATTTTAAAAAGTAGCTATTTAGAAAGGCAATTCTAGAATTAGAGAAAGGTATACGAATAAAATATAAGCTGTTGAATTGAGTTAATGATAAATGACATTAGCAGTTATTGTTAACTTCCTGCAGTGTGATACCAGTATTGTGGTTGTATCTTAAAAAGTAAGAACACCTGGCCAGGCGCGATGGCTCATGCCTGTAATCCCAGTACTTTGGGAGGCCAAGGCGGGCAGATCACATGAGATCAGGAGTTCAAGACCAGCCTGGACAACATGGTGAAACCCCAATTCTACTAAAAATACAAAAATTAGCTTGGCGTGGTGGTGTATACCTGTAGCCCAGCTACTCAGGAGGCTGAGGCAGGGGAACTGCTTGAACCTGGGAGGCAGAGTTTGCAGTGAGCTGAAATCGTGCCACTGCATTCCAGCCTGGATGACAGAGCAAGACTCCGTTTAAAAAAAAAAAAATGAACACCTAATTTTTTAGAGAAATATACTAAAGTAGTTATGAATGAAATTACATGATATCTCTGATTTGCTTTAAAAAAACTCAATGAAGGTGGGGTGGGTGGGAAGTAGTATAGACTAAATAAGACTGGCTACATGTTGATAACTGCTGAAAGGTGGGAGACTGGAACGTAAGACTTCAATTATTGCCTCTACTCTACATGTTGGAAATTTCCAGTAATAAAAAGAAAAAAAAAAGACTTGAAACATCTAAAACATTCCAGTGACCTTTTAGAAATCTAAAGAGAAAATTTTAAAGATTCTGATAGAGGAAAAAACTAGTATGTGTAAAGGAATGAGAATCTCACTGGCCACTAAAAGTAAATGGAAGAATGTCTTCAAAGGTCTGAGGAAAATGACTGACTCCACAGATCTCTGCCTAGCCAAACTATTAAGTGAGAGGACAAAATAAAAACATTTTATATGTCTAAAGACATAGTTAATATACACATATTTTCAGATGGGTAAAATCAAGTTTTATCCATACTTTAGAAAAAAACTTAGTCAAAGATGTATTCTAGAAACATGAGACAGAGCTAAGAATGGAACAGTAGCACACATGGGTAGTAAAGAGAACAACATGGGATACAATAAATAGTTTGCTGCCGAGGAAGAAGAAATGAAGAAAGCTGGCAAGAAATTACAGGAGGATTCACTACACTTGATACTTGATTTTAAGTGTCAAAAATTTAGTGATATAGAACTGCATATTCTATTTATGAAATCACATCCTGTTTAGATGGTGAACAGTATTTATATAATCATGGTTTTGAATATTCAGAATTAGCCTGTAAACAAAGCACAGAAGACAACAGAACACACTGCAAATGTCCAAAAACCCTGTACAAAGGAGAAATATTAACAACCCAAACTGAGAGATGGAATAAGAAGAGAGAAGAAGCAAAACATCAGATGTTTTTCATATTTCATGGTGGCAAGCTAATGAAAACTCTTAACTTGCTAAGAAAAGCTCTTTAAGTATGTTATATAAAGATTAAAAGTAACTACTTAGGAAAACTAATTAAAAGTAGTAAGACAAATTAAGCAGTAGAGAGAGGAAGCAAGGTATTAGAAGGTATGTGTGCACTATTACTTATATTTCATAGTGTGACATTCATACATACAGTTGAGTTGCAAGAATCAATTAAAGGAGTTAAATCTATCAGTCATGATGATAACCACCAGAAAAACTCCCAGCACATTACTGACAGTGGTTCTGAGAAGTATGATAAGGAGGTACACCAAGGGAAGACAGAGAGGGTTACATAATTTTGTGCCATTCTGTTTCTTTGCACTTTTACAAACCATGCAATACATTATTTCTATAATAAAAACAAATTTAATTAGCAATATGAATAAATTTTCAGAGAAAATGAAGCATGTTGAATTTGATGAATTCCTTGAGTTTTCTTGTACATCTATACCAAAATTCTGTAAATACTGTTGCTCATTTCAATCTTTCATTCTAGAGAATTCCATTAAGTATTTTTACATAATTAACTATTGCTCTACAACATAAATAATGGTGATTTACCTGGAAAAATATATACATTGTTTCCTTGACCTGGTGTAAAGACTTGCCCATCTGTGAGTTTCACTGGCCCAAATGGACTGCCACTGGCAAACAAACACCTGCCCTGTTAATAAAATGAAATAACTTCAATTTTGTTATTTTCTGTGGATGAGAAAATTGAGATGAATTCATACAAAATCAAGTTCTGGAGTAAAGCAGACCAATATATTACTTGGAAACAAGGCATAATATACTATATAACAATCTTTTCATTACAATCCTTTTGTTAAGATGAGGTTTGTTTTATGTGTAGTATACATTCAATAAATAATAAAGTTAAAAATCATTTATTACTAAAAACTTAAAAAACAGACACTTATTTTTGAGAAATTTAAGGCCAGGCACAGTGGCTCGCGTCAGCAGTCCTAGCAACTTGGGAGACGAAGGTGGGCAGATCACTGGAGGCCAGGAGTTTGAGACCACCCTGGCCAACATGGGGGAAATCTCATCTCTACTAAAAATACAAAAAATTAGCTGGGTGTGTTGGCCCATGCATGTAATCTCAGCTACTCAGGAGCCTGAGGCAGGAGAATCACTCGAACCTGGGAGACAGAGGTTGCAGTGAGCCAATATCGTGCCACTGCTCTCCAGCCTGGGCAACAGAGCAAGACTCAATCTCAAAAAAAAAAAAAAGAAAGAAAGAAATTTAAAATGTAGATGGCCAACAAATATCATCCCAAATTATAAAGACCAATATAAACACCTATGAATGAAGGGGAGGCACCAAAACAAATGGCTACCATTTACTGTACGTCTACTGAAACTAATTACCAAGTACTTTATATGTGTTAATTTAGTTAATTTTGCCCTCATGAAAACTTGATCATCATCTCCATTTCACTAATTAAAAAAAAAAATCAGAAAACTAGGTTTTAATGTTTTCAAATACTTTGTGAAAAGTCACACGTCAAAACTGTAGCAGTTAAATCTTAATCTAGATTTTTTGAAACCCAACAGCCACGGTTTTTCAGTGATGCTGTAATACCCAGCAGTAGGCAGTTTGTAACACAGACATGTGGTATGACCATAGTATCACTCCAGGAAAAAAAAATGGCCTGATGCCTTGTTAAAGAAGAATACTTCTTCAAATTTGTCATATCTATCCAATTTTGATACAATGCTCTATAATGGCATATAATAAGTGTTACTGGCATATTCAGGATTTCTAAAAGAATTAATTGCTCATGCAACTGAAAAGTATCAGCAAGTTATTATTTCTAAAACAAAATCCTTTATATATCACTTTCCCCCCACATATTTCCCCCATCTATCACTCTCCCTCAAATGATAAAAAAGAAGAAAGCAACAGTACTCAGGATAACTTATCTTGGAATATTCAAGGAACAACTAAAATAAGTCACGTTTAAACAGCCACTTAGGTTAGGTTAAAAGATAATTTACAGAAAACGGAACTATCTCCACACAGTAGGATGGACAAATTGCCATGATACCTGAACATTCGACAGAGTTATTGTAAATGTTCAGACACTGCTTTGTCTTCTTTTCCTCAAATCGAAAAGTGTGTATCATACCAAGGGTGATTATTCTTTATAGTATTGCAGACCCTTGGCTTTAGTGGATTTAACATTCAAGAATCTGACTCCAGGAAATCTGAAGGTCAACAATGCAGAGTAAGCATTACTTTTATAAGATATACTTTCCATTTCAAAATAATACAAAGGTTTAAGAGTAGAAGCAAGTTAACTATGGTAATAGGGAACAGCTGATTATCAGTTCCATATTGTATCATTTTCTACCTACTCTATGGATAGCTATTACAATTATCTATCTGTTCTAAACATTACTTATGACTAAAAATTTTGTTTATTTGATGATTAAGGTTATTTCATGGTTAATATCATACATGTTATCACAAGTACATTATTTTTCTGGCACCATTAATTTTAATAGTCTTATAAGGCAGATCATACAATATAGCACTTCATGGAAAAAATGTTCTCATGTAAGTTTGGAAATTTAGAAAGATCTTGGGAATCTCTTCAATACTGACAAAATTCTACAGCAGTTCACATTCTCCAGGTCATCACCCCTGCTTCCCCTGCCCATTTAACCCAATAATTAATCCATGGCTTAAACATGGCCAAGTTTTAATGATAACAGTGTATTCTTATTCTGAAGTCCAAGTTGGTCCATGTAAGCAGCTGGCAATTCAACTCTGAAGATTTTTTTAAAGTCTTTTTCTCACTGAGCAGCAAAGGGTGTTGGAGTAGCATCTCCATGGTGAAACAAAAGGGGACTAAAAATTTACCAGGTGATGACTACTCAAAATTCTATGCCATTATTTTATGTAACACTAAGAATTTATGTAAAAGTAAACTATGATACAATGTTCTTTTTTTTTTTTTTTAAAGAGAGGGTCTCACTGTGTTGCCCAGGCTGGAGTGCAGTAGCATGATCACAGCTCACTGCAGCCTCAACCTCCTGGGCTCAAGCAATCCTCCTACCTCAGCCTCCCAAGTAGCTGAGACCACAGGTGTGCACCACCATGCCCAGCTAATTTTTAAATTTTTTATACAGACAGGGTTTCACTATGTTGCCCAGGCTGGTCTCAAACTCATGGGCTCACGCAATCCTTGATCTTAAAATTGATGAAATACAGTATATCAAACTAGTCTCCTTGAGGAAATTTTATTTATTTCAATAATGTATATTTATTACAATTAATATTTATTCAAAAAATAAAATTCTTAAATGAGCAGTTTTCTGGTGACATACTACTACTGCTTAAAACATTTAAATTTTTTATATTTCGGAAATGCCAACAATCCATGATGTGTCAAATATATTTACCAAATATATTTAATAGTCACTGCAGAAGACTAAGATTTAATTTGGAGAGCAATAACCATTACTTTTAAGTAGTAAAGCCTGGTGAAGAGGACAGACAATCAAGGTAAAAGTAATAAAATAAAAATATAAGACGTTATACTAAAGAGGCTAATTTTTAAATATCTATATACTGATATTGCGATGGATTTAGAAGGAGAGATTTCAATAATTATTGTATCAACTGGAAACCAACAGTCATGAGAATTTATTTTGACTAACAGAGTGGCCATATGGAAGCAAAAGGAATTTTGAGAGAATGTATGTGTCAACATAAAGTTTTTTTTGGAGACTGTCTCACTCTGTCACGTAGGCTGGAATGCAGTGGCACGATCTTGGCTCACATAGCCTCTGCTTCCCGGGTTCAAGCTATTCTCCTGCCTCAGCCTCCTGAGTAGCTGGGACTACAGGCATATGCCACCATGCCTGGCTAATTTTTTTGTATTTTTAATAGAGACAGGGTTTCACCATGTTGGCCAGGCTGATCTTGAACTCCTGGCCTCAAGTGATCCGCCTGCCTCAGCCTCCCAAAGTGCTGGGATTACAAGCGTGAACCACTGTGCCTGGTCTACATAGTGTTTAACAACGGGGGAAAAAAATAGAACGCTAAATATATCAAGAGTATGAAAATTAAGTTCAGGAAGTTCTGAGAGTTCTGCTTTGGCAGTGATTTTCTGGGTTGTTTCATACCAAACTTTCCTCTGGTTACAATTTGGAAAACCAGATAAAATACATTTTAAATAATTTTTTTAAGGAAGTAGAGAGCTAACAAGATAGTAAGAGTCTGGTATTGGGGAAGAAAGGTTTCCAAGATCCAAAAGAAGAGGGAAGCAAGATATATGAGCCTAGCATTTGAAGCTCTTCCCCCTCAAGATGACCGCTGATTTCCAAATTAAAAGCTGTGGCTGAGACCCTGAACAGCAAAGCTATCAAAAGTCTCATGATGACAGAGAGGAAAATGGATGTTCAGCGACCATTAAGTATGAGAGATGCTGACAAATACTTTAGGACTTTTGATTCATACCCAAAGGGGTGGATATCAGGAGAAAGGGCAAACTGGAAATACCCCAGGCCTCATGTGGACCACATCCTGACTGGATTATGGTGACCTACTCAAAAAAGTCAAGTCCCTTTTCCAAAGATGACTTTATCCACAGCCTTAAATTATTGCTATAATTTTTTTTTTTTTTTTTTTTTTTTTTTTGAGACAGAGTTTTTGCTCTTGTCGCCCAGGCTGGAGTGCAGTGGCGTGATGTTGGCTCATGGCAACCTCTGCCTCTTGGGTTCAGGAGACTCTCCAGCCTCAACCTCCTGAGTAGCTGGGATTACAGGCGCACGCCACCATGCCCAGCTAATTTTTTTGTATTTTTAGTAGAGACGGGGTTTCACCATGTTGGCTAAGATGGTCTCAATCTCTTGACCTCGTGATCCACCCGCCTCAGCCTCCCAAAGTGCTGGGATTACAGGCATGAGCCACCTCGCCTGGCCTCTTGCTATAATTCTTTATATCCATCACTCAAAAAAAACAAAAACAAAACAACGTACAAATCAGACTTACAAAAAAACCTGATCACCAAGACAGAACAAAAGACAGATAATAAAAATGAAGTCACAGAGAGTGAGATATTTATTACCATCAGAAAATTTTAATTGTAATTCTTATATTCATGAAATTAGGTGGGGTACAGTGGTTCATGTCTGTAATCCCAGCATTTGGGAGGCTAAGGCAGGGGGATCACTTGAGGCCAGCAGTTTGAGACCAGACTGACCAACAAAGCAAGACCTTGTCTCTATAAAAATAAAAATTAAAAAATTAGCTGGGTGTGGTGGTGTCTGCTTGTAGTCCCAGCTACTCAGGAGGCTGAGGTAAGAGGATTACTTGAGTCAGGAGTTGGAGTCTGCAGTGAACTATGATTGTGCCACTACACTCCAGCCTTAGGTGACCAAGGGAGACCTTATCTCAAAATAAAATAAAATAAAATGACAAGATATAATTATTGTTAAAATTATGATGTATAATGGTACTGTGGTTATATTTAAAAGAATACTTAGCTTTTGAAAGATACACTATAATATTTATTTTTCTATTACAAAAACTTTTTTTTGAAGGAGTGAAGATAAAAAATGTATCACAGATTTATTACTTATTCTCAAGGATGTAATCTAGCAATTATAGCTGCTAGACATCATAATAAGCCTTTAAAAATAACTTCCTAGAGCCACTTTGATCACTTATGAGACGGCAGGGAAAAACAAATGTCGAGTGATATATAGGCAGATATTTATAATTGGGCTATAAGCCTATGGTAGTGTCAAAGATCTAAAAGCACTGAATCTTAAACAGCTTGGATATAAATAAAAATTTGTTCTCCACAGTTGTCAGATAACTCAAAAAGACAGCCCTAGAAAAGACAAACACCTATGGTGAAGACACATTTGAAAACAGTAAAAAGAAATGTTTCATGAAATGTGAGTACAAGAAAGCAGTATTTAGAAATTTGATTGTTTCCATAGTACATGATTTTAAGTCTGTTACTAAATTAATAAATGATTATACAAAGCAAACAGAAATTCTACAAATCAAAAATATTCAATAACTAAAATTAAGAACTAACAACACATTAGCACAGCTGAACAGAGAATCTGCAAACTGGAATATAGGGCCAAAGAAAATCATCAGATCGAAACAGAGAGCAAGAAGGATAGTATATATAGAAAATAGTGTAAAAGATATATGATGATATATGGTGAAAATGTCTGACCATATAGAGTCCCGTAAGAGAGGAGAGAGAGAATGTGGCCAAAGTAGAGATACTGGCTGATATTTTTACAAAACAGAAAAACCAAAAACAGACATCAAGCCACAGATTCAGGAGCAGTATAATACCCATGTGAAATAAACACAAAGAAAACCATGTATAGATCTGCCATAGTCAAACTGCTAAAAACCTAAGACAATGATATATCATCAAAAAGAAAAAAGTCAGAAAACAATAAAATGATACCTTTAAAATGCTTCAGTATTTACCAACTTTTACTTCTATGCAGAGTGAAAATATCCTTCAACATGAAGGCAAAATAAATTATCCAGAGAATTCATTAGACCTACACTTAAAAAAAGAAATTCTTCTAGTAGAAGGAAAATGATCCTATGTAGAAGCACAGACATGCAGAAAGGAATAGTGATAAATAAATTAAAATGTAGGTACATCTGAAAATTTTTTGTAAAATATAATAATAATGTATTTTGGGTTTAAAATACATAGAAAATTAAAATGTAAAACAATAGTGCAAATATTGTGAGGGCATTACAATGGAGTTATAAAGTAATTGTTTCCCATAACTGATATAAACGATAATTTATATCAGACTTTGATGACCCACAGATGTATGCTGTAATCTCTAGGGAAACCACTAGAACAACTGTGTAAGAATGTATAACTAATAAGCTAGTGAAAAGAAAATAATACACATATTAATTCATGTGACTATTATTAATACCTCTGTAAGTGTATATGCTTCTTCAGCCGTGCACTCTGCCTGTGCTGTAGGATTACTTAATGCAAATATTACAGGCCTTTCATTGATAGAGGCCATGGCTCTGATTACATCAGGCGTGAAAAGACGGCCAGCACCTGCAACTCCTGTAATAAGGGAGAAAAACAGCAACTTCATTATAGGTATAAAAGCAATGCTTATCAAGAGCATTTCTACAATAGACCTACAATAACAAAAACACAAGTAATAGCTCATTATAACAATAGCACTATCTCAGCAATGCAAAATCTATGAGAACACAATCTCAGATCTGAAAAGAAAAAAGAGTAAGATGCTGAAAGTTCTCACTTAAATATTTATTGTTTACTACACACACAATAAATTATGGGAAATTTTATTATTTTAACTTTTTGTTTTTTTTTGAGTCTCACTCTGTTGCCTAGGCTGGCGTGTAGTGGCACAATCTTAGCTCACTGCAACCTCCCCGCTCCTGGGTTCAAGTGATTCTCATGCCTCAGCTTCCTGGGTAGCTGGGATTAAAGGTGTATGTTACCACACCGGGCTAATTTTTGTATTTTTAGTAGAGATGGGCTTTCACCATGCTGGCTAGGCTACTCTCAAACGCCTGACCTCAGGTGATCTGATGGCCTCGGCCTCCCAAAGTGCTGGAACTACGGGCGTGAGCCACCACGCCCAGCCAGTTTTAAAAAGAGTATAAGACTATCTTCATCATTCTAATTAGGAAGATAAAACTTGCTACCACATGGATGAACACTGACGTTATGCTAAATAAAATAAGCCAGTCACAAAGAGAAAAATACCATGTCATTCCACTTAGGTAGTTAAATTCATAGAGACAAAAAGTAGAATGGTGATTGTTAGGGGTGGGGAGGGTGGGGAAAATGGGGAGTTATTGTTTATTTTTATTTATTTAATTTTTGAGACAGAGTCCCAGTCTGTTGCTGAAGCTAGAATGCAGTGGTGTGATCTTTGCTCACTGCAACCTCTGCCTCCCAGGTTCGAGTGATTCTCCTGCCTCAGCCTTCTGAGTAACTGGGACTATAGGTGTGTGCCACCACATCTGGTTAATTTTTGTATTTTTAGTAGAGACAGGGTTTCACCATGTTGGCCAGGTCGGTCTCAAACTCTTGACCTCAAATGATCTGCCGCCCATCTCAGCCTCCTAAAGTGTTGGGATTAGGTGTGTCCAGTTGGGAGTTATTAGTGGTTACAGAGTTTCAGTTTTGCAAGATGAAAAGAGTTGTGAAGACTGGTTGTACAACAATGTGAATGTACTTAATGCTACTGAAGTCCACACTTAAAAATGCTTAACATGGCAAATTTTATATGATATGCCTTTTACCACAATTAAAAAATTTTTAAAAACCCTTGTGTCAAATGCTAAATTGTTAAACTCTGTGGAACTCGTTACAAAAATAATAGAAATTTGGAAGGGATAAAAGGTCATCTTCACTAAAGCAATCCACTTTCCTGATACAGTTCAGTTTAACAAGCTTTTATTAAACTCCTACAATGTCCCAGACACTGTATTAGACCATTAGGATATAAAAATGAATATAATGCAGGCAGCTTATGGTTGAGAGAAAAACAATGAATAAAAAGATAATCAGAAAACCTGTAACAGGGCTGGGCACAGCGGCTCACACCTGTAATCCCAGCACTTTGGGAAGCCGAGGCAGGTGGATCACCTGAGGTCAGGAGTTCAGACCAGCCTGGTCAACATGGTGAAATTCCATCTCTACTAAAATTACAAAAATTATTTGAGTATGGTGGCAGGTGCCTATAATCCCAACTATTTGGGAGGCTGAGGCAGGAGAATCACTTGAACCTGGAGGCGGAGGTTGCAGTGAGTCAAGATTGCGCCACTGCACTCCAGCCTAAGCAATAGAGACTCCGTCTCAAAAAAAAAAAAAGCGATATAGAAAATTAAATAGCTCCTCTTTTAAACACTTTTATATTTTCTGCTGAGAACATAATGCCATGATGGCATAGTCTGATGTCAGTTATGCAATGCCTAAGTTAAAACATGGAAGTTTTCAGCTTTGTTGCCCACAAAAATTTTGAGTCTGCATAGAATTTTCCTGGTAAAACCTGCAAATGGCTTTGGTCTTTTTCATGTTTTGAGTCCAACAGTCATAACAACTCTAAAAGCAAAGTATGATTGACTGCATAGTGTTTAGGACGTAAAAGTATAAGCAACATCTGGTAACTGAATTTCATGCATGGTAACCAAAAAGTTATCACAGAAAACACTGTATATGCTGAAATCTAGGTAAAATTGCCAATTCATTTTTAGTAATCATACATGGTAAGTATGACTGGCAACATACAGTTAAGGAGTAAAATTATTTATCAGAATAACTTTACCTACCGATTATAGTTGAAGGCTTCAGTATATTCACTGCATCTTCAAAAGTCTCAGGTATGCTCTCTGGGCCTGGGTGAGTAAATGGCTCCTGGTAAGTATCTATTTTTGCTTTCCGCCCCTAAATTTTGAGATAAAATACAGTATTCTTTTAGTTAATGCACATTAAGGATGAAATAAAAAGACATCATTATGAGTTACACATTGTTTCTACAACAGAAAGGTATTCTCATTTTCATTTACTTTCTTCTTCAACCCATATCTTCCAATTCTGTCTTCATCATGTCCATATACGTAAATATGAAACAAAAATCAAATCTCCCATTATTCCCAGAAACTTTCTAGTCTCTCTCAAAAATGCATTTACTCTATGAGGTCTTCCTAAGTCCAATATGGCACAAAAGCCTACAATCCTTTATCTGGGCTAGATTAGTTTGGAATTAAGAATTTTTCATATTTAATTTAATTTGATTGATTTTGAGATGGGGTATCACTCTGTCACCCAGACTTGAGCGCAGTGGCAGCCTCTACCTCTCCAGGCTCAGATGATCCTCCCACCTCAGCCTCCAGAATAGCTGGAACTATAGGCACATAACCACCATGCCTGGCTAATTTTTTTTTGTAGAAATAGGGTTTTGCCATGTTTCCCAGGCTGGTCTCAAACTTCTAGGCTCAATCGATCTGTCCACCTTGGCTTCCCAAAGTGCTGGGATTACAGGCAGGAGCCATCACTCCTGGCCGAGAATTTTTCATATTTTAGAAATACAATATGGCACTGGGCACGGTGGCTCACACCTGTAATCCCAGCACTTTGGGAGGCCGAGGTAGGTGGATGACAAGATCAGGAGTTTGAGACCAGTCTGGCCAACATAGTGAAACCCTGTCTCTACTAAAAATACAAAAAATTAGCTTGGCGTGGTGTCATGTGCCTGTAATCCCAGCTACTTGGGAGGCTGAGGCAGGAGAATTACTTGAATCCAGGAAGCAGAGGGTGCAGTGAGCGAGATCACGCCACTGCACTCCAGCTCGGGCAACAGTGCAAGGCTTCATCCTTAAAAAAAAAAAAAAAAAGAAAGAAAAAGAAATACAATATGGCATATATCAAATAGTACATATTCTCCCCCCCCCCCCAACAGATATACTGCACAACTGAACAAACCTATGAATAGTCACACCAAGTACAAAAGATTAAGACTACGAAGAGCTTCTTACTAGTTTGGGTCAGGTTTTGCTACGAGATGGGCAATCAGATTTGTCACCAAAATAAATTTCGGAAAAAATTTTGGAATTTCAAAGCCTTTAGAATTTCAGAATTGCAGAGAGACACCATGGACTTATACTATCAAGAGTTTAGAAACAAGAGGAACAGGGAACTCTGATTAAAGATGGCTGAATAAAGAAATGTGCTTTCCTTTCCAAATCCCAGGTCAAAAACCATAAAAGTTAAATTCTTAGTAGTGCCACAAAGCCAGAAGAGGCATAACTGACAAACTAGAGCAATGAAGAATTTCTCAAAGATTTAAGGCAGACGAAACATACTGAATGCAAAAACCAACTGAGAAGATCATATTCTTATTTTGGTAAAAAAGACTTCTGAAAAAGTGATTTCCATCAGAACTCCAAGATAACTCCAGATAAAAATCTGCAGGGGCTAGAAAGGCAGCACACTATCATCAGTCAGGTGACAAAACCAGACTGAGCAAACAGTGACATAAGAAGTCACTGCTTTCAAAGTCTCAAAATTAAGGGCAGTGTTTATGGTCATCAGGAGACACTGGAAGCCTAACGCCCATAGGTCTACCTGCACACTGGAAAAGAAATACATAATCTGATGATGAATATGGAGACAGACAGGGTTCTCACTTTGTGCTAAGTAGACACATTGCAGCTACCAATACGGTTAGACCTGACCTACCAATATGCTAAAGAATCACAACATATTTGATGAAAACCAACATCACAAAAAGAAGTACCAAACTCTGTACTAGTCAAAACATACATCCCCCAATAGCCTTCTAAATATGTGATATTTTATCCTTGTGTCTTACATACTAGTAAATATGGTAGTTACAGCCTCTTTGCGAGGCAGTACAGTTTAACGATTCAGAGCACAGGCTTCAGTCAGGACACTTGGTTTTGAATCCTATCTCCGTCACTTATAAGCTGATGACTTTAGAAAACTCCCTTGACCTCCTCATTTGTAAAACTTCACAGGATTTTTGAGATGATTAAAGGAGATAATACATGTAAAGTCTTATAACAATGTCTGGTATGTAACTACTATTATATTTTAAATTACGTGTAGTTTAAGCACTCAAGATTTTTCATTCACATGCTTTTTCATTTTATTTTTTGTACTAATAGAATACTGGTTCTAATTAAGAAGAGAAGATTTTAGATCTGGAGCAAAGTACACTTAAATAGCTTGCTCCACAGACGTAAATGCCAAACAACAGCTATACCATTATATTTTCATGTGTACATACAAAAATACAACAGCATTGTGTACTGGATTGGTTTAACTATGAAACAGTTTACTTATATTTCAATGTGTTACACAATAGAAGATATATGACATTCTTAAGCTAGTGAAAATGGATAATCAGTGCTAACAAAGGTAGTCAGGCCCACAGGTACTAAGTTAATCTGGGAGATAAGCTCTTTATTATCCATAAATTCGTTTCAGGGGCACTTGCTTTTTTCCTGGGGGAAAGGGTCCATAGCTTTTGATTAGATTGCTTCGAAGGATTACAATCTCCGAATGGTTAAGAATTTCTGCTCATGGCCAGTCATGGTGGCTCATGCCTGTGATCCCAGCACTTTGGGAGGCCGAGGCAGCCTCCTGGATCACCTGAGGTCGGGAGTTCGAGACCAGCCTGACCAATATGGTGAAATCCCAGCTCTACTAAAAATACAAAAATTAGCTGGGCGTAGTGACATGCCCAGATACTTGGGAGGCTGAGACAGGAAAGTTGCTTGAACCCAGGAGGTAGAGGTTACAGTAAGCTGAGATCACACCACTGCACTCTATCCTGGGCAACAGAGTAAGACTCTGTCTCCAAAAAAAAAAGAATAATTTCTGTTCAATGGCTATTAAAAAGTCAGCCGGGTGCATAATGTAACAACACCTATAATCCCAGCATTTTGGGAGGCCAAGGCAGGCAGATCACAAGGTCAGGCAATTGAGATCATCCTGGTCAATGTGGTAAGACCCCGTCGCTACTAAAAATACAAAAATTAGGTGGGCGTGGTGGCATGTGCCTGTAATCCCAGCTACTTGGGAGGCTGAGGCAGGAGAATCATTTGAACCAGAGTTGGAGGTTGCAGTGAGCTGAGATGGTGCCACTGCACTCCAGCCTGGCAACAGAGTGAGACTCCTTCTCAAAAAAAAAAAAAAAAGTCAAAATACAAAAGATGTTGGAGAGGCTGTGGAGAAAGAGAATGCTTATACATTGTTGCAGGCAATGCAAATCAGTTGAGATCCTGTGGAAATCAGTTTGGAGATCTCTCAAAGACCTAAAAATAGAACTATCATTTAACCCAGCAATCCCATTACTGGGTATATACCCAAAGGGAAATAAATCATTCTACCAAAAAGACACCTGCACTCATATGTTTATCACAGCATTATTCACAATCGTAAAGACATGGAGTCAACTCAGGTGCCCATCAAGTTGGATTGGATAAAAAAAATGTAGTACTGGCAAAATCCCATCTCTACTAAAAGCACAAAAATTAGCCAAGCATGGCAGCAGACGCCTGTAATCCCAGCTACTCAGGAAGCTGAGGCAGATGAATAGCCTGACCCTGGGAGGCGGAGGCTGCAGTGAGCCGAGATGGTGCCACTGCACCCCAGCCTGGGTGACAAGAGGGAGACTCCATCTTAAAAAAAAAAAAAAAAAAAAGAAAAAGAAAATGTAGTACATAGACACCATCGAATACTACACAGTCATAAAAGAGACTGAAATAATGTTCTTTGTAGCAACATGGATGCAGCTGGAGGCATTATCCTAGGTGAATTAATGCAGAAACAGAAAACCAAATACTGAATGTTCTCACTTCTAAGTGAGAGCCAAATGTTGGGTACACATGAACATAAAGATGGGAACAGGAGATACTGGGGACTCCTAAAGAGGGGAGGAAACGAGGGGTAAAGGGATGAAAAACTACTTATTGGGTACTATGTTCATTACTTGGGCAAAAGGATCATCAGAAGCTCAAACCTCAGCATCACACAATATACCCATGTAACAAACCTGCACATGTACCCCTTAAATCTAAAATTTAAAAAAAGGCCGGTTGCGGTGGCTCACGCCTATAATCCCAGCACTCTGGGAGGCTGAGGCAGGCAGATAACCTTAGGTCAGGAGTTCAAGACCAGCGTGGCCATCATGGCAAAACGCTGTCTCTACTAAAAATACAAAAATTAGCCAGATGTGGTAGCAGGTGCCTGAGCTTCACGAGGCCCAGGCAGGAGAATCGCTTGAACCTAGAAGGCAGAGGTTGCAATGAGGTGAGATTGCACCACTGCACTCCAGCCTAGGTGACAGAGAAAGAGAGACAAGCTTCAACAAATAAATTAATCAATAAAATTTTAAAAAAGAATCTCTGCTCAAATATCAAAAGTACTGCTAATACTGTAATTTAATCAGGAAGTTCTGCTGAAAAGAGAGTGGAAGGTCCCGATCGGTATAATTTGAATACTCCAATGAGAAACAAGATTTTAAGGAACAACATTTAAAAAATTTAACTAAAAATATAACATACTCTTTTGCTTCTCCAAATTTTAAATACTTTACCTTAACTAATAAACCATACTTGTCAAACATCCAGATTTTCTTTTGTGCCTCTTCTTCTGACAGACCATTTTCTACCATAGACATAACTATAAGATTTGCAATTCCAAGAGCAGCCTGTCCAACAAAACATAAATTTTAATATATACTAGAGTATGATGAAATGCTTAAGTTACTTTATATATGAAGATTATATGCTATAAGAAATATTTGGTTTATTTTTCCCTTACAAATGAAACAAAAATTCTTTGTGATTCTCTCTCTAAACATATTTTAAAGTACCTATTTTACAGTAGAAGTCTTGATTTCATATCCTCTACCTCAACAAAATTACAAGCTCATTATGATCTTTTATATAAACATCAACATTCTGCCCATTTTCCAATTTTAGAAAAGAGGGTGGACTTTAAGTTTTAAAAAGTCTACAAAACTTACCTCTCCCCCGCTCCAAGGAATAAGATTTTATGTTCGGAGATTGGTTTACTAATAACTTTTTGTGCTGCAAGAAGGCCTGCTAGAGCTACTGCAGCTGTCCCTGTAAGAAAAACAAAGATTTTTACAAATAAAAAATGGGCACATTAAAAATGTTTAAAAAGTAAGAATCAAACCCCTAAAGTTTTTGTTTTTGTTTTTCTTTTTGCTTTACCTTGAATATCGTCATTGAAAGTACAATATTTTTCTCGGTATTTTCTCAAGAACCTGAATGCATTGTGATTTCCAAAGTCTTCAAACTGAATGAGTGTGTTCCGGCCATACCTAAAAACAGCAAAACCCACAATAGTTGTGTTGAAAATAACACTATTAAACAGCTTTTCATCTAATATCCCCTATGGTAGCATTCAAAAATAATGTATGTTAGTTCAACTAAAGCCATCTGAAAATTTTGAGAGCCAGTGAAAAACTAGATTCAAAATGTAGAAATTATTCAATTAAAAAATGTATGAGGTTTTTAAAAAGAATACGTCACAATAATGGACCCATGGGATATGAATCTGTGTAAACTATTTTCAAGGGTCTAGGAAGACACCTTCTTTGACTCTGAACCTCAAAAAATATGTATTGGATATGAACTTCTCATTACATTAACAGTTAAACAGCAACACAAGAAAGTATATATTAAATAAGTAATTGAAAAATAATTCCTATTTGAGTTCACTGACATTCAGAAAAAGATGTCAGTCATCTAGGTGAGTTATAGTAAGGGAAGGCTTGAAAAGGAGGTGGGCCCTGAAAGAACAAAAAGTAAAGCGGTAGGAAGAAAAGCAGGCTGTATTGGGTGACCCTGACTTTTCAATAATTTGGCTATATATTTCATGGTTTATATTAAGAGATAAGGAGAAGTTGGTCAATCCAAGTTGGGACCAAATAAGGGAGAATCTCAAATGCTAAATTAGAGAACAGGAACTTTCTTCTGCATCCCACGTAGAACCACTGAAGGCTGCAGAGAAAGGAAAAAATTCACACATGATGCCCTTTAGGAAGGATAAACCTGCCAGTGATACATAGCACATATTGGTGTGGGGTGAGACGAAAATGGCAGAAGCAACTAGGCGGCTACTGTAATATGAAGACGAGATCTGAAGCAGAAGATTCAGGAAGCAAAAGGAGTAACTATGAGCAATAAGAAAGAATGAATAGAAATTGAAGAGGATCAACTGGAAAATGAGGAAGAAGCTGTTACAATGTCAAGGTACCTGGAATAACTAAGAAGATACTATTTGGTTGTCCAAGGTAGGAAAGTGAGAGGAAGAAGAGATGGCAATTTCTGAGAAGATGTCAAGTTCCGCTTTAGATCTGTTGACTTTGACTCTGAAAAGGAATTAATTTTCAAATATCTTCTACATGCCAGCAATTTTAAAGGTAGGCCAAGATTAGATTAAGGTAAAGGGTTTGACTTTATCCTATGGCAATAGGAAACTAATGAGAGATTTCAAGCCAAAGAATGACATAATCACAACAATTAATCTGGTGTTAAGGTGGAGATAAACTGGAGAGGAGAGGACTGGAGGAAGAATTAGAAAACTCTAGGAGAGTTAAGGAGAGAGCAAGATCGTGGCTTTCTCCTTACCTCTGGAAAACAAGAGACATTTAAGTGGTAGTACCCACTGAATTTAAGGAATATCTGACTGCATGGGAGACTGATGGAGAAGGCAGAAGGGTCAAAGATAACACCAAGATCAAAGTTTTGGCAATAGGGTGAATGTTACCACCAATAATAGAAGCTTTGAATACAGAAGATAGGTTGTTTGGAAAGGAAAGGAGTTCAGTGTGGGATATGAATATGCACTCACAACAGAATATCCAGATGGAAGATTGTGGTTATTAGAAATGCAGGCCTCAGAACAGCAGTGGGACTACAGATGGGTTTTTATGGGTTTAGGGGTAACGTACACAAGTGTCACAGTTCATGGGTCAAAGAGAAGAGGACTATGTAGTTATCCACATTTAATAAGACACAGCAAGAACCAGTGAAGATGACAAAAAAAAAAGAGAGAGAAAGGTGGAGAGAAGACCAAGTTAGAAGGAAGCCATTTAGTAGTCAAGAGAAGAGAGAGTTTCAAGGACGTAGGAGTAGGAAAACCTGAGTCCATGTTGCAAAGAGGTAGAGAGGTGGGAGGACCAAATGGTCAGAGAACTTAAAATACAAAAGTTGCACAAGAGCTTCAGTGGAATGTGGGTGTGGGCCTGAAGGTCAAGCCTGAAAAAGGTACCACGCGGTAAGAGTTTGATAGAAGCAGTGAGGGCAGACTTCCCTCAAAATGTCAGGTAACTTAAGAAAGCAAGGCAGACCATGGGAACCATCTCAGATGAGCACATTTAATCAGGCAGAAACAGCTAGGCTGGACAAAGTTCTCCGAAACGTAATGGCTTCCTGCTTATCTTCACAAGAGATAAAGGAAAACAAAACAAACTTTTGGTTCTTACCCTGCCATCCTCCCCCTCCATTAAAGGTGCTTTCATATACTCAAACTTTTAAAAAAATACCTGTCAGTAATAGCCTTCATAAACTCATCAATCAGGTCATCATACTGTTGTGTGCGATCTCTTTTCTGGTACAAGCCCATGTAAAATGGGTCTTTTAAGAGTGCCTATAAAATAAACCAAATGTAAAAATAAAATAATTTTTACTACATAATCTTTTAAATAAAAACTGCAAAATAAAAAATTATAAATACAATTTTTAAAACTTATTGTCTATTTTCTTTTTTGAAACAGAGTCTTGCTCTTGTCACCCAGGCTGGAGTGCAATGGTGCGATCTTGGCTCACTGCAACCTCCATCTTCTGGGTTCAAACAATTCTCTTGCCTCGGCCTCCCGACTAGCTGGGATTACAGATACGCGCCACTATACCCAGCTAATTTTTTTGTATTTTTAGTAGAGATGGGGTTTCACCATGTTGGCCAGGCTGATCCCGAACTGCTGACCTCACGTGATCACTACCTGCCTCAGCCTCTCAAAGCGCTGGGATTACAGGCATGAGCCACCATGCCTGGCCCAAGAAACTTTTAATAGACTTAATTTACTATTATTTATATAAATATTAAAAGTGGAATTTAAGAAAAAGACTAACATCTAATCATAAAATTTTCCCTTCTTAAATTATCATTTTCAAAAGAGGAATAGAATACAAATTTTTAAAAATACAAGAGGAAGATAAAGGGAAAAATGATGTTACTCACGACATTATCCGTTCCCACATCAATACACACTGGCAGGCATCTATCAGGCCGTATTCCTGCACAAGCTGTATACAAGCAAAGTTTTCCTACTGGAATTCCCATTCCATAGACACCCAGATCTCCAAGACCCAGAATTCTCTCTCCATCGGTCACTACAACAGCCTTAATCACAAAAAAAGATACAAATTAAAAGTTGTCACAAATGGGGCACTAAAGAAAAGCATTCTTAAAAAGACTGAATCACTTCATATGTTTTCACTCTTGCTTTTAAAAATAAAATTGTTTCTTGGCCAATTTCCAATGTAAACTAACGAAGCATACTTAAAATTCTAGGATTTCTGACTATTATGGGACATTAACTAGATTGGATTTCCTCTGACTTCGGTTTAGAAACAGAATTCTTCTGACTAGAGGACCAACTTAAATATCAGAAAGATTAAATATGGCCGAGATGAACAAGATTCTGATTGAGAGATTACCATAAGAGAAAATTAAGAGTTTAGAAATAAACAGCATGATACTCCAACGCAATAACCGAGGCCAAACAAGAAAAACCTTAGCAACTGTGAAAAGAAAAAGATCTAGAACAAAAAAAATGCCAACTTATAAAGTCTTAAGATGATACTGTGAGTTTAATTATTTGCCCAAATTTTTGCTAGATTATTCAAACCAATGATCATTCAGCAATGTTTATTTTGGTAAAGAGTATAAAGGCAGGTAAGAATTATTGCCTATAATAAAATTTACAGAAGCCTACCCAAAGATCTTGAAATAAGTTATTACAGTTTATTTTATGAAAGATAACCAAATAAGCCAGGGCTTAATATTTGCTATATTTAACATTTTTGTATTTGCTAAGGTTCTAAATCTCAGATTTAAAAGAAAAAAAGGCATAACCAAACTTCTCTCTAACACCATCCATAAACAAGAGTTTTTATGGCATTTTAATGTATTTTCTTTTCTTAGAATAATATTAGTGAAAAGAAAAGGAGACTGAGAAGGCAGGAGACACCAGTGGTACTCAGTGGTACTGATATCGAGAGGGCTCACCTTGTATTCTAGCTCCAGTTTCTTTCTCAGAGTCAAACTCTATACCAGTAGCCCATTTTATAACTATTACTATTATCATCTCCTCAGCTACAAAGCACTAAATCTGCATGTATTTAAGTGCAAAATAAATCAGAGCAACAATCAAAAACTGTTCTTGGAGATTTAAAGGTAATTTACAAGAAAAGAGAAAACATTGTGAAAAGAAGGGTTGTGCTATTAGTACCTTAACATGATTTTCTGGCCAGTTATCCACAATTGATCTAACATGACCTCTGTCTGAGATCGAAATAAATAATCCCCTGCAACAGAACAAAAACACCTTTGCATTTCACAACAGCTTTGTTTCTAAGTTTTTTCATAATTGAAATAATTTGATATTTTAATAAAATATCAAGACATGGTATAATTTCCAAACAGATTTAGCTAAGGCACACTAGTTTATTTTCAAACATTTTCAAGTACTTCAAACTGTAATTACACTGGTCATAGCAACTGCAACAAAGATTATTATTAAATGATACAATCACTTTACCCAAAAAGTAATGTATCCACACCTCATGTTCAAATAAACTCAATACACCACCAGGAAAAAAAAACAATCTAAAGCAAGCCACCAATGCAGGAGAGCATAACAAGGCCAACTAAACTATGATTAAAACTTACTGAAACTGAAAATTTGAAATTTGAAGGAGCAGGAAGGGAGAGAAGAAAATTACAGTAAATTCACACAAAAGATGAAACACCTGAAGTATCGTGAAAAATTACTTTTACTCATTTAACATTATTTTTTTTAATTGACAAAAATTGGATATACAGTTGGCCCTTGAACAATGTGGGTGTTAGAAAATCAAAAGTCAAAAATTTACAAATGATCTTCCAAAAACTTAACTACTAATGGCCTACTACTGACTAGAAGCCTTACCAGTAACATACAGGTTGACTAACATATTTTTTTTTTCAGATGGAGTTTCGCTCTTTCACCCAGGCTGGAGTGAAGTGGCACAATCTTGGCCCACTGCAACCTCCACCCCACCAGGGTTCAAGGGATTCTCCTGCCCCACTCTCCCGAGTAGCCGGGATTTTAGGTGCCTGCCACCACGTCCAACTAGTTTTTGTATTTTCAGTAGAGATAGAGTTTCTCCATGTTGGCCAGGCTGGTCTCAAACTACTGACCTCAGGTGATGCATCCATCTCAGCCTCCCAAAGTGCTAGTATTACAAGCGTGATCCACTGCACCCGGCTGACTAACACTATTTTGTATGTTGTATGACATACGAGATTATATATTGTATTCTTAAAGTAATCTAGAGAAAACAAAATGTTATTAAGAAAATGATGAAGAGGAAGGGGAGGAGGGGTTGGTCTTGCTGCCTCAGGGGTGGCAGAAGCACAAGAAAATCCCATTATAAATGGACCTTCGCACCTGTGTTGTTCAAGGGTCAACTGTATTTATCATGTACAACATGTTTTGAAATATGCATAAATTGTGGAATGACTAACAAAAAGTCATTTTAAACACAGTATGTTGTTGCCTAATTCAGATAATCCAGATTTCAAAAGAGAAAGGAAAGGAAGGAAGGGAAAAAAAAGAAAAAAGAAACACAATGGGTGGCTGGGTCGGGTGGCTCACGTCTGTAATCCTAGCACTTTGGGAGGCCAAGGTGGGTGGATCACCTGAGGTCAGGAGTTCACGACCAGCCTGGCCATCATGGTGAAACCCCATCTTTAATTTAAAAAAAAAAAAAAAAAAAAGAAACACAGGTTCTAGAACACAGGTCAGGCAGACATGAGGGCCAATGGATCCTCACTGCTGTCAAACTGATCTTACGTTTAACTTTCTCATTGGTATCTAAAATTTGACACTACTATTACAATTCAAATCAGTTTAGTTCAGCCATTACTCAAACATGGCCATATAATGAAATCATCTGATAAACTTTAAAATGCCAGGGTCCCACCTCCAAAGATTCTGATTTAATTGGCTTAAAGTTTAGATCAAACAACCAACCAAGATTTAATATCTACAAAAACAAAACGAACAAAAAAAGCCCATAGCACAATACATTGCATAAATAATATACAGTATTTGCCCTCACACAAAAAGCCATGCTCTTCATGTTTTCTGTTGGTTCTCAACTCTGGGTATAGATCAGAATCACACCAGGCTCTTTTGTGAAACTCCTAAGCCTAGACTAACTGAATCTGAATCTCTAGGGGTGGGGCTCAGGCATCAGTATTTCCAAATTTCTCTCTATCTTTCAATCAACCTAATAAGAAAGTATAAAATAGCCGAACAAAATGTTTATGTCATAGAAACGTTTTAGATACAGTAACTGTTGGCAGCATACAGGTTAGAACAGTCTGTTTCTCAGTCTTCCAGGGAATACGGGCAACACATTCACTGAGGGTGCTCACTAAAATCCGGACCTTCAGACCTTTTTTCTTTTTCATAAGAAATCTTGGGGGATGGGGAGGAGAGGTAAGTTGGCAGAAATCAACATTTTTTAATAAGTCCCACAGGTATTTCTTACACACATTAAAGTTTGAAATCCACTAGACTAGATGACAGGAGATTGAATATAAATGCTATCATACATTGTTTGAATTTCTATATGTGGAACAATATGTTAACTGGGCATGGGGAAAATATCATAAGGATTGAGAAAAGTAATAATAGTTTAGAGGAAAAAGACAAGAAAACTCAGATTAAGTAAAAACAGCATCTCTATATATAATGTTTATAATTTTCTGAAGAACTGTCACATTGGTTTCTCCAATAGCTCTTTGACAGGTCCTGCTTTTCTCATTTTACACAAATAAACACATTTACGGGGATCACGTGACTCATTCAAGGACTTGAGTCAGTCCTTGCCATTCCAGTACTCTTCCCATTTATAATGTTTATAGGTGCTACAACTATTTGGAATAAAAATTCATGAAAGTTCATTTTAAAAAAAGGAGAACAGGCCAACGAAGTGGCCTGTAAATGCCGGCAACTTGGGGAGGCTGAGGCAGGCCGATCACTTGAGGTCAGGAGTCCAAGAGCAGCCCAGCCAACAAGACAAAATCCTATCTCTACTAAAAATACAAAAATTAGAAGGCGTGGTGGCATGCACCTTAATTCCAGCTACTAGGGAGGCTAATGAGAATTACTTGAACCCGGGAGGCGGAGGTTGCAGTGAGCTGACATCACACCTCTGCACTCCACTCCAGCCTGGGTGACAGAGTAAGACTCGGTCTCAAAAACAAAAATTTTAATGATAATTCTGGGGGAATCTCCCATCAGAATTAAAACATTTTTTGGTGGTGGTAGTGGGGAGTTCCAAAAGTATATAATTCTTCTAACAACCACAATAATTTAAAGAAGGGTAAAAATAAATGATACTATTTTTACAAAGATAAAAGTTACCAGCTAAAGAAAAAAAAAGTTAATATGTTGGGGTTTTGTTAATCTCTTTTAATTGAAATTAAGTTTTTGTGAAGTGGGAAATGTGATTCGGCTAAGACACATAAAATAGAAATGTAATAGGTGTTATGGAATGATATTTTCCTTATTCAATCATCATTTACAAGTATTTTTTTTAAATAAGCCTTACTTAGGTCTTCTAAAGATGTGTCCGTACTGGGAGCAGGCAAGACCAACTGTTGGTGTATATACAATTGGCATTAAACTCTCAATGTCATCTTGCAGTATTCTATAAAACAACTTCTCATTTCTTTCTTGTATTCCCATTATGTAGATATATCTGAAATTAAGCACAGTAAATAATGTCTAAGTCAGCCTACAATTACATTAAAAGTCTTGGCTTATGAAAGTTAAACCTAAATGTCTAAAACTGAAATCCCACATCCACATTCTAAAAAAACCCAAAACTTTAGATTATCACTATTAAACACCCAGGACTAAAAATTAACAAAAATATGAGGGCACTTGAATGGTAGATGATGATGATGATGATGATGATGATGAAGACGAGAAATAACAACAGAAACAATGTTTACTGAACTCTTACTGTGAGTCAGGTGCTATAGAAGGCACTAGAAATGCAACGATCACTATGAGGTCCTTATCCTTAAAGAATTAGTCTTCAAGGAGACTGGCATATAAATAAGGAAGCAAAATAAAGTGGCATTCATTCAAACATTTGCTTAACACTATATGCCTGGCACTATTCTCCAAGGATATAAGAAGTGACCCCTGTTTTCAAGAAATTTATAACCTAGGAGGGTTAGAAGCATTACAAGGTCTACACAAAATGCAGAAGTGGCACAAAAAAGGCAACTGTCAATTGATGTCAATAAACATATTAATAATTTATTTTTAAATTTAGAGAACAGGGGAACTGGCTTGAAAGCTAGTAATCATCTTAATTTAACATGTCTAAAGCAGACGTATCTTTCCCCTGACCTTGTTTCTTCTATCATGTGACCAAATGGGAAACCCAGATTCCATTCTTCATTTCTTCCTCTCCTACCCTCCCCCAACACCAATCCTATAAATCACCAAGTCCTACAGAGTCTACCTGCTAAACAGCTTTCAAATATATCCATTTGCTCCCTCCATCCTCACACAGTACAAACTACCATCATTTCTTAGCTGGGCTACCTCAAAAGCCTTCTTACTAGTCTTTATAAATACAATTTTCCTCCTATACTCCAGTTCATTCTTCTCTTAAAAACCTAACTGTGTTCATTTCTGTTCTCCTTAAATTGCTTCGAAACAAATCATTGTAAAATAAGGCTCAAGCTCCTAAAATCGTTAACAAGACCTCTGCCTACTTTTCAGCCTCATCCCCTTCATGTTGACTTCAGCTCCTCCAACGCAACACAACTCAAACGGGAGTTGCTGCATTTAGCGCACCCTTTGCTTGCACTCTCCATCCAGGCATAGTCCTATACACATGCACTCCAAATGCAGCTCAGGTGGTGTGCTCTCTGGGGGCCCTTTCTGTCCACTCTCCTCCCCTATCATATATACATACACGCTTTAGACTTTGTTTTCAGGTCCCATGATACCCTACTCCCCTCTGTAACTCTCACTCTACTTCCTACTTTCTGGCTTCCTACAGCCTAGACAATACCATAAATTAGAAACAATCACCTCATACACTTCTACAGTTCCAGGAACTATTAATAGCAATATGTGGCATATAACTGGTGTGCAAATACTTGGTGAATAAATGAGGAGAACTCATTTATATATAATCCCTTCAATTATATTTTCCATATAGCTAAAAGCAGAAGAAATGGTATCAACTGATAGAAGTTAAAGGGAAGATGATTTCTCCTAGGTATAGGGAAGTAAACAAACTGGGCTGCTAAAATGGAATCGATGGCTTTGTGAGATGATGTCAAGGAAAGAACAGATAACCTAAGAGGTGTGTGATAGAGGGAAACTGCGAGTCATGGATCTCCTCAGTTACCACTTTTCAGTCTTTATTCCACTTCAGTCACTCTTCTGTGTGTCTCATAGTGCTGTGCAGCACTCACCTATGATCGTTATAGCTCAGCAATGGTGAATGCCCTTATGCACTCTTGGATCACAATCCTCTACCATTTTGGAGAGCCATGTAATGCCCTCACTTCATCGTCCTTCAGAGGGATATCTAACTCTCTGACTGCTTCATTTTCTCCCAATTCATGGGCTCCCTTTGGGAGCCTCTTTGTTTCCCACTCTGGATCCCAGGATCAAATCTCTCAATCTGAGCGAATCTCTCCCTGTCATTACTGTTAGGAATCCTCACATACATTTATCACTGTACTACCCTTCCACAGTGTCTGCCTTTCCACCAAAGACAGTGAACTCCCTGAAGGGAAGGGCTGAGTGTTTTCATTTTTGGAGTTCCAAAGCTTAGAAGAATGGTAGGCACACAGCTGTCCTGAATGAATAGTAACTGGATGAATTTATATAACGCCTGCCTTTGCCAGCCCAGCAAACTCCAAGCCTGAATCAATGTTACATTTCATCTTTTCTGTGGAAAAATAACATTGCTATGCAGCATGGCATCAATACAAACATGATCCTGCCAGTATGCCATCAGAGTCTGCTCTTACCCTTTAAACTGCTCTTGTTCAGCAATTTTTTTTTTTTTTTTTGAGACAGGGTCTCACTCTGTCACTCAGGCTGGAGTGCAGTGGTGCAATCATGGCTCACTGCGGCCTTGACCTCCTGGGCTTAAGTTATCCTCCTGCCTCAGTCTTCTGAGTTGCTAGAACTATAGGTGTGTGACACCAGGCCTGTCTAATTTTTTTTTTTTTTTAGTTTTGTAGAGACAGGGTCCCGCTGTGTTGCCCAGGCTGGTCTAGAACTCCTTGGCTCAAGTGATCCTCCCACCTTGGCCTCGAAAGTGCTGGGATTACAGGGATGAGCCACCAAGCCTAGCTTTTGTTCAGCTTTATCTTTTGGCCACATGGCTCTTCCAAACATTTATCACTCTCCTTATCAACTCTCCTTAACCTTGGCCCTTCTAAATCTGAGCGATGACTTTCATATTCTATGTCATAAAGGAAATCAAGGTCATCAGCTAAGATGAGATCTCATTACTTCTGCTCAATCACCTCCATACTTATCCTTCCAATACCTGTATTTATCTTTACTCCATTTTCAGAGAATGAGCTGTTCTTTGTTCTTGCTCAAGGCCAGCCTCTCTATCTGCATTTGACCCTATGCCTTTTTCCTTTCTCTTAGAACTTAATCAATTATGCTTTCCCCTGGGCTCATTCCTCATAGTTATGATGAAACATTAAACTTTCTCCCAGCTTGAAACATACTTAATCCCAAGTCCTGCTTTACTTATTGTTTAATGTCTTCCTTCCCTCCTTACCTGAACTTCTTGAGAGGGTAGTTTACATTTCCTCCCCTCCCATTTATTTTTCAATCTATCACATACCTCTTTTGCCCCATCACATCAAAGAAACCACTCTTACCAGTCACCAATCATCTCCTATATTTAACAAACTCAATTGATATGCTCAGTTCTATATGCAGACCAATCCCTCTACACAGAATACTTTGCCTGCTACCTGTAACATACTGTTTACAATTCAGCTTGGCCATCACTCCCTCCAGGAACTTTTATCTGATTCCCCCAGGTTAAGCTAGATGCCCTCTGCATGCTCCCAGAATATATATGCATGTACCTTTTTCTCACTGTACTGTACACTGTGGTCTAGAGGCCAATAACAACCATAGCATAATTATCTGTTGATGACCTTTTAGAAGACAGGGCTGTGAGTTACTGGGTTGGTCATATATTCAAGTTTGCTGCTGGGTGCAGTGGCTCAAGCCTGTAATCCCAGACTTTGGGAGGGAAGGTGGGCAGATTGCTTGAGTCCAGGAGTTCGAGACAAAGACTAGGCAACACGGTGAAATACTCTCTCTACTAAAACCTACAAAAATTAGCCGGGTGTGGTGGTACACTCCTATAGTCCCAGCTACTTGGGAGGCTGAGGTGGGAGAATCACTTGGGCCTGGGAGGCAAAGGTTGCAGTGCGCTGAGATTGTGTCACTGCATTCCAGCCTGGGCAACAGCATGAGACCCCATCTCAAAAAAAAAAAAAAAAAAAAAGGCCAGGCAAGGTGACTCAAATCCCAGCACTTTGGGAGGCCGAGGTGGGAGGATCCCCTGAGGCCAGGAGTATGAAACCAGCCTGGCCAACATGGTGAAACTCCGTCTCTACTAAAAATACAAAAATTAGCTGGGCATGGTGGTAGGCACCTGTTATCCCAACTTCTTTGGAGGTTGAGGCAGGAGAATCGCTTGAACCCAGGAGGTGAAGACCGCAGTAAGCTGAGATCGCGTCACTGCACTCCAGCCTGAGCAACAGAGTGAGACTCCATCTCAAAAAAAGGTTTGCCAGGGATAGCTTTTGCTATACCTCTTTTTTATTCTCCAAAGTATCCTGGATTAGGTGATATAATGTATGGTCATCCTATCTATTACCCACTTTATAGCCTCAGTGGTTAGTACAGTGCCAAACAAAGTAGGTGATCAATAAAAGTTGTTGAATAAGATGAGTACAAATTAGATGATACCCTTTGCTTCTAACATTCCATTCAAGCCTGATGCTCTGATTGTAAACACAAAAACTAACTTGTTAAGTTTTACAATAGTGAATACTAGTGAAGTATTCACTGAAGTGAAAGAAACACAATCATTATAAAAGTAGTTAAGGTACAAAAACACAAACTTGTATGAGATTATGTATTTCTCATGCCATAATAACCATAATGCTCACAAGTTTTCTAATCAGAATACCAACAAAAAAAAATGAAACATCTAATAATCTCTTACTTTTCCAAAGGGCTAGTCATTTTTTTCAAGTTTCTATGGAATCGTAAGGCTTGAATATCTTGTGTCTCTATTTTGGGAGGAGAAGTCCTTGAAGACCAAGCATTTGTCGTTCTTGTAAAGTAAATGCCATTCCCTAAATAGAAGAAATGAAAGGATTAAAAATCATTACTTACAGGGGGTAGCAATGACATTGTTCTTCAAAATATAATTTAAATTCAAATTTGAAAAATCAATGACATATTGATTTTGCCTAGGCTTTCAAAATTTTGTAAGACTGATGTTCAGTATGGGTCAGGGTGTGGAAAAAAATTATTCTCACAAAGCACTGCTGGGAATATAAACTAGTTTAGGCCCCTGGAAGACAGTTTTAAAGTATTCTTAAAATTGTTTTTGTTTTTTTTTTTCAGATGGAGTCTTGCTCTATTGCCCAAGTTGGAGTGCAGTGGTATGATCTTGACTTACTGCAACCTTCGCCTCCTGGGTTCAAGCAATTCTCCTGTCTCCACCTCCCAAGTTGCTGGAATTACAGGCATGTGCCACCATACCCAGTTAATTTTTGTATTTTTAGTAGAGACGGGGTTTCACGATGTTGGCCAGGTTGGTCTTGAACTCCTGACTTCAGGTGATCCACCCACCTCGGCCTCCCAAAGTGCTGGGATTACAGGTGACAGCCACCGCACCCAGCCCATATTCTTAAAATTTTTAATGTACATATTATTAATCAAGCAATCTGACTTCCAGATAGCCATTCTAGAGAAACAATAGAATACAGAGTCATATACAAAAAGTTTAGTTGTAGCATTGTTTCTAGTTCTCTTGGCTATTACAAACTAACAAACGCCCAACAACTATGAAAGAGTTAAGCATCCTATCATATATCCATACCATGAAATACCATAGAAAGGAGACAGAAAAAATGATGCTTAAGAAAAAATGTATGTCATAAGAAAAATCTTCTTTAATTTCTGGTATTTGGCTATGGGTTAAATTCTTCATATCAAAGCAATGTCAGTGAAAATGCTAGAGCAAGGCCTTCGAAAAATCTTTTCCTCCATAAACGCAACAAGAAACACTGGATAAATGATCAGAAGCAACTTCAACATTCTGGAAATTAACCAAAGTCATGTAGCAATCAGGGAGCAGTTATTTAGGAAAAATGGATTTCAGTACACAGCAAGCTTCATGACATTTTTAAACTGAAAACTAACACCTCACAATTACTGTGAAAATTATCAGCCTGGAAGCCACGGGAGCAAGCAGAAAGGGCTGGAGGTTCTTTTAAGCCCCATTCCAGAAAAATGTCATTATTTGGCTTGTCTGGTGTTTCCCTGGAAGACCCCACTAGCAAGGCTGTCTTCATTTGACCTAACTTGGAGCTCACCTAGTGTGAAAAGCCATTTCCTCAGAAGAGCTTGTTGGAAACAATCAGAGACAATTATTTAGCATAGCAGCTGGCCAAGGCAGTGGGTAACAGTTGAGGAAAACAATAGGGGGAACCAAAAAGCTGAAAAGGAAAAGCTAAAGAAAGACATGTCCATGGGTTGGAGCTTTGAAAAGCTGTAAGGTATTTACTGGGACTCTAGAAGGTCACATACATGAGCTGTTGACACATTCAGGAAAGATCTGAAAAGACCCTAAGCTCACACTTCTGGCTAACCTTGAGGCTCTGTGCAAGCAGCAAGTGAAGGCTTCTGGCTAGCTGTAAACTGCCTGGCTCAGTGTTGGAGGTATGCCACAACACGCACACAGAGCTCCTTGGCAAAGAATGGGAAATTTCCTAGTTCCAAGCATTTAAGTCTTTGTCTAATCAACAGCTGACTACTAAACTAAGCAATCAGAGACTTTAGTGGGCATGTACAAGAATACAGACTTTATAAAGAATTAATTTGGATGCCGGGCGTGGTGACTCATGCCTGTAATCCCAGCACTTAGGGAGGCCAAGGTGGGCAGATTACCTGAGGTCAGGAGTTCGAGACCAGCCTGGCCAACATGTTGAAACCCCATCTCTACTAAAAATACAAAAATTAGCTGGGCGTGGTGGTGCATGCCTGTGGTCCCAGCTACTCAGGGAGCTGAGGAAGGAGAATCACTTGAACCTGGGAGGTAGAGGTTGCAGTGAGCCAAGATCGTGCCATTGCACTCTAGCCTTGGCAAAGAGTGAGACTCTGTCTAAACAAAAAAAAAAAAAAAAAAGAAAGAAAGAAAATAATTAGTTTGGAAATATTACTAAATAAGCAAATATAGCAGCAATACAACAAGCCCTGGGAGGAGCATTTGATTTCCAGACCTGCCACATTATTTAAAATGTCTAGTTTTCAACAAGAAACCGTCCTTCAGAAAGCCTAAACACTGTACTTTATTAGATAAAGACTTTAAATTCACATCTTTGATTTCACTCAAAGAACTAAAGACACCATGTCTAAAGAACTAAAGGAAAGTATGAGAATAATGTCTCACCAAATTGAGACTATCAACAAAGAAACTAAATAGAAATTCTGGGGGTGAAAGTACTGTAAACCAAAAACAAAATTCTAAGGTCCCTCACCCACCTGAATGGACTTCCTCTTCGGCCAGGGCACTCTAACATTTAACCTGAAAAACTGGTTTAGTTATGATGGGAATTGGGGGTTGGAAATGCCTCACTGTACTCCTCCAGCATTAACATCAACACAGACCTTAAGTCTGATAAGAAACATTTACAATCTATTCTCTCTGAAGCCTGCTACCTGGAGGCTTCATCTGCATGAAGAAAATTTGGTCTCCAATACCTCCTATCATAATCCAGACATTTATTTCTACTGATAACTCTTTCAACCAACTGCCAATAAGAAAAATTTTAAATCTATCTATAACCTGGAAGCCCCTGCTTCAAGTTGTCTCACCTTTTTGGACTGAACCAATATATATCTTAAACATACTTGATGTCTAATGTCTCCCTAAAATGTACAAAACCAAGCTGTGCCCCCACAACCCTGGGCACATATTCTCACACAGGCCATAGTCACTCATATTTGGCTCAGAATAAATCTCTTCAAATATTTTACAGAGTCTGAATCTTTTCATCAACAGCACAATAAATGAAATAAAAAAATCTTTTCATCAACAGTATAATAAATGAAATTTTTAAAAATTTCATTTTTTATTTCAACAGTAGTAGATTTGAGCAACTGGAAGAAAGAATCACCAAACTTAAAAATAGGTCACTCAAGATTATCCAGTCCAAGACAGAAAGAAAAAAAGAATAAAGAAATATGAACTGCCAGGTGCAGTGGGTCATGCCTGTAATCCCAGCACTTTGGGAGGCTGAGGTGGGCGGATCACAAGGTCAAGAGATTGACACTATCCTGGCCAACATGGTGAAACCCCATCTCTACTAAAACTACAAAAATTAGCTGGGTATGGTGGCACGTGCCTGTAGTCCCAGCTACTCAGGAGGCTGAGGCAGGAGAATCGCTTGGACCCCAGAGGCGGAGGTTGCAGTGCACTGAGGTTGCACCACTGCATTCCAGCCTTCCTTGGCTCATCTTTTAATCAAACAATTGTACACTTTTACAGTTGTTGTCACTTGAATCCTCCCCAAATTTCCTGTTTGAGAACTCTACCCTGTGGAAGCATTATTAAAGTGTAAAAGAAAGTATCACTTATATCTACCTCTAAAAGCTTTAAATTCACACTAAAAAGGAACAGCCAATTCATTTATTATGTATTTTCTCATCTCTATGATTCAACCAAGTATTTATTTACTGGTACTCATTTCATACTTTAAAGCATATTTTATCTGTATCTTTAAGCCCTATACAAATCTAATATAAGACATATCTTGAGAGTAACAGAAATAATCTGAGACTAAAACAACTTTACTGACTCTTTAATACTGATTTGGGTTTATGATGAGAAATGGAAGACAGAAGGCAAATGATTCAGGAGATAGAATCCATTTATATTCATTTATATGAAAAAGATAAAATGCATTCCCTTAACCTCAATGAGGATAGGCACTATGTATGTAGCCAGTGCCTCACTAGCATTCAAATGCTTGTTTAGATTTCTGAAAATGTGTTAACTGAGATGAACTTGCACTAAAAAGGGCAAATTATAACTAAGTGGCAAGCTCTGTTCATCACAAATTCACAATTATTCACAGCACATGTTCTATGGCTTATGTTGTTTTGGTTTAGGAATTAGGTCTTAATACATACATTTGAAATAAAATATACTCATTGAATTAGTCCTTTCTCATGCTACTATGAAGAAATACCAAGGCCCGGGTAATTTATAAGAAAAGAGGTTTAATTGACTCACAGTTCCACATGGCTGTGGAGACCCCAGGAAATTTACAATCATGGTGAAAGGCCCCTCTTCCCAGAGCGGCAGAATAGAGAATGAGTGATGAGGGAAGGGGGAAGTCTCTTATAAAACCACCAGATCTTGTGAGAACTCACTCACTATCATGAGAAGAGCACGGGAGAAACTGCCCCCATGATTCAATTATCTCCACCTGGTCCTACCCTTGACACGTGGGAATTATTAAAATTCAACATGAGATTTGGGTGGGGACACAGAGCCAAGCCGTATCACTCAACTGAAAACTTTGTAATGTAATTTAAAATTATTCTTATTTTTTTCCCTTCTTCTTTTTTTTAAAAACTGCATATCTTAATTTTTAAGACTTTGTAAATGAAATGAACTTAGGAAAACACACAAAAATGAAAAAGAAACCCATAAATCAGTACGCTGGGAAAAGAGGGGTGAATACAGCTGTCTCCTAACTTGTTTTACAAGAGTAGATAACAAAACTCCTACCTAATCCAAACTTCTTTTCTGGAAACAAAACCCATGTTTAATGATCTGTGAAATCCTGCAGCACCAATCATGTCAGATTTTGTTTTCCTATGTGCTCATTTGTTCACGCATTCATTCATTTATCCAGCATGTACTGAGGCTCTGTGTGTGCTAAGTACTCTGGGGTAAGATATTGAGGATACAGACTAAGATATGGTCCTTATCCTCAAGGGAGGAATGAGATAATTCCAACTGAGTATGATAAATGATAATGACAGAGGTGAGTACAAGAATGCTAGAATAATAGACAGGGTAGTAACTCAGCCAGGGGGAGTAACTCAGCCAGTGTGGTGAGGAAGTAGGAAAAAACGGTCACTGAAAACTTCCTAAAGCAGTGGCACCAGTAACCAGTTTCATGGAAAACAATTTTTTTTTTAAGATGGGGTCTCACTCTGTCACCCAGGCTGCAGTGCAGTGGCACGATCTCACTGCAACCTCTACTTCCTGGGCTCAAGTGATCCTCCAGAGTAGCTGAAACTACAAGCACACACCACAATGCTTGGCTAATTTTTTGTATTTTTGGTAAAGACACCTGTAATCCTA
Organism: Ateles fusciceps; assembly: GCA_036589455.1. NCBI lineage: Eukaryota > Metazoa > Chordata > Mammalia > Primates > Atelidae > Ateles > Ateles fusciceps. The sequence continues at coordinate 3,847,793 of JAZHEH010001241.1, read as the reverse complement.
GCACTTTGGAAGGCCAAGGTGGGAGGATCACAAGGTCAAGAGATCAAAACCATCCTGGCCAATATGGTGAAACCCTGTCTCTACTAAAAATAAAGAAATAAAAAAAATTAGCTGAGCGTGGTGGCGTGCACCTGTAATCCCAGCTACTCGGGAGGCTGAGGCAGGAGAATCACTAGAACCTGGGAGGTGGAGGTTGCAGTGAACCGAGACTGCGCCACTGCACTCCAGCCTGGCATCAGAGAGACTCCATCACATTAAAAAAAAAAATCTCTTCCCAGAATTGTTTACTTACTATTTAATATTGCCACTAAAAGACAGGCACTTGTCCACTGAACCAAACATAGATAAAGGATGAAGTCATGACTGGATCTCAATATTGTGTATCACTTTTGTCCCAAGAGTATAATAAAGAGTCAGGGGTCTCTCTCCTTTCAAGCAGTCATCTAACCATTCTAATTAATGGGTGAAATTTTTTGTGTGCAATGGTTTGTGTCTAAAAAGATAGGTGGAGGTGGGGTGATGTGGACTTTACATAAAGGTTCATGTCACAATTTTGACCCCACCTTCCAAGAGCCTGATTGGCTCAGGGTGAGTACTTGATGTGAGCTGGGGAAATGTAAATATCTCACAGGTGGCCCCAAGTCCCGACCAAAACACTATTCTGGGATTTTTTATTTTTTAAAGCTAGAACTAGGAAGCAAAGTCAATCCTTTTCTGGTGGTAAAAGTTATGAGGATGAAATTGAGGAAGTATAAAGCAACCATTATTTTGCCATGTGGAGAAGTGTGGAAAGTTCATGTAAACAAGTATCTCTGAACAGCATTAGCATAAAGCTACAAAAATACGTCACATCTTATCAGTCTAAACGATATCAAACCTTTACCAGGAAGAGAGAAAATGTACACTGGTATTAATGTTACTAACCTTGTTTGTTCTTGGATTCAGCATAAGTGGCTTGCCTTTTTCTTTTATGTGCAAATGTCGACATGCCACAGTACAAGTGGTGGAAACTGCTCTTAACCGGGAGAACATCTTTTCTTTCACCTGAGAAAAACAAAGCAAATAAACCACTGAAAAGAATCATATTAAAGGCCTGCATGTCCATCAGACATCAGTTTTCAAAACACGTTTATGTTACCACAGGCTCCAACAGCTTTAAAAAGGTAACAATAAGGTGAAGGTGAAAACTTAACATTTTCTGATAACACTTACGTTCTTGGGAAATAATCACTGCTACTCTTTATGTACCATCTACTATGTATCAGACACTGCAAAAACATTTAACCTCTTTCTAGCCACAGGAGTGTGGCAAGGTATGCATCTCCCACTTGTGAGAGAAACAAATTAAGAGGTTAAGAAACAAGGTAACATAGTAAATGGTAAAGTGAGTTACATTTTAATAAGTGAGAATTTAGCTTAAAGGTGGAAAAGTAAATAATAGGAAGGTAGAGACACACAGTCAAAGGAAGAAAAACTATCCTGATTCTTAATCTAGACCTAGAATTTTAATGCACGATGTTTGATGTTTAAATTTAATGTATTAGAATTTTTGTCTTAGAAAAACCAGTTATTTAATATAAACAAATCATATAGTTGGCTAGAAAACATGTAATTGTCCTTTTGCATCCATCATAAACATCAGAATTTTTAAAGGGAAAACTATATATTAAATCTAAAATATTTAGTGATGATAATAGATTCTTCTGCTTACCAATTATCTCACCAAAAATCAGAATTTGAAATACCCATTTATTTCTTTAAACATTATAAATCATTGCAATGATTATGCTGATAAGATTTTTTTTTAATGGAGTTTCTTTGTGGAGAAATCCATGATCTGTGTATGAGGGGGCAGCAAAACCATTTACATAAGGATTTTTTTTTAATTTGAAACTCATATAACATAAAATTAACCATTTTAAACTGAACAATTCAGAGGCATTTAGAAAATTCTTTTAGTTGTACAACCACCACCTCTATCTAGTTCCAAAATATCTTTATCACCCCAGAAGGAAACACCATACCCATTAAGCAGTTATTCCCCACTCCTCCTTTTGGTCCTTTACAACAAGTTTTGTTGTAAAGAAACTATCATGCCTGTGTTGTGTACACACACACACACACAGTGGGGGGGTTGTTCAGTGGCAGTGTAATTTCTGGGTTACTTTTACAGATATTTAATCAAGAGGTCAGTAAGAACCTCATAAAAGGGATTTTTTTTTTTTGAGATGGAGTCTCGCTTTGTTGCCAGCCTGGAGCGCAATGGCACTATCTCGGCTCACTGCAACCTCTGTCTCCTGGGTCCAAGCGATTCTCCTGCCTCAGCCTCCCAAGAAACTGGGACAACAGGCATGCACCGCTGCACCCAGCTAATTTTTTATATTTTTAGTAGAGACGGGGGTTTCACCATATTGGCCAGGTTGGTCTCGAACTCATGATCTGCCCTCCTTGGGCCACTGTGCCCGACCAAAAAAGGGATTTTTTTTTTCTTTGAGATGAAGTCTCACGCTGTTGCCCAGGCTAGAGTGCTGTGGCACAATTTTGCCTCACTGCAACCTCCACCATCTTCCCAAATTCAAGAGATTTCTCCTGCCTCAACCTCCCAAATAGCTTAGATTACAGGCACCTGCCATCATGCCTGGCTAAGTTTTTTTTTTTTTTTGTATTTTTGGAGAGACAGGGTTTCACCATGTTGGCCAGGCTGCAGGCTGGTCTTGAACTTCTTACCTCAGGTGGTCTGCCCACCTCAGCCTCCCAAAGTGCTGGGATTACAGGTGTGAGCCACTGCACCCGGCCAAAAAAGATGTTTTAAACGTGTTGCTGATCACTTATTCCTGGACACTGAAACACTCCAGTTTGCAAGTAACTACGCTGAAGTTGTTTTCTGCCTCCCATACCACTTTCATCCACCAACCTCTGAAATGAAGTGTGATGTGCTATGTCAAGTCCACTTACAGGAGGCTTAGAGTTTCATCAACACATCCATGTTATGGATGGTAAACCTGATATTAAACATGACACAGTCAGGTTTGGAAGTTCTTCAACATTGCCAAGAATGTTTCACTCGCATTAAATAGTCATGGATGCAATTAAACTGTAAATAATTAAAGCATGGAGGACATGATGAAAAGCATGTGTGAAAGACTGAAAAGGTTCCCTGTTCTCTGTCAAAAAAGTGAAAAAAATACGGTATAGGCAGCTAGGCCAAGACAGTAGGGATGATTTCATTCACAGTTGCAAGGAAGAAATTTAAGAATTAATTGTGGGCCTTAAGAAAACACTGACAGGCCGGGCGCGGTGGCTCATGACTGTAATCCCAACACTTTGGGAGGCCGAGGCGGGCGGATCACGAGGTTAGGAGATCAAAACCATCCTGGGTAACACGGTAAAAAATCCCATCTCTACTAAAAATACAAAAAATTAGCTGGACGTGGTGGCACACACCTGTAAATCTCAGCTACTGGGGAGGCTGAGGCAGGAGAATCACTTGAACCTGGGAGGCGGAGGTTGCAGTGAGCCAAGATTGCACCACAGCACTACAGCCTGGGTGACAGAGTGAGACTCCGTCTCAAAAAAAAAAAAAAAAAAAGAAAAGAAAACACTGACCAAGAATGTAGAAAATGGAAAGAGCAGAAAGAGTAAGAGGAAAAGCCACCAGGAGAAAGTCTTTAATGTATTGTTCAAAAAATGACTTAATTTCTGAATATGTTCTGTCAGTAGAATAAAACCACAAAATCACACAAGAGATTTGAGACCCTTTTAAGAAATATTTTGAGGTGTTCAAAAGACAGTAAGACAGAAAAATAACCAGTACCAGAGCCTACACAAACCTTTTGAGTCAAACACAAGCAAATTACTTCCTCAGTCACCAAGGCTGACTATTGGGGAGGCATCAAACTCTAACAACTTCCTGATAGTGTTTTCAGGGGGAAAGGCAACACAAATTATTGAAATTACGTATTTTACTCATCTGAATGGTCTTATTATTCATTAAGCAGGTGCTACATCATTATCTTCATCCTTTTTCATTGCTGCATTTCTATTATCATAGTCATGAGAGAGTAGCGAAAATAACCATGATGAAAAATAAGTGTTCAGGTTATCGTTCTAGAAATTAATTTATGCTACCATCTTGATGCTTTAAGTTCAAAATGCTGTAAAATTATTTTCCATATATAGTCTTTATTACTATTATTCTGTATATTCACGCTTATTATTATTTTTGAGATGGAGTCTCGCTCTGTCACCAGGCTGGAGCGCAGTGGCACAATCTCGGCTCACTGCAACCTCCATCTCCTGGGTTCAAGTGATTCTCCTGCCTCAGCCTCCCGAGTAGCTGGGACTACAGGTGCGCATCACCATGCCCAGCTAATTTGTGTTATTTTTAGTACAGACAGGGTTTCACCATGTTGGCCAGCATGATCTCAATCTCCTGACCTTGTGATCTGCACCCCTTGGCCTCACAAAGTACTGGGATTACAGGCATGAGCTTTAATCCCTCACTTGTCTATGGCAACAAGAGTCTTCTGCTCTCTTAGCCTATTTATGGGTGTGAATTTCTTTGGGGGATCATGCAGGACTACATCTGTGCCATTTAAGAAAATGCCACTCACGTCTATGGTACTTTGAACCTGGAAAGTTACCTCTGGGACTTTCCATGAAAAAGGCCTATTGGCTTCGGTGCTTAGGGAATAAATTAACTGGCTTATTATTTTATAAGAAGTATTGAGTTCAAGTATTCAAGCAAATTTAAGAGGTAATTTTTTTTACTATACTTTTCACTTCATTACTCCACTGAATTGTTTTTCTTAGAATAAAAAAGCAGCATTATTTTTGGTCCATTTATAGCACAGGTCGAAAGCTGCAGATGATATAACCATCATCTAGAAAATCTGACACAATCAACTGAAAAAAACACTAGAACTAATAAGAAGACTTCAGCAAAGTGGCTGAGTATATCAGCAATAATAAATTAAGATATATAATAGGATTAAAGATTCTACTTACAATACTAATACAAATTATAAAATACCTAGGAATACACCAACAGAGAAACTAATAGACATAAAGAAGTCCTAAATATATGGACAGAAATACCCATTTACGGATTGGGAATAGTCAACAGTAAAAATATCAGTTCCTCTCAAACAATCCACAATCTACAATCCTAAGGCAATTCCAATAAAAATTCTAAGAATATTTACAGAGGTTTTTTTTTTTTCTTTTAGAGACAAGGTCTCATTCTGAGCCCAGGCTGCAGTGCAGTGGCAAAATCATAGCTCACTGCAGCCTTGAAATTTATGGAGCTTTAGACTCAGCTTAATCATATAGTTGAAAGAGCAAATGTCAGAAAATCCAAGACATTTTTGAAAAAGAAGAGGTAGAAGGATTTGCCATTATAGTTAGCAAAACATAAATTCCAAACAGATTAAAGATATTAACATTTTTTTAAAAAGTAAAGAAACTATAAAGAATTATGAGTACAGGCCAGGTGCAGTGGCTCATGCCTGTAATCCCAGCACTTTGGGAGGCCAAGGCAGACAGACTCTTTGAGCTCAGCAGTTCGAGACCAGCATGGTCAATGGTGAAACCCTGCCTCTGACAAAAATATAAAAAATAATAATAATAAATAAAAACTAGCTGGGTGTGGTGGTGTGCACCTGTGGTTCCAGCTAAGGTAGGAAAATCACATGAGTCTGGGAGGCAGAGGTTGCAGTGAGCTGAGATTGTGCCATTGCACTCCAGCCTGGATGATACAGTGAGACCCTATCTCGAAAAAGAAAGAAAAGAAAACGAAAAGAAAAAGAAAAGAAAGAATTACAAGTCCAATTCCAGGTGGGCTTCCTGGTGTCATGCAGTAATGGGTCTGTGACTAGTGACCCCCACAGATCTGTGTAATACTAGAGGCACTATACACAAACACCATCCTTCACTGTTTATGGCAACAAGAGTCTTCTGTTATCTTAGCATGTTTGTGGGAGTGAATTCTTTTGGGGATCATGCGGGACCACATCCGTGCCATTTAAAAAATGCCACTCATGTCTATGGTACTCTAAATGTGGAAAGTTACCTCTGGGACTTTATGTCAAAAAGGCTTATTGGCTTAGGTGCTTAGGGAATGAATTAATTGGCTGTATTTATGAGAAAATTTTTCAGAGCCCTCTCATCTTTTCAGAGACCTATGAAAAGACACAAAGAAACAGAGCAAGCAGAATTCAGATGTAAAACAAAGGAAAACTCCTTTGTATGCTCAAACTGCCTGCTTTGGATCCCCTGTGGGATTTATAAGAAGTTCACGCCACCTTGTAGTCTGGTAGCTCAGATTAACCTTCCTTGGGGTCTCCTCTGACTATCCAAACTCCTTGAAAAAGCTTAAATTCTCTCTCTTTGAAATAAAGCTAGTTTAAAAACTGTTGGTAAAATAAAATAGGAATATCTCCCAAATTGTATTAAATATAATTCGAGACATTTTTTGCCTTGAGTCTACTGGTCAAATTTACACCGTTTCTTTGTGTTTTAAGGTCATCAAACTACAGCTCCTGAGATATTTTTAGTATTTGTTTGATTTCTCTGAGCTTATGTTTTTGGTTTTGAGCCTTTAAATTTTGTAGTCTACACAAGTGACCATGGTGAGGCCCAGGTACATATGTTTATCTTCAGTACCTGGGCCACCAGCTGCAGGGCAAAGCCAAGCCCAAGTGCCTCCTGGCCATGGTGGAAGTGGTTGGGTCCCCCAGACATAGTCTTACTAGCTCTGTCTAGGGCTCTGTATGTGGTACATAACAATTAAAATTGCTTCCTACTAAGTTTTATACTGGAAATTTATAAGAGTCAAAATTGTAACATATATATAATTAAAACAACTAGACATAAAGAAAAACAATTCTTATACAAGAAAGGCAGGATGCTTTTTGGTGAGGAAGGTTTTAAGAAAGACAAAAGATGTGTTATTTGTTTAAAAAAGCAATTCTGTCCAGTTTAGAGGTTATTTAAAGGTTTCATAATCAAGGGAAAAAATGAAATAGATAAAACTAAATGGATAAAACAAATTAGGGAAAAAAAAACCCGAAATAATTTTGCAAGTGGTTGTAAAAAATTTATGGAAATCTTATCTTGCGTGGTTGCAGCTGACTGAGATTAAATTTGTTTATAAGGTTTTATTAAAATTCACTTTAATAATAACATTGAGGCCGGGCACAGTGGTGCATGCTTGGAATCCCAGCATTTTGGGAGGCCGAGACGGGTGGATCGCTTGAGCTCAGGAGTTTGAGACCAGCCTGGGCAACATAATGCGACCTTGTGTCTACAAAAAGTACAATAAAAGAAAATAATAATATACTGAATTTTGTTTTCTCTTCTGAACAAGATTTTTGTGTAGTATTAACAAAAAATAACGGAAGACTGTAGTTTACCTTTTGAGTAGGCTGCAAAACAGGAGAAGAAAGAAACATTGTTTGCATCATGCTGTCTTTATTATGCCTTTTGATTTTTTTTGGAAAACGGGGTTGCTTTTCTATCAAAGAGTGAGGACTCCTGATCTCTGAAATCTTTTAATTATCACTGTGACTAAATGAATCTTATTTCATTTAATCACAGTGATCTTGATATTATTTTTGATCAAACGTTTTAAACCTCTGACATAATTAACAGGCTTCCCCAAATCAAATTTCAAATTTAAGTTACGTCTTTTTGACCTTAAACTAACTCTTGGACGTTCCAGAAGCGCCCGTAGAAGTTCAAGCAAAACATACTAGGCTTATTGAGCATGTTAAATTATGGGAAGCATTGCCAAATGAGAAATAAGTTTAATCATTTCCTAGAGTCCCATTAACATAAACAGGTTAATATGTGTTCCAAAACTGCATGAAATTCCTTGAAACTGATGTGTTAGCATATGTTGTCAACCATAATTCTAATGTTAAATTGTTGTATGTCACAGAAATAACCAAATTTCCTTGTCAATTGTATCATTATTATTATGAACTCCTATCAAGTCTTTAACCATGGCCATTTTAAGTCTTACTGTCCACAGTAAATTGCTTTATTCTAATATGTCTTCAAAAAGATCCCCCTTTATTACAAAGGATACAGATAAAGAGCCAGATAAAGAGATGTAGAGGGCATGGTATTGGGAACAAGCAGATGCAGGGCTTCCATGCCCTCTCTGGACAGGCCACTCTCCCAGCACCATGCATTCAGCAACCCAAAAGCTCATCAAATCTTGCTGTTCAAGAGTTTTATAGAGCTTAATGTCCAGCACCCTGTTCTCCAAAGCTCATGGATATAGCTAAAGTTCTAACCCTCTACTCACTTGGTCTTTCTAGTGACCAGCTCTATCCTGAGTCTACCTAGGGGCCCTAAGCTAAGTCACCTCAGGTGACTAGCATACACTCAGGTGTGATCAAAAGGGGATCATTATGGGGGGGAGAGGATTAATGGATACAAATATACAGCTTGATAGAAGAAATAACACCTAGTGTTAAATAGATCAGTAAGGTGACTACAGTTTATAATAATCTATAGTACATTTTAAAACAGCTAAAAAAGAACTGGAATGTTTCTAGCATAAATACAGATATTTAAAGTGATAGCTATCCAAAATATACTGACTTGATCTTTAGAAATTACATGACTATTAAATTATCACATGTACCCTGAAACTATGTACATCTATTATGTATCAGTTTAAAAAAAAATTTTTTAAGACACTCCTATCATCAGGAAATCCAAGTGTTTCAGAAGCTCTGTGACAGAATCAGGAAAATCAATATATTTAGTATAATACCATACCATTTAACACATCATTATGACCTGATACCCTTTATAGAGCTTCCTTACTAAAGCATTAGAGTATATATCATATTACCAAGTATATAAACCTTAAACTAAATAGTGCTTTATTCTAATTAGTATATTTACATACTTAGATTTTCCTTGAATCACAATCATAGTTATCACGAGTCTTAGACATCACCTAGTTTAAATATCTCAATTTAAATGAAAAAAAAAAAAGAAACCCTAAAGCTCAGAGATAGAAATAGACATATCCAATATCACTCAGCTTATTAGTGGTAGTGCAGGGTTCTTATTTGTTTTCCCCTTCGTGTTCCAAATTTTTCAGCCTCTGAGCCTTTGAGTATGTTGTTCTTGTTATATTAATGTATTCCCTCCCATTCCTTTGTAAATCCTATTTTTCAAGACAAAATTTCATTTCATTTCTTTGAGATAGGGTCTTGTTCTGTTGCCCAGGCTAGAGTGCAGTGGCATGATCACAGTTCACTGCAGCCTCAACCTCACTGGCTCAAGCAATCCTCCCACCTCAGCCTCCTAAGTAGCTGAGATGACAGGCACACACCCAGCTAATTTTTGTAGTTTTGTAGAGAAAGAGTTTCACCATGTTGCCCAGGCTTGTCTCCAACTCCTGGACTCAAATGATCTTCCAGACTCAACCTCCCAAACTGTTGTGATTACAGGCATGAGCCACTGCACCCTGCCTCATTTCTTAATTAAGCAATTTATCCACCAACTAACTTCTTATATAGCTCTTTAGTTATCTACTTCTGATATTCAATTTTTTCACTTCAACTATTTTATGTCTACATTTCTACTTGGCTCTGTTTTACAGTCATCAGTTCATGATTCATAACTGATTCTGGCTTCATTAAATATTTATTTTAAAGACCTTTTCTAATGTCTTTAGTGCCTGGATATAAATTTTTAGTCTCTTTCACAGCATAATTTTTGTCTATAAGCTCACTTTTAAAAAAATAAGAGCAATCTTTGATGGTGCTCCCATACATGTTGTGTGTTGTGGAAATCAACCTTTGGAGGCAGTTTTTAGTTTGCCTCTATATGAGATCTAGAGGGTTTACAGGCTAAAACCAGTTTCTACATTAGTTTATGTGTTAGATGGTTACATACCTTGGGTAGAATTCCAAAGCCAAATTCAAACAAGTTGAAGGCTTAGGATTCTATTTATGGTGTGGGATGGATGGTTTAACTCTCGTCTCAACCCCAGTGAGGATACAGATCTCCCAGTCTTCATTTATGGAAAGAAAAGTGTTTCCCCAGTTCTCAGCTTCCCAAAATATGTCTAATTTTGGTTCTGAATGTTGAATAGGGCTTAGGAACTCAGTTTCCATCTCCTGGCAAGCAATACCCCCTGGAAACCCTGACAAGTATTTATATACTGTATTTGTTCCCCATCTACCCATGAACATTTGTCTTCAATCCAGCTCAATGCTATAGGTTTTTTCTTCATTCCTGCATGTGGAGATTTCTCTCTTGCTTTCAAACTTGGCCCTGTGTTCTTTCAATTTTACTTACCATCTCTAGGTTTTTAGAGAAGGAAAGGGGAGATCCCAATATGTGACTAATCAATCATCTTAAACTGGAAGCTTATTCAGTTTAAACCTATGTTATAATTATTTAGTCAACTATTGAGCACCTACCACACGCCAGGGCCGGAATGAGGCCTATGGTTAGCACTGCTCTCATATTCCTACTTAACTCTACAGGAATCCACGTCTTTTTAGCTGCTATGAAACTTACACCATCAGATTTGGTTTTGTTTTCTTTTTTTTTATTCAGAGTCTCACTGTCACTCAGGCTGGAGCCTCTTTCTTCTGGATTCAAGTGATTCTCCTGCCTCAGCTTCCTGAGTAGCTGGGACTAAGGCACGCACCACCACGCCCAGCTAATTTTTTGTATTTTTGGTAGAGACGGGGTCTCTCTATGTTGCCCAGGCTGGTCTCGAACTCCTGGCCTGAAGTGATCCATCAGCCTTGGCCTCCCAAAGTGCTCGGATTATAGGCGTGAGCCGCTGCATCCAGCCAGATTTAGTTTTCTTTAAACATCTAAAGCCTTCAACAGAATCTATTAAATCACCACCATGCAATATTCTTTTAATGTTCTATTACCAGTAAGTTATAAAGTCCTAAACAAAGCTCACTTTTGTGCATTTTAGAAGAACTATAAACATGAACAAAACCAAGAAAAAGATCTTGGTCAGGTGCAGTGGCTCTCAACTGTAATCCCACCACTTTGGGAGGCCGAGGCAAGCGGATCACTTGAGGTCAGGAGTTCCACACCAGCCTGGCCAACATGGTGAAACCCCATTTGTACTAAAATTACAAAAATTAGCTGGGTAGGGTGGTGCATGCCTGTAATCTCAGCTACTCAGGAGGCTGAGGCATAAGAATCGCTTGAACCTGGGAGGTGGAGGTTACAGTGAGCCAAGATTGTCTCACTGGACTCCAGCCTGGACAACAGAGCAAGACTCCACCTCACAAAAAAAAAAAAAATCTAACTTACCCTTTCTCAATTTAAAATTAAAAAATAGACACATATCTGTATAGGCTTCCCAAGTTTTTTTTTTTTTAATTTTAAATTTGTGTGGGTGTATAGTAGAGATACATACATACATATATATATATATATATATATATAACCAGCATTGTGTACTTATGAATTATTTTCATTATCTGCATCTAATAAAGGGTATCTATTAAATATGTACAATCTAGAAGAACAAACAGTGGAAGAGCCTGTTTTGAGCAAACTCCATTCATTTTATTTTTAAGAGAGAGAATTTACTTTATAAGATAATTCCTCACTGGATTCCTTTAAATAGCACGATTTTTCAGGCTATTTTAAAATTTCAAGTTACTCAAATTTATCTTTGACACATCTTTCCAGGATTATGTTGCATAAAAGGTCCCTGTCACTTTATTTCCGTTTATTAGTGTACTTCAGAAAGTACCAGCAGTTGGCTCTACAAGTACAATTCTATATACATCAAGTTTCTACACTTTCAAAAATTATTAATCAGTATATTATTAATAATGTTAATTATAGCAGCACAGTGTTAATAATATATATACCGGCCGGGCACGGTGGCTCTCGCCTGTAATCCCACCATTTTGGGAGGCCAAGGTGGGTGGATCACCTGAGGTCAGGAGTTTGAGACCAGCCTGACCAACACTGAGAAACACCATCTCTATTAAAAATACAAAATTGGCCGGTGTGGTGGCACATGCCTGTAATCCCAGATACTGGGGAGGCTGAGGCAGGAGAATCACTTAAACCTGGGAGGTGGAGGTTGCGGTGAGCCGAGATTGCACCAGTGCACTCCAGCCTGGGCAAAAGAGCAAAACTCCGTCTCTATATGTATACACACATACGTATGTGTGTATACATATGTATACATACATACACAGACACACACCCCCCAGTAGCTTTCTCCCCAGAATGCCCAACATGGTGACAAAAGTACTATTAACAAAATTGGGATGGTTAACACTCTGCTAAGTGGCAAAAAGAAACAATTTAAATTTTAAAAATTGCCATTTAAAAAAAGTTTATTATTATTATTTATTTTATTTTATTTTATTTTTGGTACCGTTTCAGTTTATTCAGAGTAAGTAATTTTCTTACAAGATACAACACATACAAATAAATACTTTCAAATCCAGATAATGAACCTCAAAGGAGAAGTAAAACACATCAAAATCATGATAAAACCCAAATGTAATCACAAAATGAATGCATAAGCAGCCTTCTCCAACCTCTCATTTAATTTCACTCACATACTAGATGTCAAAGGTATCACATCTTTTTTTCTTTTTAAGACGGAGTCTCACTCTGTCCCCCAGGCTGAAGTGCAGTGGTGCGACCTCCGCTCACTGCAACCTCCACTTCCTAGGTTCAAGGGATTCTCCAGCCTCAGCCTCCCAAGTAGATGGGACTACAGGTGCACAGCCACCATGCTCGGCTAATTTTTGTGTTCTTAGCAAAAACAGGGCCTCATCATGTTGTTCAGGCTGGCCTCAAACTCCTGACCTCAGGTGATACGCCCACCTCGGCCTCTCTAAGTGCTGGGATTACAAGTGTGAGCCACCGCACCCGGCCAAGATATCACATCTTTAGTAAAAATAGCAGTAAGAAATATTTTATGGGTCATTTACTTAAATCATAGTTTTGAAGTTGGCGCAGTGGCTCACGCCGGTAATCCCAGCACTTCGGGAGGCTGAGGCGGGCGGATCACCTGAAGTTGGAGTTTGAGACCAGCCTGGCCAACACAGCAAAACCCCATCTCTACTAAAAACACAAAAATCAGCCAGGTGTGGTGGTGCATGCCTGTAGTCCCAGCTACTTGGGAGGCTGAGACAGAAGGATCCCCCAAAGCTAGGAGACAGAGGTTGCAGTGAGCTGAGATCATGTCACTGCACTCCAGCCTGGGTGACAGAACAAGACCATTTCAAAAAAAAAAAAACCACAGTTTTGAAAGCTTCAGGGTTCATGCTGTAGCACTATAAGCAAGATCTATGTGGGGGTCACGCATGGCACTAGCTCCTCTCACTAGATGCTTCCTGTCTTAATAACACTGTATGCTATAGGCTGTGTCATTAAATGTAAAACCACCACCAAACTCTCAGTGACTAAGTCCCCCAGGACTAAGTGAGGATGTTTACCCCTGGAAGACTGACCTTGCAGAGCTAATTTCCTACATATCTGTGCTGCTGGGCTTGAGGCAGTGGTTCCTACACAGAAATATTTACCAGAATTTCCTGGGGAACTTTTTAAAACTACACAATTAAATAAGAATATCTCAGGGCAGAGCTTAGTTTTAAAAGCTCCCAAGTGACTGCAATGTGTACTGAGGTGAGATCCAATTATCAAAAAGCTCCTCAGATAATTGGAACATTTAACCCACCTGGGGTTAAAACAGAACTGCCTAAAGGGACTGTGTAATTGGAGTTTTGACATTAGGAGTTCTGACACATTCTTTATTAGTATACACTTACAATTAATATGGCTACAAAACAGGCTATGGTTGTGTTCCAGTCTCCACTGGCTGCTGCTGAGGCTTTACCAACCAGAACACTGTAGAAAATGAAATCTCCCAATCCAAGTTTTACTCCTCTTTCCTCTGGGTCTTCACCAGCAAGGATGCTGCTGGAAAGTTCCTGGACAGCAGCCCGTGACTCAGGTGTAGAGCGATGAGGCCCTAGATCACTGTCCCTCTGGGCTTCCCATTCGTCACTGAAGCTGCCATCAACACCCCCTGCAACAGTGTCTTGTGAGTCCCTTTCTGTGCTTTCTGCATTATACTTGGAGTTTGTGGATACCCTCCTTTGAGCTTCCGGGTCTCCTTCGGCCATATTCACCAACCACACCATTGTTGAGGAGTAAATGAGAGCCGGAAAAGTGTTTCATTTCTCTCCTGAGCTGTTTCAACCAGCATACGAAGTGGACCTTTCGGACACAAAACAGCCGCTAAATCAAATACTGAAATCACAGCCAAGATGAGCCATGCGGTCCATGCAGGGAGGTATTTGATAAACACCAGGGCCATGAGAGCACTAATCATAACGCGATATGCCTGCTGAAGTCGACGTGGACCTTTCCAGTGAATGGCAATCATTCCCACCACACCAAAATTCCAGATGAGGAGTGCAACAGTAATGCAGTCCACGGCAACGTTACAGGTTTTAAACACTTCCCTCAAGTAAATGAATGAAAAAAAGAACAGCAACAATAGAGATCAAATAATAAGCCAGGCATGAATGACTTTATAGCACCTGTATTTATAGAGAACCACCAGGAGAAGAGTCATGACAACAATGACACTGATCATGATGGCAGTATTCAGAACTTGAGTGCAGGGCTCTTCGGCCCACAGTCTCGGTATCTTCTGTGAATGGGGTATAGATTAGCTGCCCATCCTTCCGGGTATAAAAGCTGACTGATTTGATGGTAGCCATGACCACCACCATGCAGAGAGTCACAGGGACAAAAAGCATGATCACATGCTTGGCGCCATATTTCAATGTCAGCTCCTCGTCTTCTTCCTCATCTTGTTCCACCACCTGCCTCGCGTTATCCTGGGGTCGTCCGTTAGATAACGGCTTAGGGTGGCCAACTCTCCGCCTGTTGTGGTGCTCCTGCCGTTCTCTATTGTCATTCTGGCTATGTACAGTATTGCTCAGGTGATGTCCTCGGACATCTGCGCATTCTGGAAATAGGACAATGGTGCAGGTAACTCTGTCACTGGAGCAACCATATAGAAATACTTTTTCACAGAAAACAAAGCCTCTTGAGGTTCTTTCTTCCATGTGTTCTCCTCCAGGCCAAGCTGTCTAAGGACTTCAAGGGCTGTTGTCACTTGCAGGCTCCCAGATTAGGTACACGCTTCCTTGCCGCTGCCGCTGCTGCCGCCACCACCGTCACTCGCAGTTCAGGTTCCTTCCAGACCAGCCGCTGTTTTGTTTCCCTATTATTATTATTTTTTTAGAGACAGTATCTCACTCTGTCACTGAGGCTGGAGTGCAGTTGTATAATCATAGCTCCAGCCTCTGTGACAGATAATAGAAGGAAAACTATAAGGGTGAGTGAAGTAAAAACAGGAACTAAAAGAAGGTGGGGATTCTAATTTTGAAGAATTATGTTAAAAGGCTGGAGTGTAATGATGCAATCTTGGCTAACTGCAACCTCCACCTCCCGGGTTCAAGCAATTCTCCTGCCTCAGCCTCCTGAGTAGCTAAGACTACAGGTGCTCGCCACCATGCCTGGATACCTTTTTGTATTTTTAGTAGAGACAGGGCTTCACCATGTTTGCTAGGCTGGTCTTGAACTCCTGACCTCAAGTGATCCACCCACCTCTGCCTCCCAAAGTGCTGGGGTTACAGGCATGAACCACGGCGCCCGACCAGATGGCAGTAGTTTTTAAGACGGTTGTTAACCTTAACAGAATTAAAAATTGGAGATATTATGTCTGGTCCCAATTGTCCCCAACACATACAGTTTTCTACTTGTTCTTGAAGTCCAAAAGTCTGGAAACCATTGACTTAGATGTCTCATTTTGCACATCAATGAAGTGGGAAAGGGGAAACTTGCAGAATTCTGTGTAGTAATGTTGACATATACATATTATTAATAGTATCAAGCCTTTAGAGTTTTATAATAGCATCACTATAAAAAGCTTGACTAATTGACTTGAAAGGTTGCTTAATAAAACCGATATCAAATAGTATAGCAGAATGGTCAAAGGGTGAGTTCTGGAGTCAAACTCCCTGGATTTAAATCCTGTGGCTAGACCTGTAATCCCCAGCATTTTGGGAGGCCAAGGAGGGCAGGTTGCTTGAGCTCAAGAGTTCCAGATCAGCCTGGGCAACACGGCAAAACCCCAACTCTACAAAAAATTAAAAAATTAGCCTGGGTTAGTGGCACGTGCCTGCAGTCCCAGCTACTTCGGAGGCTGAGGCAGAAGGATGGCTTGAGCATGGGAGGTTGAGGTTGCAGTGAGCCATGATAATACCACTGCACTCCAGCCTAGGTAAGACTTGAGACCCTGTCACAAAAACAAAAATGAAAACAAAACAAAACAAAATAAATCCTGGCTTTGCCATTTGCTAGCTCTGTGATGCTGAGTAAGTCACAACCTTCCTGATTTGCAGTTTTCTCATCAGTCAAATGGGAATGTTAAACCACAAGACCTATTTAATAGGCTTAAGATTTAAATTAGATAATCCATTTTAAGATGCTTATCACAGTGCCCTCTAGATGCTCTAGAAATGCTAGTTATCATAAGCATTACTATCAGTAGTTATAAACTAAGATGGTCACAAGGTGCCTTCTAAATGCCTGCTAGTTTCTGCATCAACATCTTTTAATGATGAAATTAACATAAGAGGCTATAAGGATAATGATGATAAACATTTATTTAAAATATTACAAATCTACCAGGCCCGGTGGCTCATGCCTGTAGCCCAGCACTTTGGGAGGCCAAGGTGGGCAGATTCGAGATTGGGAGTTCGAGACCAGTCTGACCAACATGGAGAAACGCCGTCGTCGCTACTAAAAATATAAAATTAGCTGGGTGTGGTGGCACATGCCTATGAGCCTAGCTACTCAGAAAGCTGAGGCAGGAAAATTGCTTGAACCCAGGAGGTGGAGGTTACTGTGAGCCAGGATCAGCACCATTGCACTCCAGCCTGGGCAACAAAAGCTAAATTCTGTCTCCAAAAAAAAAAAAAAAATTTTTTAAATCAAATCTCTAGGTCAAGAATGAGCATTTGGATGGCATAAAGATACAGGCAACATCAAATGTCATCCTCAACAAGTATATACAGAATCGATACATTTTTCATCACTTTTGAAATTTGTACATATTGATCAAAGGAGGTATAACATGCAGCCATAAAGTCAAAATGGTAACTTTCAAATAAAATAGTTAACTTCTAATAAAAGTCATCTTTTTATAAAGTCAATGTAACTTTTATTTGGTGTGAATTTTGTCCTCTAACATTAATGCTTAGTAAATATAGGTTTTAACGTTAGTTGTGTTTTAAAATATGGCTAGTTTGGGGGCACAGTGGCTCACGCCTGTAATCCCAGCACTTTGGGAGGCCGAAGCAGGTGAATCACTTGAGGTCAGGAGTTCGAGACCAGCCTGACAAACATGGTAAAACCCCATCTCTACTAAAAATACAAAAAATTAGGACGGTGTAGTGGCGGGCCCTGTAGTCCCAGCTACTCAGGAGGCTGAAACAGGAGAATAGCTTGAACGTGGGAGGTGGAGGTTGCAGTGAGCCGAGATCCCCGTTGCACTCCAGCCTGGGCAACAAGAGCAAAACTCCATCTTAAAGAAAATAAAATATGTCTAGTTTGTCAGAAATTCACCAAAATAAATCAGAATTTTTAACTTAATATACAATTTATACATATATAGCTGGAAGTTTTTAATTTTACAAAAGAAGGTTCCAAATAGTAAATGTGTTTTTCTGTATGAATATTTGTGTTTTCACAAATATATTAAAAGACAAAAACACAAACACCCTCTCTGAACATGGTATAACTACTGGAAAAAAAAAAAAACATAAACACCCTCTAAGGGTATCACCCATAAGCAGTTCTTCTCAGGAATAGCTATTAAGCAGCAGTACATTATTCTCAGGAGAATATTCTACAGAAGCCTAGCCCAACATTTCCTATTAATGGATGACAAAAGTCTTATTAGGACCCGGGTGCTGTCGCTCATGCCTGTAATCCCAGCACTGTGGAAGGTCAAGGTGGGTAGATCACTTGAGGTCAGGAGTTCGAGACCAGCCTGGCCAACATGGTGAAACCCTGTCCCTATTAAAAATACAAAAATTAGCTGACCTCAGGTGATCCACCAGCGCTGGCCTCCCAAAGTGCTGGGATTACAGATCACAGCCACCGCGTCCAGTTTATAGATATGTTTTTTTAAAACAACTG
Source organism: Ateles fusciceps (assembly GCA_036589455.1). Lineage (NCBI taxonomy): Eukaryota > Metazoa > Chordata > Mammalia > Primates > Atelidae > Ateles > Ateles fusciceps. The sequence continues at coordinate 3,829,535 of JAZHEH010001241.1, read as the reverse complement.
TTTCTTTCATCTAACTGACGGAATATCTGTAAATTGAAAATCAAAATTACGGATACATCACAATTAGCTTAACAACATGTGGGAGTGCGGGTGCAGGATGCAGCTATGAAGTTAGACCACCTGAGTTTGAATCTAGGTTTTGTCACTTTAAAACTGTGGTCTTGGGCAAGTTACTTAAGACTCCTAAACCTTAGATTCCTAGTTTGTAAACTGGAGACAGTAACAGTATCCAACCTCAAAGGGTTATTTTGAGATAATCCGTGTAGAAACTAGCGCTCTGCCTGTCACTAGCAATTAATATGTGCTTCTATTGTTATCGTTATCAATTGCAACACTAATAGAAATAGCAATGCTATTAACCGCTTTGCTTAGAGGTGATGGCCACAAGCATTAGGAAGATAAATCCACAGAAAGGAGATGATAAAACGTTTTTGTAAGGAAGCACTTCTGTTGAGGTTTGTAATTTGATCACGCTTCTCACCACAAGCAACATACATTTTCTAGAATTATCTCCGGAACCAAAAAAGAAAGTCGAAACCTAGGACCACCTTAGGTAACACCACATGCAGAGACAGTTACCGCCAGCGTGGAAGAAACACCTGCCAATCCCGGTCCACAGATGGCATTTCATTTGAATGGACGGAACCGGTCCAATCTTAGATCTCTCCATCCCGCAATAAGTCTTTTTTTTAAAGGGAGGAGCCACACACACAGCCTAACTCCTGCCGCTAACTCGGCCCGGATGAATAAAGGAGACAGACGTACCAGAGGGGTTTCCAGCCACAAAACTCCTACTGTGCGGCGGGCAGAAGCAGCGAGAAAGAGATGCCGGCGTTTGGGAGGCACAGGGCCTCGCTCCCAGGCGGAAGGGGGGCGCTGCGGCACCGGCGGGAGGAAGAACCGGGAAATCGCGCCGCGGCCGCTGGAAGCGGGGTCGCCGCGACGCAGCCGGTCCCTCGCCCTCAGCGCGGACTCCGCGGGCCTCTTTCCCTCCCTCAACCCCCACTGCCAGACCGAGACCGGCGCGGGCCGCACGCGCGGAGGCAGGAAGCCGGGCCGAGGAAGGCCGGCGCCAGCTCCCCTCCCGGACCCCCGCCCGGGCCCCGCCACTCCGGGCCTTACCAGAGGTCTCGCGCCGCGACAGGTGGTGCTGCTGGCGGAGAGGCCGCGCCCTACAGCCCGCCCTGGCGATGCTCAGGTCCCGCGCCGCCCGGCCCTCCCCTTCTGCGAACCGTCCGGAGCCGGCGCCACCTCAGGCTCGCACGGGCCGCCCCACAAGCCGAGGCAGCCTGGAGAGCGGCCGGGTGAGAAGAGGGCGCGCGGAGCCGGACAGGCGCGGGGCCAGGTGGGCGCGGCCCACGGCAGAGACGGACGGGCGCGGGGACCAATGGGAGGCAGGAAAAGGCCGGCGGGGCGGGCTCCGCCTGGAGGCTTAGCGGCTGGCGTCTGGATTCCTCCTTTCCGCGCCTCCCTCAGCCCGGCTCGTGGAGGTTAAGGCCCTGAGGCAGGATGGGCGCCCTCGTGGACGCGATGCTGAGGATGCGAAAAGTGCCGTGCAGAGGAGGAGGAGCTCCACCTCTCCCTGCAGGAAACCGGGACTGGCCGACCGCGCCCCCCCGCACTCCCGGCCCGGGGGGTCCCAGTCTCCGAACCCGCGGAGGCCAGGAAAGCTGGGAGTTGGGGTCCGTCCTGTCTGAGCCACAGAGGAAGGGGGAGGACGGAGGACAGGAGACGGCAAAGGAAGGAGGAAGAAGACTCAGGAAATCCGAGGCTTCCGCACTTCAGCGACGCTTTCAGTTTCCGAGCTGTTTTGTGTGCGTAGGACTTAACTCTTCTGCAGAATTCTTCGCCACTCCTCATGGCTGCTGGCACGGTTATTGGCCTGCGGGGAATTTACCAATCACTTGCACCGTCACGGTCCCCATAAATAGATGTTCAATGTTCTGTCTCAGAGAAGCACCGGAACACTTAATTGTCTTGTCCTTGAAAGCAGCAGGGACCGTGCCTTCCTACATCCCTACGCCGCACCCCCTCTACCCCCGCCCCCCGTTGTGACATGGGAGGATATTTACTCACCCTTATTTCAGAAAATGTTATCACCAAAAATTATTTACTGTAATGAGTTTGTGTACTCTTAAGGCATGGTCATGGCAATTTCAAAAATAAGATATAAAAGATAAAAAAGGCAAGGCAGAATAAAATTAAAAATGATGGAAATGTAGGACTGAGATGGAGTGGAAGTAGCGAAGAGTGAATTGCTCCCTCCTAAACTCTGACAATTATGTAAAATCTGGGGCAACCACGCCTCTCTGAACATTGAAGGGTGTGGCAGGTGATAACCCATAGGTGCGGTTGCTATAATAACCACCGCAGGAAAAGAGATGTTATAAATATGCATGGCCTAAAATAACCCTGCTTGCCAGAAACTTACAAGAGGCAGCAAGTTGGATGAAGGAAGCGAAACATTACAAGTGTCTTTCTATATAAGCACTTCATTAGTAGAGGTGAAATCCTTTCGTCTTTGAAAGACAGTTGTGGGGTGGTCGGGGGTGGAAGGGGAATGGGGAGATGTTAGTCAAAGGGTAAAAAGTTTCCGTTAGGAGTAAGTTTTAGAAATGCCACACAGCATGATGACTATAGTTCATAATGTATATTTACAATGGCTAAAAGAGTAGATTTAAAGTATTCTCATCAAAAAGAAGTATGTGAGATGATGGATATGTTGGCCTAATTTGATCATTCCACAATATATTGAAACATTACATTGTATCCCATTGCATATACGATACACATTTTTTTTTTCTTTTGAGATGGAGTCTCGCTCTGTTGCCCAGGCTGAAGTGAAGTGGCTTGATCTTGAATCACTGCAGCCTGGGCCTTGTGGGTTCCAGTGATTCTCCTGACTCAGCCTCCCAAGTAGCTGGGATTACAGGTGCCTGCCACCATGCCCGGCTAGTTTTTTTATTTTTAGTAGAGACGGGGTTTCTCGCCATGTTGCCCAAGCTGGTCTCGAACTTCTGGCCTCCTCTGCTCGCTTCGGACTCCGAAAGTGCTGGGATTACAGGCATGAGTCACCTGCGCCCGACCATAAGTGTATACGGTTATTTTTTGTCAATTTAAAAACTTTAAGGACAGTTTGTCCTACATTTGAATAATCCCAGGTTGAAGGTTGTAGAAAGCTATCATGGAGGGAACTTATTTTGCTTAAATTGAAGTCAATTCATTTCTTATTAAATACATGCTACTATCAAGGAAGTAGACACTGCTGTTTTCTGGTCTGCTCTGACAACAGATTCTTTGGCTCACGCCTGCAATCCCAGCACTTTGGGAGGCCAAGGCAGGCCAGTCACCTGAGGTCAGGAGTTCGAGACCAGCCTGACCAACATGGAGAAACCCCGTCTCTCCTAAAAAAAATACAAAATTAGCCGGGGGTGGTGGTGCATACCTGTAATCCCAGCTACTTGGGAAGCTGAGGCAGGAGAATCACTTGAACTGGGGAGGTGGAGGTTGCGTGAACCAAGATGAACCATTGCACTCCAGCCTGGGCAACAAGAGTGAAACTCCATCAAAAAACAAACAAACAAACAAACAAATTCATTAGCCTTAGCCACCTTCAGTGATTGGTCAAAGACTTTCTTTTTTTTTTGAGACAGAGTCTTACTCTGTCTCCCAGGCTGGAGTGCAGTGGCACGATTTCAACTCACTGCAACCTCCACCTCCTGAATTCAAGGGATTCTCCTGCCTCTGCCTCCTGAGTAGCTGGGATTACAGGCGTGCATCACCACGTCCAGCTAATTTTTGTATTTTTTAGTAGAGACAGGGTTTCACTATGTTGGTCAGGCTGGTCTAGAACTCCTGACCTTGTGATCCACCCACCTCGGCCTCTCTAAGTGCTGGGATTACAGGTGTGAGCCACCGCGCCCAGCTGGTCAAAGACTTTCTAGTGAAAACAGAACTAACTTTTTCTGTGACTGTGCACACAGTCACCACAGAATACAATACTTCACCTCTAATCACCAAGATGTGTGTGGGTTGCTCCTCACCAACAACCAATTCTTCAGCTGTGACCTGCTGGGTGTCCTATAATTTAACTCAATTCTGATACTATCTACCAGGAGATAACGTCACATAGCACAGGTTGAAGGCTCAGTCTCACAAGACTGGCCCCAACTTCAGATACCAGTCACAAGCCCCAGGTTGCCATTAGTCCATCACTGAGTTGTATTAATTTGCTAGGATGGCTCACAAAACTCAAGGAAACACTTTACATACACTATAAAGGATGTCATAAAGGACACAGATGAACAGCCAGATGGAAGAGATGCATAGGGAAGAGTGGCAAGGGGCGTGGAACTTCCATGCCCTCTCTTGGCTTACACCCTCCAAATGCCTTCATGTGTTCAGAAATCAGGATGCTCTTTGAACACTGTCCTTCTGGAGTTTTATGGAGGCTTCCTTACATAGGCGTGATTGATTACATCATTGACCATTGGAGAGCAACTCAACCCATGTCTCTTCTTCCTTCCCAGAAGGTCAGGGAGCAGGGGATGGAGCTAAAAATTCCAATCCTCTAATCACATGGTTGGTTCCCCTGGCAACCAACCCCCATCCTGAAGCTAGCTAGGAGCCCACCAAGAGTTGCCTCATTAGAACAGAAGATGTTCCTGTCACTCAGGAAATTCCAAGGGATTTAGAAGCCCTTTCTCAGGAACCAGGACAGAGCCCAAATACACATTCCTATTCTATCACAATGTCACAGGGTTCTTTTCCTATACAATATAGTGACATATGGCTATTGAGTATTTGCAATGTGGCTATTTTAAGTTGAGATATACACTGGATTTACAGACAGTGCAAAAAAATGTAAAGAATGGAAATATCTTGATTTTTAAAATATTGATCACATGTTGAAATAATATTCTGGATATTTTGAGTTCATGCAATGTATTATTAAAGTTATCTTTTAAATATCTTTTTACTTTTTATGTGTGGCTACAGAAAATTTAAAATTATACATGTAGTTCCCATTTGTGGCTTGCATTATATTTCAGTTGGACCATGCTGGTCTAAGGTGACCCTGTTAGAAACACATACAACGAAGCTGATGGCTGGGGCATATTCTAGGGGTGTCAGAAGAATAGAAGAGCCTGGGTTCTTCTCCAGCACATACACATGCATACTGGAAAAGTGAATATAGCAACCTACCATGTTCCTTTCATGTAATAGCTACTGAGTCACATATTACATTTTTTGGGCTCTGAGCAGTGAAAGGGCAGGAAAAAGACACATGTAATTGGAAAACATGAATAATCATTAATGGAAACATAATGTCTAAAACCTTCTGAAGTTTCCCTCTACTGGTTTCTACAGGCAAGAAATAGACTGGCAGATATAACTCCTGGGTTAAATAAAGTGATCATTACTCTGCAACTGGTTGTGAATTTTCTATGATTGACAACAGATGGGTGGAAAGTCATTCACATACTTTAAACACAATACTCATCTTAAACTTTGAAAAATACTGTACTTTCTTGAATTTACCTTTTATCCCCTACCTGTCTAGCATTCTTGCTTAAATTGAGCTATTTCATCTTTAAATGATGCAATTTTGGGCTGGGCAAGGTGGCTCACTCCTGTAATCTCAGCACTTTAGGAAGTGGGCAGATTGTTTGAGCGCAGGAGTTCGGGATCAGCCTGGGCAATATGGTGAAATCTCATCTCTACAAAAAAAAAAAAAATTAGCCCTGATAGTGCATGCCTGTAGTCCTAGCTACTTGGGAGGCTGAGGTGGGAGGATCACTTGAGCCCAGGAGGTGGTGGTTGCACTGAGCTGAGACTGCATCACTGCACTCCAGCCTGGGTGACAGAGTGAGACCCTGTGTCAAAAAACAAAACAAAACAAAAAGACTGGGCACGGTGGCTCACGCCTGTAATCCTAGTACTTTGGGAGGCTGAGGTGGGTGGATTGCCTAAGCTCAGGAGTTCAAGATCAGCTTGGGCAACATGGTGAAACCCCATCTCTACTAAAACACACACACACACACAAAAATTAGCCGAGCGTGGTGGTGCGTGCCTGTAATCCCAGCTACTTGGGAGGCTGAAGTGAGAGAATTGCTTGAACCTGGGAGATGGAGGCTGCAGTGAGACAAGATTGCACCACTGTACTCCAGACTGACAGAGTGAGACTCTGTTTCAAAAAAAAAAAATGTTACTTTGATCCAGTAATAGTTGTAGTGAGACACTAAGATGTTTCACCAGTTAATGCTTAAAAGCACAAGGGGAATTATATACATCCCTAGGTCTCCAGAAATAATGTAAGTGTGTAGTTATTTTTCAAGTATAGAATATTAAAAAATGAATATGGAGGTCTCTTATCTCATACAGTAGATCAGGGCACGCAGAACCAAAACAGTATTGTGATTATCCTCACTAGTATTGCTACTATTCTACTACTAGTAGTTTATACTTGACATCCTCCATTTGACCTAGTAAGAGTTAATGAGCTATTCTCAAGAAGGAAGTGTAGATGAAGATCTTATGACAGGAACAAGATTTTTGTGCATTTTAACAGTAACTGTTAGAAATGATTTTTAGCTGCAAACAACAGAAAACCCAATTAGAGTTGATTTATACAAATAGGGGCTTATTTCACAAAAATACGAGGGCAGGATTTAAGGCTAAACGTGGCTCAATCACTTTCTGGATATTCCTTGAGAGAAGGAAAGAATCTCTTCTAAATGCAGGGTCTCTCCAGTAAATGAAGATAAAGCCTGACAATTTTCGACTAGAAATATGGCTGAGGAAGAAATATAACTCCAAGCAGAGTGTAAGTTATCTATAAATTGAGACATCCCAATTATGGATAATCAGAGAATGATAGAAGGAAGGTTATTTGAATTCCTGTGGGGTGGAGGTATGGGGGGGGGGGTGTTTGAAAATTATCTGGACAAATGCCTCAGTTCTTCAAAATTGTTTGCTTTTGTTTTATTTTGTTCATTTACTTATTTACATTGAAGGAAAAAGCACACTTTGGGAGTGTGGAATACTTGAAATCCAGGGCTAGTTCTCACACTGTTTTACTAGAAGGCTGGATGTCTTTTTCTCCTGGTACGTGGACACAAACTTTCCCTACCTATCTCAAAGGGCATCGAAGAGAGGAATGAGACAAAAAATATGCAAGAATTTTTGCAAAGTTTAAAAGGATACAGATGCAAACAAAATATTCTCATGCAGGCTATCTGCCTAGCATGTAGATGATATTCAATGAATAATAATTATCATTCATTGAGCACTTGCTATTTGCTAAAGGTAGCTGCTCTAAGGCAGCTAATGTATTTTATCTGTTTTTACCTTTTTTTTTTTTTTTTGAGAAGGATCTCGCTCTGTTGCCCTGGCTGGAGTGAAATGGTATGATCTCGGCTCACTGCAACCTCCACCTCCCAGGTTCAAGCAATTCTCCTGCCTCAGCCTCCTGAGTAGCTGAAATTACAGCCGTGCACCACCACACCCGGGTAATTATTGTAATTTTATTAGAGATGGGGTTTTGCCACGTTGACCAGGCTGGTCTTGAACTCCTGACTTCAGGTGATCCACCTGCCTTGCCTCCCAAAGTGCTAGGATTACAGGCGTAAGCCACTGCACCCGGCCCACCTCATGTATATATTGAAATTATTTAATTGTCCTAACAACACTATCAAGTAGATATAATTATTTCTGTTTCTTTTTTTATTCCATTTTATATTAGACACGGGGAAATCTTGCCGTGTTGCCCCAGGCTGGTCTTGAACTCCTGACCAAAGTACTGGGATTATAGGCATGAGTCACACTGCCTGGCCAAAATCCATATTACCGAGATTTCAGAGAATTACACGTTATTCTCTTTGTAATGAGAAAAGTATACATGAGAAAGATCGTCGGTTTTAGGTTGACACATTATCTACTGCAAAAGCAGATAGATTGTGCTACTCACATCTTTAGATTTGTATAACTCAATCTGCTTTAGAATAGAAGATATTAATAATGAATACTGATTGCACCACTGAGAATTATTCTCTAATAAATTAGGATCATTAAAAATGCAAACTCTAAAAATACAAGAGTAAGTAAACAGTATATCTAAAGGCATTTTTTTTTTTTTTTTTTTGCTAGACACACTGCAAAAAGAAACCTGTCAGCCTGGTGAAAGTAAGACATAAAAGCATTTGGTGCAGGTAAGTACGATCATTGAGAAAATAATCATGTTTTCCTTAAATACAGTGAAGTGCTAATGGTGGTAATTACCTCCAAAAAAGTACTAACAATTCTTTTTTTTTCGCAAAATGAAAGCAAATTTATTAAGAAAGTAAAGGAATAAAAGCACAGCTACTCTATAGATAGAGCAGCCCAATTTTTATATAATTAAAATAAATACGAGTTTCAAGCTAAACTAGTGTAATAATAAGCAGTGTCTTCATTATCAAAATATTTTAAGAAAAGTTGCACTGGCTGCTCTGAAAAGCCACCTTTGCATTGTTCCTCGTCCGACTCCTTGCTCGCCGTGGCCGCCTCCGCCGCGCGTCTCCTTCGCCGCCGCGGACTCCGGGAGCTTTATCGCCAGAGTCCCTGAACTCTCTCCCTTTCTTTTAAATCCCCCGCATCGGATCACCGGCGTGCCCCACCATGTCAGACGCAGCGGTAGACAGCAGCACCGAAATCACCACTAAGGACTTGAAGGAGAAGAAGGAAGTTGTGGAAGAGGCGGAAAATGGAAGAGACGCCCCTGCTAACGGGAATGCGAATGAGGAAAATGGGGAGCAGGAGGCTGACAATGAGGTAGATGAAGAAGAGGAAGAAGGTGGGGGGGAAGAGGAGGAGGAAAAAGAAGGTGATGGTGAGGAGGAGGAGGAAGGAGATGAAGATGAGGAAGCTGAGTCTGCTATGGGCAAGCGGGCAGCTGAAGATGAGAATGACGATGTCAATACCAAGAAGCAGAAGACTGACGAGGATGATTAGACAGCAAAAAAGGAAAAGTTAAACTAAAACAAACAAACAAACAAACAAAAGGCCTCCGTGACCTATTCACCCTCCACTTCCCGTCTCAGAATCTAAACGTGGTCACCTTCGAGTAGAGAGGCCGGCCCGCCCGCCCACCGCGGGCAGTGCCACCCGCAGATGACATGACGCGCTCTCCACTACCCAACCCAAACCATGAGAATTTGCAACAGGGGAGGAAAAGCGAACCAAAACTTCCAAGGCCCTGCTTTTTTTCTTAAAAGTAGTTTAAAAAGGAAATTTGTTTGTATTTTTTATTTACATTTTATATTTTTGTATATATTGTTAGGGTCAGCCATTTTTAATGATCTCGGATGACCAAACCAGCCTCCGGAGCGTTCTCTGTCCTACTTCTGACTTTACTTGTGGTGTGACCATGTTCATTATAATCTCAAAGGAGGAAAAATACCTTGTAAAAAAAAGCGAAAACGACAACAGATAAACAATCGTATTCCGAGCATTCCAGTACCTTTGTTGTGTATGTACTTAGCTGTACTATAAGTAGTTGGTTTGTATGAGATGGTTAAAAGGCCAAAGATTAAAAGGTTTCCTTTTTTCCTTTTTTGTCTATGAAGTTGCTGTTTATTTTTTTTTGGCCTGTTTGATGTATGTGTGAAACAATGTTGTCCAACAATAAACAGGAATTTTATTTTGCTGAGTTGTTCTAACAAAAAAAAGAAAAGAAAAGAAAAGAAAAGGTCTAGAAATTTTATTATTTTTTTAGAGATGCGTTTCGCCATGTTGGTCAGGCTGATCTCGAACTCCTAACCTTGTGATCCTCCCACCTCAGCCTCCCAAAGTGCTGGGATTCCAGGTGTGAGCCACTGAGCCCGGCCTAAGTTCTAGAAATTTTTGTGAAGAATAAAGAAGTTAACATGACAAGTTTATTAACAATAGAAGAACCTTTATTCCTTAAGGAAAAATAGCATGTTGATATTTATGGATAATATTGTGCTATATCTGATTTTTGGGCTTTAGGTCATCTGGAGGGAATAAAGCAAAAAGTGACTAGCATCATCACATTGTGGAAATACCCTCTTCTTTTATGAAAAGTGATTCAGTCTTGCCGAGGTCCCACCCGTAAAATCTTCCTGAGTTGTAGGCTGCTTATTGTTACTTAGTCCAAATCCTAGTCCTACCTCAATCACTATCTAAAACTCCTTACCTGAGGACTCCAGAAACAGCTAATTCTGGCATCGCTAGGCAGCTTGCTAGAAAAAGCCACTCTCTGGCCGACGCAGTGGCTCACACCTGTAATCACAGCACTTTGGATCACGTGGGCAGATCACGAGGTCAGGAGTTCAAGACCAACATGGTGAAATCTCGTCTGTATTAAAAATACAAAAATTAGCTGGGCATGGTGGTGAGTGCCTGTAATCCCAGCTACTGGGGAGGCTGAGGCAGGAGAACTGCTTGAACCGGGACCTGGGAGGTGAAGGTTGCAGTGAGCCGAGATCACGCCACTGCACTCCAGCCTGGGTGACAGAGCAAGACTCTGCCTCAAAAAAAAAAAAAAAAAAAAAGCTCACTGCATCAGGATTTGCACTGCAACAACATGTCCAGAGAACAGTAACATTTGAGAAACATGGAGGACCTCTGAAGTTCTACTCACACTGCTATAAGTAGATTTTTGTTTCCAGATATGGGATAATGAGAAGCCCATGGTATGCTCTTTACCTTCAAAAAGTTCCTGTGCCAAGGCAAATGCACAATTGCTCTTTTTCTTCCTACACTGAGAATATGCTATGCTTAAACCACAAGCGTTACAATTTTATTGTTCATTCCCTAGATGTGTAATAATGAACTAAGCACCAAATAGGATGGAAACAGTTTCTGGCTTATGTCTGGGGGGAGAAAAAATCCCAAGCATATTTACCTTGATTGTCCAAATAGTATTCCTGGTATCTTGAAGTTAACTCTCCATTAAGTGTCTTTAATAGACCCTGCAGGCTTCAAAGTTCTTAGACTACGTGAGTTTGAAAAGCTAGCTCTGAGATTCTATATCTTGGGGGCAGTACAGGGACATTTTTCTACAAAGTGTTCATGATTTCTCTGGCCAAGAGAGCAATTACAACAGGTACAGTAATTTAAGGACACCAAAATGGATAAATTGTATTTGATTATCCAATGTCGTTTCATACTAAGCAACAAATGGTAAGTTCTTTTGCACATGGGATATCAGAATCCAAAAACAGTTTTGACATTGTACGAACCACAAAAGAAACCTCCTAGGTGTGTGCCTTTCCTTCCTATAGTTTTTTTTGTTTTGTTTGTTTGAGACAAGGTTTTCACTCTGTCACCCAAGCTGGAGTGCAGTGGCACAATATTGGCTCTCTGCAACCTCCGCCTCCTGGGTTCGAGAGTTCTTCTGCCTCAGCCTCCGTAGTAGCTGGGATGACAGGTGTGCATCACCACACACAGCTATTTTTTGTGTGTTTTTAGTAGAGACGGTGGTGTCACCATGTTGTCCAGGCTGGTCTCGAATTCCTGGGCTCAAGTGATCTACCCACCTCAACCTCCCAATGTATTGGGATTACAGGCGTGAGTCACTACGCCCGGCCCCAGTAGTTTTTCACTTTAAACTTGCTAGCCTTCTGAAGTGCTTTCTGAACTGAATTACCTCCCACACCAGGCTGCACTCCTGCACTGAAGATGCTTCCAAATGTTCTTCTCATGGCCATTAGTTACCTTAGGAAAGTCTGTGGGACTGCAAGACCTCTCTAGAGGTTTGACTCAATTCCAGTGTTTCACTTTGGGACTTGACCATTTTGGGGTCTGCACCAGCCCCAGCAATTAACTTGGAGCATTCCTGATAAACAGGCATCCAAAGGAAAGTGGTGTCTTTCCTTCCTTGCACTTGAACCACATGTTCTGCTTAAACCATGAGCAGTACATTTGTATTGTACTATTCACTAGATGTGTGGTAATGAACAAGGCATGAGGTAGAAAGTTTCACTAAATAGGATAGAGGCAAAGTCTCTGGCTGATATCTGGAAAAAAAAAATCCCAGAATGGGAATTGTATTTAGATTGTAAAACCAAAATTGAACTAAAAATATAACTTAGATTGTACAGAAGGACATAGACTAAATGATTATTCCTATATAACACTACTTTGCGCCGGGCACTGTGATGCGTGCCTGTAGTCCCAGCTATTTGGGAGGCTGAGGTGGGAGGATCGCTTGAGCCCAGGAGTTCTGGGCTGTAGTGTGCTATGCCAATAAGGTGTCCGCACAAAGTTGAGCATCAATATGGTGACCTCTGGGGAGCGGGGGGACCACCAGGTTGCCTAAGGAGGGGGTGAACAGGCCCAGGTAGGAAACCGAGCAGGTCAAAACTCCCGTGCTGATCAGTAGTGGGATCACGCCTGTGAATAACCACTGCACTCCAGCCTGGGCAACACAGCGAGACCCTGTCTCTTAAATTAAAAACAAAACAAAAAAAACAAAAAACAAAACAAAAACCACTACTTTGCAAAAAGGATAATCTAGATTCCAGCTTATTAAGACCACCAATGGTGCAAATAGAATTTTTGGTTAGTATCTTTGTGCCTACAACTAAAAAATGATGGCCTAAAAACTTTTTTTCATAAATTACTAGATCAAGGATTTCCTAACCTTTTTGGTGTGCTGGACCCCATTGGCAGTCTGATGAAGCCTACAGACTCCTCAGAATGTTTTATTAAATGCACAAAACAGGCCGGGCACGGTGGCTCACACCTGTAATCCCAACACTTTGGGAGGCCGAGGCTGGCGGATCACGAGGTCAAGAGATCGAGACCCTCCTGGCCAACATGGTGAAACCCCGTCTCTACTAAAAATACAAAAAAATTAGTTGGGCGTGGTGGCGCATGCCTGTAGTCCCAGCTACTCGGGAGGCAGAAGCAGGAGAATTGCTTGAACCCAGGAAGCAGAGGTTGTGGTGAGCCGAGGTCGCGCCACTGCACTCCAGCCTGGCGCCTGGTGACAGAGTGAGACTCTGTCTCAAATAAATAAATAAATAAATAAATGCACAAAACAAAATACATAGCAAAAAATTAGCCGGGTGTGGTGACACGTGCCTATAATCCCAGTTATTTGGGAGGCTGAGACAGAAGAATTGCTTGAACCCAGGAGGTGGAGGTTGCAGTCAGCCGAGATTGCGCCATTACACTCCAGCTTGGGCAACAAGAGCAAAACTCTGTCTCAAAAAAAAAAAAAAAATATATATAGAATAACCACAGAATCCAATTACAATTAAATAAAGTTACCAGAATAATTTTTTAAGCCCCAAATTTCTGGTATGATAATATATATGCTACTTTTTAATGCATTAAATAAAAGTCTAATAGAGACTAATAACTAGTAATAATGATATTTCAAACCACTAGGTTGGTGCAAATGTAATTGTAGTTTTTGCTATTACTTTCAATGGCAAAAAACCACAATAACATTTGCACCAACCTAATATCTGCAACAACTGTAAAGTGACATAAAAAATTTTGCAATTTCTGGGCCAGATGCAGTGGCTCACACCTGTAATCCCAGCACTTTGGGAGGCCCAGGTGGGTGGATCACATGAGGTCAGGAGTTCGAGACCAGCCTGACCAACATGGGGAAACCCTGTCTCTACTAAAAATACAAAAATTAGCTGAGCGTGGTGGTGCATGACTGTAATCCCAACGACTTGGGAAGCTGAGGCAGGAGAATTGCTTGAACTCGGGAGGCAGAGGTGGCAGTGAGCTGAGATCACCCCATTGCACTCCAGCCTGGGTAACAAGATCAAAACTCTATCTCAAAAAAAAAAAATTGCAATTTCTGTTAATCCTAGCAGTTTGTTCCCTACATTCATAATTGAAGAAAATGTTAAATTCCGGTTAGAAATTAGTGTAAATAAATACAGATGCTCCTCAACCTTTGATGGGGCTACACCTTGAAAAACCCATCCTAGATATGTTGACAATACATTTAATTCACCTAATCTACCGAACATTATAGCTTAGCTTCACCTACCTTCAGTGTGCTCAGAACACTCACATTAGCCTACATTTGGACAAAATCATCTAGCACAAAGTCTATTTTGTTTTATTTTTGAGATGAAGTCTGGCTCTGTCGCCCAGACTGGAGTGCAATGGCGTGATCTCAGTTCACTGCAACCTCCGCCTCCCCGGTTCAAGTGATTCTCCTGCCTCAGCCTCCAGAGTAGCTGGGATTACAGGTGTGTGCCACCACGCCCAGCTATTTTTTTGTATTTTTAGTAGAGACGGGGTTTTACCACGTTGGCTAGGCTGGTCTCAAACTCCTAACCTCAAGTGATCCACCTGCCTCGGCCTCCCAAAGTGCTGGGATTATAGGCATGAGACAACATGCCTGGCCACAAAGCCTATTTTATAATAACGTGTTGACTTTCTCATGTAATTTGCTGAATACTGTACTGAAAGTGAAAAACAGAATGGTTGTATGGATACTTGAAGAATGTTTTCTGCTGAATATATATCACTATCCCACCATCATAAACTTTAAAAATCTAAAGTCTGGCCAGGCGTGGTGGCTCACGCCTGTAATCCTAGCACTTCGGGAGGCTGAGGTGGGTGGATCACCTGAGGTCAGGAGTTCAAGACCAGCCTGGCCATCATGGTGAAACCCCATCTTTAAAAAAAGAAAAAAAAATCTAAAGTCTGAGACTGTTTGAGGACTTCCCAGTCCAAGTTCGCACACCACCTATGGTTAAGAACTCATAAAAAAAAAAAAAAGTAAAAAAAAAGGCACATGTTCTCAGGACCTCCTGAGGGCTGTGTCACAAAAAAAAAAAAAAGAAAGAAAGTAAGAACTCTTGTATCCGGCTCTCAGTTTTTATCTAAGTTCAACTAGGAACCTGTTTTACCTGTTAGCAATTTATGAGTTCAACTTGTGATCATGGACAACCATTTCCCGTAGCAATTTCTTTTGTCAGATCTCCAATTTCAAGGTGATGTGGGGGACATTCTCCATTAACAGGTGTTTGTGACTTTCCATAAACTCCACTCTTTCAATTTATTCAGCTTTGCCAGAGACAATGTTATATCACCTGGACTTTCCAGTTACCTCGTGAATCCACACTATGACACAAATGCCGGTTTAACTGATTAACATTGCAGAGGTTGCTTTCAAGTTGAAACTGGCCAAATTTCCCAGACTCCAGTGTTTATAATTTAGGAAACTTGTCTTAGTTATCTTCTGTTCCATGTGAAGAGGACTTTGTTCATGTCTCTCCTTGTGGCAGGGGTATATATTGTTAGGCAGGTCAAGAAAGTAATTCATTACTGACATACTGACTTTCAGAATAATTGCTGTAGGCCAGGCAAGGTGGCTCAAGCCTGTTATCCCAGCACTTTGGGAGCTGAGGTGGGTGGATTGCCTGAGGCTGGGAGTTCGAGACCAGCCTGACCAGCATGGAGAAAGCCCATCTCTATTAAAAATACAAAATCAGCCGGGCGTGGTTGTGCATGCCTGTAATCCCAGCTACTTGGGAGGCTGAGGCAGGAGAATCGCTTGAACCAGGGAGACAGAGGTTGCAGTGAGCCCAGATCGTACCATTGTACTCCAGCCTGGGCAACAAGAGTGAAACTCTGTCTCAAAATGAATAAATAAAAAAGAATAATTGCTGTAGAATATGT
Source organism: Ateles fusciceps (assembly GCA_036589455.1). NCBI lineage: Eukaryota > Metazoa > Chordata > Mammalia > Primates > Atelidae > Ateles > Ateles fusciceps. The sequence continues at coordinate 3,813,872 of JAZHEH010001241.1, read as the reverse complement.
TTTTGAAAGCCTCTCACAAAGGATTTTTTAAAAAGCAGCTTACAACTTTATTTTTGGTATAAAAATATATTTTAGCTTCTTTTGTGAAGAAAAATGACACACACACACACACACACACACACGCACACACAATATGTATCTGTCACCCAGGCTGGAGTGCAATGGCGTGATCTCGATTCACCTCCACTTCCCAGGTTCAAGCAGTTCTCCTGCCTCAGCTTCTCGAGTAGCTGGGACTACAGGCATGTACCACTACGCTCAGCTAATTTTTGTATTTTTAGTAGAGACGGGATTTCACCATGTTGGCCAGGGTAGTCTTGAACTCCTGACCTCAGGTGATCCACCACCTCGGCCTCCCAAAGTGCTGGGATTACAGGTATAAGCCACTGTGCCTGGCCCTTGTTTGTATTTTTTATATTTTATTTACATTCTCTGAATAGGCATTAATGGGTAATAGTCATCTTTGTGTAAGGTTGGGAAAGGATTAAGATTTCATTGAGACGGAGTCTTACTCTGTCGTCCAGGATGAAGTGCAATGGCGAGATCCCGGCTCAATGCAACCTCTGCCTCTCAGGTTCAAGCAATTCTCATGCCTTTCGCCTCCTGAGTAGCTGGGATTACAGACATGAACCACTACGCTGGCTATTTTGTTGTTGTTGTTGTTGTATTTTTAGTAGACACGGGGTTTCACCATGTTGGCCAGGCTGGTCTCAAACTCCTGACCTCAGGTGATCCACCAGCCTCAGCTTCCCAAAGTGCTGGGATTACAGGTGTGAGCCACCACACCCGGCCTCAGCTGTGAACATATTCAAAAGGCATAATGCCAACAGTGAGGAAAGGGAAATGGAATGGTTCTCTGGTCACAAATCCTGTGACTCTCAGCCCATTCTGTACTTACTGGGGCAGAAAGGAGAAGTGAGAAGAAAATATGAGAAATAACATTCTGGGGCTCATTGTACTCTATCCAAATGGAAGAGCTTAACTCTCCTCCTTATTGCCAAGCCATTTCCACAAGCAGCCTATAGAGCCAGTGGAAGTCAAGATCAAACTGTAGCAGGTTGAGGTGCAGCAGACTGCTACCAGCAGCACCAAGGAGTGGAGGTAATTTGAAGACCATCAGGGTAGACATTCCTAGCAGGCAACTGGTGAAGAGATGAGTCTGAAGTTCAGAAGAAAGGTCTGCATTGAACAAATGGATTTGGACAAACGGGCTTATAGGTAGTGGTTGGAAGCATGAGAGTTTACTCCTGGAAAGCTGAGACTCCTCCTAGAAAGTGAATTTAGTGAGAAGAATGGTGAACTCAGGACAGAGACTCAGGCTCATCATCTGTGTATTGTCTCTTGGCTCCAAATCTGTCCTTCTAAACTCTGTTCTTTGAGGCTATGGTTGAGGTTTGCAAACTGTTTTCTCCAGTCTCCCACTATTTCTGGATGTGTCTGTGAGGGTGTTTCAGGAAGACATTAGCATTTGAATCAGTAGGCTCAGTAAACATTTGCTCTCAGGAGTGTGAAAAGGCATCATCCAATCTGTTGAGGGCCCGAATAGAACATAAAGACAGAGGAAGGGAGACTTTGCTCTCTGCTTGAGCTGGGACATCCAGCTTCTCCTGTCCTTGGATGTCCATCTTCTGCTCTTGGATGTCAGAGATCCTGAATCTTGGGCCTTTGGACTCTGCGACTTACACCAACCCTGGCACTCCCCCTTACCCTTTCCTAGTCTCCTGTTCATAGGCCTTTGGCCTCAGATGGAATTATACTGAAGCAGGAGCAACCTCTCGAACACCGAAATGGGAAGGAAGAAGTGTTTATTATTATTATTACGGCCGGGAGCCAGGCAACAATTTGTCTAAATGACCAAGCTCGCCTAACAAAGAGAAGCGCTGCCTTTATATAGGCTTACACTTTAGATATTACGCGTGAAAGAAACTTAGGTTTACAGTCTTAGAAATTACAAGTGAAAGGGTCTTTGGTTTACAGCTTTAGAAATCACATGTGAAAGGGTCTTGGTCGATGGAGGAGTGGGGCGGGGGTTTGATCTTGTTTAAGTAAAAACAACGTCTTCCAGAGAGATTCTCCCACATCGTGCCTGCTATTTACAGGAAGGTGATTTAGGAGGTGCCAGTTGGCCAGCCTTTTCTTCTATTGAAATGCAGCGTGGAAGTCAAGGGGGAGGTGATCCTAGACACCTGGGTCTCCTTCCTCAATACCAGGGGGTTTCCTTGCTTTCCAGCTTGCAGATGGCACATTGTGGGACTTCTCTGCCTCCACAATTGTGTGAGCCAACAAATTCCCTATCTATCTATTTATCTATCCATCCATCCATCCATCCATCCAATCTATCTGCTTGCCTGTCTCTCAGCCTTTCCTTCCTTTCTTCCTTCCTTCTTTCCTTCCTTCCTTCATTCCTTCCTTCCTTCCTTCCTTCCTCTCTCTCCCTCTCTCTCTCTCTCTCTCTTCTTGGTTCTGTTTCTCTGGAAAACCCTGATTCTAATTCTCTAATTCAAGGGTCAAAGCCCAGCTGTGCGGTAAGGGAGATGGGGTCTCTGAGAGCCTCTAGAGGTGGGGGGTCAACCTCATCTCTTTGTTTTCCAGCCCCGGGAGTGGGAGTGGCTTCCTGCAGTTATTGATCTGGGCTATCTCAACACTACCCTGTATATTCTTTCAGCTTTCCAATGGATATTTCATCAATTCCCTGTGTTGAACACCTTCTTTTACAAGGAAACTTCTGTTTTTCTGACTGGACTCTGGTTCAGACAGAAGGAGATGGAAGGGTAAGAAGGGTGCTAAGAGGACTGGAGGTAAGAAGAAAGACTGTATCTCATGGAGACAATGTAGCAGGGAGCTTCAGGAAGGAGGCAGTGATGGCCTTTAAAACATGGAGGACACCATATGATCCAGCAATACTTCTTCTGGGTATATCGCCATGAGAATTGAAAGCAGGATCTAGAAGAAATATTTGTATGGCCATGTTCATAACATTATTCACAACAGCCAACAAGTGTATGCAACCCAAATGTCCATCAATGGATGAATGAATGAACAAAATATTGTTCATCCATACAATGGAATATTATTCAGCCTTAAAAAGGAAGAAATTAGGCCAGGCACGGTGGCTCACGCCTGTAATCCTAGCACTTTGGGAGGCCGGGGTGGGTGGATCACCGGAGGTCAGGAGTTCAAGACCAGCCTGGCCATTATGGTGAAACCCCATCTTTAAAAAAAAAAAAAAAGAAAAAAAAAAAAGGAAGAAATTATAACACATGCCATTACATGGGTGAACCTTAAAGACAATATGCTAAGCGAAATAAGCCAGACACAAACAGACAAATACTGTATGATTCTACTGACATGAGGTATCTAGGGTAGCCAAATCCAGTGAGATAGAAAGTGGAATGGTGGTTGCCAGGGGCTGGAAGAGAGGGGAGAGTGGGTAGTTGTTGTTTAATGGGTGTAGAATTTGCACAACAATGTGAATATATGTAACACAACTGAACTGTACACTTAAACACTGTTCAGACAGTAAATTTTTATGTTATGAGTATTCGACCAAAATTTATTTTTATTTTATTTATTTATTTCTTTGAGATAAAGTCTTGCTCTTATTGCCCAGGTTTGAGTGCAATGGCAATATCTCGGCTCACTGCAACCTCTGCCTCCCGGGTTCAAGCGATTCTCCTGCCTCAGCCTCCTCAGTAGCTGAGATTACATGTTCCTGCCCCCATGTCTGGCTAAGTTTTGTATTTTTAGTAGAGACGGTTTTCACCATGTTGGCCAGGCTGGTCTCGAACGCCTGACCTCAGGTGATCCACCCACCTTGTTCTCCCAAAATTCTGGGATTACAGGCATGAGCCACCATGCAAAGCCATTGACCAGAATTTAAAATAAAATTTTTTTAAAAAGGAGCAGAGGGGCCCAGGAAGATAAAAATAAGATGTGTCAATTAGGAGGGCATTTAAGATCCTAGCGGTATAGTTTCAAGAGCTAGTGGAAGTGAAAGTCAGACTGCAGCAGCTTGAGAAGCAGGTGTGAGGTGAGGAAGTCAAGGCGCTCTCTCTTTTGAGAAGTTTGGAAAAGCAGGGATGGAGCAGTTGGGGGGGTGTAGGAGGAGAGGTTGGAGCACATTAGAAGCTGACAGAAAGGAGGCAGCAGAGGAAGAGAGATGACACCCAGTGGTGTGAAGGAGCAGAGTCCTGGGAGGCCCAGGAGGGCAGGGGCTGGCCTTGGCAGGAGGGACAGTGGCTTCTCTGTTGAGGGGGAGGGAAAGCAGTGGCAAGGCTGTGGATGTTGCTACATTTATAGGTAGGAGGGTGATGGAGAGAGAAGGTGTGATGCTCTCAAGGTTTGAAATAGGAGGCAATGAGGGAGAGACCCTGGGCAGGGGGAAGAATTCAGGGGTGCTCAGGGCCCAGCTGAAGTTGGAGATTGTGAGTATTCTCTGCAAGACTAAGAAAGTTTCCTCTGGCAACTAAGCAAAGGTGAAGACAGGTTGTAACATCCAGCCAGGCTTGGGGTATTGTCTGAGAGATGCTACAGAGTGACATCTATACTGCCCCAGTGGGGCACAGGGGGAATCAAAGGCACAAGTAGGCTTTGGATGATGAGCTACGGCACCTAGGGTTATTTGGGGAGACAGAGATGTCTGGAGGAACTAATAAAAAAGACTGGGAGACCAGTACTTTGGGAGGCTGAGGCAGGAGGCTTGTTTGAGCCCAAGAGTCCAAGACCAGCCTGGGCAACATAGTGAGCCCCTGTCTTTACAGAAAAAATGAAAACAAGAGTAAAATTAGCCATGAGAGGTGTTGTGCACCTGTAGTCCTAGTCCTAGCTACTCAGGAGACTGAGGCAGGAGGATTGCTTGAGCCCAGGAATATCTAGTAATACACCCAGTGCTCCAACCTGGGTGACAGAGTGAGACCTTGTCTCAAAAAAAATAAAAAAAGAAAAAAGAAAGAAAGAAAGAAAAAGACTGGGAGAAAATAAAAATATCAAGGGATTGATGTTTCTAAAAAGTTAAAGGCAAGTTGGGCATGGCTCACGCCTGTAATCTGAGCACTTTGGGAAGCTGAGGTGGGCGGATCACCTGAGGTTGGGAGTTTGAGACCAGCCTGACCAACATGGAGAAACTCCGTCTCTACTAACAATACAAAATTAGCCAGGCATGGTGGCGCATGTCTGTAATCCTGGCTACTTGGGAGGCTGAGCTGAGGCAGGAGAATCGCTTAAACCTGGGAAGCAGAGGTTGCGGTGAGCCAAGATCGCGCCATTGCACTCCAGCCTGGGCAATGAGAGCAAAACTCCCTCTCAAAAAAAAAAAAAAAAAAAAAAAAAAGTCAAAAGCATTCAGGTGTTTGTAATAGGAATGAGAGAACTGGAAGCCTGGAAAGTTGGAGAGTTGTAGACAGAAAGTGAGGTGTTTTTTTTTTGAGACAGAGTCTCACTCAGTCACCAGGCACCAGGCTGGAGTGCAGTGGCGCGACCTTGGCTCACTGCAACCTCCGCCGCCCGGGTTCAAGCATTCTCCTGCCTCAGCCTCCCGAGTAGCTGGGACTACAGGCACGTGCCACCACGCCCAGCTAATTTTTTTGTATTTTTAGTAGAGACGGGGTTTCACCATGTTGACCAGGACGGTCTCGATCTCTTGACCTCGTGATCCGCCTGCCTCGGCCTCCCAAAGTGCTGGGATTACAGGCGTGAGCCACCGCGCCCGGCCCAGAAAGTGAGGTTTTAAGCGGAGGAGTTGCCCGCGATGGCTGAGATCCAGTGTGATCCAGAGGGAGGCACCCAGGGAAGATCACTGTTTTTTATCAGTCAGGATGGAAAGCAAGATGTGAGCCTGGTCAGTATGGAACATCTGCAATAGGATATCCTACCACAGCTCAGATCCAAATCAAAGCCAGTGTATTTCCCCTCTATGGGCCACTCCTCCCAGCAGTGCCATTTCTGTAAATGCCACTTCTCTAGATCCATAGTGTCATGAAGAGAACATGGGACTTGGAGTCAGGACGCCTGGATTCAAGTTCTGCTCTACCGCTTACTAGCTATGGACCATGGCAATTCTCTCACTATCTCTTAACTTATTTATCTCTATAGCATCACTCTAAAGACCAAATTTAAAGAGTACATGAAAGCACTTAAGTGGATAACTAGACATAGAATAAGAGGCTGGGCATGGTGGCTCATGCCTGTAATCCCAGCACTTTGGGAGGCGGAGGCAGGCAGATCACCTGAGGTCAGGACTTTGAGACCAGCCTGGCTAACATGGTGAAACCCCGTCTTTATTAATAATACAAAAATGAGCAGGGTATGGTGGTGCACATCTGTAATCCACTACTTAGGAGGCTGAGGCAGGAGAATCGCTTGAACTTGGGAGGTGGAGTTTCAGTGAGCCGAGATTGCACCACTGCACTTTAGCCTGGGAAACAGAGCGAGACTCTGTTTAAAAAAAAAAAAAAGAAAGAAAAAAGAAATAGAATAAGTGTTCAATAGATGTCAGTGGAATCTGAAAAGGATTTTTCCTTCCTCCCCTATAATGCATTTGTCACCAAGACCCGCTTCCTGTCTTTGCATTGCATTCTCCAGCTTTTATTCATTGTCATACCTCCTAACTGGCCACCTGTCTCCCTCCTCTTCCAATGCTTGTCCACCTTACAAATAGTTGCTTCACTTACCTTTCCATTTTGTTGTTGTTGTTGTTGTTGAGACGGAGTCTTGCTCTGTTGCCCAGGCTGGAGTGCAGTGGTGTGATCTCGGCTCACTGCAGCCTCCACCTCCCAGGTTCAAGCGATTCGATTCTCCTGCCTCAGCCTCCTGAGTAGCTGAGATTACAGGTGTGTGCCAACATGACAGACTAATTTTTGTATTTTTTTTTTTTTTCAGTAGAGACAGGGTTTACCATGTAGGCCAGGCTGGTCTTGAACTACTGACCTTAGGTGAACCACCCACCTCGCCTCCCAGGTTGAGATTACGGGTGCTGTGAGCCACCACACCCAGCTAATTTACGTTTCAAAAACAGCACTTTGACCATACTCAGGTCAAGGTAGTACAAAGAAGCACCACACCTTAAATCAGAAGTCTGGGTAAACATTTCATTTCTCCTATTTCAGGTTCTTCATCTTTCTTGAGTGTGAGGAGGTGCCATAAAAAGCCAGTACTGGTGTAAAGCAAGCTCAAGTTCCTGGAGCTGGATAGCCCAGATGAAGACCTGGAATTAATCCCCCGTCAAGGTATTCAGTCGAGGCATTATGGTTGGGGGACCTGAAATAATTTGATTCACATGTAGATTGAACCTGATGGCTGCCCCTGTTATCTTGCACAATTCTTAGCATACTGTGAGGCTCAGATGAGGGATGTTTTGTTCAAAGTCCATTGTTTCCCCTCCTTACCCGCCAGCCTCCCCCTCTTCTCCCTCTTCTGCCTCAAGGTCAGATTTCACATCCTGTCTCTCCAGACTCTCCACGAGTTGGTCCTGTTTGATTCCCAACCTGTTTGATACCCACCGTGTTCTATTCGCACTGAGCTGCTAATTTCTTTTCAGGTGTTAGTTTTGCCCAGGCCATTGCCCTTAGGCTCTTTTGTACTTCCCTGGGATATAAAAAGGCACTTGCTCAGAATCTTCACTACTAAGTGAGTGAATTCCTTTGCCACTGCTTGAAAACTAGAAATGGGCTATTGGTGCCAGGCACGATGGCTCACGCCTGTAATCCCCGCACTTCGGGAGGCTGAGGTGGGTGGATCACCTAAGGTAGGGAGTTCAAGACCAACCTGACCAACATGGAGAAATCCCATCTCTACTAAAAATAGCCATCGTGGTGGCACATGCCTGTAATCCCAGCTACTTGGGAGGCTGAGGCAGGAGAATCGCTTGAACCCGGGAAGCGGAGGTTTCAGTGAGCCAAGATCGCGCCATTGCACTCCAGCCTTGGCAACAAGAGCAAAACTCTGTCTAAAAAAAAAAAAAAAAAAATTACCTAAGTAAGTTCAACATTTTTCCTTCTTGGAAGGTGAAGTGAGGCTTGGACAGGTGAGTGAATGAGTCCCTTCAAGACTCACTGCAGGCGAGGGCCACACTGCCAGGCAGAACTCACTCGTGTTACCCACCACATTGGCAAGGCGGTCATCAGTCTACAAAATGCCTTTCTTCAGCGTCCTGTCTGAGACAGTGCTCAGATCTCATAGTTCATGAATCAGCACCTTTGCAGTTGACTCATCAGCTGCTCTGAGATCCAGGACTCTGGGAATTTCAACATAACCCTTCCCTCAACCTTGCAAAGCTCTAAATTTAATCTCTGACCTCCTTTGCTGGGGGAGCTTGAATATGTTCCTTATCCTTCTGGTTTCCTCTCCTTCTCTGACTCACAGGGAACACAAAAGAATTGATTCTTATGAAAAGTGCCAAGTAGGCACTACTACACAGTTATCTGAAATATAACTCACTTGGATGTATAATGAAAGCTCCTTTCTGCATAGATTAACCTCTGGACTGAGGATATGATTGTATGATAAATGATTAACATCATTTCTGGACAAAACGTGCAAATTTTTAAAGTTTGAAGTTGAAGTTACTTAACTATACCATTCCGGCCAACATGGAGAAAACCCATCTCCACTAAAAATACAAAAATTAACTGGGCATGGTGGCGAATGCCTGTAATCGCAGCTACTTGGGAGGCTGAGACAGGAGAATCTCTTGAACCAGGAAGTCAGAGGTTGCAGTGAGCCAAGATGGTGCCACTGTACTCCAGCCTGGTGACAGAGCAAGACTCCATCTAAAAAAAAAAAAAAGTTACCTAACTATAAAAAAAGTTGTTGACTAAATTCACCACTAGTGTATTAATGAATTTTCTTTCTTCTTTATTTCTTTATTTATTTGAGACAGAGTCTTGCTGTGTTGCCCAGGCTGGAGTGCAGTAGTGCAATCTTGGCTCGCTACAACTTCCACTTCCCGGGTTCAAGCGATTCTTGTGCCTCAGCCTCCTGAGAAGCTGGGACTATAGGCACATACCACCATATCCAGGTAATTTTTGTATTTTTAGTAGAGATGGGGTTTCACCATGTTGGCCAGGCTGGTCTCTAACTCCTGGACTCAGGTGATCTGCCCACCTCAGCCTCCCAAAATGCTGGGATTCCAGGTATGAGCCACTGCACCCGGCTGGATTAATGCATTTAATAAATACTTCATTAAGTAACTTTATGAAAAGGAGTGTGCTAGGCATTGAAAAGGAATAAAATTCAATGACACTGTCCTCGGCCGTACGGAGTTTATAATTTGAAGGAAGAAGTAGGCTGTGTGCATAAGTAAGGGGGAGCTTCATGGAAGTGCCGAGAATAGGGTGAAAACATTTCGGGAAGGGAATATCAAGGAAGGCTTGTGTAGTAGATGTCATTTTATCTGAGCCTTGAAGGATAGCTATAGTTCTGATAGGTGGAAATGAATTCCAGACAGAGAGATAGATGTGAAAGCTTAGAGCTTGTTCTGTTAGCAGGAAAAGAATGTAAGCAAGATTAGATTGGCAGGTTGGAGCTCAAATGTGGAAGCTTCAATACCATGCTAAGTAATTTGGCCTTTGTTCTGTAAGCAATGGAGAGTTAGTAAGAGTTTTGGGGGGTGGCAAGGGGATGGAGTGACAGTGGTGACATGATCAAAATGTGCTTTAGAAGTATCATCCTGGAGTGACATCAGGGAACCAGGTGACCACATAGGAGGGTAGAGCAATACCCTAGACTAGACCAGGAGAATGAGAATGGGAAGGAAGAGAAGGAGCGCAGGGGTTTGCAAGTTTGACAGAGAGAGGGAGGCATTTTTCTAAAGTTTTAAGAATAGTTGTTTTCTAAAAAAGATGTGAGAAAATGGGAAGTGATCATTCTTTGGTCAGGCAGAGTAATAGAATCAGGGAGGCTGGGCACGGTGGCTCAGGCCTGTAATCCAGCACTTTGGGAAGCTAAGGTGGGAGGATCACCTGAGGCTAGGAGTTTGAGACCAACCTGGCCAATATGGTGAGACCTTGTCTTTACTAAAAATGCAAAAATTAGCTGGGCATGGTGGTGCATGCCTGTAGTCCCAGCTACTTGGGAGGCTGAGGCAGAAGAATCGCTTGAACCTGAGAGGCAGAGGTTGCAGTGAGCTGAGATTATGCTACTGCACTCCTGCCTGTGCAACAGAGTGAGACTCCATCTCAAAAAACAAACAAAGAAACAAAACACAAAAAACGGAATCAGGGAGAGTCTTAGAAATGCAAATGAAGTGCTTGATAAAGGGCAGCCTGTGTGTTCTGCAAGCTTGCACTGTCTTGGGTTGAAGGTCAGGTCAGAAGGAAGCAGGTGATGAGACATTGGTGAGCTTCCCTTTGGAAACAGAAGCTAACTATGAGTTTATTTATAGTTTACCACTGGTTTCTGTGCCATGGGAGTGGTGACAAAACTCTCTCTGGGAAAAGGGACTGGATGTTCTTTTCTTTGACTTAACTTTGGCTTTGGTGATAACTCTTGGATGAAGAGGGGGAATCCTGGCTTCAATCCTGGAGGTTGCAGCAAAGATGGGAGGAGACCCCAGCAGCTGAGTAGGCCCAGGAAGGAAACAAGCTTTGGGGTTGAGTAGTGGAAAGGTCTGTAAGGCCTCCCAACCTGGGAAATAGATACACTTATCAAGGAATGAAAAACCAGAAAGAAAAGTAGCCCAGCATGTGGAAAGGTGAAGGGTTCTATTTTGGACAAATTGAACTGGAGGTGATGGCTGTACGAAGACAGACTAATTGTGGGGGAGCCAGACCTGAACTAATGTGAAGCCCAGTTTGCATCAAATGAACATAAGCCCTAAATTGGGTCAGGCATGGTGGGTTGAGCCTCGTGAAGTGGGAGGATCGCTTGAGCCTATGAGTTTGAGACCAGCCTGGGCAACAGAGCAAGACCTTATCTCAAAAAAAAAAATCTAAATTAGGAAGGATGGTCTTGATAGGCAATATATGAGTGCTGTGGCTTCTAATCCTATCAGAGAGAGAGGGTTCTGCCCCAAAGCCCCTGCAGACTCAGGTCATGTTTCTGTGTCAACACGGAGTCCTAGGTCTGAGATGGACAGCCTGTCATCGTAAGCACTGGCATTAGTTTTCTTGAAGAAATAATTTCACTGAACATGTTCCAGATTCCTGTCGTAGGAAGGATTCTGTTCCTGTGCAGTGAGGGAGAGGTTTTTACTGAGCCAGCCAATTGCTCTCATACAGACCATACTGGCTTTCTAAGGAAAGAATTAAGGTGGCTTCTTGGACCTTAAGCCTGCCTGTGGTTGTTACATGTGCCTAGCTCAGACTTCCTCCTCCTCCTCCTCCTCCTCCTCCTCTCTTCTTCTTCTTTTTTTTTTTATTGAGGCAGGGTGTTGCTGTGTCACCCCAGGCTGGAGTGCAGTGGCTGATCTCAGCTCACTGAAGCCTTGACCTCCTGGGTTCAAATGATCCTCCCACCTCAGCCTCCAGAGTAAGTGGGATAACACATATGTACCACCATGCTTGACTAATTTTTTCTTGTTGTTGTTTAATACCCAAACCGGTCTCGAACTCCTGACTCCAAGCCATCTGCCCACCCCAGCCTCCAAAAGTGCTGGATTGCTGGGGTTACAGGTGTGAGCCACTGTGCCTGACCAAGCTCTGGCTTCTTTAAGGATATCAAGTAAACTCAATCAGCAAGAGGACTTGAAAATCAGCAGGTGAGAGAAGTAAGAACACAGGCTATGGGGCCAAGTATCACCCACCTAGGTAACAGGCTCTTGGCCATCCTCTCACCCCTCTCTGCTCCTTATTAGGTTTGACACAATCTCTTCCCTTAATCAGCTGGCTTTTAACCCAACTCACTTTTGTTTTCTTCCTTCCTCCCTCCCTCCCTTTCTTCCTTTTTTCCTTCCTTCCTTCCTTTTGACAAAGTGTTGCTCTTGTTGCCCAGGCAGGAGTGCAATGGCGCGATCTCTGTTCACTGCAACCTCTGCCTCCTGGGTTCAAGTGATTCTCCTGCCTCAGCCTCCCAAGTAGCTGGGATTACAGGGGCCCGCCACCACACCTGGCTAATTTTTATATGTTTAGTAAAGACAGGGTTTCACCATGTTGGTAAAGCTGGTGTCGAACTCCTAACCTCATGTGATCCACCCATCTCAGCCTCCCCATGGAAAAATTGAGACAATCTAGACGTTTCAGAGGCAGCACATGTTAACTGTATTACATCAGATGTATGCACTTAGTCATGTCCATGTTTCTCAGTCTCATGTCAGAGTGCATAAATCACTGACATGGGATTTGTAAAAGAGAAATTGGTAAAATGTACATGTTAAAATATAACCGGCTATTACTGTTCCATCCTCTACCTTCAAAACCAGATAGCTCTCTGGCTGTCAGCTGTCAGTGTGATAACTGTCTGGTGGGATATAGTGGAAAGAATGTAAACATCTTTCTGATGGATTTATATTTAATAAACCTTCCAATGCTGATATTTTAGATTTTATAATATTTATGGATGATAAAATGGTGAATTTCCTCATATTTCTATGTAGCAAAGGGGAAGCTAGATTTAATCCTAAGTCACACAAAGAAAAAAGTGTTAAATCAGGATGACAACAGAATCAGCCTGTGATAAAGATTTCAGTAGTCTATGGTAAAATGAGAAAAATAAGGAGGCTTCAGTGACTTTTTCCATAAACTTAAAATGTATTAAATACAAGAATTATCTTTTATCCAGAGACTAAATTTCTGGTCTTAACATGACTTCTTAAAATGACATGATGGTGATGGTTTGTAGGATGGTAATACTAGAAATAAAAAATTCCTTTTGTCAAAATAAAAGACTTCTGGCTGGGTGCAGTGTCTCACGCCTGTAATCCTAGCACTTTGGGAGGCCGAGTTGGGCGAATCACCTAAGGTCGGGAGTTCAAGACTAGCCTGGCCAACGTGGTGAAACCTCATTTCTACTAAAAATACAAAAATCAGCTGGGCGTGGTGGCAGGTTCAGGTAATCCCAGCTACTTGGGAGGCTGAGGCTAGAGAATCACTTGAACCCGGAAGGTGGAGGTCGTGGTGAACCAAGATCGTGCCATTGTTCTCCAGCCTGGGCAACAAGAGTGAAACTCTGTCTCAAAAAAATAAAAATAACAAGAACAACAAAAAATACTTCTAACCCTCTGAAAATCCCATAGAAAAAAACTGGAGGTGAGGGAATTTTACTGGTCTAGGAAATCTTAAAACTGAATGCTCAGACTAATAAACTTGTTGATTTAAGGAGTAGAGGGGTAGTTTTTTGCACTCGGAGTCAAATGATGTCAGAACTGAAAAGGAAACACAGAGATTATCAGGTTTGTGCCACCTCCTCCTTTTAAGATGAGGAATTTGAAGGGCGTGGTGGCATGTGCCTGTAGTCCCAGCTACTTGGAAGGCTGAGGCTAGAGGATTGCTTGAGCCTAGGAGTTTGAGGCTGCAGTGAGCTATGCACTTCGCAACGCTGCACTTCAGCCTGGGTTATAAAGAGAGATCCTGTCTCTAAAAAAAAAAAAAGCAGCTCAGAAATGTTAAGTGCCTTGCCCAAAGTCATTTGCCCTTTATTTTTGTTTTCAAGTGGCCCTATTTATAGTGATTGTGATTTGTGTGTAAGCATAACTGACAAAGGTCAATGAGCTTGTATCAGGATATTTATCATAAAATCAAATTATGTAAAATAAACTTTAAAAATGTTTCACATCACTTTTTCTAAGTCTGTGCTATTATTGATAAGTACTCACAAAAATAGTTGTGTTTTCTTGTTCTGCATCTAAGAAGGATCTCAAGAACTTACAAGATCACGCAGAGCACTGACCTGTCAAAATGCCCTTTCTGTGCTTTCTCGCCTGTATGAAAGCAAACATGCATACCACTCGTTAACTACTCTACACCAGTAATTATAATGCAATGGGAGATATGACCTACTCCATGGCTTCAAGGTTTGTCAATGCATTTGGTTGTAATTTACTCACTACCTACTCCGTGTTACATACTGTGCAGGCTTACAACAGAGGGTCAGCAAGACCAGCTTTGCTATCCAGAAGGAGAAAGTCTCCTGGAGAAAGCTCAATTATGAAGAACCTTGAAAAGCTGATAGTGAACTATAGACTGACACTGTAGAGGTTCCAGGGAGCTACCATTCTAGGTGTTTGAGCTAAGGAATGACTCAGTGGGCATGGGGTTCCAGGAATATTTGGCAAGGATGTGATGGGCAGATGGAATGGAGAGGAGCCTAGAGTAAGCGATGGTATAATCAGTGTGCGGTTACTAAGGACTTCACTGGCTGAGAACAGAAGAAGAGACACATTACACTTTTCAAAGAAATGATGCCCAGAAGTTGATGACTAATGGGATAAGAGAGATAAAAAAGAATAGGGAGTCAAAAATGACTCCAAATTTTATTTTATTTTTTCTAAAGATGGGGTTTCACCATGATGGCCAGGCTGGTCTTGAACTCCTGACCTCAGGTGATCCACCCACCTCAGCCTCCCAAAGTGCTAGGATTACAGGCATGAGCCACCACACCCGGCTGACTCCAAATTTTAGAATTTTAAGCTTGGCTGATTGAGAAATTGGTGATGGCATTAGACCAAGACAGGGGACTTGGGAAGGAAACCCCAACTCTAAATTGAGCTGAAGAAACTGGGTCCTTGTTGATACAAATCTTTCCTGTATTTCAGGATTCTACATTTTAATGAGTTCATCTGAAAACCAGTTTATATTGTTCTTGGTATTATGATGGCTAGTTGTATGTGTTAACTTCACAGGGCCATGGGATGTCTAGATAGTTGACTAAACATTGTTTATGAATGTGTCTGTGAAGGTGTTTCTGGAAGAAATTAGTATTTGAGTTGGTGAATGGATTAAAGCAGTTGTTCCTCCCCAATGTGGGTGGACATCATTCTCCTTTGAGGGCCTGACTAGAACAAAAAGGCAGAGGATTGACTGACAGTCTCTTGGCTAATAGGAATAAAAAAAAAAAAAGGCAGAGGAAGGCTGAATTCACTCTCTGCCTGACCGTTTGAGCTAGGACATTAATCTTCTCCTACCTTAAGTGCTCCTGGTTCTTAGACCTTCAGATGCAGACTGGAATCTAAACCATTGACTCGCTGAGGTTGTCAAATTGCACCACTAGTTTTCCTGGGTCTCTAGCTTGCAAATGGCATATTGTGGGATTTATCAGCCTTTATAATTACATGAACCAACACCTTGTAAGACAGAAAGAGAGAGGAAGGATGGATGGAAAAAGAAAGAAAGAAGAAAAAGAAAAAGGGAAGGAAGGAGGGACAGAAGGACAGAGGGAAGGAAGAAACAAAGGAAGGAGGGAGGGAAGAAAGGAAGGAAGGAAGAAAGGAAAGAAGGAAGCATTGGGTGCAATGGCTCATACCTGTAGTCCCAGCACTTTGAGAGGCCAAGGTGGGCAGATCACTTGAGGTCAGGAGTTTGAAACCAGCCTGGCCAACATGGTAAAATCCTGTCTCTACTAAAAATACAAAAATTAGCCCAGCGGGATGGTGCACACCTGTAATTCCAGCTACTCACGTGGCTGAGGCACAAGAATTGCTCGAACCTGGGAGGTGGAGGTTGCAGTGAGCTGAAATCGCTCCACTGTACTCCAGGCTGGGTGACAGAGCAAGACTTTGTCTCAAGAACAACAACAACAAAATGAAGGAAGGGAAAGAAAGAGTCTATCTATCTACCTATCTATCTATCTATCTATCTACCTATCTATCTATCTATCTATCTAACTGTTCTACCAACAGAACAGTTGGTGCTATTTCTCTGGAGAACTCTAATACAGGTAGCTTTTTAATTTTATTATTAATAGATAATTACATTGTAGATAAACAAAAAACAACCTGTAATTGGCTTAGGTTATTCTTTGTAGCTGCCTATGTGAGGAAGTGACCAGGTTTGTGTTTCTGTTTTGGGAGGTGGGTGTAGCAAACAGGCAGATGCATATATACCTGTGTAGTATCCACATTTTTGTCTAGAATGACAATGGTTCACATCTCTGGCTCTATTCTTTTTTTGAGATGGAGGCTTGCTCTGTCGTCCAGGCTGGAGTGTCGTGGTGCGATCTTGGCTCACTGCAACCTTTGCCTCCTGGGTTCAAGCGATTCTCATGCCTTGGCCTCCCGAATAGCGGGGATTGCACACCACCACACCTGGCTAATTTTCGTCTTTTTAGTAGAGACAGAGTTTCACCATGTTGCCCAGGCTGGTCTTGAACTCCTGACCTCAGGTGATCCACCTACCTGGACTTCCCAAAGTGTTGGGATTACAGGCATGCACCACTGTGCGTGGACATCTGGTTCTATTCTCAAACCTGAAGAGCTGGAAATCTGGGTGTGGACTGGCTTGTCAAG